>OX352748.1:16865000-17522308 GCA_947095525.1 Trisateles emortualis
ATACATATACATACGTGTACTACTAAAAAAAGGCGCAAAAATAAAGGAGTGTTTCCGAGCCCACTTTTCTGCTCTTGCGTCGAGAGGTGAGCATTTCTTTCACCGTGCAATGTCATTATTTGAATGTTTTGAGTTCGCAATAACTTTAATTTTCTTCATATAAATATTAACTTGACGTACTATATACCGTACTTAGCATTAACACATTTAATTTTGTATTTAATTATTATAAATAATTAGGCCGACGACTGGTTTTATGCCGTCTAATGCATTGTAAAATAAGTGACAGTTAAATTTTACAAGATTCCGAATAACAAGAATAATATAGGGGAAGATATGAAAGTTTACAATGTTTATAAGTACTGTGAAGTTTAATTAATTGATATGAAGTTATATTTAGAATAAAAGATGCTGCTCTAAGTAACGACATCTATTTTCATTCAACGATACGTACAGACACACAGTTGTATATATGGGGAGCAATGTGTCGCCACAATGTATTGTATCGCTTCTTAGATTAACTTTCAAATTCTTATATCTAAAATACTTAAAGCTAATTTTGTTGTCAAATTGTTCATGTTATAAATAATGCAATTATTGTAAAATATAATTATTTTTTTTACAATTAAATAATATTCATAAAAATCTGAACAGTAAAATAATTATATATTTAAGTTAAAATCCTTAGAGACTAGGAGTGTGACTTAATCTAGGAAATGAGTTGGAAACATTAAGTTACGTCTACTTAATTACAGTAGGTATTTTAATACAATAACTACATCGTATTTGACAAATGGAAGAATTTAGGTACAGGGAAGTATTTGTTAAGCAGGTAGATTAATTCATTAGATAACTAGTTAACATTTTCTATATAAAACCATTACCCCTTGCATTGTCTATAATGTACTCTGTGACATACATTTACATAAATAATTAAATAATATGTGCACCACAAGCAACATCATTGTACCTCGTGGTCAACATACATGTACCTCGTGGTCAACATACATGTACCTCGTGGTCAACATACATGTACCTCGTGGTCAACATACATGTACCTCGTGGTCAACATACATGTACCTCGTGGTCAACATACATGTACCTCGTGGTCAACATACATGTACCTCGTGGTCAACATACATGTACCTCGTGGTCAACATACATGTACCTCGCAGGCGACATGACATCTTCTAGCTTTACAATATTGTTATATACTTATTCTGAAAATTATTACGCATGTAACACTTATAAATAATTAACTTAAAATATTTTTTGTTCTCAACAAATAAACGCGTCTAAGTTGAAACTTAACTAAAATATGTAAAATATCCTTTTCTAAAACAAATAAAAAAAATCTCAAAAAAATGTTTTATAACACTTTACTTAGGAATGCAATGACAACCATTGGAAGACCGTAAACGGCACAGTATTTGTGACAGTATAACAATACAAAAATGTATAAAAAAATAAAAATCAACACTAAAATATTTATTTATAAAACATGACAAGAAATATAATTCTTCATTCAATCTACCTATATAACACTATGTAAATGTCTGTAAGTACATATAATAAAATTATCAACGGTCAATAAGTGTCTTATGGAATACATGTTTATATTTTGAGTGTCTTAGTCAAACTAATGCTGCATCGCGATCATGTCTCAGATGTGTGTAAAACGAGTAAACAGTGACAGATGGAGTCGCAACCGAAATCCACTATATAAATGCACCATTAAGGTGAGTATGTATTGTGACGCATAATCCTAATAGAATAATTGAACCTTATGAAATAATATAAGGTTTCCAGAAAGACATTGGGATTCATTACGAAATGAGTTAAAAAAGATTTTACAAGAGTCTCATAGGCTACATGGGCTACAGTATCTACTTACTATCAGGCGGGCCGTATGCTTGTTTGCCTTCATAGTTGTATAAAAAGGCTGACTTATGCTATGACATATATTCAAGATTTGAATTTGGATTCAAAATGAGAGTCCCACGTCGCGTCGTATCCTAGTGCAAAATATAAACAGTTGCGATACTAAATGACATGCATGTATCGATTTATAAGTGGCATTACAACATTTAACATAAATGATTTATCTTTCTGTTATTGTATGGTAGGGTGATGTCTGGAGTTTAATTACGACATTAGCTTTAAATAAGTATTAGCTTTAAATTTTAAAGATATTAAAGATGAAAAAATATATTGATATGCAATAGTGTGTATAAATAAAAATTTATATTGGTTAATGTAAAGATGGCTCACAAAAATTTTGCCGCCACTTTTGTATTAACAAAATACTTATCTTTTCTATTTTCCATAAGTAATCCTTACTAATCTTATAAATGTGAAATGTGTTTGTGAGTATGGATGTTTTTTACAGAAATTTGGCACAGAGATAGATTATAGTCTGGAATAGCATATAGGCTACAGCAATAACCAACATCTACGCGGGCGGAGCCGCGGGCCACAAAATAGTAGTTTCATATAGGTGCAACAGTATCCTATTCTCTGGATGTAGTTAACTTTTTTCTGATCAAATGCCCATCTTCCTAGTAAGTACGTAAGTAGAAAGAAAACCTTTTGTATTTACTTGTTTACCGCACAAAAGTTGACAACTTATATTTAGCATTAAAGCACCGTAATGGTAGCATTTATACTGTGGATCTGGTGTTGCTGGTGTCCTTTAATTGTTCTAGTACATTTAAATATTTATATATAATTATTTAAATGCAGCATAGCATGACACTTGGAGGAGATTGGCAACGTTCTAATAAAATTATTAATATAAAAATATCAACATTTAATGGTTGATTTGCATTGATCCTGTCATTATAGGCGCAATTCTAGTAATCCAATAATTGTAATACTTGTACAGGTTGCGAAACACCTTAGTGTTAATATTTAATTTAGTAAGTAAGTACTCATCCCATAGTGCATCGAAATTAAGACAGATAGACATTGTAATGCAAATCAACCTTAAAAAATAACTTGGCTCATATAAACTTGGCATACATCAAGTATGACTTGGCTCACAAAAGTGAAACTTGGCTCGTTTACTTAACCTAATAAATTAAACTTGGCCTATAAAAATAATAACTTGAATCATATGTAAAATCTTGGCGGACTTGGCCTGTAGGCTATTGGCACCACACTAACAAGGAGAACTTGTCTGTAATGTCACGTAGAGTGAGGGTATGGGCACCGGAGTACGGAGGGGCACGTCTATCTGACGCGGATAAGGAGCTTCTTCCAGCGGAATTTAATGCACATCCTGGGAGAGGCGCGCTCGTGATGATCCTCGTCAGGAGGCTTGCTCTGTGATCTAGAAAGAAGACAACTGGATTAATTAGTGTTAAAGACAAATTGTATAAATATAAAAAAGTTTGAGTCTACACTCGATAGATGGCGTTGTACCAAATCCTGAATCACGATATGGTTTCGTTACCACCGCTAGTATATAAGGTCACCGAACTTTGTATTTTTTGAGCAATATTATTACAACAGATCAGGCGACAAGTTGTGGTTTTATTTCGATATATCCGATTTAGTCGTCATAATTAGTACAAATAGACCAAATAGTATTGTTCCACAGTACAATTAAAGCGTCAGCCGGCCTGATGCTTTAACATTGGTCCTATCGAGCCGTATGTGCTTTAGGACATTTTTTGAGAACAACGGCCAAGTGCTCGCAGTGGATCGCTGCGCAGGAGTACTAGGCACCCGCAGTGGCAGCGTCGCGCGTTGGCGAGTTCGGCGCGAGTGAGGTGGCAGTTCTAAGCAAACTACACAGATGGCGCCACATGGACTACATTTGAAGAAGTCAATAATATACAGAGGACGTCACCAGTGAATACGAAGACTTGTGTAGTGAGTTCCGAAGTGCGACTGTGAGTACATTTTAATATTTATACGAGGCAAAAGACCTTCAAGTTTCAAACAAATTTGAACCTTATTTCAAAGATCAAAGTGACTTAGAAGATTTTATAGCAAAGTTTGGACTTAGAAAAATTTAGATTAATTTATTAGTAGTTTTGTAGCAACTTGTATTTATTTGTGCATGTTAGTTAAGGACTTAGAATAATTTTATAGAAAACGGGGGAACGGGGAACCTATGCCCGATTGCCGCCGATAGTAAACTTTAGTTTAAACACTTGTATTTTTTTACGCATTTTTTAGAACTTAGAAAATTTTCTATCTTAATAGTTTTGTATTACTTTGGCTTTGTAAACTTAACTTTGTTAGTTGTTTAATCAGAATTATTAATTGTAGTAAGTTAGATTCGTAAATAAACAAAATAAAGGTATTACATTTTTATAGAACTTAAAATAAATAATATACACTGACGGACTCATAAACTGCATCAAAGTAGTAGACGACTTTGAAATAAATATTTTAACCAAGTAGTCAAACTTTCTATACAGATTTAAATTGAAACCTCTAGATTGGTTCGTGAACTTTAAAACAGTGTAGGGTCATATCCTTAAGTTTAAGTTTGTGTACTGGAAAGGACCTTAAGACTTTTTTTGAAGAAAAACAGAAATTTAAGGAAAATTGGTTTAATTAAAAAATTGGTTTTAACAATAGACACAAACTTTATGCAAGGGTTTATTTATGTTTTAATAAGGTGTATTACCTCCACGTGCCCTTATTACGGATTCTAATCTGTTCCGCATAGATTTTATTAGGGTTATTAAAAGATCTTGCGGAATATTGTCCCATTCTTCTGAAAGTGCTGTTCTTAGTGCTGCCACTGTCGTGGGCAAAGGGTTTCTCGCATATACAGCTCTTTTTAAATTGTTCCAAACATGCTCAATGGGATTAAGATCCGGGCTGCGTGCTGGCCAATTCATTGTACGTATCCCAACCTCTTCGCAATATTGTCGAACTTGTGCAGCAGCGTGCGGCCGGGCATTATCCTGCATTAAAGTAAAATTTTCGCCTATGAATCCCATGTAAGGCACCACGTGATCTTCTAAGATCTCTGTTATGTAGCGATGTGCAGTCAAACCCCCTCTATTACCGTTTTGACGGACCATGTCTATGAACACAAGTTCTGTTCGCCCGTTCATCGATATGCCACCCCAGACCATACACGAACCGCCTCCAAAAGGAACACGCTCCTCAATGCAACTTTGAGCATATCGCTCCCCACGTCGACGATAGACTCTTCTGCGACCATCTGCACCATATAAACATGTCCTACACTCGTCCGTGAACAATACGGAGGTCCATTGCTCTTCTGTCCAATTCAGGTGATCACGCGCAAATCTTAAGCGAGCTTGTCTGTGAGCTACAGACAACTTTGGACCATTTGCTGGTCTAAAAGGGGTGATATCCGCTTCCTTTAACCTTCTTCTTATTGTTCGTGCACTCACGTTTACTCCACGCACTTCATTAAGCTCTGTTTTGATGTTAACAGACGTGAGGAAACGATTTCGCAGGGAAGTTGTAGCAATAAATCAGTCATCACGACCGGTGGTTGCTCGAGTCCTGCCTGTACCACGTCTCCTTCTGTAAGAATCTGTCTCCACAAACCTTCTGTATATTCTAGAAACCGTAGACTGGTTTAAATTTAAATTTCTACCAATCGTTCGTTGATCCAAGCCCTCCCGCACCAATGCTACAATTTGAGCCGCTTGTTCGGACGAAGTATCCATATTATGGTTCAAAACTCTCGATGAGTTAAAAAACTAACCCAACAATTCTGCTGGTAACAATAATTCAATTGACAAAAGAATAAAAAATCAATGATAATCAATTTAAAACTTTGCTATAAATAACACGCAAATCTGATACTACGAGTAAATTTTCTTTTCCCGGCTATATTCATTTGTTTTACTGCAGTTCTATTTTTAAATTTTCCTTTTTTTTGAGATTAAGAGCCAGTCTTTCCATATTTATATAATTTAATCTAAAAAGTTATCATACTTATTAAAAAATCATTTTAAAAATAATCCTGAACTTTGATGCAGTTTATGAGTCCGTCAGTGTATAAATAATGGAGGGATCAATAAACGTATTAAAACATATACAAGGTACGATACAAAAGGGTTTTGTTAATTTTAAAAAGACTTCAAAAGAAAAACTAACTTTAGAATATACAGAAACTAGACTAGATCTTTTAGAAAGTCATTGGGTAAAATTTCAAGAAAACTACACTAAACTTCAAGAGAATTATGGGGCAGATGAAATAGGTCAAAAAGTGTTGGATAGTTATGATTCAACCGAAGAAGATTATGTTAATTACAAATCGCATATGAAATCAATAATTAGTAAAATATCCATCAAATCAGCAGTACAAGATAAGTCAAATCAAAATGTATCAAAGAAATCAACTTTTGTAAAATTACCTAAAATCACAATTCCAACTTTTTCTGGCAAGTATGAAGAATGGACTACTTTTAATGATTTGTTTAAGTCCTTAGTACATAAAAATGATTCGCTTGATGATTGCCAAAAGTTGCACTATTTAAAAAATCATCTTTCTGGCGAAGCTGAACAATTGATAAGGCATACTCCTGTACTTTTACTTTACTTTCTCAACCCATAAACGTCCCACTGCTGGGCACGGGTCTCCTCCATAAATATGGAGGGATATTAGCTTACTATACCACGCTGGCCAGACGGGTTGGTATAGGGTTTGTTTCAAGTTTTCCCTCTCTTGCAGTGGATATTGTCTGCCTGACTCCTTTAGTCGACTCTTACGACACCCTCAGGATAGAACGGGGTGGTGACATTTGTATTCTTAATCCGTCACCACACGGACAATACTTCGTTCTTTATACTCCTGTAAGTGATGCCAATTATGTTCAATGTTGGGCTATACTAGAAAAACGTTACAACAATAAAAAATATCTGACTAGTTGTATTCTGAAACGTTTGTTTAAGCAAAAACATTTACATATTGAGTCAGGTGCAGGTCTTAAAGAATTATTTGATACAACTAATGATTGTTTAAATGCGCTTAAAAATTTGGATGTCGATGTGAGTACATGGGATATAATTATTATAGAATTAATAGCATTTAAATTAGATTACGAAACACGTAAGCAGTGGGAATTGAGCACTAATCCAGCCGGTAATAACGAATTACCTACGCTAGAACAATTTAGGTTTTTTATTGAAAACCGTTTTAGGGCATTGGAGTTTGTTCCACAAAGACCATCGGTTCACCAGAGCAAAGTTTCGCAAGTTCACAATCCGAAAGTTATGTTGGTTACAAATTCATTTTCTATGACTTGTGAATATTGTCATGAATTGCATAAGCTGTGTTTTTGTAAGAAGTTTTCTGCACAACCCATTAATAGCAGACGGGATTTTGTGGCAAAAAATAATGTTTGTTTTAATTGTCTAGGCAGTAATCACACAGTTTATAACTGCAAAAAACCTACAAACTGCAGAGTTTGTAAAAAGCGACATCACTCTTTGTTGCACCCCAGTGAAAACACATATATCAGGAGTAATGAAACTCCATCAAAGTGCTCTTATAAGCAACCTAGTACTTCAAGTGAGGAACCTGTAGTATCTTGCATGTCTACAGGCATAGTTCCTAAAAATCGACGGGTGTTATTACCAACAGCTTTAATAAAAGCAGAGTCTAAGACTGGAGAGCATCAAATAGTCCGAGCCTTGTTAGATCAAGGTTCTCAGGCTTGTTTCATTACTGAAGCAACAGTTAAATTGCTTGGCCTGAAACGAATCCCTATTCAAGGTATTGTTAAAGGTCTAGGCAACAATAGGTCAACCATGGCTAAGCACATGGTACATATGTCGATTCAGTCACGCACTGAACCAAGTTTTAAGCTTCAATTGAATGCTTACGTTTTGAGGCAAATTACTTCTCATTTACCAGATCAAACTATCAACTCTAGTTATTTTGACTGGGTTGAAGCCAAGGGTTTGGCAGACCCAGAGTTCAACACGCCCAATAAAATAGACATTCTTTTGGGCGCGGATATTTACAGTGTCATCACACAGGAAGGTATGCTAAAGAGTCCTTCAGGTACTCTTATTGCACAGAACACTACCTTAGGGTGGATCCTGTCGGGTGCAGTTTGGCCTGTAAATAATGTCAATGCAAAATCAAGGCATATTAGTGTCATGCATGCACAGATCAAAGATAATAGCAATCATGAAGTAAATATAGATATTATAAGTTCAAAAGAAAGTAAAGTTAAAGGACAACAAGATCAATTAAAGAAATATAAAATACAACAGAACAAAAAGGACAACACAATTAATAAAATTGAAGAAAACAATTTTCCGCCAAGTCGTTGGTTATTAGGTCGTTTAGTACAAAAGGATCCCGGTGATAATAATAAATCCAATGTAGTCACATTGCGCACCAAATCATCGACTTTAAAAAGACCAACCTAAAAATTATGCATTTTACATATATATGAAATGGTATTTTTTATATATATTATTTTTAATTATTTTTTAAGATCAACTATTTACATTTTTATATACAACCAATAATATAATTTTAAGAGTTCATATACACCAAAATTGTTTACTAGATCAACTTATTTTATTTTTAATGTATTTGTGAGCTATCGAAGTATTGTTATATTTTACAAATATCATTCAAATGTTGTGTAACTAAGAAAATTGTATTTTTGTGTAGTTCAATGGTATTTGTAAGTTCAATTTAAGTATTACGTTAAGAGTTTATTACAAAGTTCATTCAGTGTTATACAAATTCCAAAATGTCACTAGTTTAAAAAAGGACATTTCATCACTAAATGTCCTTGGTGGGCGGTATGTTAAAGACAAATTGTATAAATATAAAAAAGTTTGAGTCTACACTCGATAGATGGCGTTGTACCAAATCCTGAATCACGATATGGTTTCGTTACCACCGCTAGTATATAAGGTCACCGAACTTTGTATTTTTTGAGCAATATTATTACAACAGATCAGGCGACAAGTTGTGGTTTTATTTCGATATATCCGATTTAGTCGTCATAATTAGTACAAATAGACCAAATAGTATTGTTCCACAGTACAATTAAAGCGTCAGCCGGCCTGATGCTTTAACAATTAGCGTAATTTATTTTAAAGAAATAAGGGTCACACTGGACCAGATATCAGCGAACTATGCAGCATATATTATATTAAAAGTATATTGTAAAGTATATTGTTTCTGATCCTGTTGATTTTCATATCTTGCACTTACTACGTTCATCTCTGCATCACCCAATGGTTTGCTGGTAGAGAATGCCTTTGGCATTAAGCTTACCTTTGTACATTACTGTGCATAAATTATTAAATAAATAAATATATTCTCTATGTCAATCCAATTTAGCAAGAAAGAAGATAATTTGTCCAAAATATAATTGTATTGTGTTTAAATTTGATTTTCTCGGAACCCGAGCCTGTGGCGGTCATAACGAGCGGTACAGGAGTGATAAAGAAAGCTAGCCATGTTTGATCTTTTGTGTGTGGTGTAGTGTAGTGCGGTGCGGTGTACTCACAGTCAGCGTTCCCCCCAGCGCGCGTCGTCGCTGGCGTGCGTGAGGTAGCGCGGCCCCACCCTGGCCTCGAGCGCGCGCAGGTCGCGCCACGCCTCGCCGGTCTGTAGCCACGCGTGGGCAACGGACTTGTCCACTGACAGGCGCTTGCGTTGCTTCACTTGGAGCAGGTTGTTGATCAAATCGATAGCTGCGGATTTTGAAATACGAGGGTACTCATTAATTTCATACGATAATATACAAAATTAAAAGGGCGATCATTCATCGATCGGTGAGGTGAAGCGAGTGAATAGTTACGCCATGCTTTGTCCTCTTCTTTTGAATGTCAAATGACTACTGACAGAATGGGAGATCATACATATAATAAAACTAGCTAAACCCGGCCACGCTTTGCTGTGGCTCAGTCTGATATCCCTGTCCGTTCTAGAATTTTTTGCACAATTTCACGGGTTTAAATTTTAGCGCGGAACCCTAATTCTTTTCCTAAAAGTAGCCTATACCCATAACATGGGCTATCAGCCAGTGAAAGTCCCGTTAAACTTCGACCAGCCGTTGCAGAGATTAGCTCTATAGGTTACGCCCATTTTACTATACGTTTATTATTTTGGCAGTTAGTGTCCAATTTTGGTTATTTTTACCGGTGCTGGTCAAAATGAAAGTAATTGCTTTTGAACAAAAATCTTTACAAATACTTTTGTGCACTCAGTTCCTTCTTTAATTTATTGTATAATTAATAAAAGCTTTACTGAGCTGTGTCAGTGCGGTGCACTATACAACTGTTGTAACGTAAAAAGGCTTTGCTTAAACGGTATCTCGAAGATGAACAAAGTGTTCTATCATATAGTGAGTAGAAAGAAAGAACATTTATTTTGCTGAACAAAAGACACGATTATAATAAGGAAGACAGAAAATTATAGCAAGATTAGGTAGGTACATAGTAATAAATGTATGGCACTCGATCTTGTTAGTGTTGAAATGATAACTATTGATGACTAGAGATTTCTGAAGCATTTATGAAAGGACCCGTACAATGACTAAAAACATGACATTCAGCAAATAAATAATATTCATGCCATCTTAAAAATTGACGGACGCAAAATGTCATAAAAAGATATTATAGTATACGCAAAATTTTGACGTTTTGAACATAAAATCAAAGAAGACTATTTTACATTTGCTTGCTGCATTTGACACAGTTGATCACGATATTCTACTAGCTAGATAAGAATTTTACGGGGTTGGGGGTAATGTATTGCGTCTTAGATATTATATTCGAGCAATGCAAAACAATTTGTTGATATTAAAAATAGTAAACAGACAAGATCAAATCAAATATAACTAATATAATACGTGGCGTTCCACAGGGCTCAATATTAGGACCAATGTTTTAAAAGATTAGTTGATGATCATTACTATAACAATACCGAAATTTATGTCAACGATACAAACGCAATAATTTCACTATGCTTCTTGCTTAAAAGAACTTCAAGTTAAACTTATTGATAGATATTTTGGGTTTAATTAATAGTATGAAACTATGATTGCATGTCTTAATTAATTTTTTATATAAGTTTTACAGGTAGAGATGGAATATTAATATTGGTTCCGACATGAAACTGACGCAGCAGAAACAACTCGCAATTTCAATGACACTATTAAGAAGGCCCAATTAGAACTATCCTTTATAGATCGAGTTTGTATCTATACTAATATTATAAATGCATAACTTATTCTGTTTGTTTGTTCGTTAGTTAGTTCACGCCTAACCGGGTGAACTGAATAAAATTATGTAATTGGACTTACCCTCAGCAGAGATCTCCCTCCAGGGCGTGGGCGGGTACATGAAGGCCGCGTTCTGTATCTGCTCGTTGATGTCCTCGTCCTCGTTGAAGGGGAACGTGCCCGACAGCGACACGTAGATGATGACGCCCACCGACCACATGTCCAGGGAACGATTGTACCCTTTGTTGCGAAGGACTTCGGGGGCTATGCGATAAAATATATATAAGTTTCACTGCACTTCCAACTTGATTTTATATAACAATTACCACGTAACAATGAAATTCGTTGGACACGCTGAAAAAATTACGAAGTGGTAGCTTGTATGGGTGTGGTCAGTTCTTACCAAGATATGCGGGAGTGCCGACCACAGAGCGCCTGAAAGACTTCTCCCCGATGATCCTGGCGAAACCGAAGTCACACAGCTTGACCTGAGGGAACTCCTCGTCCGTAGACAAAAGGACGTTTTCCGGTTTCAAATCACAATGGACGATGTTCTTCTCGTGAAGGTGCTTTAGGGCTACTAAGATCTGTACACAAAGGAGAAATACATCAATCTAAATTACCAACTTCTCAAGATTGATCAACAACATTTTTAAACAATGAAAAACAAATTCCAAATATTTGGTACCTGTGCGACCAAAAACTTCGTGATCCTCTCCGTGAGCCTTCCGTTTTCGTGCGACAGGATCATTTCCAACATGTCTCCCTTCAGCTTCTCCATCACCACGAAGATCCTCTCGGGCGTCTCGAACATTCTCTCCAAATTGACTACTCCTGGGTGCGACAGGTTCTGTAGGATCGCCACTTCGTTCTTCAGCTGAGCTTCTTGCTTGGTGGGGAAGCGGAGCTTGTCTATCACCTAGTTGAAGGAGTAGAGTATTACGATACATTCACTGACATGTCTGTATTATTTCGCAGCAGTTTATTAGCTGCTACTCTTGCCTTATCTACTGATTAGGCAAGAATAGCTGTTTAAAGAGGCAAGGAGAGGTTCATGACAACTACTTTATATGAGAAAATTCTAGAATATCCATCCTTACTAATATTTTAAATGTGAAAGTTTGTGGGTATGGATGGATGGATGGATGTTTGTTACTCTTTCAGGTAAAAACTACTGATCGGATCTGAATGAAATTTGGCACAGAGATAGATTATGTTCTGGAATAACACACAAAGTAGCCTTACTTTTTACAGCGATAACCGACATCCAAGCGGGCAAGGCCGCGGGCGACAGCTCGTGCTAAATATAAGAAGAAACAGTACCTTGATAGCGACAGGTCTTTTCGTGCGCCTATGTAGTCCCCCGTACACGATCCCGAACTGGCCGGAGCCCAGCACCTCGTCCGGGTAGATCTGGTAGAGCTGCGCCATGTCCGTGACGCGCTCCTCCGTGGCCGCGTCCCCGTCCGCCTCGGGGCCCGCCAGCCCGCGGGACTCCGCTGCCGAGACAAACACAGTACATGGAAGTGACAGCCCCAGGACTGGGGGTCACACATACCACACTCTTATTATTTCAAAAAAAGAAAACAAAACAAATAAAAACGTACACAAAGCATAAAAAAATAATTTACAATCATCAGAACAGTTACTCGAGATGTTATACACTTGTTAATGTTTATTAAATTAATCTTGTTTTATTTCAAAAAGGTAACTTTCTTTTGACCTTGTGATGAAAATTTGGTAATAATATATTTCAAGTGAAAATTTTTGGGGAGGTCTATGTCCAGCAGTGGACATCTTTTTAATGGCATGATGATATTCCAAGTAAAGTGCAACTATAAAACTGATAAACTTCACGGTGTACAGTGCTTGTATAGAGCTAATATTTGTAGGAATAAAACAGGAATTTTAGACTTAGAACTGAAATATCGTATTGTTTATATTTATAATTAAACAAAATTATGAAAGTGTATAATTGTAACAGAATGCAAATATCGTTATTATTATTATACAAGGTGTATCAGAAAATTAAAATAAAAATATAATAGATAGGTTTATAACGTGTATATAGTAACTTTATTAAATATTTATTTAATAAAGTTACTATATACACTACTAAAAAACTAAACTACTAAAGTTACTATATTTTATTTGAAATATCAATTATCTCTATCTTAATTAAGTATATTAAATTATATTTTCTCGAGTGACATTAAAGGGTTAAAGAAAATAAATAGATTATATCGATCAAAAATACGTTTTTGATACTTGAAAAGTAAATTTCGATCATTTGACTGTATGAATTATAAGAGTATTATACCTAAAATATAACATGTTTAGCAATTAATTCTATTATTATAGCTACTATACGACAACGTGCATATATTTACTGTAAGTATTATATAGCATTTACAAGTTAGTACATAAGTACCTGCGTGGTGCGTGACGGGCATGAGTGCCTGGCGCACGGCCGTCTCCCAGGAGCGCGCCAGGTAGGCGCCCAGCCCCGAGTCGGGCGGCGGGGGTGCGCCCCCCGCCCACGCCTCCTCCACGCCCACCAGGTAGTCCAGGTTGGCCGTGCGGACCTCGAAGCAGTGCAGCACGTCCGTGCCTACATACCACAAGTTAAACAAAACTTACTATTTAATACAATGAAAGGACGAATTAAGTACTTAGACTCACACTTATTACCCAGGCAGAGACTACGAATTTTCATTTACTATGATCTTGATATACTTCTTCCACTTCATTTACATTTAGTTTGCCAATTTAGAGTACCTCCTACTTATGAACTTTTACCAAAACCTCTTATTTTTTATTAAAAAGACAACTCCCGCGACACAGAGCTCGATCTAGAGAACAAGCTCTGTGTCGCGGGCGTTGTCTTTGTGTTTTTATTGTCGCGGGGAACTTTACAAACATACAATTAACCGATACAAATTACACCCAGACTCAGAACTTCTTGTGGGTCACGTTTTGTCCTGTGTGGGAGTTGAACCCACGACCACCAAGGCACTCAAATAATCTGGTGCCATACCTCTCTTTTACACTTCTTCTTTCTCATCAAGCCATCACCCACTACTGAGTATTAATATCTTATACGCTATCTGTTCCGAACCTGTGCCAAGCTCATCAATTACTTTCCCGATGTAAAATAATAAGTACTAGAAACTTACCGGTGTGCGGTTGCCTGGCGGTGTCGATGGCGAGTATCTCGTTGAGTGGTATCTCCTTGTAGTACTTGGTGCCTTGCTCCGAGGTGAACAGAGTGATCGACTTGCTGTCCAGCCGCCAGTAGTGACGCTTCAGCTGTAACGTGCCGATATAGACACCTTTACTACATGTAATGTAACACCGAAGGGTTACACAGATCCGTTAGTGTAAACAACTGTTTAAATTGTAATTATTTTTCTAAAATAAAAGTATTACGCTCCACAACATTAGCTATCTGCCAGTGAAAGTCTCGTTAAAGCCGAACTAACCGCTGTGGAGATTAGCGAAAACAGACAGACAATTTTATTTTCGAAATTTCTTTGCAAGATTTAATTTTAAATAACCGTGAAAAAGTTGTTTTTTTTGAACGGTTAAGAGACTGAACAGACAGACAGAAAGAGTTATTTTTGAATTTATAATATTATAAGGGATTTATTAGTTATATATTTTTTATACAGATTTTTGTAGTATAAAAAGGTGACAGGATATGTCGCTAAGTAAAAGATGAATACATATTATGCTACATCATGTTGATGGCACGTGATACTTACAGTTTTATCCTTGTTAGTGAAGTGTACGAGCCAGCCCTCCTTGAGCCACTGGCCCTCCCTCTTCTTGGTGTGCTTGACGGACTGCACGATGCGCATCAGCGGGATGTTCGCGCTGGGGGACGACGACGAGCTGCAACGTCACAAGTCAGGTACACTAGCGCAGGGGGAGGGGGGAGGGTGGTAGCGGCCGTGGCGGTAGATTAGGCTTGATTTTATCGTCGTGGTAGAAATTACTAACAGTTACATTGTGTAAATTATAGATCAAAATCTCAGACTAATAGAATAAGATAGACGGAGCGTGTAGAACTCGCGCGTGAAGCCGCCAAAAGTCATACTAAATAGCAATGTCATACGTTTTCGCGCGCAGTCGATTTGAGCCACTCTGAAGTATTTTTACAACGTTTTACTACACAATACGGCATTATAATAATATTTTGTCAAAACGTGTTTAGACGTGCGTACTCACTAGCGGCTTAAATCGACTGCGCGCGAAAACGAAAACGTATGACATTGCTATTTAGTATGACTTTTGGCGGCTTCACGAGCGAGTTCTACATGCTCCGTCTATCTTATTCTATTAGTCTGAGATCAAAATATGCACAAAATTCCAATAAAAAGCAAGTGCGAATCTCAGGTCTCAAAAGCTTTATTTTAATAGTATAAGTTCGAAGCAAGAACTGTCTTAAAGTATTATATTGTATCTAATGTACCTTTAATAAAAGCGTTGATAATCCCATAACCCTCACCAAAGTTTACAAATATTATGCCTAGCACTCCACCCTGACTTCACTTGGCTTTAACTATTTTTTTCAGTGTTATTTTAAAGCTAATACCATATTGTAAGGAAGACTATACAGTGAGGACACTACGGTATTATATTAAATTAAACACCTACCGCTCAGGACGGAGGCGGAGCATCCTGCCCGTTACATTGCCAGCCCGTATAGGTCCTGAGCGGTAGGTACTTATTTCACCAGAATGGGGTACTGTCCTCACTATATTGAAGTCTTTTTTACACTATGCTACCTACCTACCTAGAACTTTTAGGATTTATAAAGCTAATTTTAAAAATCGTTTACGTTCTGAATCAGACAGTTTTTTTTTAAAGACAACTCCCGCACTAGAGAACAAGCTCTGTGTTGCGGGGGACATTACAAACATTCAATTAACGGACACAAATTACACCCAGACTCAGAACAACTCTTTGCGGGTCAAACAAAGTTTTGTCCTGTATGGGAATCGAACCCGCAACCTCGTGCACAGCAGGCGCATACTGCGGCCACTGGACCACCAAGGCAGTCACCAAGTTAGTCAGTCAGAATGATATACGTATAGATGAGTTGATAAAGCCCCGACCACCGGCCCACCACCGCCACCTCCCGCGGTGTCCCCTGTCCAGAACACTGACCTGCTGGGCCTGCTGGCGGCGCGCTCGGGCAGCACGTCCCGCTGCGGCTCGTCTCGCTCGGCGCGGCGCCGCAGCTGCACCTGATCATCACAACCATTACACAACACTGCTACTACCATGTACATCAATATAATAAGGTATTTACAAACAATATAAGGTATTATTCAATATTTTTACCATTTTTGCTATGCAATCAGCTAAAATATACTTAAATATTAAAGCTGACGTCACTCCTAAACTTAAAAAAACGGTAGACAAATTCGAACTCCGGAGTAGGGGCTCGGATGGCACAGTTGGTAGTGCGCTGGGCCGGAACCAGAGGAGGCGCAAGTTCGAGTCCTGCTCCAGGCTCGTCTTTTTCCACATTACTTTAATATTTAAGAATATAAGGTATATATCATTTTTAGGTGCCTATACTAGGTACCTGTACCACAGATTACTAAATAGTTACTACGTTAAAATGTGCCTAAATGCTCAAGCGTACAGTAGTGATTGTTTCGCAGCGCGCGATCCCACAGCACTGAATTAGGTCCGCAAACGGCCCGAGACCGCTCGGCCGGCCAGTAGGTAATTATAGCGCGCAAGTATATGAAGTGACGAAGGCCTAACTGTACTACAGACGGTTACAGAGCAAGTAGCCACTTATTATTTACTCATTAATGAGTTTAGGTAAAATATAAATTCTCGCTAAAATTATTAAAAACTTAACAAATAATTAGACTATATTTAAGATAACATTTACATAACTATTACTAATAATCAGGCAATAGTTTTCTTGCCGAATATACTTGTAAGCCAGGATTATCAATGTTAAAGTTTAAATAAACACAAACTAGAATACAGCCTGAGTTGTTACCTCGGTGTCATCAATAAGGGTGGTCTCCCCGGCGTCATTGCCGCCGTCATCAGACTCGTCATCAGGTAACCTCGCTGACTCCGACAACTCGCTGCCTGTGCTGCTGTCCTGATATTCACCTGTAGCAATATCATATACACCAAGTATTAAACATTAAGAATTGCCTCCATAATAATAAGTGGCAATGAGCCGGGCACATAGCTCGCAGAACTGATGGCCGTTGGAGCAGAAAGGTTCTAGAGTGGCGACCACGAACTGGAAGACGAAGCATGAGCAGGCCTCCAACAAGGTGGACCGACGACCTGGTAAAAGTTGCGGGCAACCGATGGACAAGGTCGGCTCAGGATCGAGAGCTGTGGAAATCCTTGGGGGAGGCCTATGTCCAGCAGTGGACGTCTTTTGGCTGAGATGATGATGATGATTAAACATTAGCACTTATTTTACTAATCGAATCATATCTACTACATCAGACTCAAACGGACAAAACCTTTTGAGTTAAGTTAATGTGAAAGTGCCTAGTGTGTAACACATAAAAGTGTAGTGTAGTAAAAGAACACAAGAGCAAAGTGTCTTCATATTTATAGAGACAATAAGAGAAGTGTTAATGGACACTATCTTAGTTTAATTTATTTTATTAATTTAGGTTAAATTAAAATTACTTATTAGGCTGTTTTAGACTAGATTGTAATTAAAATGATGTATCACTTAGGTATATCATAACATAAAAAAAAAAAAAAAAATATCTACTACATATACCAAATATTTTGATACCACTAAGGAGGTTAACGGTATAAATATGGTGCGTCAAAACATCGTTGTATAGTACCTACCAACAAAAACTTTGTGGTTGTACAATCCTCTAATAAACAAACTATAAACTTGCTCTGTTTTAAATCCATCTCCCTTACCAGGGAACAAGACCTGTACCGCGGGAAACTTGGACATAAAGTAACATCCAGATCGGATTGAACCCCACTTACGCAACTGAACCAACCATGCAGTCTGAACTATAATGAAATGATATTTAAAATGATAAACTAATAAGTACATTTATTATGAACAGTAGAAAATAATATAAATATTTTTCATATAAAAAAAAAAAATTTTTCATAGTAAAAAAATATAGTGAATACTAATACTAGTGAACCCAACAGACGTTGTCCTGCAGCGCCACCTACCGAATCCAATGATGAATCTAAACCATCAGGACTGATTCAATCCCACTCAAAATTTCATTCACATCGGCCCAGATGGTTAGAAGGAAGACGTTCCAAAGAATTATATATTTTAGCTGACCCAGCAAACATTGTTTTGGTATTAAAATAGTAATATCGCTATTAAAAATAGAATCATAAAAAAAACAAACATTTTTGTCTAAAAAATAAAATTTAGGGGTAGACTCCCTTACCATTTAGGGGGATGAAAAATAGATGTAGTCCGATTCGCAGACCTAACCGATATGCACACAAAATTGCACGAAAATCAGTCGAGCCATTTCGGAGGAGAATTTTATATGTAAGATTATATTAGTACTTGTGTATTTGATGCATATTATTAATCCGATGAATGATAATGTAGTAGCGCCCCCTGTAATAGACGTGTTCATACTAACACTTACTGTGCGGGTCCCGTATCTCAGCGCCGCAGTCCTTCGGTATGAGCGGGATGCACTTGCGGTGCGCGTTGTAATGACAGTCGCGACATTGTAGACCCTGCAGGTACAGCGTAACGTCATTGGACAATTTACATACATTTATCAGACAATCAATGCTAAAACACAAGCGTATGAGGCATAGGAGGCGTAGGAGAGGGGGTAGCCTCCTAGAGATTCATAAAGCCCTTAGCACAATTATTTGCTTGATATTTTTGATTACATTTATATCAACTTGGGCTATCAGCTGGCTAGGTTGGCGACCTATACTGACCATAGGATATCATTTGAGGATCTATTAAGATATCTATAGGATTTTATATTTTATAATCCAAAAAGGAGAAATCTATTTTCTTTATTAATGTAGGTAGCCAGTCTAGCCCATTTTTATTTTGTTTAGTGATTTTGGGTAAAATATCGGATCTAGATTTCAATTCAAGTAGACAAAGTAAGGTTTTGTGTGTGAATACCTAACTTCGATCCGTTTATGTCGTATCTCATAAATAATATAAATGTTTTAAGTTTACCTGTTTGAACAATCCCCTGAGCAGCTTCTTGCAGTAGCGGCAGACGGTGGGGCGCGTGTACGAGTGCACCTCGAACGTGTGAGGGATGGCGTGCGAGCCCGCGCCCCCCGCACCCCCCGCGCCCCCCGCCCCGCCCGCGCCCGACACCGACCCGGCGCGCGACGGCGACCGGCTGCGTTTGCCGAGACCGATCTATGTTGTGTTATCATACTGTATTAAATACTTTACATCTATATAGGAAAAAAGTATGCTGGCATTTGTTTTAATGACGTTCATAAGTATAATGAATTTGATCTTAATGAGTTTGACTTTGACTATATATTTATTCCGAGCGACAATTTATACATCCGAAGTAGCTTGATCTATCTATATCCACCGAATATCTATTCGGGGTAAATTTGCATGCGCGTCTGATGGCGAACCAGTTCTAGGCGTTACGTATGCCATCAATGAGCCGACGGGTCAACTTAACTTCGACTTTTTTACATGCGTTTAAGAGTCAGTTTAGCTTTCACAGAGTGTGTATTTATAGAGCAAGTTCCCCGACTGGGGAAGGACCTCCACTTTACAAAAAACCACAGCAAAATAACTACACACAACGGTTGTGTTCCTGTGTGTGAGTACAGGTCTCCAGCGCTCATTTAGGGATGCGTTTTGAAAGAAACGTATTCCTATTCCAGGCATACTCCCATCATAAAGCCCTGGTGAAAAAAAAAGAGTTGACAACACGCAAGTGATACCTCTGGAATTGCAAGCGTCCATAGGCTACGGTAACTGCTTAACATCTGCTTGTTTAACGTATAGAAAAAACGTCTCGTAAAGTAAGATGTATTCACTAAGGCTACTTGTACCTACAATTATAAATTAACGAATAAAGTTGTTTTACATGCCTATTTAGTTAAGACGTAGGTAGGTAATATGTCAAGGATGTATAATATATCTTTAATTCTATTCTGCTGTTCATAAGTAATTAATTACACTAAATATTCTATTGTTACTTGTTGTAGTGAGGCTAGCGACGGCATTGTTAAATACCAGTAAATACGAAATAACTACGCAGTTGCGTGGACCTAAATAATATATCCTACTAATATTATAAATGCGAAAGTTTGTAAGTATGGGTGGATGTTTGTTACTCTTTCACGTAAAAACTATTAAACGGATCTGGATGAAATTTGGCACAGAGATAGATTATGGTCTGGAATAACACATAGGATACTTTTTACAGCGATAACCTGACATCCACGCAGGCGGAGCCGCGGGCAACAGCTAGTTACTTATATACTTATACTTTAAGCTCAGAACCGAACGATTTGGAAAACCTTGGGGAGGCCTATGTCCAGCGGTGGACGTCTTATGGCTGAGATGGATGGATAATAAGTATTTATGTTTTTCTCGATGGGCTGTTTGCTAATTTCACGAGGCTTCTAAGCTAGGTGTATAATAATACATTTAAGGATAACTTTAATTTGTTTACTATCACTAGGAGTGCTAGTAATTAATGCTTACTAATTACATAATATGGCGATTTAACTATATACGTCATGTTAGGGTTTCGTTATAAAAAAAGGAATCCTAGTTTCGCCATGTCCGTCCATCCGTCTGTCCTCAGCATACCTTACCTATACCATGGGGTCTCATCAGGAACAAATCAAAATTAGTACGAATAAATACCAATAGATGGAGTTACATATATCGATTTGTTATTTACGTTTATGTAAAATTCAAATCTGGAAGAAATATAGCTTGAAACATATACGTACATATTTTAAGAAATCCTACTAGCATAGGAAAATGAAATAAAGGGCTCATAAAACAAAATTACAATTATATATTTACAAATTTCAATAATGTCGCCGTAGTCCTGGCGGCAGTATTTTGTACTACTAAGAAGTTGAAACTTGCGAGTGACTTGTGAGTAATGCCGCTGGCGCTGTATGCATTTTCAGATTTTTATAAATTAAAATACCTACCTGGTTTTGAAGTTTAATGTTGGGTCATACTACTTACTCGAAGGTATAAAAATATATAAAGCTATGTGAAACAGTGACTTATGTTAAAAATAAATAATACGGGCATATGTTTTTTTCTCTCAACAAAAAACTTTAAAAATGTTTTATGTTATCAAAGTTATCAACAAAAATATTGCATCCAAGATATATAAAATATTTATAATAAAATATTTTAAAAACTAAACAAAAACTAAATACAAAAAATGTATCCGAGGTTGGGATTCGAACCCGGTTCGGCCGGTTCTACGGCCGGTACGGTGCAGCGGTGCTACGGTATCGTACTGTGGGAAAATTACCTATTTGTGAATTCAGACTGATACTAAATAATTACTGTTTTACTATATTTTTACAAATAATTCAAAAAAAAATTATCTGATATAAAAACCATCTACAAAAAAAAATTTGAAAAAGTGGACATGAATCTGGGATTCGAACCCAGTACCATCGGACTGTTGGACTAATACCAAAGAATGCTATAATTTACTCCATCCATTAATGACATCGACTGGCCTGTTGTACTAGTGGCACAGATTACTAAAGAGTTACTACGTAACTAGTGGTTAGTGAATCTAATCCATGAGGGTTCGATTCCCATTCAGGACCAATCTTAGTGTGATATGCTCTGTCTGTCGTCTGAGGCTGTGCCAAGTTTGGATTTAGATGGTGTGTGAGTTGTCACAAAATATTATAATTAACCTAATTTGACTAAGACAGAAACAATTCAAACAGACCCTTATCACTTCAAACAGATTATTTGTTTATTTGCAGTGATAAATTAATTGCTTATTATAGTTTCACGAATATTCTTTTTAATAAATCAATTTATATTATAGGTTAATATAAGCCATCAACAAAAAAATAAACTTAGGTTAATAGGTATATTAACATTTTAATATACCTAAACGGGAAAAAATTGTTTAGCCCGGGCGAAACCGGGGCGGAGCGCTAGTTAAATACGGAAGCCAACAATCAAAATAAGTATATTTCGTAAAGCGCGTGACCTTGAGCGAGCAAACGTGGCCCGAGCCCGAGACAATGAGTGATACCTACCCTTTATGGTCGGTAGATATATGTGAGTGGCGAAGTAGGTGCCTACTATATCTTGTGAAAAATATAATTTTAAATAAAGTGTCGCCATCTGTTGATTTTATGTGTATGCACGTAATCTGTTGGATACAGACATCTACAGATAGATAGATAATTAAAATTTAGCCCGAAGGTTAGCCCGAGTTAGCGGGGAACCATTTCTTTGTATGGGATGGGGTATCTGTACTAGTATTATATTATCTGTGCCTATACATATTAGTCATGCCGACAAAATGGTAAACAAAATCTTAAAAAAATATTTTTAGTTTCGTAGACGACCATCTAGTTAGGGGCCATCCATAAAGTACGTCACACGAATTTCATGATTTTTAGACCCGCCCCACCTTCTTGTCACTGGTGGTCATATTAGTGTGACGTCACAAATTTGCAATTTACATCTAAAAATTTTAAATTAAAACAGAAGTTTCACAATTAGTTTTATTTCCAAGGGCTCTTAGTCGGCGCGTGTGGCGTGTCACTAGAGCGGGTATGAACTCGTCATCACAACAATTCAAGCCGTATGTTCATATGGATCTAGTTGTTTTTTTTTTTAGTTTTAATTAATATTTCAAATTTCGAGATTCAATTTATTAAATTTGAAATGTGATGTCACAAAACTTACGACCCACTCCTTGTCACACCATGTCACACATCGTCCCCCCTTTACGTGTGACGTGCTTTATGGATGACCCCTTATCAAAATGGCCGAGTAGTTGTCCAATAGTTAGGTATTGTCAATACAAACGATGGCCCACATTCCCTTCATTGGGACATCAGAGCTGCAATAACAGATCAGAGTGAACTGTTGTCTAATTATTAAAACAAGTAATGTTAAGTAGAGCCACTCATAATGGATTAGTTCCGAATCGGATGATGGGTAACACGGGAAATGAAATAAAACTAAATAAAACAAAAATTAAATTCGTTTATTTATAAAACAAAAATATAAAATTTCCTTGAATGCTACCCACCACCTATTCGTTGTGTTAGTTTACAATTATTGTTATAGTTATTAATATAATCATCTGCAAAAATACTTAATATTTATCATTATGATATATTTACTGTATAATGTTAGACCTACATACTACAATAGAGACATTTATCATATTTTAAAGTGATCCGATCCCTGACCGCTTCAGGCGATAAACAAGGCCATCATACATTATATTAAGTTATTAATTAGTCATTCATATAAAATAGTCAAATTATGGTAAAACAATAATAAAACTCAAAAGAGAATACCTATACCCATCAGTGGGTGGATAAAGAAGAATATTAAATTCTAGGAATGTATATAAGTAACATGTGAGATTCGTTTATTAAGATCTTAGAAAATATTTATATTTATTGTATATATTTGTGCTCAATTATTTAACTGTCATCTGACAGAGATATGTCATGTCATCTTGTAAGTGAATGAGAGGAATCTATCAGTCTTCTTGGGTTTTGTTTGCCTTTAGTTCTTTCTAAGGTTCGAATAATGATTGGGTATTTCTTCTTTGAAAGTCCCCTTCGCCACTAGGGACTAGTATTGATGTGTCGCGGTAGACTAAATAATACAATTCATGGACATAGTGCATTCGTCTCTGTGGGTCACACAAATATTTGACCGTGTCTAATATATATTAAATTTGCTTCAAATGGACGAATCAAGGGCTTGAAAGCATATCCGTGCAAGGGCGTAAGGGGATTTGCATTTGCCCATAATTATAATAGCAATGGTTGATACAACAAGGAAGAGTGACAGGTTCCTCTATCATAATACTACCAGTAGACTCTAATTAGATTCATTACAATACTTCTGTTATTTTTTAGTCACGACAACCCTTACTCTTTATCTATCAAAAATGTATGAATTGATATATTTTTATATGTACTTTCCAATGAACACCGTTTGGTAACTGCGACTGGACTGTGTATGGTGTTATTTTTGCATGAGTGACTGACAAATAAAGAGCTCTACCTACGGTATGTGAACTTGTGACGTCATAATTATTATAATCTGAGCCTTTGGAATGCATATTGTGGCAACACAGTGATGTACATCTGCTATTCATTACCTATCATGTTTTTAGAAAATGTAGCAGTTCGCATCGTTACAGAGATAGAAGACGAAAACACGACAAGAGTTCTTCGACTGCGATAAAATAATACTATAAATTGTCTGCTAGCTATCTAGACATGTAGCTGTGTCTGAACACATGCAAAGCTTCAAGACTAGTAACAGTATATGTGTCGTGTTCCAGTCTGCTATTTCTGTTGATATTCGTAACGCTATGAGGCTACATTAAGTAGACGGTATATTAGGGGTGTCCTTCCCGGTGACGAGTTGTGCGAGCCTCCTTACCAGCGAGTCGTCGTGCGAGGTGTGGCTGTGCTGCGACGTGCGCGAGGGGGAGCGCGCCCCCGCCCCGGGGCCCGCGCCCCCCGCGCCCCCCGACACGCGCCGCGACCCCCCCGCCGACGTCACGGGCGACGTGCAGTTCGAAGGCACTTTGACTGCGCAGCGCTTGTGGTAGTTCAACCCGCATCCTAGAAAGTCACAAGTGCAAGTTATTAACATTATATAATTTAATAATAATATTATAAATGTGAAAGTTTGTAAGAATGGATGGATGGATGTTTGTTACTCTTTCACGTAAAAACTGCTGAACGGATATGGATGAAATTTGGCACACGGATAGATTATGGTCTGGAATAACACATAGGCTACTTTTTGCAGCGATAACCGACATCCACGCGGGCGGAGCCGCGGGCAACAGCTAGTAATATAATAATTGTAAATTTTTAAGTGTAGTGTTTATACGTTAACTTTTTTTGTGCTTTGTATTTTCTAAACGATAGCATAATGTCCGTTCGTCACTTGGGGCTACCACTAAATCAGCGCTGTGTTGTTAACACAACATAGCATTATGCTGAGTGGTAACCTCATTGCCACAGACACTACGTGTGTAATTAATATTTATTAATATTTGTAATTCACCAAAATGTCACTCTGTGTCAATAAATCTAATTTTCTTCTTCTAATTTGTTGTCTGGTACCTAAAAAACAAATCGTTCCAGGTTGTACTAGTCGCGAGGTCACATTAATTTGCCATTATTGACTCAGAATACCTTTTGTAAACATAGCAGGGACACAACTTTTTTTTAAAAATCTGTGTGTTTTAAGTCTGAGATATCACAAAACTTCACCTAACAAGTCGTCGTTGGACAGCTTTATGTCTCCTGTTCTTACATGTTTAACAATGTTACTTTATCACAATAGTCTGAGACTCTTCCTCAAGCTATAAGCTTCCTTTATAAAGTTATATAGTATGGTATCAAGGAAGGTTATGATGCATATTATATACCTATCTAAATCTTTAAATCATTTTATATAAAAGATGCGTAGACATGGCAATATCAAGCACCTGGCGTGGTCCATCTTTACCTGAAGTGCGAGATAGTACATACAATATAGCCATCGGAATAGTCACGAAAATTAAAATAAATTATTTCGATACATTGTTTCAACCGTATGCAACAGGTGCAAAGGCCTTTCAGTCACATGTGTGGTGAACTTACCCTCACACTTGAGCCCCTGTCGCACGAGGCCGAACAGCATCTCCCCGCAGAAGTCGCAGAAGGTTGGCGCCTTGTACGAGTGCACGGCCAGCGCGTGCGGGCGCGGCGCAGGCGCCGGCTCTATTGTACCCTCGCATATTAGCGCTGCAATACAATGTCACATTATTAGGTTAGGAGAAGAGCAAAATAGTCCATTAACAAGTATTTTTTGGTAAAAGATAAGCAGATAGAAACAGCGTTGTAAATAAGTTTTTGAGTGTGTTGAATATAAACAAGAATATAGCAGAAACGCTGATTTATTATTATAGGTACAGTTCACTTGTGTTTGAAGAGTGGGCTACTTTCAGCCCGAGCTATCCTAAAGTGTATACTTGTGGGTTAATTAGCCATAAGTATACACTGTAGTCGATTTGAGTTTTCTAATGTTGGTCGCAGATAGGTACTAGACAGAGCCAATACTGCGACACAGTTGGGTGTAGATACTCACGGTTAGCGGTGAGCACGATCTCGACCAACGTTTCATCTGTAACGTCAGAGGCTGAGTTGATGATCTGCAGCACGTTCGGCGAAAAGTAGTCGTGACGGAACAGCAGAATGCGGTCTGCAAGACGATTCAGTCCATTGTCTGGGATCTGCACAAGAGCACCATTTTTATATACAAGTTGACATCAGCTAACTTTAAGTCAGCTTGTGACCACGGCCAGTGTAACCTGGTCGAAAAGTGAAGTAATCTAAAGGTTAATAAGAATGACCGTGTAATACCCATACATACAGTTTTGAGTCAAAGTATATATTTTTTAACTTTCTACGTTGCAACTTTCGAAGGCTCTAGACGCTAAATAAGACTTACTTTTTCGTGCACAAATTTGACGGCGAGTTCCTTCAGGTGAGCTAGCGTGAGCAGATGCGCGGGCGCAGCAACCGCATCGCGTACAACTCCCAGCTGGAACAGGAACGTCACCTCGTCCTCCATGGTGCACCTGATGCACCTGCCGCCACTCAATCACCACCACCTGCCAACAAACGTATATTTTATTAAAACCTTATACACTGAAAATAACTAAAAGTTTTGATATCAATAAATCTGTAACCCAATAATTTCATTGACACCTATCGAGGTAACCTGTAAAAATTATAATTAATTAAAAATTCCCGGCTTATCTGACATCCTGCTACTAAAATTATAGACAGGTTAAAACGCAGAAGCAAATAACTTTCCTCATATTATCATCACCTATGAGATATCTAAACGAAAATATTTGTTCTGGCTCCAAGTACACGTATAAGTCAATTGTTAAATTGAGCTAAGTATATAGTTGACCTATCATCCGAGACATTGTTCTGACAATGTTGCATCAATTACATACATATATTGCGAGTTATCCTTACTAATATTATAAATGTGAACGTTTTTGAGTATTGATGTATGGATGTTTGTTACTCTTTCACGCTAAAACTACTGATCGGATCTGGAAGAACTTTGGCACAGAGATAGATTATAGTCTGGAATAGCATATAGGCTACTATTTATCGCGATAACCGACATCTACGCGGGCGGAGCGGCGGGCATCCACTAGTATCAAATAAAACAACATAGACTATGTCAATTGATTAATTATTCTGGTGGAGCGTTGGATCAACACAAACAACACGAAGCTTTATGACATCTTGTGAATAATTTCTGTTATAAAATAAGGGAGAAAGGGGCAAGATACTCAAGTATCACCAGCTATCTACCTACTCCTACTTTACGGCAGGTAGTGTCTTGGCTGTACCTCTGGCGATTCCAGCCACAAGCGCCTGGTGTATGATAAAACCCCACTTTACTTGTCCCATCGACCCCTGGACTCCAGCACGGCACTCATGCGCATTGCCATGCATCACTGAGGCAGTCAATCAATCAGTTGCTGGCTCTCATTTATGTTCAGTCAGCCAATAAAACTTGAGTGCAGTCAAACGTCAGCTGGTATTATCTGTTTCTAGAACTATTTACGAGCCAGTACATCATATTATTATGTTTTGATTTATAATACGTTTGGTCCAATGATGGTGTCGCTCCGAATCATGGATCATTGGTCATGGATTTATCGGTGCACGATAAAATAGTAATAAATTACCAATAATATATGAACTCAGTTAATTGATTTTATGTATAGTCACTATAGTTGCTATGTATTAACGTCAGGGTTAGCTTCATCGAGTTAACAAGGAGTTTGTAAACGATCTCTTGATTAAGGTTCTATGGAAATTACTTGACATTCTTCTGTGTCAGTTAGTAGGATTCGCTGCACGATGTTTGAGGCATATGACGTGTTCGTTGATCAGATCACACACAACGCTGGATTACTTAAAGCCGTGTACGCACGCACGTACGAATACGAACATAGCGAACAATATATAATCATTAAGAAAGGTAGGGCACCATACTAGCGAGCAAGCCCCACTGAGAATAGACCTGCACCGTACAGAAGACCACAGCCAAGTTGTGCAAGCCAGTATTTAGGGAAGCTTTTTGAAAAAAACATATTCCTATCCCAGGGATACTTTCATCATAAAGCCCTGGAGTAAAAAAAATGGGTTGGCAATACGCAAGTGCTACCTCTGGTATTGCAATCGTCCATAGCCTACGGTAACTGCTTAACATCAGGCGGGCCGTATGTTTATTTGCCACCCAAGTAGTATAAATAATAACAAACTTAAACATTTAGTTCGTACGCATGGACGGCATATCCGAACACGAACATAGTTCGAGTCGAGTTCGCGCACAACAGTCTTAAACTCTATCTCAATAGCCATGGCGATGCCGTTGGAAGTAGTCGATTGTGAAGTGGCGGAAATCTTCGAATACAGTCCATACAGAACTTACTAATAGGATCGCCGCGAACATGTTCAGATGAACAGAATGTTAGTTTGCGTTATTGGTACGCTCGTACGAACCAAGTTGTTGCGTATCATGCAACGCAACCAATTTGTTAGTACGAGTACGTGCGTACATGGCTTAAAGTTTACATAATTCTAAGAACGTCAGAAAGTAATAACGGTGGGGGACTGTAGTAATGTAACATGAAGCCCCTTCGGTCGAAAGTGTTCGGCTTCGTTTCGTCTGCGGTCGGATCATGTTGTGGTGCAAAATTCCAAGTAATAATCCATTGATTTGTATTAGGATACGATTTGCAAAGAGCGTGCATTTAGCTTTTTCGGACATATTATATTATACACTCACCTAAGCATCCTCTGGAAAAGCTTTTGATTCTGGGCCGAGTGGAAGGTAAACGCGCTCAAGGTAGAGTGCAGGCAAGATGGTCTAACGTCATTAAGAAGCCGTTTGGAGGTAGCATGTACCGTGCGGTCGCGATCCTCAGCAGTGAGGGAACGACGATGATGATGATTGTATTAGTAGTTCAAAATTATATTAATAAGGATAACAGGTGTGTTTAATTATTACGAGGGACATGCTTCCATGGTCAGCGTGCCCGCCATACTGATTTCTGATCCCATTAAGTGTCTAAGTGCTCGTTCAGAAATGACGTGCGAGTAGCCAAATTCATCATCAATCAGCCTATCGCAGTCCACTGCTGGACATAGGCCTCTCCCAACACGCGCCATAGCAGAAGGACCGACGGCCGATGGAGCAGACGTGTCCTAGAGTGGAGACCACACCCAAACCAGACCCAAGCGTAAGGTAGGGCGGCCCCCAGCTAGGTAGACCGATGACCTAAAAAAGGAAGCTGGGGCGCACTGGATGCGGAAGGCGGAGGATCGTGTGCTATAGCCAAATTCTAAGACTATAATTTTTTTTTTGAATTCTATCAGATATACAGCATTAGAAACGTTCCTAATTACATGGGATCTAATATATCTGCAGTACATCTCTGTCGACCAGTTTGCGCTTAAATAAATAAAATAGATTAAATCGAGTTACTATGAGAGAAGTAAATAAGTAATGTACAGGTGCATCGTAATTCGCAATCTAACTTCCAACATTAAGCTCATAACATTCAATGCCACAATGAGACCACTGACATTGATACAGTGAACACAAGAAATAAACGTAAATCTTATGTATCGCTTATGCAACTGATTTGTGAGAATTAGTGTGCGACCTTATACTTGTGGTAGGTCTCTTATTGCAACAACCGTCGACGTCAGGATCGTCACTCTCCGTTATAAATACTTACTAAACTGAAGTTATGCTAACGAGCTAGACTTTAAATAAGTACCTACGCAAAATGCAATTCTTATTGTTTACTAGCTGTTTCTGTTTCCCGCAGCTCCGCCCGCATGCATGTCGGCTATCGCTGTAAAAAGTAGCCTATGTGTTATTCCAGACCATAATCTATCTCTGTGCCAAATTTCATCCAGATCCGTTCAGTAGTTTTTACGTGAAAGAGTAACAAACATCCATGCATCCATACTTACAAACTTACCCGTTTATAACATTAGTAGGATAATTAGATTTCTTACCTAAGTTTGGCCTATGTTTTTAAAAGGTAAACACTTTAAAATTTTATATTTTACTTACATACTTTAATTAAGTTTATATATTGCAACATCCCAACATTAGTTCTTACTTACAATTGATTGTATATATCTGTTTTTGAATTGGTCAATAAAGTTCTTTCACTTTACTCACTGAGTTAGTCATGAGTCGATGATGAACCTGACACGTGTCAGTGTTGCCGTGAACTTGACCGTTCATTGTCTGACCATGATACAGATAAAGTGTTGCCAACCACACACTTTTTACTAAACCATTCCCTTACATTAGACTGCGATTGCACTATTATCTTTAACGATTAGTGTCGCATCTTCTATATAATTAGTACATGAAGAAAAGCTTTGTATCGCTTTTTAAGCAGATTGCGCAAACGGACGAATTTGAGATTTGGCAAAGGTAAAGTAATTATGGAGATGTGAGAATGACTGCAGAAAGCAATTAAATTCGGATTTCGCTCACCAGGCGACCTCTAGTTTACATTAACGCTTAAACTGTATACTTCTATTAGACTATTAATAGTGTTTCTTGAGCTTCGGGACAATCCCTCCCACATGCCCACCGCTGTGACTCCTGTGAGCCAGGATTAACAGCGGAGTAACCAACTGATACACCAGTTTTGACACTCGTGCGTCCCGTGGACAACTAAACCTACTGTCTTGGACCCCGCAACGAATTTAATCAGAAGTAAATAGGAGGAGTTAGAAAGAAAAGTTTCCACTTCCCTCCATAGCAAAGCGGGAGACAAAATAAATCTGTATAGGTTTGTAACCTATGAAAAGGAGCACCACGGAGGACCTTAAACTACGGGACCTAAGTGAGCTAAGTTTGATTCTTGAGCTGCTAAGATTATAATACCTGTTTCATTCCTCTAGACAGTTTACAGTCCTTAACTACTTAGGTACATTCCTTTATGTTCTTCCCATTACCAAGTGGGATTGAGTTAAAACATTTAAGTTTTTAAAGCAGCAATATGGTGGAGATCTTTCTCTGACTTCTTTGAGAAGGTGGAGCCTGGTGTCTACGATTATGCCCGTAATACTCCTGCCTAAACCTTGGATGAGAAGGGCGTGATGATAGTGTGGAATTAATGTGTGTGGAATATCCTTACTAATATTATAAATGTGAAAGTTTGTGAGAGTGGATGGATAGATGGATGTTTGTTACTCTTTCACGTAAAAATTACTGAATGGATCTGGATGAAATTTGGCACAGAGATAGATTATGGTCTGGAATAACACATAGGCTACTTGTTGCAGCGATAACCGACATCCACGTGGACGGAGCCGCGGGCAACAGCTAGTTAACTAATAAAATTTGGGTATTAGCTTGCAGATAGAAAAAGGGCAACATATCGTATACCACGCGAGCGAAGCCCTGTTCGAAAGTAAGTTAGGATAGTAATAAATATAATGACTTATAATAACAATAACATAAATAATGACATAAATAGTGCACTGGTTCAGTGACAGGCGCCGGCGCATGTTGATGTTGACACGTCATACGTCATCTTTATGTTTTATGTTGTTGGCACGCTCGTTGTAGCGTGTCGTGTAGGTATAACACTAAGTTAATAACTATAGTTATTAACTTAGTGTTATATGTTTATATCTCCCAATAATTATAATGATAGCTATCATTATAATTATTGGGAGAGATATAGACATAAAGAACTTGGCCAAATTTCCGCTTCTGCTCCTTCAAATAAGGTTTAATGAACTTCACGGTAAAGAGCGGGTAGGCTGTGTTGCCGTCTGTGACCATCATTCATTACGTGGGATGATAGGTCACCACTAAAGAAAAAGAAGATGTTGCCAAATTGACTACATAAACGGCAATGGCGCTGAAGCGAGCTTTACACCTAAGTTTCAATATAAAATGAAGCAATGAAACAAGGCCGCTAGCAATCACGCTAGGATGTAGGCAAATATAAAGATGTATCTCCTACATCTGAGCAGCTAGCTAGCAGAATTAACACATACTTATTGTAATGTAATTATACCTATCTAGCTGACATAAGAAATTATGTTGTATTAACTATTGAAGATGAGATTAGCAACAACTGCAGCGTTCAGAGGAATGATCAAGCATCTGTGGTCTCTATAGAGAGCTTTAGTGTTTAACCAATCAGAGATCAACTAAACTTTTTAAAGATTGAAACAAAACATTTCAAGACAAGTTATTCTGTTCATTATTGTTCAGAAGCCAAACGGGTGGAGCTTGCCCTGCCATGATGTCGCCAGGTCATGCCCAGACACAGCAAATTTGTACTCAACATATTTTGCAGTATAGGACGCCCTTAGGCAAGGTGGAGCGACGATCTACGCAAGGTGACTGGGATGTGAGAAGCTGAAGATCGTGGCAAATGGCGTACACTTGGGGATGCTTATGCCCAACAGTGGACTTCGAAATGTATTCGATATCTTCGATACTTGATCATGATGATGACATTTTGTCAGTTAGTTCGCGGCAAATCTAAATTGTCTATGACTAGAGAGAGACAATGCTTGTCTATTGAGAATATAGAAAATAAACATTATTATTATTATTGAGTCTAGGTGACTATCAGTAAAACCAATACTTATTTAGTAATTATAACATGGAGAGCTGACCGATATCTCGTTTTAATTCGAACAGTAACCGAAAATATTGTTTTAACGGCCCAGATAACCTTTATTTAAAAGTATTTTTAGTATAATTGTGTGCACGAACGGTATAACAATGAGCAAAATTATATACAACATTGTTTTGTACAGATATCATGTTCATCTGGAATTAGAATATATTTTAGGCGATCATAGCTCGGTGCACTCGCTAATCTTGAAACGATTGGCGGGTTAAGCTACCAAGGGCGCGGCGGTAACCCTATAATTAGGGATATTTTCACCTGAGCGTCTCCGTACTTCGGAGGGTACGTTAAAAGTCGGTTGACGGAGGTCTATCAATCTGAAAGTGTCACCAGCCCCTAGACAAGTGGCATAAACAGTACTTAGTAGAATAGAATATAATAAAAAAAAAACAATGTATGTATGGCAATGTACATAATATTACGAATTGCACGCGTAAACTTATGTCAATACCATACATTGCTTGCTTTCTTATAGCTCGGCTAGCAGTATTTCCTTATCACATAGAAACTACCATAGGCGTGAAAGCGTCGCCGTCTTCGGTATGATATACTTGTTCCATTCATGCTCCAGGCTCCGGGGAACAACGTATGATGTTATGTTGTTTACCATCTACCATCCTTTGTGAGGACTTTAATGACTTCAACGATAACCAAGTGACACCTATTACTTTTATATTTTTATCCTACTTATACTTGAAAAATACTTGTAATGTGTACAATCTGACCCTTTTCCTTCATAAAGTTAATGAGTCGAGGGCAGCTTATCACTGTTCCACGTGTATACTTACACTCACAGCGGAGTGCAGATGGAAACAATAATTATATATATGTATATATAATGTAAGCTCGTGTTATTGTGTCACTTATACACTATTCAATAATAGCGTATTGTTGACCTAAAGGTACTGAAATTGGAATCGATCAATGTGGGATTAATATCACCACCCCCTTCTATCCCGAGGGTGTCGTAAGAGTCGACTAAAGGAGTAATTCTAGCAGACAATATCCACCGCAAGAGAGGGAAAACTCGAAATAAAACCCTATTCCAACCCGTCTGGCCAGCGTGGTATAGTAGGCTAATTTCCCTCCAAATGCTTGGAGGAGACCAGTGCCCAGCAGTGGGACGTTTATGGGTTAAGAGGAATGTGGGATTTTGTGAGACATTATGACCAAGTGTTCTAGCTAGGTAATGCCACGTGTTTGCATGTACTTAACTCCGGTTGTCATGGCATCGACTGAAGCTGAAAGCTCGGAAAACTATTCTTATAGCATTTACTATTGCGCGGCTTGTTGTGGGTTCGAACACGGGACAAAAAATTGTGTGATCCATAAATGGTTTGCCCGAGTTTGGGTAAAATTTGTGTATGTTAATTGTATGTTTGTAAAGTGCCCTGCGTCACAGGGCTTGCTCCCTAGTGCGGAAGGTGTCTATTTAAGAAGTGAAGTAGCAGAAGTACTTTTTGTATAAAATCCCAAATTGTGGAAAGGGTTCTTAAAAGTAAATAATTGATTGTTTTTTTAGGTTTACCCGTAAACATGTAATAATGTGGATGACACAACGGTACGCAAAACTACTACGCCTTAGTATTTAATTCGTTGATAATACTATTTTGTAAGTTGATTGTGAAATTATTTTCCCAAAATAAAACGACTTATTTGTCAACTCGACCGCGAAAAAAATAAATAAATTTGTAAACAATAATTGAATCTCATTTTTATTCGTTTAATTATAACGACATGTGGTAACAGCGCCCCGCACTCAATACTGCGGTACTTTTTTTCCCTTGCAAGGGTTTTAGTCGACTACCGACAAAAAAATCTCTTATGTATACGCAAGGATAAGGCTTTGTGCCGTATCGTTGCGAATACGAGCCCTGCCCCTCTAGACAAATGGCACAAGCGATAGTCGAATCGAAAAGTCAAAAAAGTAAATGTATGGGATTTGACGTAAGTCTACGATATAATGTCGTAAACTTACGTCAACTGAGCCTCTAGACAAGTGGCATAAATGGTAGTCGAATCAAAAAGTAAAAAAAAAAACAAATGTATGGGATTTGACGTAAGTCTACGATATAATGTCGTAAACTTCGACTCTATTCGCTTCGACTATCGCTTATACTATTTGTCTAGAGGGGCAGATCCAACCACGCTTGCACAACTTTACGCTTGTGCTTCAAATCAAAATGAGTAAAGTCAGTACAGGCTTTTCGTACTTATTTTGTTTTTAGTTATTTCAGATTTCCTTACTGGGAAACAAGGAATCCCGAGGGATTCTCCTTTTTAATAATGTTTCCAATTAATTAATGGTTCTAATTCCTTTCTAAAAATGACCTCAATCAAGGTTTTAGGACGCACGCTTATGAAAATGTGCAATATCAACACAGCATATTTAAGTAAACATATCGCGATAACTGGCGGGTGTTAGCAGTATCAGTGATGTCCGTTCTTTATATATATAGATATACTAGGGGTCGCTCGCGACTTTGTCCGCGTAGTAATTACGAATATTTTCCCCGATTTTGCAACATATCTCACTACTGCTACGCTCCTATTGATCATAGCGTGATGTTATATAACCTATAGCCTTCTTGGATAAATGCACTTTTTAACAACAAATATATTTTTCTAATCGATCTAGTAGTTTTTGAGATTAGCGCGATCAACCAAACAAACAAACTCTTCAGCTGTATTACACAGCGGAGGAGTTTGTTTAGTATAGAAATGTAATGACTTTCTCTACACGTGTTGTTGTCTCCTTGATAATTACAAATATTATGATAATATTTACCGACGTGTGTGCACTCGATATATTTGGTCTATATCAGATATATCATTTAGATAAACGTGGCACGTGGTGTGGTGTCAATATCACGGATCATATCAACACGAATTATGATAACGACAAGTTTTGGACGTGCACAATGTGTTACCTACTAGTTGCAACTGCGTGTGGGAATTATTTAATATCATATATCAAAATAAACTAGGTAATGCACATCATCACACACAATGGTATGGCGGGCGCTTTCCGCTACTCTACACGTCAAAGCATAAGGCTTTGTGCCGTACACTGCCTCGGTGGTCCAGTGGCCGCAGTATGCGCCTGCTGTGCACGAGGTTGTGGGTTCAATTCCCACACAGGACAAAACTTTGTGTGACCCACAAAGACTTGTTCTGAGTCTGGGTGTAATTTGTGTCCGTTAATAGCTTGTTCTCTAGTGCGGTTGTTGTCTTTAAAAAAAAAGCGCGTGTTTTGCGTGCGGGTGGGTAAGGGATCATTATATCCACGTGAGCTCGTCAAAGAAGACTAGCACCTGATGTTGCCGACCGAATTTCATGTCTTGATGTTTGCTTGATTATATTAGCTGGATTATTTGATTAACTTAGTACACATTGACACTGCCACTCGGGATCTAAGTCACTCTTGCAAGTCGATTACTTTCCTACTTAGCTACCATCATCGTCATTGAAAAAGCCCAATACCATCCTTGTATTTAATAAAATGATAGTCATCAATTGTCACCTCATGCTAAGTGTGCACGTAACAATAAACGGGTGACACCGGCGGCCATAACAATGTGGCACGTGACGCCCAATATAACTGCTACCTATATTATTTTATAGCAAGTAATTAAAATATTATAACACTAATCCATCGCGTTCCGCCTCCGTTGCAGTTGCAATGCGATACCAGGTACGATTAATTCTCTAAGAAACAGCGATCGCAAACTGACAGTTGCGATTGCTCGGTGACGGCACACACGATTGCTAAACGTTAAAAGGCTTGATTTTCGCTCTTACGGAATACCAATTTTCAATCTGACAGCCAGATTTTGCTCCGATTTTCAATCTGACAACCAGATTTTGTTCCGTTTTCGCGGTCGCTCGGTTTTCGCTCTTACGGAATACCCCTGCGCGTACGATTGATTCTTTTTTTTTTATACTGCTTGGGTGGCAAACAAGCATACGGCCCGCCTGATTGTAAGCAGTTGCCATAGCCTATGGACGCTTGTGATAGATTATGAAAGATTATGTGTCAGTTTATGTGCCAAAATACGTTATATTCTTTAAATTATACAAATAATATATGTCGGATAAACGATGTCGAAGAAGGTTTTAAAAAAAGTCAGCAGGACTGCTACCATTATTTAGGTAGTCAGTCCAATACAATAGATAATAGATGGCGCTGTTGTCGTTCGATATTTAAACAGTTTTTAATCAAATGTTATTTAGAAATCTATGGAATAAAATCAAATAAGTAATGATAAATTATTAAGTAATTTTACAAGTAGTTTAGTCTGAATTAAACTTTAAATGTTTAAACCACAGATTAATGTCGATAATATTATCAAGTTATCAATACAATAGTTGAATAAGTTAATGTAATCTATTTACTTAAATATTCTTTAAATGTTACTATTCAAATGTTATAATTCTTAATATGAATTTAGGTATTGGTTTCATAGTAAATCATAATAATTTGAAGATTAATAATGTTGCGGCGGCATATCAATACACCATCAATATTATTCAAAAATGATAATTAATTGTAGGAATATTTGTATACAAACTTAAACGACATATAAACATGTACAGATAATTTAGGTAAATACTATTTATAATTAATCAGCACATAATTTGACGGGCCGTATTATCGCTGCGGCGACATATATAACTATTTAACGTATACTATGATTTTAAAGAATATTAGGTACAAACAATTGTAAATGACCATACATTTACAATTATTATAAATCACTTTATAGATTAAAGTGAGGTTATTTTGTGAACAAAGTGATGTTTTATTATTGTTCATAAATATTAGAATAACTGTTTAAAATTATGTCTTTTATTATTTAAATATTATGGAAACTATTCCAGACCTAAATATGTAATTTGATAGGTAGATAGTTAATATTTAATTTGACTAAACTTTAAATGAACTGTCAGATAGTATGATATAAATACTGTGCCGATTTGAACATCGGTCATTCTATGGTGAGCCGAAGTACTGAACAGACGTTGTCTACAGAATATAAGTATAATATATATATCTACCGATAATAAGTTGCTTATTAACTGCTATTGTAATTATGTATAAATAATGTGTAATATATTGTTTGGCAAATCTATTGTGAGCTGCAGTTCTAAACAGACGTTGTCTACAGGATATAAGTTAAGTACCTACCTTTAATAAGTTGCTTATTAACAGCTGCTGTAATTGTGTATAAATCATATTGTGTAATATGTATTGTATTATATTGTTTATTACCATTGGTAATTTATAAAGATGTAATTATAATTGTAACTACCTAGCGATTTAAAGGACATGGCCATGAGTTTCTTGCTAGTTCTTCTCATGGCTAGATGTTAGCGAACTAGCAGTAGATAAATTAACTGAAAGTCATTGATTCTACAATGCTATAAATATAAATGACTTATAACAGATATTCTTGCTTTTATTTACATCCTATTTGCTATTGCTTATGCTATTTGCTACAGATTAAAGTACATAACCAAGTATACATCAATATATATCCATAATTTATTGTAAATAACCTCCAAATTCAATTGTCTTAACATTAATTGGTTAATTAGTTTTATAATACCACACTTTACCATACATAACCATACACTTAATCTTGTGTTATTTAAACTTGTCTTTTCTCGTTCTTTACCTATCTAACCCTGTATATGTAACCAAATGAATTAAATAGCTATAAAGTATTATTTTATTAGAATATTGCCTAACCCAATGATGTCGCTTTTAATCGACTAAATATGTCTTCATCTAGTCAATGATCACAACTTGATCAAGCAATAGTATTCTCTAAACTATAGTTTTTAGCTTTGAAGTCTAACGGACAGCAGAAGCCCTATAGGGCTTTCCGCAGTTTGAGTGAACATGTGACGTCATGAAGCCCAGACGGGCTTGAAATAACTTAAAAGGAAATAATTGTAAATACTTAGTAATATAACCTGTCAATATACATATTAGACTTTGAATATTAACCTATAACCTTATGAAATATTAGATTGCTTATACAAATTATAAATACATAGTAATGTAACTTGCCAATACACAAGTTAGACTTTAACCATTAACGTATAATCTAACACTTGCAATTCCAGAGGTATCACTTGCATGTTGCCAACCCTGGGAAACATCCTAAAGCCACCAGGGCGTAAGGATGGGATTTTTCAGGGAAAGGAATACGTTTCTTTTAAAAAAAAAAGAGCGCTGCAGACCTGTACTCACACACAGGAACACAACTACGCTTTTGTGTGCAGTTATTTGGCTGTGGTCTTCTGTAAGGTGAAGATCCTTCCCCAGTCAGGATTGCTCGCTAGTATGGTGCCCTCTCTCGCAACAGTAAAATGAAACTGCGAACAATGTTGTTAGTTTGTGACTTTAGTAAAAGAGTATTTTGGATTGGATCTGTAATGTAAATAATTTTGTATTTCATATGATTAAAGGTGGGAAGTAATAAAACTTCTAAAGATAATATATGTACAACGTGGATTATTTATTTTCGTAAAAGTTGCAATTTTACAGTTATCATAGAAGGTTCGAAACTATTTCGGATCGTTCACAAAATATAATGTAACAAAACTGATAAGTACGACATTCTACTTTTATGTAATAACTAGCCGTCCGCCCCGACTTCGTCTGGTTTAAACTATTTTCAGCTCAACTTTCTTATTTTTTTTACACAAGAACCTATAATAACGAACGGCAATAACGAACATAGCAAAAAAAGAATTAGCAAAATCGGTTCAGCTGTACTCGAGATTTGCGCTTAGCAACACATTCAGCGATTCATATTTATTAGAAGATAAACCGTGCTCCAAACAACAATAGAACCTCATATACATATTTTCGTTTAAGTTTTTTTATTGTCATTGGTCCATCTGGTGGTTAGAAGTACCAGCCCCTTGTGGACTTTGGCGATGACAGAGACCATAAAGAAACCCTGACTATACCTACGTTATTCGTATTTGACAAATTTCGATTCTCGAACTTGACCCTATTTATTGTTTACTGCTTACTAATAACTCATAGTAACAAATTAGGTGACGGCTACTCTATGACCCAGATGGCAGCATCGCTTGGTATCTCCCCCACCACAAGTGCACCATTAAACTTTGAACCTTCGCAACGATGGCAGAAGGTTCCAGATTGATGAAACGTGAAGTCTTACACGTTTCCTACTCGTATGTCATCGATGATGAGCCCGTTAGAACTGATAGGTTTGTTTCGACAATAATAAGTAGTACTACACACTTTCGTCTTTAGGTCATAATTTATTTATTATCTGTCGTCTTTCGAAGGACTGGTCTTTCATAGGAACTTATAATGAAGTAATCAGTGCAGTGCTGACTGAGATCGTCATTGGACGCTCCTCATTAATCGTACGAATTTTTAAAATCGCGCTTAGCGCGGCACTAGTCGCTGCCGTCTATGTCACAATGAGTTGGAGAACTTATGTGGTTAATGAGCTTTTAGCATACCTGCAAGAAAAGCAATTGTTGTGTGGTTTTAAGGACGAGGAGCGCCTGGTAAAAATCTGCACATCGTGTTTCGACGAAGATGGCATTCGTAAAGCGAAGACTTTATTATATAAGTCAGCAAATATGGCAGACCAAATGCCGTCTCAAAGAAGGGATGATAAAGGTGAGAAAAGTCTCCGGGACATCATGAAGTTTTTGACGGAGACCGATAATGATTTTATACTGACTTTCGTGGCAAAGGATCTGCGCAGGCTTCCGCCTGCTGATGTGAATGATATCAACATCGCCTAGTTGCTGAACGATATCACGACCATCAACTCTTGTCTGGAAGATATGAAGTTAAAGTTCGAAGGTTCCCAAATCACCATCAGTGACCTACGTGCCGAAGTAACGAACTTACGTCACATTATCACAACAAGTAGGTCACACGAGGCATCGAACATTAACCCGAGTTGCGATGCAGGCAATATGTCGCAGGCGAGTTTTGCATCAGCAAAATTTGACACGACGGTGGCCGCCATCTCTGCGAGTGACGTAGTGCCCTGCCCCGCGCGCCCTGTATCTAATGACCCGATACTGAAGAGTGCAAGTACATATAGCATATGTACCCTGTGGCGATGACCACAGGGTACATATGCTACAACTGCCAGCCTACTTCATCAACAATCGGAGCGGCAAGTGAAAAATGCTTAACTGGTGCCGTCTACACCCAAGAGCAAGATTGACCAGGAGGGTTTTATCGTTGTAGAACGTAAGCGTAAAAAGCCCAACGTCGAAATCAATGCGGTACAGCATTGGCCGGACCTAACATGCTGCTGCTTCGTGCTATTCCAACGATGCAGTCGTGTGTTTCAAGATTGATGTACAAACAACGACGGAAGACGTTGTGGAGTCCATACGAGTGAAGACCGGTAACAGACTGAGGGTTACTAGGCTGGACTCACGGCATAATGTAAACTTTGCTGCTTTCAAAGACAACTCCCGCACTAGAGAACAAGCTCTGTGTCGCGGGGGACTTTACAAACATACAATTAACGGACACAATAATTACACCCAGACTCAGAACAACTCTTTGTGGGTCACACAAAGTTTTGTCCTGTGTGAGAATCGAACCCGCAACCTCGTGCACAGCAGGCGCATACTGCGACCACCCCGCGACACAGAGCTTGTTCTCTAGTGCGACAGTTGTCTTTTAAAAAAAGAAGGAAAAAAAAAATTGCACAGCAGTCTAACTATAAGCTGGCTAGTAAAAAGATCACAAAACAATAGCAAGATACGGAAGCTTCTAAAGGCCTTAGAAACTAACCGTTTCTAAGGCTAATCAAATACGTGTTTATTATCTATAGTAATTGTCCAGTTTAAGATAAATCTGTGTCGTTGCGCAAGTACATAGCATGTGTAAGTGTTATTGTTTGTTCGTTGTGTTAGTGTAGACTCGGCGATAACGCGTGACACGTGTGTCGTCAAGGATTCGCTCGCACTTCACCAATACAAATAAACAACACATGTGCCTGGTGACTAAATATGTTAAGAGAGGCAGGGCACCATACTAGCGAGCAAGCCCGACTGGGGAAGGACCTCACCTTACAGAAGACCACAGCCAAATAACTACACACAGCGGTGTAGTTGCGTTCCTATGTCTGAGTAGTTGAGTACGGGTCTCCAGCGCTCATTTAGGGGTGCGTTTTGAAAAAAACGTATTCCTATCCCAGGGTTACTACCATCTTAAAACCCTGGTGTAAAAAATGGGTTGGCAACACGCAAGTGATACCTCTGGTAATGCAAGCGTCCATAGGCTACGGCTAATATAACGTATATTATATTAACTTAAACCTGGCTGACCTTTGTATGTAGTATTCTGGATTATGTAATGGATAATACAAATAATGTGTGTTCAAAACAGCGCGTAAATAGCGACATTGTTGCTCGTGACGTCACGCTCTCGTATCCACTGTGACGTCAATGTCAAATGCACAACACCGCATTGTCAGCACCCACCCCCCAGGTTAAAAAAAACTCCTTGTTCTTTTTTAGACATAATTATATTACGGTTTCCTATTTTTTTAAGAAAAAAACATATTTGTTTATATATACCTACAACAGTGTGTAGGTCTATTTATGAGCTTTCTCACGGTTAAACACCAGAACGGATTTAAATTTGACAGGCGGATAGTTTAAATATTGAATTTTTTAACAAAGTCTTAGTCACACGTTTTTAGACGTATGAAAAAACTAACGGAGGTTTTGCTGTAGAAGATTGTGTAGGTGCTCTGTTATGCCACATTAAAATTTATTCTGAACAGGGCATACTTCGCACTGCATACCCACGGAAGGTTAGTGTATATGTCACCGGAAAATAACAAGAATCGTAAGTTGATCAATTTCCTAGGTAGTTGATCAACTCTCGGAAAATAATAAACGGCAGTTGAAATGTATCATTTAACGTATGTATTTTAGTAAATTGATTAATTGACGGCGTCTTACCGTTAAATCATCCGACGAAGGCGAGGTGTGCGTTGATTGGTTCAACGACTCACGCACTTTTACACCGATCCAAGTGAAAAAATCTAAAATGTTATTCAAATTAGAAGAATACAATCTTGCTAGAATTTTAGGTTAGGTTATGTTTTTTTCTCTATCTTTAAAATATTAGTATTAAAATAATATATCTAAGTGTTTGTTAACTCTATGAATAAACACTTGCCAAATGATTGTAATTAATGCCGTCGACCAATGAGAGAACAGTGTATTAAATGACGGATAATTGTATACCGTTAAATAGTACACTGAGCAACGATTGGCTCATTTGTGGATGATTTTACTTGTAGCAAAATAGTGAATTATTAAATTACTGCCAGGTACCGTAAGTTGATCAATTAACTAAAATTCGATGCGTCAAATAATACATTTCAACTACCGTTTGTTATATTCCGAAAGTTGATCAACTTTCTCGAAAATTGATCAACTTACGATTCTTGTTATTTTTCGGTGACATATACAAGCTACAGAAAAAACCTACTTCCGTAGATTTTCCCGCCTAAATAAAAAGCATTATAACAAGATCTGTACATTGGTAGCGGGCACACAGTAAGCACAGCGTAAATGTCGGTCATATAAGTATTTACAATAGCGGAAAAATCCCAATATTTTGTAAATATGGAGTGCTGTTTTGGTTTATCGCAAGAGAACTAGCAATGCCGTTAACTTTATGGGCACATTTTCAGTTGAAAGTGATGCTTAAGCATATTATGACGCCTAAATCAGTCCTGTTTATTAATGAGGTACGTGTGACATTTAGATAAATAAATATTAATACATAGTATTAAACATAAATAATTATTACACTTACTTAATTATAAATGTAATTAGAATAATATTAATGGATGTTGTATTGATTCTTAATAAATGTATGCACAGTAAGTGGTGGGGGCAACGGTCATTTCTCTAAGACAGATTCGAACGATTCAGTCAGTACAGTTTCATACCTCGTAGAGAGTGGTCGTGTTGCAATCACCAAGTGCTGTGTGTGTGCCTATATACTGAAGTATAAGTGTTATTATTTATATACCTTACGGAGAGAGATACCACAAGTGGCGACGAGGAAAATCATGTAAGTACCTGTGTTAATACTGCATGCACATCGGTGACCAATAGGCGTTAATTTTATTAAATATGCCATACAAATGGGCATTACATTAATAATTCATTGTAAATAATAATTTTAACCTAGAATTTTATTAGTAGGGTTATTTTATGTAGTATCTTGATACCTCTATAGCATTTGATTAATGGATTTTGTAGTCACGGAATCTATTGATTCAATGCTGTTCAATAATATAATCAATGGTCGATTTATAAGTCTATAAATTAGATACTATTCTTATTTTTTTTAAAAAGAAGAAGAAATATAATGTAACAATCATAGTTAAGCCTTTTGGTGGCCGAGTGCATGACAGTAACTGTGTTCAAAGCATAATGTACCTTACCTAAGGTAAATGCTAAAATTGTGGATGTGTATTAACAATGGCACAAAATAGTCAATCGAGATTTATATCAAGGTTATTGACAACAAGGTGTATGTATTAGTATATGCTAATAAATGAGTGCCTACAATATATTAGCTACTTTACTGTGGCAAAAATGTGTGAGATTAAAATAAATTAACGAGATCAACTGTAAAACGGATATTGGTGTTTAAAATATAAAAATAAATGGTATTTTCTTTCTCAAATAGGTATCAATTATATTTAATTCATTTAGCAATGAGTTTTAACCTATGAAATTTCAATATGATTTTAAATAAAGTTTTGTTCATATTATTAATTTCTTGAATTTCGTAATCTTTGTTTACAGTCTGGCCTAACCATGAATCAAATTCCTATACTTGAACCATTTGATTGTGAAGGAGAACAAAGCTCTATCGGTACTAGATGGGTAAAATGGAGGCGAGGATTTGAAATATATTTGCAAGCTGCAAACATTAGCGACCCGGCTAAAAAGCGGGCTACTCTTTTACATGCTGCAGGGTTAACATTGCAAGATATTTACTTTAACATACCTGGCGCCCATGTAGAGCAGGGTGACTCGGTAGACATCTATATAGTTGCAATTGAGAAATTGAATGAATATTTTGCGCCGAAACAAAGTAGTTTGTTTGAAAGACATATATTTAGGCTTATGAAGCAGGAGCCAGATGAAAAATTTGAGACGTTTTTAATTAGATTACGTCGCCAAAGTGCTAAATGTAAATTTTCGGATGAAAATGAATGTTTAATTGACCAAATTACTGAAAAATGTTTGTCGTCAAAGTTGAGAAAGAAAATTCTATTAATGGGAGATACGGTTACAGTTGATAAAATAATTACGGAAGCCAATGCGCTCGAGACAGTCGAAAGACAATTGTGTGATTTTAAAACCAAATCAAATCTTGCCGTGAATAAAATTGACACTCAGCAAAATAAATTGACTAATGAGAAACAATCTGAGTGTACAAGATGTGGTAGCAAATATCATAAATATGATAGTCCTTCGTGTGTTGCGAAAGATAAAATTTGTGCTAAATGTGGCTATAAAGAGCATTTCTTAAGGATGTGTAGAACAAAAGCCAGCAAGCGTAAATCCAATTCAGGGAATCAGAAATCAAATTACAAAAAGCGGCGGTTTGAAAATGACAAACCTAATACATCAAATTCGTGTTCAAAACAATCATCTGGAACGGGTATCGATTATGTTTTTCACATTGATGATGACGCTTCGATAAAATGTCAACTCGGAGGTTTAGAGATTGACATGTTAATAGATTCTGGTAGCAAATGTAACATCATTAGTGACAAATCTTGGGATGTATTGAAATCAAAGAACATTGTGGTAACAAAACAAGAAAAAAATATAGAGAAGACTTTTATGTCATATGGATCAAATAATCCTTTGACAGTACTAGGGTCTTTTGAAACTGAAATTCGTGCTGGACCACAAGCTCTTGTTGCTAAATTCTATGTGATAAAAAATGGCGTGAGGGATTTATTGGGCAGAGATAACGCAATAGCATTGGGAGTTCTTAAAGTGGGTTTTGAGGTAAATGCTTTAAGTAACTGTAAATTTCCCACATTTAAAAATGTTATCTTAAATATTGCAATTGATAAAACAGTAACACCAGTCTGTCAGCCATATAGACGTGTACCAATACCTTTGGAAGCTAAAATCAATAGCAAAATTGATGAACTAGTTAGAATGGATATTATAGAACCAGTTAATGGACCTTCCCCATGGGTCAGCCCTATGGTTCCAGTATTCAAGGAAAACGGAGACGTCCGTATTTGCCTTGACATGCGTTGTGCCAATAAGGCAATCATTAGAGAAAACCATCCTCTACCAACTATGCATCAATTAATGCCGAAATTTCGTAAAGCCCAATTATTTTCAAAATTAGATATTGCTAATGCATTTCATCAAATTGAAATTGCTGAACATTGCCGTCAAATCACAACATTTATTACCAGCAAAGGTTTATATAGATATAAAAGACTTTTGTTTGGAATTTCAAATGCGCCGGAGCATTTCCAGAAAATATTGGAAAGAATGTTGCTTGGGTGTGAGGGCGTTGTCAATTTTATTGATGACATTGTTGTATTTGGTCGTAGTGATTCTGAGCATAACGACAGGCTTAAACGCGTTTTGCAAGTTCTTAGAGAAAATAACGTATTGCTTAATAATAACAAATGCATTTTCAATGCCAAGGTTATAGAATTCCTTGGGCACCAACTCTCATCAAAGGGTATTAGACCATTAGATAAATATCTCAAAACAATTGAATCATTTCGGCCTCCTAATAATGTAGAGGAGATTCAAAGCTTTTTGGGCTTGATAAACTTTGTTGGAAAATGGATACCTAATTTAGCCACATTGACTGAACCAATACGCCAAATATTGCGACAAAAACTTCATAAACATGCTGACATTTCACTTTTGTGGAACTCTAAACAACAGTTAGCTTTTGATGAACTTAAAAAATGTCTTAGTACAATTAATACTCTAGGTTATTACGATCCAAAAGATAGAACCCAAGTCATTGCTGATGCAAGTCCTGTAGGATTAGGAGCAGTACTTGTACAATTTGATTTGAATGGACCGCGCATCATTGCCTACGGTAACAAAAGTTTAACGGACGTTGAAAAACGTTACTGTCAAACTGAAAAAGAGGCCCTGGCTCTGGTTTGGGCAATAGAACATTTTCACATGTATCTTTATGGCAGAGTTTGAGTTGGTTACTGATCACAAACCTTTAGAGGTTATTTTCAGCACACGTTCGAAACCTTGTGCCCGTATTGAACGATGGGTTTTAAGACTACAGGGTTATAATTACAAAGTCGTATATAAGCCCGGTAAATCTAATATTGCTGATCCCCTTTCACGCCTTTGCAAAAGTTCTTACTGCACCCCGTTTGATAATGAGTACCATGTTAACCAAATTGTACAACATGCACAACCAACGGCTTTGTCCTTGAGGATAATTTCGAAGGAATCTCAAACGGATAAAGATTGTTTGTTAGTAAAAGAAGGCTTACTTCATAACAAATGGGACGCTAGTATTAACAATTATAAGTTATTTGAAAATGAACTTTGGGTACACGATGAAATCTTATTAAAAGGCAATAAAATAGTGATTCCGTCGAAATTAAGACTTCAGGTACTAAGAGCCGCACATGAAGGCCACCCTGGGATAGTCAATATGAAAGCAAGGTTACGTACAAAAGTGTGGTGGCCCAAAATAGACAAAGATGCTGAAAAAATGGTTAGGAATTGCAGGGGGTGTATCTTAGTATCTGGTCCAAACCCACCTACACCTATGAAGAGACGGGAACTTCCTGCTCAAGCCTGGGTTGATACAGCTATAGACTTTTTAGGGCCACTACCTAGTGGGGATTACCTTCTTGTTATTATTGACTATTTCAGTCGTTATAAGGAAATTAAAATCATGAGGTCTATTACAGCAAAAGACACAATAAATGTCCTCAAAGAAATATTTTCCCGTCTAGGCATCCCTGTAAGTATAACTTGTGACAATGGCCGACAATTCACTAGCTTCGATTTCAGGACATTTTGTGAAGAATTAGGAATCCGCATATACAATACAATTCCATATTGGCCGCAACAGAATGGAGAGGTCGAAAGACAAAACAGAGACATATTAAAACAATTAAAAATTAGCCAGATCGAAAAGTCTAACTGGAAAGATGATTTACTTAAATATCTCATGATGTACAACAGCACTCCTCATGGGACGACAGGGAAATCTCCCTCAGAATTGTTCTACGGTCGTCAGTTTAGAGACAAATTACCTAGTATAATAAATATTGAAAATAAGGAAACAGATCATGAAGTACGTGATAAGGACACTGAAAAAAAAGCATTGGGTAAAATACACGAAGACAGGAAAAGGAGAGCACACGAACAAGACATTGGAGTTGGCCAAAAAGTATATGTAAAAAATTTTAATAGAAGTAATAAGTTAGCGCCAAATTTTGATCCTGAATTACATACAATTGTCAGTGCACAAGGAAACGAAGTAAATGTTAGAAATGATTCTACTGGACAAGAGTTTAAAAGAAATGTGATCCATCTTAAACGTGTAGAGGGAAATTGGGAAATTGTAGAAAGAAACCAGGATACAGGAACAAGTGAACTAAATGATGATGAGGAAGAAACAAGCTCTATATAAATAAAACTAACTAAAAGAGGAAGAGCTACTAAGGACTCAGAAATAAAAATGATTTATTATTACTATGTCGATTCTACAATTAACAATTATTTACATTAATGCAATTAAGAAGTGATTATTAAATTCTATAATTGATTTCGATTTTATATTATTGTTAAAAAATATAAAAAGGAAGAGATGTGACATTTAGATAAATAAATATTAATACATAGTATTAAACATAAATAATTATTACACTTACTTAATTATAAATGTAATTAGAATAATATTAATGGATGTTGTATTGATTCTTAATAAATGTATGCACAGTAAGTGGTGGGGGCAACGGTCATTTCTCTAAGACAGATTCGAACGATTCAGTCAGTACAGTTTCATACCTCGTAGAGAGTGGTCGTGTTGCAATCACCAAGTGCTGTGTGTGTGCCTATATACTGAAGTATAAGTGTTATTATTTATATACCTTACGGAGAGAGATACCACAGTACGCATTTCTTCTTCTTTTGTTTAAATTTACGAGTAAGTGTAGGTTTTGTCTAGTTTTTTAAACATTCATACATAATATTAAGGATTAAAACTACGGAATTAAGAATTAAGCCAGATAGAAATGTTCCTTATGCATGCCGTTTCACCGAGGAAGCGGGACGGTTATGTCGGCCTAGAGATGGTAAGCGGCCAGCACACCCACTAAAGCTTTCCTGTGCCTGTGGACATGCACCTAGAACTTGGTACACTTTGGTCCACAAATTAAGCAACCCTACATTATGAACCATTTTTTCTTCGGAGTATTAAAACAATTGATATCAGCAGGAAAGGTCTTTATTAGCAGTAGTATCCACTCGTACTACGGGTCAACGAACTAACATACATTGTTTCTGTGACATGTTATGAAATTTGAAGCCACACGGCGGTAGTGGATGAGCAGGTCAGCAGCCTGTGCCACTGTATACTGAATTGTGAAAACACTTCGTTACGCGGGTAACAATGATCATAACAAATGTTTTTGTGCCTGAGGTATACAAAGAGACGATCCCACATTACCATAATAATCAAAGGTAAACTTAAAAAAAGTTGACTGCTTTTTAAGCAACCGGTTAGTAATATATTATCTCACAGCCTGTTTTTATTTATTTATGTTCACTAACTTTAATAATTTTAGCTAGATGAATTGAAAAAGAAGAAGGAAATCTTTTTTTTGCAGAATCAATGCCTTCTAAAGACGTCAAGCTCTTTTTTTATGTTTTCATATTTTGTTCCTCTATGTCTCCGGTTCTAATTGAGGAACGAGATTCGTTTTGGTCTAAAAACATTCTTTTATAAATGTTGCCTTACTTCACACAACTTAAATGGCCATTAAAAGAGTGCCCAGAGTTTTTTGTCAATTCTTCTCGATGCTCTACCTTTGTCAGAAGGAGTAAAAATATAGTAACTTTTAAAAATGTATTATGCAATTGATCTAAATTATTATAATGTACAAAAAAATAGTTGAGTTGGAGGGAAGCTCTATTGGTAACTTGACCTTCAATACGCGTTTCAAACCAAATAGGTTAAGTTACAAATACATATAATATAAGAGAGTAATTTTTTATCAATACAGCACAGGTTGATAGTGTGGCTTAAACTGATTCATAGTTAAACTTATAATATTAATCATCTCATTTAATACTAACAGCCTTACAAATAAAAATTTGTTATATCACATTTATCTCATTATTATACGAAGTATAGTTATACGAGTTATAAATTAAGAATTAATCAAAAATATTTTTTAACAAATAAAGCAGGTATAACTTTCGTATAACTATACATCCGTTATGTCAAATTGCACGATTTGGCAACAGCACCGCCAAAGAGAAACTTCATAAAAAAACGTATTTTGTCTATGACAACTGAATCTATTTGTCAACAAAACTTTTTTCTACAGTTTTTATTTTTTTAATCTCATTGAAATTTTCCATAACATGAAGATGTTCGTTTATAGTATGTGGCATGTAAATGTCATCGATTTTTTTCTTTAATATAGACTGCTGAGTCAAACCGTGAATGTCCACAGCATCTTCTTGCACTTGAAGGAACATGAAACGAGTAGGTAGTTAAATTTGTGAAACTGATAGAACAGATTTAGTTACATGTGTGAATATCCAAATGTTCTTACCTGATTACGTCCCCAGTATCTCAAAGCAATAATCAATTGTAGAATAAACGGTAATCCTTCTATTCTCCATATTGAGATATCTACCAAATAATTTATCCAAAAGCATCATACCACTTTTAGAAAACCGACATTTTATTTGACTTTTCTTGCAGCCTGTATTAAAACAATTACGTTATTTACTTGTTCTACTTCTTCTATTGCTTTTAAATCCATTTTTTTAAAATATAAACACGTAAACAAGCCTGAATCGTAGTATTTTTATGATTATACTAGGTTTATACTAGGGTATGGGCGCGTATATCTTTAGAATAACGATTGTATGAACAGAAATGTCAGCGCTATACTTAGTATAAATTATTCTTTGTTTATTTGTAGACATTTTGCTAATTCTCTGTTTATACTCGAGTATACTGTTATACCACGTTATGCCGTGTGGTGTCGGCGGAATAGAATAACACCACCCCATATCTTCCCGTGGGTATCGTAGGAGGCGATTAAGGGAGTGTGCAAAAGTACTGACCGCTTGTAACTTTTTCACAATATACTGTTCCAACAGTCCAAGTCTTTTTCCGGTCGTAACGGTCCCCGTTCCACTGGGCTCAGAAAGGCAAGGATGAGTATGTGCACTTGTGTTTTGCGCGCGCATTTGTGCACACTAATATATCCTGCGCAACTGACCGCTTCCCATATAAAGGACTCCGATGTCAACATAGTCCAACGGCGATGGGAGGAGGTAGAGAGGCTTGACGTGATGCTCGTTGGGTTTTGTCTGACTCCTGCACGTAGGCGGCCTTGGGGGTGTAGTATTTACATCGTGGTCGTTCCTGCTCTGCATCGGGGTGACGGAGCGGGCTCGGCAGCACCCAGGGTGACAAAGCAGCCCTATTTAGGGAGGCGCTGCTTTCCTCACTCAGCTGGGGAGGGGGCTAGAAAAGGTGCTCTAAACAAATGCTCACTCCAACCCATAAGGAGGGTAGCAACCGCGGCTGCCTCTGCATCCAATATTCGCGGTCGACGCCACAAGAAAATAAAAGATAAATCATCACTACCAATGACGTTTGGCGCGTGGAATGTTAGAACACTTCTTGACCGCGAGGCAAATGCCTGCCCTGAGCGAAAGACTGCCATTGTATCTCGAGAACTTCATCGCTATAAAGTAGATGTGGCTGCACTCAGCGAAACACATCTACCCGATGAAGGAGAGCTGGTAGAACACGGTGGTGGGTATACTTTCTTTTGGAAAGGACTCACTTCCTCAGAGCCGCGAAGGTCAGGTGTAGGCTTTGCTGTCAAAAATAAGCTCACTGGACAGCTACAGGAGTGTCCTGTGCACATTTCTGACCGCATTACCACACTACGCCTTCATATGGAACATGACAACTTCCTAAATGTTATCAGTGTCTATGCTCCTACGCTAGACAAGTCTGATGAAATTAAGGATAAATTTTACGAAGAACTGACGCAGTGCATAGATCGTATTCGCCCGAGGGAACAGATCCTACTCTTGGGTGATTTTAATGCCAGAGTAGGACGTGATTTCGAAGCCTGGCCTAAAGTTCTGGGTAGGCATGGTGTTGGTAATATGAACAGCAACGGACTACTGTTGCTTAATCTTTGTGCACAACTCGACCTTGCAATTACGAACACTATGTTCAGATTGCCTGCCAAATACAAGACAACGTGGATGCACCCGAGGTCAACACACTGGCACCTTATTGACTATGCAATCGTGCGTCAGAGAGATGTTCGGCAAGTTCAAGTCACTCGTGTCATGCGTGGTGCTCACTGTTGGACTGATCACCGGCTTGTAGTTACTAAGTTATGTATTCGTCCTCGACGTCCTTGTAGATCGATAAGACCAAAACTGGAGCGTCTAAACATTGAACGACTCCAAAATGTAAACACGAGGGCAAAATATGCCGAAACATTGAGCACTGCTTTGCTGCCTCTCGATCTAAAATCTAGTGGATTTAGTACTGTCTGGGAATCCCTGTGTACTCATATTCTTGACACTGCTAGAACTACTTTGGGTCTGAGCGTCCGAAAACATGAGGACTGGTTTGATGTGAATGATGGGGTATTAACGGACGCTATTAATAAACACCGGCGGCTCCTAAGGCGGCACAGTGGACGACGTCGTGTTGGAAGTGTTACGGAGATACGTCATAGTGGCTTGGAGCTGCGTAAACTCGCACGAAACGCAAAGGAAAAATGGTGGCAGGAGAAGGCTCATTATATACAGTGGCTCGCTGATACCAACCAGCTAGGTGAGTTTTATACTGAAGTACGAAATTTACTCGGTACATCCTCAATGGCAAAAGTTCCACTTAGGCCGACTAGTGGCGAAGGGCTTCTTAAAAGTAGGAAGGAAATACTCGAGCGCTGGGCTGAGCATTTCGACAGCTTGCTCAACGTGGATCACTCTGTTGACCTAGACCACGTTCGCTCCCTACCTCAACAAACTTATGCCCTCGAGCTTGACGAGCCAGTCTCATTTGATGAGGTTGCTCGTGCTATTAAACAACAGCAAAATAAACGTGCGGTTGGTGTTGACTCTATACCTGGAGAAATATTGAAATACGGCGGTGAGGATTTGTTTTCAGCGATGTGGGAACTCTTTGTCGATATGTGGGAACAGGAGCGAGTCCCTAACACTTTTAAAGTGTCTCTTATTCGGGCCCTTTATAAAGGCAAAGGTGACCGCGCTGATTGCAATTCCTACCGTGGTATTTCATTATTGTCAGTGCCTGGAAAAGTCTTCGCCAGAGTTCTTTTAAACCGCCTCAGAGAATTATCTGAAAAGATTTTGCCAGAATCCCAGTTTGGTTTCCGACCTGATCGTGGTACGTGTGAGGCAATTTTCTCAGTGTGTCAATTACGAGAAAAAAGCAGAGAACAGGGTCGAAATATGTATCTCTGTTTTGTTGACCTTGAAAAAGCGTTTGATAGTGTGCCACGTGAAGCCCTTTGGATAGTGTTACAGAAAGTTGGATGCACGGAGAAGTTTGTTAGACTTCTGAGACTCTTGCATGACGACATGCAGAGCTGCGTCACTGTAAATGCTGATCAGTCAGAGTTCTTCCCTGTTACCTGTGGGGTGAAACAAGGGTGTGTTCTTGCACCCACACTCTTCGCATTATACTTGTGCAGTCGTAGTCCAGGAAGTCTTGCAGACAACTTCTGAAGGTATCCGCATCCGTTTTCGTGCTGATGGAAATGTTTTCAACTTAGCCAGATTCAAGGCCCGAACTAAAGTGTCCTACGCACTAATCACGGAAATTGTCTATGCAGATGATCTTTGCTTTGTGACTGACTCCCCAGACGGTTTGCAGCAGCTTATGACAACCCTTCACGAGTCTTGCCGTAGTTTTGGTCTGAAGATTAGTGTCAAAAAGACGGAAGTGATGTCCCTTGATATCCATGGTCAAGAGACACTGGCCATCAAGCTCGGTGATGATTTTGTTAAGCAGGTTAATGCATTCCGGTACCTCGGGAGTATGATAACATCAAATTGCGACCTTGATGCTGAAATCAACAGTAGGTTAGGTGCTGCAGCTGCAGTATTCGGTAAACTGGATCGCAAGGTTTTTAGTTCACATGACCTGAAGCTGGCTACCAAAATAGATATTTATAAGGCGGTGGTGTTACCAAGCATACTGTACTCTTCGGAGTCATGGACAGCTTATCGCCGCCATATACGCACGTTGGACCGTTTCCACCTCAAATGCCTTCGCAAAATACTAAACATCCGTTGGTTTGATCGCGTCCGGAATACGGAAGTGCTGCGAAGAGCCAATATCATGGGGATAGAGGCTTACCTGATGCGGCGGCAACTCCGTTGGTGTGGACATATTTCGCGAATGTCGGATCAACGTACGACTAAGTGCATCTTTTTCTCTGAACTTGAGAAGGGCAAGCGTAAGCATGGCGGACAATTCCTCAGGTATAAAGATGTACTAAAGCGTCACATGAAAAAGTGCGCTATTGAGCCCTTACAATGGGAGCAATTAGCTACTCGACGACCTGAGTGGAGGTCTCTGGTGAAAACTAAAGTCAATGACTTTGAGGCCAATCGCTGCTCTGAACTAGATGCTCGACGCGATGAACTCAAAGCACGTCCACCATGTGCAATCAATTATAATTTCTGTAATGGTGTGCTCACCTGCCCGCAATGTGCGCGTACGTTTAGTAATAAGATAGGCTACATTAGTCATATTCGAGCACATCAACGCCATGAATCAGAACGGAGTTGAAGAGGTCGCCATGGCCGAAATCGGTCGAGGAAGTAGTAGTAGTAGTAGTATACCACGTTTATTTGTAAGGCTGTTAAAGTTTATTTTATATTTTAAGTCAAACCCATTTATTTATTTAAATCACATGCATGATACATTTAGACGTCAGAAAAACAAATGTCAGCAGGGTTGGTTTGAACCACAATGACTTTAAAAGTGGTGATGACCCCAGGTCCAACAGTAGTTGTACCCCTTGTAACAGACGTGTATAAGTTGTAGTGTACGTATTTATTTTTTATGTATTTATAAAACTTCATGCACACAAGTACATAGGCGGACTTAATGTCATACATAGGCATAGGCACATCGAATAGATGCAATTAACCGAATACACAAAAATATAATAACTAAATAAATATATAGTATATACAACATTACATACATACATGTAAGTAAATAATTCAAATCAAAGAGAAAAGAACGAACCTTCATCTTAAAAGTAAATCGGCTTGTGGACATTCTGACATCATATTATACATAATATATGTATGTATCTACATAGTAACCACTTATATAATTTATTGTGTGCACGTGTAACCTCTTTTTATTGTGTATTTATCATGCAATATTGTAATAACCAGTCAGTCTTAATCTTGACTTCATTGTTTTAGTTTGTCTACTAATTGCAACTAGCCACGGCTACGATTAATGGCTGGTTTACACGGGCTTAGTAGCTAAATGCTTAGTACTTGTCACAACACTAAGCCCCAATATGACAAGTGAGAAGTAACCGTTTATACGTTGGAGCTAGTAGAAAGTATTAGTGGCCAGATATTCGAACCTTGTCGAACTGTTTACACAAGGTCAGCAAGCGACAACACGCGGTTAGGTATCGACTTATCGTTTAGTAAATAGGATTGATTTCTATTTACTTGAACTATTCATAAATTACTTAATGACATAAGGGGCCCTTTCGCAGCAGTTAGTGATGCCCGAAAGTAGTATTAGTAGTAGTATATAGAGAGTATCAAATTACATGCAGTCTAAAAACATTTTAGAGGCCAAATTTAAACTTAGGCCATAGTAAAAAATAATTACTTTATAGCAGTCTTCCTGTGGCATACAAACACGCGTCACGGACGCACTAATCTTATAGTTTACACATTGCTACTTAGTATTAGAGACAAGTACTAAGCACTTAGCTACTAAGCCCGTGTAAACCAGCCATTATAGCAGCGATTTGAGTTAGCATAGTTTTATCGGATGGCCTTATATATTTAACATGCCGTCGCTACATGCCGAACAGGTAGTAACAGTGATACGAAATAAAATGTTTACATAACTTTCACTGGTCTGATAATGACAGGCTATGTCCAGTAAGTGTCCTGTGGCACTAAACGTGATTGTCATTAGGTAGCCAGGTCATCATATTATGATATGGAGGTCAGACACCGGTCGTCACTAATCAGACGTGATCACTTGAAGACATAACAAAAAGGTTCACTTAATACATGTCCTGTTTATAAACTGTCTCCGAGCTGGATGTCGCTAGGCGCCTACTCGTTACTGTGGTTACGTCATCGTCACAGCCAGGAAGCAAGGTTCTGTTTCATCCTCAGATCTACATTTCAGTGCAGAGAGCCTCTCTTCGATTGATTTGGCTCTAGTCTATTCTTAAACCTATTTCTGGCGCAAGAGCCTGAATTATAGCAAGTCAAAATACATTTATACATCAGGTACACACACAGAACAAAGAATGGTGCTCATCAAATAAAGATTTGTTCTGAATAGGAAACAAATCGACGAACTCCGAGTTAGGAGTCACTATTATAACCACTTGACACACAAGTCAAAGTTCGAGTTCTTATATTTGAGTTTTTAAGAAAACAATGACTAAATTTCAAGATGACGTTAATATTGAAATAACTAAGTTATGACTACGGGAGAGGTGTTTTATCTGTATGTCTGATCTACTGCTAGTCGCTAGACAAAGCAGACGTAACACAGTCACATGTCGACGGTCAGCCAATACAGAGTCATTGTTGTATGACGCCACTTGAAGATCATGTTTATGAAATGTTAGTAACTCTGTATTTATAATAATTGTACGTAAGTTATAAAGACTATTCTATTTCCACCTGATTCGTATCTAAGGTAAAAATATTGATGACAGATATAACTGCCACCACTCACCTATACACTATATAGGATCATATTACTGTCGTTAGATACCTTGGCTTGCTTATCGACGTCTCATTTGGCAAGCTCAGGCTAAGCTCAATTGCCACTACAGTCAGAGAGTTATTGGAACCTTGTGTGCCTTGGAATCCTGTCATGTTTAGGTAAGCGTTTACGACATGACAAAGTAGACTGCTAACATTATAGGTTAGGTGGCAAACAAGCATACAGCCCGTCTGATAGGCAGTAACGTATGGACGCTTGCTTGAGGTACCCCAAGGTTTTTACAATGAAGTATCCCAGGGATAGGGAAATGTTTTGTTAGAAGCATATGCCTAAATGCACCCTGGAAACCTGTGGATTATCACACAGATAAATAAAACACTACACCACTTAGCATAATAACATTGTGCTAAGCGGTGGCCATTTTTTGCTTGCGTGTGACGTACACCACACAAAATATTGTTGTTTTGATTTCTGTGTTTAAATGTGTGTAGTTATTTTTAGTTATCCTGGTGGTCCTTCCCCAGCCGGGCTTGCTCACTTAATTTGAAGCTGATTTTACTGTTGCCTGTACAATTTCTGTCAAGTTCATGTTCCTAATCGAATGATTGACAAATACTAATGGGCGATTTGGATAGCGATCCTAGTTCGTTCTGGTCCCAGGAACCTGTATCCTTAAAATTCTTAAAAGGTTGTCCGACTTCTAGGCGCTTGCGCATAAATTATAACTCAAGTAGATATAGCACGTGTGTGTGAAAACGAAAGTTATATTTTGCTTGTTAGGTCGTTTACACAACAAGACAATGACCCGTGACAAGGCTGTGCTTTGTGAATACATAATTTGATTTTAGTTACTAGAAGTTTATCATCGTTATTTACTCGTACGTATCATAAACGCTGCTTCTATAATATTTTTCAAGGCATCATAACTTTAATAAATCATCATCATCTCAGCCTGATAACGTCCACTGCTTAACGTAGGCCTCCCTCATATGTTTCCACAATGGTCGATCCTAAGCTGCCTGCATCCAGCATTTAATAAATATATAAGCGCAAATGGGAAAGTTACGAGCAACCGATAGACAAGGTCAGCTCAGAACCGAGAGTTGTGAAAAACTTTAGTACAATATGCTTTATGGCATTATCAACTCTATTAGGTGATAGGAGAGATCTTTTTTACATGAATATTATATTATTTGGACTACTTATTGAACTATATCATTAGATATATTTACATCTCATTTAGATTCAAGCACCCTTTCAATATACGTAGTGTGGTAGTTTTTATGTTTCTTTTTCAGCCCAGAGGCATCATAACCACAAAAGAAAAATATTTAAATTGACTTCGTATTTGTTACTTTAGTTTTACTGTGATTTATTTAAAGCTTCAAATGCACAATGTATATTCGGGTACTTATGGATGTATGTAAATAATCTGACATGTTCAATTTAAATCCTATATCTAGTGCGTATAACATCAGGGAGTTTCAATCTGATCTAGAATCTAGACAAATCTACATTAGGTCAAATCGATATCCGAATTCACTTAATAATTTTTGAAATTAAAAAGTTTAGGCACTATAGTTTTTTTTTTTTTTTTTTTTTTATACTACTTGGGTGGCAAACAAGCATACGGCCCACCTGATGTTAAGCAGTATCCGTAGCCTATAGACGCTTGCATTACCAGACGTATCACTTGCGTGTTGCCAACCCATTTTTTTACACCAGGGCTTTAAGATGGAAGTAACCCTGGGATAGGAATACGTATCTTTCAAAACGCATTCCTAAATGAGCGCTGGAGACCTGTACTCACACACAGGAACACAACTACACCGCTGTGTGTAGTCATTTGGCTGTGGTCTTCTGTAAGGTGGAGGTCCTTCCCCAGTCGGGCTTGCTCGCTAGTATGGTGCCCTACCTCTCTTAAAAACATTGTATTTGTTTCTAAATCCTAAACATTGTATTTGTTTCTAAACGCACTAACTATAGTTAGTGCGCGTAGACACAAATACAATTTAGGTACATTATTTGAAAATAATAATAATAATTCAACAGTAAATCTCATCATGCTGAGATGCTGATAATGATGATTTAAAAATAAATATAATATTTAATAGTTAAATAAAAATGCTTCAATTTAAATAGTCATATAAGAATCAATAACACATCCAGTCCACAGCGGATGACTTTTGGCCTTAGCCAAAAGTCATCCGCTATGGACTGGATGTCGATGGATGGATCAAAAATGAAAAGCTATTTGCGAACAGAACCTACAGTTATCTCTAAACTATGTATTGTTAATTTTATATTTGTATTATATATTTGGTTTTTTGAACTTATATACAAAGGGATTAATAATTGCCAATAACAAAAATTCATCAAAAAGTATAGCACAGTGAGTTTTTAGCTAAAATTCGCTAAAAGTAACACTACCTGTGTAGTGTTGTGTCAAACTAGCATCGTTTAAAGGGATGTTTGTCTGGTCTGATGATTGCACTAATCTAAAATAAATAATGACACATAGCTACCCACTAATAGATAGCTAATTGCAAGTGCATTTCACTGCAGTACTTACATAATGGTTACGCGTTTTGGAGCAGTATCGCCGTGCTCCCACCTCGGATGCACTCCACTTAATTAGTTGTGGCCTCCGACCCTTAGATAAACTGTACAGATACAAGAACGGATTTTCAGATTACCTTAGCACCTTGTTTTGTTTGCCTAGGCTATTATATATCTATTTCTATACTATATAGTAGGTATGATGATAGTATCCCTATGTATGCTGACAAAACCATGCGAGACTAAGCATTGCTATAAAACCTGTATTTGAGTACATTTAGCAATATTTTGAGATGTAGACTATTCGTCTAAACTGATCGTTCGTTTACAGAAGAATTGTAGCTCAAAATAACCAATGATAACCGAGTTGGAAAGCTGTAATGATAGCTATATGTATGTAGCAAATTTTTTTTTTTATACTACTTGAGTGGCAAACAAGCATACGGCCCACCTGATGTTAAGCAGTATCCGTAGCCTATAGACGCTTGCATTACCAGAGGTATCACTTGCGTGTTGCCAACCCATTTTTACACCAGGGCTTTAAGATGGAAGTAACCCTGGGATAGGAATACGTATCTTTCAAAACGCATTCCTAAATGAGCGCTGGAGACCTGTACTCACACACAGGAACACAACTACACCGCTGTGTGTAGTCATTTGGCTGTGGTCTTCTGTAAGGTGGAGGTCCTTCCCCAGTCGGGCTTGCTCGCTAGTATGGTGCCCTACCTCTCTCAATAAATAAATAATAATAATTACATAAATAAATAACTAACTCTAGAGAAAAGCGCTGTGCTGGTAGCGGGGAGGAGTTATAGGTCGTTTCGCTCGCCATGTATATATATATAGGTTTTATTACTTTTCATGTACAGACAGATTTTGATGCAGTCTATACATGAAAAGTAAAAAAACCTCAAACGAAACGCCCAATCAAATATTATAAATTTTGTTATTTGGTCGTTTGGCCCGTTCGGGCGAATAAATGGCGGGCGAAACGACCTATAACTCGGAGGACAGGGCACGTCAGAATGAAAGCTTTTACCTTTTATTGGTAGAGTCACGCGCAAATCCTGGAATTATACATATCCATGTGCGAAGGTATACTTTTTTTAGCCACCAAACCTGTGGATTCAATGGACCACTACAGTCCCCTTGATAGGTACCTGATTTTGACATAGCAACATGTTGAATATATTGTGTTGTACATATGTCATGTCTATATTGAACATTGTCTCAATAATTGAAAACAAAACATGCATGTCATGATTACGAGTTCTTGTATCTTCACCTACAGTTTTCAACACAATATTATTATAGATTATTATAATGAGTTGTTTAAGCATAACTTTGCGCTCATTGATTGTCTAGTAATTGTTGAGACGGAGACGAATAATTGTTGTCACTGCAACTTGTCTCCAAGATGACTCGTGTAGAGGCGTGACACGTGTTCATACAAATTATTTGTTTTCGTTGCTACATCCTGCATATTGGGTAAACTCCGAGGTCCATGACATGTCTCACAATAACAGCAGGAGTTTGGTATTGCCAATAGTTTTCTATTACAAACGATAACAGAAACAAACCGAGGTAACAAATCTTGTATATTACATAACTACCTACTTAATTTTAACAAATTGCGGTAAGTATTGGAACTGGTGCGACGTTAACCTTATTAAATAACATATGATTAACTGTAATACAAATAGAGAGACTTATAACAACTTATATCAATAATAAACAAGTTTGTTTTCTTCAAAAATATAATCAGGTTTGTTGTAAAAATTGCTGAAACTTAATATAATTATATAAATCCTACTATAACGCGAAAGTTTGTAAGAATGTATGGATGTATGCTTGTTACTCTTTCACGCAAAAACTACTGAACAGATCTGGATTAAACTTTACATAGAGATAGATTATGGCTTGAAATAATACATTGGCTACTTTTATCCCGGAAAAAAATCTCCGTTCCCGAGGGATTGTACGCGCGGGAGACCTTATAATCTTAAGCACCAAAAACATACAATGTATCAATTATTTTCTAAGAAAAATATTTGAATATAAACTAAAAACATTCCATAATAATAAAGCGGAAGCGTTTCTTCCAATACAATTATCAAATTTTAATATTTTTTTTCCTGATAGCAACAATCGCAGCCAGGGGCCATTTATCAACGTTGCAAGTTTATCTAAACGTGTCATTATTGCTCTTAATTGGTGTTGATTTGTTATCTGTTATCACAAAATGCATTGACGCGACACCCGAAATTATACAGACAGATATGTGTTTCAGTAAATATACCTATCTATTTATACCTATCATATATTTTCTGTAATCCATATCCGCTTGTAAAACACACTGATATATTGGGTTACCTGCTTATATCGATTGGTGTGTTTTACTTCGCCAAAGGAGCATTTGATCATATTGGACACGTCATTAAGGGCGTTAGTTCTAAGCCTTTCCTGTTAAGTCAGATTGCCTGCCTATTAGACTGAAAATCAGTTTAAGAGGACTTTATTATCCCCCCGTTTTATAGAGCAAAAACTGAGCAGCAGATCAACAGGTACACTCGAACGACAGGGATAGGCAGACAGACAGCTACGTAAAAGCATGTGAATGAACTGGCTAATGAACTATAACAGTGAATAGATCGAGGAAAGAATCATAATGCTATTGCTGAGTGATGTTCAGCAAGCAAACCAGTACAGGAGATAGATTAAGTCGAACTTTGCATACTGATGCGTGCTACTGACCCCAGGGCCCAGCCGTACGTACGACACGTGCCAGACGATTTAAACGTAATACATACATATATATCAAATGCCCAAGTGATCTCATAGAGGTAACAGTCGGAGAAATTTTAATATTAGGCTTGTACGTATCAGTAGCTTATTGAAAATCTATGTGATAACAACTTTTTGCAAACGTTTAAAATCATAAGGCATCAATCGATCAGCCTATCGCAGTCCACTGCTGGACGTAGGCCTTTCCCAACACGCGCCATAGCACACGGTCCTCCGCCTTGCGCATCCAGTGCGTTCAAGCGACCTTAAATCATAAGGTATAAGCGGATTTATTTGATCCCCCACGAGGATAATGACAAAGTTTCAAATGTCCTGAATATATGACATTGACACAATGACTTACTAGATAATAAAGTATTGTTTTGGCAACAGTATTGATACACTAGCTGAGATACAGACAAATTGCAACTTAACTCTGTTATCAACAAGACTTAAAATAAGTTACGTGAACTACTCGAAAGTACTTTTTATCGTTCAACCGAAAATAATAATGTTAAATATATGTTGTTTTGAAGTTAATATAAGGGATGCAGTTTATTGTTTATATAATGATTTCGCGTATTTTGGTATGTTTACCTGAGCGAGTGACATTACCTACACAGTATGTTAAGTAGGTAAATATATTGGGCGCCACTCTGGACAAAATTGACCATTGCTTTTTGTTCTTTATACTACTAAGGAGAAAAACAAGCATACGGGCTGTCTGACGGTAAGCAGTTACCGTTGCACATGGACGCTTGCAGCACAAAGGGTATCACTCTCGCATTATCGAGCCCTTTAAAACTCTCCAATTCTTTTTCTTGAAGAACCCCATGCTATTTTCTTACGGAAAATCTTCGGCAGGGAGCTCATTCCACAACATAATCTTAGCTAACCATCCTACTAATATTATAAACGCGAAAGTTTGTAAGAAGGTATGGAAGTTTATTACTATTTCACGCAAAAACTACTAAACGAATCTGAATTAAATTTGAGATAGAGATAGATTATAGTCTGCAATAACACATAGGCTACTTTTTATCCCCGAAAAAACTCTGTTCCCGAGGGAATGTACGCGCAAGCAAAGCCGCGGGCGAAAGATAGTTTTTGATTAAAATGTAACATAATATAGCCTCTAACAACAACTACTCGCTACTGACTTCTTTGACACATATCAGGGCATATAGCAAGTACTACTTCTGATCTGATCTAACGTATCTCTTAACGTATCACAATATTATAATTGTAGGGTTGGGTACTAGTATGTCCAGCAATGGGTATCTTTCGGCTGAGATAATAATGATAATTTACAAGCCTTTCGGCCGCCATAGTTACTGAGTGTCAATTTGGAACTTTTATTATGGTGATATTTGATCAAAACACACCCACATCTAACCGGTTTTAAGACTACAAGTTATTAAAGTTTTTTATTATAGGTAAACGTTATTGAAATGAGCACCTGAGTCCTATACTCCCGCATAGATACAGAAGTACACCATAGCGTGTAGTTATGTATTCGAGTATTTGTCGTCTATAAGGTGTACGTCCTTCTACAGATAGATAGATCGCACGAATTCTGCGCTCATTCCCATCTCGTATTGATACTTATTTAAACTTTATTATACACAAAAAATATGATGTATAAAAGCTGACTTAATGCCTGAGGCATTTTCTACCACTCAACCCAAGGTGTTGCAGGGCAAGTCAAAGTAGGTGCATATTATTAAATTTAGAATTGGAGAGAAAATAACCATCTCTTTTTTGAATTCCGTTAAAAAAGATTAAGGTTATTAATACATGGATTTATTTTGTTTACATTTCTAACTTCAGAATTGGGTTACTTCCATGAAAACGTCGTTGTGTGGGCTGTATAAATACGTATTTTCTGCCTTCATTCTCATCAAATCCTCATCCCAAAATATCCTTACCGGATATGGAAATAAACCTTGTTATCAATTTCATAGAAAGAAATGAGGAGCGGAACCAGAGAAACCTTTATGTGCTTAGTCCTTTTGATGAGATATATTTGGATTTCCTGTTAAATTTATCATTAGAGACGATTATAAATGTTTCTTTGTAATCTAAATTGATAGATACACTTATTTCAAGTTCGATGGTGATATACAGACACAGCGTACAACTTCTGGACACAAAGCACATAGTAATATTTGCTACATGCGAGAATTCCACAACACTAAACGGTTTTAGTAGTGAGGAAAGTAACCATTCATCCTCACGTGCATTTAATCTTACGACGTTTTACCACTGGGGGGTTGTAATACATATCATCATCATCATCTTAGCCAAAAGACGTCCACTGCTGGACATAGGCCTCCCCCAAAGATTTCCACAACTCTCGATCCTGAGCCGACCTTGTCCATCGGTTGCCCGCAACTTTTACCAGGTCGTCGGTCCACCTTGTTGAAGGCCTGCCCACGCTTCGTCTTCCAGTTCCAGTAATACTTATAATTTAAGATTAGGTAATTATTTTAGAGAGGTAGGGTACCATATTAGTAAACAAGTCCAAATTGGCCTTATTTATTATTGTTAGCCAAATGATGCTGATGCTATAGCTCATTTGGCTGTGTCATTAACGAACGTTCATAAGCAGAGAAATTTCATCATAAAACCCTACTGTTTAATTTGGGGTCGGCACAAGTGATACCTCTGGTATTGCAAGCGTCTTAAGCTACGGTACAGCCGTTGGGTGGACCACACTTGGTCTTTTGGCAGAAATGGACTAGCTGGCACTTCTGAGGCTTATTCAGTCACAGATGTTGTCTTGAATTATTTTTTCTTTGCTTTTCAAAGAGAAAAGAAGAAAGAAAGAAAAAATATTTATTTTGTCTTTACAATATCTGATTACAGTACTAATAAGTAGTTTGCGAACTTGGTGATATTTCTGTTTATATCGCCAAGGTCGCAAATAAACCGGACCGCATATCCGTCTGCTTAGAGGTAGCTACCGTAGCCTGTCGACACTTATCACTATTACCAGCACAAGTCTAATAGACAGGGCAGCCGCTTTACGCGGTGGACCACTGACGTCATATTAGGTTCCAGAAGTCCACCCGTGAAGGCGGGTGTTGGTGGTGGTAAAGCATTTCCCTTCTACAAAAAAAAAAAAAGTGTGACCCCAACAACGAGCGAACCGAGCGAGCAATACGCTAATATTGATAGATTGCGTTCGGCCTCAGTTTTTCGCTCACTTAGTATTTCTGTACGCCATATTCAGTAATTATGACACCCATAAATTGAATTTATATTCGCTTGTTTAAATACTACCCAAGTAAGAGCATTGTACCAGTCGGGCTGGTCTAATACGTTGGACAAACTCTATGTCCTTTACCCCTGGGTAGGTAAGGTGACGTTTTTATCATCACATTGACTACTATTGGTGCGTCAATGACTAGACGCGTTTATATTTTGTACGCAGTTTTTTGTAACAGGAACAGAAGTCAATTTGAATAAAAACAAGTTTCGCGAATTTGAATATGTTAATTACATAATTACGTAGTGGCACGTGTATGGTTTTGGTAGTATACATATAATATAAATAAACTTAAATTATCTATACCTACTAATATTATAAAGAAAGAGTACGATGTTTGTATATTATTATGGAGAGTAATCTCCGAAACCACTGCACATTTGACTGCCTTCGTGGCCCAGTGGTCGCAGTATACGCCTGTTGTGCACGAGGTTGTGGGTTCGATTCCCATACAGAACAAAATTTTGTGTGACGCACAGTCTAGGTGTTATTTGTGTCCGGTAATTGTATGTTTGTAAAGGTCCTCCGCGACACAGAGCTTGTTCTCTAGTGCGGGAGTTGTCTTTATAAGAAAAAAAAAACATATTTTTGAAAAATTCTTTCACTATTTGAAAGATACATAAGTGCCGCGGTTTGATTGCCCTTTTCTTTCCAGTATAGATGTTAAACATTAACATCTATACTGAAAAGAAAAAGGCTAGACACGTAGATGATGAAGGACTTTTGTTTTTATTAGTTACGTTCAAATACCGTAATAATCGTCAGTGATACTGTTGCAAACATGCATAAGATCATATAAACAAGCAAGAGCCAAGAGTATGTTACGTGCTTGTATATCTTATACCTACCTATATAAAATTCTCGTGTCACGATGTTTGTAATTAAATCCTCCGAAATGGCTTGACCGATTTTCGTGAAATGTTGTGTGCATATCGGTTAGGTCTGCGAATCGGACAACAACTATTTTTCATCCCCCTAAATGTTGATGGTGGCCCGCTAATTTTTTTTTTTATATGACACCACATACAAAAATACATACAACCCTTAATTTGCACCCCTCTACGATCAACCACTATTTTTTAATAGCGATATTACTATTTTAGTAGCAAAACAACGTTTGCTGGGTCAGCTAGTATTATTATTATAAATAAAACGTGTAAATATGTTGCTAGCTAATATTATAACGTGTGTGGGTCTCATCCGTGACATTGGGCACTTGTTGCGTCTCGTATCTCTGATTGCAATCGGTTACCATACGTTTGGATGCTCGTAATACTACAGACAATTTATGCATTCGTCCAGTGATGAATACATAAATGTCAAAGTCAAACTAAGTCATTTATTTAGATCTAATGCATAATACTCTATATATAGATTGTGAACGTATAGAGGTGGATAAATGAGAGCCATAAGTTCCACACAATATAAGTTATTTATTAACATAAATGTACGTGTATTTATACAATAATAAATGATGTATCGGCAATATCTCCGATACATATTGGTGGGGAGTACGTGGAAGTAACTACGTGATATTATCTAAATACTCATTACTGCTGAGCCCACATCACTCCCCCTTTTGAAAAAAAAGGAAAACATTATATTTAATATTATTAAACTAAATACATTGTAAAATTTTAAACTATCAATGGATGTATACCGTTTGTAAAAACCTTAAAATAGTAAAGTATCCTAGTGTAAAAATGTATATAACAATATAAAACAATTAATTAATTTACTAGGTATAAACAATTAAACATATTATTATAATAATGTAAACAAACAGTTTGCTTAGAACGCAAATCTCACGGTCGGTTTTACAATGCGACCGGATCGAGTTACTAGTCGCGAGCTTGTTTCTGCAAACGCTGCTTCATTATCAGGTGCATTGGCTGCGGGTGATGTAACCGATGTTTGTTTTGTTTTAATTTTCTGCACTTTGTCCTCTGTAGTTTGTAGAATAAATGCTGGTTTTAGACGATCTATGGACACGACGACGGTTCGGTCCGGAAGCTGGATAGTGTAGCATTTTCCTTCACGTCGCAGAACTTTGTAAGGACCTTCGTAAGGAGCACACAGTGACTTTTTCATCATGTCTCTTCTAAGAAAAACATAATCACATTTTTCTAACTCCTTGTGCACGTAACATTTTCTATTCGTATTATGTCTCGTAGCTGTCTCGCTTTGTAGGGCGCGCATAGCATTCGATAGCTGTGTGACGTATACGGCGTCGGACTGCGATGTTTTGATTGTGTCAGCGAAAAAATCTGCTGGCAATCGCAAGGTTGTTCCGTACGTCCTTTGTGCTGCACTTATTCCACTTTTCTCGCTAATTGCAGTGCGTAATCCCAGTAGGACCATTGGTAAGTTAGCTACCCAGTTCGAGCTATTTTCGCATGAAGTTAATGCTGTTTTTAGACATCTGTGCCATCTTTCAACTTGCCCGTTCGCTTGCGGATGATACGGCGTAGTACGAATTTTATTTATTCCGAGACGCTTTGTCAGCTGATGGAATAAATCTGATTCAAATTGCCTTCCTTGGTCGGTTGTTATCGTTAATGGACAACCAAATCTCGCAATCCAACCACTTATTAGTGCCGTGCATATGGTTTCAGCGGTGATGTTTGCTACGGGTATTGCTTCGGGCCATTTTGTCTTCCGATCGATGATGGTAACACAGTAGCGATACTCTTGTGATATAGGTAGTATTACTATGTCTAAGTGAATGTGCTCAAATCTCTCTGTTCTTGGAAACTCGTTGAGTGGAGAGACAGTGTGACGATTAATTTTTGTCCTTTGACAATCTATGCATGTCTTTGCCCATGTTCCAACTTCTTTATTCATGGTAGGCCAGAAGAATTTTTCAGACATCATCTTTCTTGTGCTTCGTATCCCCGGATGACTGAGACCATGTACTGCTGTGAATGCTGGGTACCGGAACTGCAGTGGTAAATAGGGTCGAAGTTTTCCTGTAGACGTCTCGCATACGACTTGTAAGTCGCTATTAGGTATTGTGTACCGTTTAAAGTGTAGCTTTTTATTCTGCAACAATTCAGCTAATTCTTTGCTTTGTTGTTGTTCAGTGGCTAATTCCCCATAGTTAATAAAGCTAGGGAAGCTAATTTCCTCGATTCTCGATAGTGCATCTGCTACAGCGTTTTGTTCGCCCGGGATGTGCTTAATCTCCGAGCAGAACTGCGAGATAAAATCTAGATGTCGTAGTCTTCTAGGCGTGTCATTGTTGGATGAGGCTTTGCTAAGTGCGAATGTTAGCGGTTTATGGTCGGTATAGACTGTAAATTCTCTTCCTTCTATCATGTGGCGAAAATGTTTGATAGACATATATATTGCCAATAATTCACGATCGTAAGTGCTGTAGTTTCGTTGAGCCGTGCTTAAAGCCTTGGAAAAGAAACCAAGTGGTTGCCATTGCCCATCGATCTTCTGTTGTAGTACAGCACCCGCACACGTATTTGAACTGTCCGTCATAAGTGCCAGAGGTGACGTCATTGAGGGATGAAAAAGTGTGACAGCGCTTTGGATGCTTTGTTTACATTTTTCAAATGCCCTATTTCCTTCCTCTGTCCATGGAACGAGTCTTTTGTCGTTCTTCTTAGCACCGTGTAAATACAGGTTCAGTTCCCTTTGGTGTTCAGCTGCGTGAGGCATGTTAGCACGATAGAAGTTTACTATCCCGAGAAATCGCCTGAGCTCTTGTATAGTCTTCGGCTTGGGATAGCTTGAGATAATATCTATTTTGTCTTGTAATGGTCGTATACCGTCTTCATTTATGCGATATCCGAGAAAATCTAACTCGGATTTGGCGAATTCGCATTTTTTAATATTTAGTGTAATGCCATGTTCTTGAAGTCTTCTAAATACTTCTTCCAGGTCTTGTTTATGACTATTTTGTTTGTATTGCGGCTTTGTATTTCTCTGGATTCAACGGGCGTACTTTTTCGTGAATAGGGTTCACGTTTGTTGTTATTATTCTGTGCTGAATTGTATGCGTCGGAATGCTATTATTACGCGGTTTAGTCAACTCACTGTATTTTTGCAAGATGTCATAATACGTGTTATTACGGTCGATCGTGCGAATTGTCGCATCGGCATCTTGCGTAACCTTGGTAATAACACATAATTCAGTGACCTTATCAATTAATTTCCTCGCGTGTAAATCGATGAGTAGCTTATAATTTTGTAGGAAGTCTGCTCCTATGACGGAACGTCGTACATCAGCTACTATAAATGTCCACTTGAAGACGCGACGTAGTCCCAAGTTGAGATGCATTGTTTTTTCGCCGTAAGTACGTATAGATGTTCCATTTGCAGCGTATAATGTGTACGCGCTTGAGTTATTTGCGAGTTTTCGATTCTTCGCTGCCAGCACCGATACCTCTGCCCCCGTGTCTATTAAAAATTGTGTACCACTGCTTAAGTCGGTAACACATAGTCGACAGTTTGGGGTATTATTGACGCCGAGTACTGCCACAGTCGGAGTCAATGTTAGTTTTCCGACGGCTTTCGGAATGCGCATTTTTGTTCGTTCCAACATCTAAACGCATTTACGCCATACTTCATATGTGGACGGCTCCATGGATCCATGCTGCTTTCCGGGAATTTGATCTTGACCTTGAACGTGATCTTCCTATTCGTCCTTGGCCTCTCTTTAATTCTGCTATCTCCATAGCCATACTGTCTAATTTCGCGCGAAGATAGCTCATGTCATTGCTACTTGAAACTTGTGCGATCTGGTTTTGCGGCATGACGTTTTCAATTATCTTGTCAGCAATTTCTGATAGACTATCTAAGTCCTTTGGGTCGGCGACGCTCAAAACGGCTCGTGCTGACGGTGGCAAAAGTTTTGTCCACATTATGCGTAGCGTATCGTCGGGAATCTTGCTTCCGGCTAATTCACGCATCTTGCGTAATAATTGAGATGGCTTTTGATCGCCGAGTTCCATTTCTTCCATCAATTTCTGAAGCTTGCGAGCCTCTGACTCTTCGTAGGCGCTAATGAGACGTGTTTTTAACGCCTTGTATTTGTCAGACTCAGGCGGAGCCGCGATTATATCGCTTACTTGCTGCAACGCATCTAAGCCGAGTCGGGCAACGGCCGCTTGGAATTGCGCATCGTCACCTTTTTTCTGCGGGGCCATCACTGCTTCAAAATGGGTGAACCATAACGTAGGGTACGCCGGCCAGAAGTCTGATATACGAGACTGTATGGAGAGCGTTTCTATCAACGCTCTGTCTTCAACTGGCGGAGCGATCTGGTGTTGTGCAACTGGTACGTAGTTCGTACCGGCTGCGTTCTGCTTAGGACATGTTGCCATTTTCTTGACGTTACGTGCCGGCGATAATAACCGTGAATATTGCCTCTTGAAATTCCAATTGGTGGGACCCGCTTGTGGGAAGCCAATTGAAATGTGCGATCACTGGATATCTCGTTGATGATGTTCTTCAATCTTCTTAGCCGGCAGGCAGAAACCAGGTCCGTTGCTAGTCAGGGTCGGGGTTGCCAATGTGAACGTATAGAGGTGGATAAATGAGAGCCATAAGTTCCACACAATATAAGTTATTTATTAACATAAATTTACGTGTATTTATACAATAATAAATGATGTATCGGCAATATCTCCGATACATATTGGTGGGGAGTACGTGGAAGTAACTACGTGATATTATCTAAATACTCATTACTGCTGAGCCCACATAGATCTAATGCAGAAAGTTATAAACTGCTGACTAGGAATAAGGCCTCTAGAAGAATGGGCAAAAAACTAGGGCCACTCTTTTTATTCACCAGAGGACATTACAATATTTGTGATAACAACAAGGGGTGGCAATGGAATCCAATATCATCATCATCTCAGCCAAAAGACGTCCACTGCTGGACATAGGCCTCCCCCAAGGATTTCCAAAACTCTCGATCCTAAGCTGACCTTGTCCATCGGTTGCCCGCAACCTTTACCAGGTCGTCGGTCGGTCGAAGCGTGGGCAAGCCTCCAACAAGGTGGAAACCAATGTACTAAAATATAATTATTATATTAAAATTTAGTAACCACCTACTTTTATGTGTCAGCTATACATAAATACTTATTATTAGATGGATCGTATGTTTATTTGCTATTTATGTAGCACTAGTTGTTCGCTTTGACTATACCCGGGTTAAAGGTATTTATTTTTTACCGTTAAGGTTTTGAATTTCTAAAAATCCCTTCGTATTTACGTGATTTATAAAACTTTTGGCTTTTTTCCACCTTGGGCAGCAGCATGGCCCAGAGCGACGAGCGACGTTAGGTGTGTAGGCTCGAATCTGATATATGTTTTATATTTTAGGACAAAAACGAGAAATACTCGTTTTTAATGATAATATTATAAAAAAATATTCACTCAAACCTATTTCGGTATTATATAATCAATATAATTAGCAACAAGACCGGTATTTACGATATTATTGTTATGTAACCATTTGCAAATTAACTTAATGTATTTTTTAATACGGACAACGAAAAACCATAATTTTAATAAGATTGACGTCTGTCTGTGACTTTGTGGCTCCGAAACGGAAGAACAGATTTGAATGTGTCTTTCAGTTTAAAGCATACGGCCCGCCTGATGATAAGCAGTTACCGTAACCTATCGACACGCTTGCAATAGCGGAGGAATTACTTGCGTGTTGCCGACCCATTTTTTACACCAGGGCTTTTATCCCTGGGATAGGAAAACTTTTTTCAAAACGCGTCCCTAAATGAGCGTTAAAGCTGTTTTTTTTTTAAGAAAACTCCCGCGCTGAAAGAAAACTCCCGCGGGGGACTTTACAAACCTACAATTAACGGACACAAATTACACCCAGACTCACTTTGTGTGTCACGCGAAATTTTGTCCTGTGTGGGAATAGAACCCCAAACCCCTACAACCTCGTGCACAGCAGGCGATTACTGCGACCACTGGACCACATTTCCATATCTTCAAATCAAAATTACGCATAATTAATTGTGCACAGTAAGTATGCGTCGCGGACGGCATAACCCGTAGGTTATACGTATTTTTTATACATTTTATTATAAAAAAAAATAAAATCTCGTTGCCTAGATAAAAAGTGATAACATAATGAATGCATCATACCTATGAAGGCTTCACTTCATTACCTGTCAAAAGAGAATTTACATTAGTTTACAAACAATTGAACAATAAATTTATAAACAAACCTTGCCAACAGAATATATTTTTATGTTCAGTATACATTACATAACTTTTCCGGTTGTCGTGAAGAAAATTATTTGCACCCGTCAGTTGCATACCAAGTTCGATTCCTGATTTAGGTATTGCCATTAATTTTTTGTCGATAAATTGCTTAGTATTAACACGGTCTAAGGGCCTCGAGAAGAATTGAAACTCAGGCCACTCTTTTTATTTTCAAACAAACAATAAATAAAAATAGAATTGTATTTTTCAACGTTGTTTTTTTTTGGTTTTATACTACTAAGGAGGCAAACAAGCATACGCTCCACCTGATGGTAAGCAGTTACCGTAGCCTATGGACGCTTGCAACACCAGGGATTTCACTCGCGCGTTGCCGACCCTTTTAGAAGAAGAAACCTTATAACTCCTTTCTTGAAGAACCCTATGCTATAGTATCTCGGCAGGACACTCAATCTACAACCTGATCGTACATCGAAAAATAATATTATAAAAAAATATGAATAGCGTTTTGATTTATAACATGGGGATACTATCCGGATGCCTATTTTTAAACACAAGGAAAAAATGGAAGTTACTAATCAAATTTTACACGTGTACAACAAGTATTTATTTCTAACTAAGAGGAAAATTCGACATGATTATATATACGGCACACTATACATATATTGCCGAAAATGGTCACTTACATGTACAATATTTAAAAAAACAAAATAAGATGAGATACAATAATGGATCCCTCACCATTTGACAGAAGCGCAAACTCAAACTCAAAATTCATTTAGGTTGCAAAGTAACACTTATGAAGGTCATAAATTATGAATAAGCCAGAAAGATGATGTCAGCAAAACTTTTCCTACGGCTAGTTCGCTGAACTAGCAAACTCAGGCCACTCTTTTTAATCGCCAGATATTTACAATCTTTCGTAAAAATACAAGTATGGTAGCGAAACACGAACGAACGGACCGCATCACTTGGTACAATACCATACTTACCTACCAGGTACAATGATGGAGACTCAAATTCGGTGTGAGACATAGAAACAACTGTTTAACATGGATTTACATTCATATACATCTTGTTTTAAAAATTAGAGCCAATTATGCGGTCAACAGTTTTTATTACCAGAATAGGCTGTCAAACAATATAAAAAACATGTTTTCAAGGTCACCACGAATTAGAGGCACAAAAATGTAAAAAAAAAATTGTTTACTTCTATGTAAAAGAGTTCTAATTCTTCAATGTACACAAAAGGAATACATATAGTGTTACATAGCTATTAATAATATCATGTACAAAGGCGAGTTTAACTCAAAATTGAGTTCTCTTACAGCAAACCTCTGAGAAGTGGAAAGTTTAGAGGAAACCAAAGGTAAACAAAGTGTAGGTACATTTGATTTATACATAGATACATACATATAAACACTTCCATAGTCTATAGACAAATATTTTAAATAGAAATGCTTCTAAATAGCATAAACGCTAACGGAAAACATTTTAAGAAATGATTAATTAATTTTTGACTGTTTACAGTATTTTTTAAATTCATTTCGGCAATGTTGAGTGCGTCCCTCATATGTGTAATGTACTCTTAGTATATGTGAAGCTCCACGTGCACCGATATAGCGTAGGATTTACTAAAGGTTGCGTGCGGCGGCGTGAGGCGCGAGGCGAGAGCCGACCAACCGACATGTGGACGTATTTATAGATGTTCTGACAATATTGCGCTAAGTGGATGGATACACTCACACATATCAATCGAATGTATATCAAATTCTGCTTACCCTACCAGCATTTGAGCTGAGACTACACTGTTAGTTCAATGGCTTGAGTGGTTAGCTCTACGCCATTCACCACACTTGGGGCGAAAATTTGTGTGATCCATAAATGATTTTTCCGAGTCTGTGTGTACTTTGAGTCCGTTATTTGTATGTTTGTAAAGTCCCCGCGACACAGGGCTTGTTCGCTAGTGCAGGAGCTGTCTTTTAAAAGCATAACATTAAATTACACGTGTCCATATTTGTGATGGTCATATCTCTTTATATTTAATAATGTCATGTATTATTTTTATCATTAAATATCATCAAAGTAGTCGATGTATTTCTTCGGTGTTGACATTATACTCGTATTTATATCAAGTTTTATCTTCATAGTTAGACCGGATTTATTATCAATTAGGACACCATACTAGCGATCAAGCCCCACTGGGGAAGCACCTCCGCATTACAGAAGACCACAGCAAAATAACTACAAACAGTGGTGTAATTGTGTTCCTGTGAGTGAGTACAGGTCTAAAAATGGTAATAATAGGTAAAAAAAAATGCGTGTTGCCAACACGCAAGTGATACTTCATGTATTGCAAGCGTCCATAGGCTACGGCAACTGCCTTAACATCAGGCGGGCCGTATGCTTGTTTGCTACCTAAGTAGTAGGTATAAAAAAAGCAATATAACAAAATTATATTTTACAGAAAATCTGACCATTAAAACGGACAGCTAGTAATACAAGAAACGAGAGAAATATTTAAATCATCAAATCATATATTTTTGGTAAACATAGATGGATACAGATGAAGGAATATATATTTATGACACCCACGTTTGGCTATCATGTCAGGTCTCGGGTGGCGAGTTTATTTCTATAAGCCGGACACAACTTCGAACTGACACTGAGAATTTTTCGTTGGACCACTTCAAAAGACTCATACTCTTTCAAATAAAAAAAAGAATTTTTTTTTTTTTTTTTTATACTACTTGAGTGGCAAACAAGCATACGGCCCGCCTGATGTTAAGCAGTATCCGTAGCCTATAGACGCTTGCATTACCAGAGGTATCACTTGCGTGTTGCCAACCCATTTTTTTTACACCAGGGCTTTAAGATGGAAGTAACCCTGGGATAGGAATACGTTTCTTTCAAAACGCATTCCTAAATGAGCGCTGGAGACCTGTACTCACACACAGGAACACAACTACACCGCTGTGTGTAGTCATTTGGCTGTGGTCTTCTGTAAGGTGGAGGTCCTTCCCCAGTTGGGCTTGCTCGCTAGTATGGTGCCCTACCTCTCTTAAAAGAAAAGAATGTTGAGAATCGGTCCACAAATGGCAAAGAAATTGGTAAACATACATTTAAAAAAAACATACAGTCGAACATAGAACCTCCTCCTCTTTCTCTCTTCTTAGAAAGGTATAATAAGTAGGAACCTTTAATAAAACTTTGTGTAGACCCTAAAATGTCGAGATATATGGTTGTCCCGTGAGGTGTGAGGGTGGTGTGCGCATGCGGCATGCGGCCGGGGCACGCGTGCCGCATATATACGGCGGTGCAGCACGCCGCCGTGGTCAGTCAGTCGAGTGTCGCGCTACAGACATGGCCGGACCCACGCACAAGTGTTCACTACTCCTGCTCATACCACTACTAGCCGGTGAGTTCCGTGACAAGTGTGTTGTGACATATATTCTACTACTGTAGTGATGACATGTACCATGAAAATATTCTCGTGTATTGATTTAATTAATACATTTTTGTGTGGTATTTTAAAATAGGTATTTTGTGTTTTTTTTTTACAATATTTTGTTTTATTTTATTTTGGAATAATAATAAGTACTTAGAATACGAAAATGCAATTAATTATGAATTTAGGCATATTCTAAATTATATCAATTTAAAAAAAAGTTATTTATTTAGTTCAATTTCGCGAAGGGTATATTAAACTTTTAATACATTTAACCTAAATTATATAAAAATCGTTGTTTTATCGCAATTAACATGAATATTTATATCTTATTTAAACAACTTTTTGGTAATATAACAAATATATAATGTTTCTTATCTATCGACGTCAATACTAAACACAAAATTTCAAAGTAAATACATGTACCAACTAAATTTTAAATAAAGTTTTAGATTCCAATTTCCCGATACATAATGAACGAGTAAACACAACCTAGTTACCAAGACTACAATATAATCATATATATAAATATCAATCTTTGATCTAAGCACTGATGCCAACACATGTCAAGTTATTTATAAACAACGGTGACCTCTCGCCTACGAGTGGAAAAAGCTATTGATATACAAATCGATTACCTAATCATAATACATCGATACAATCTGATTGATGCGTCGATACATTGTATCACTGTGACATTATGTGTCAGTGGCGCATGCCGCCGACGCACATCACTAGCGCACAGATAACAAAATAAAATATAAACTATATTATCTTACACGTGGAGAAAATTATTAATATAATTGCATTTTTTCTCATCTGCAACGATAAAGAGCTTAATTATATACCTACGTTTTTTGTTTATTTAACAACGGGTTCTTCTTGACGACCCACGATACGTTGCATCGCGTTGTTGTCTTAAAATACTTATTGCATTCAACTATTGCATGTACATATTTATTTAGGTATATACTCGTATTATACTAGCGATCCGTCCTCGCTTCGCTTCGGTTAGATTTTGGATTCTTCTATTATATGCATGTGTTATATAAACCTTCCTCTTGAATCACTCTATTACTAAAAACTGCATTAAAATTCGTTGCGTAGTTTTAAAAGATTTAAGCGGACATACAGCGGGAGCGATTTTCTTTTTTACTATGTAGATTCCGTGGCCATTATAAAACTCTTGCACATATTATGTATAGATACATAATTGTACTGACTTCATCTTCTTCTTATTGTTTGGTTAGTGGCCAACCTGGTGACAGAGTTATTGAGATCGCCCATATTTAGGCCTCTGTCGTGATCTAACGTGTCCTCCGAAGCACGGAGACGCTCAGATGTAATAACACTATGCGGTCACTCATCTATAGGGTTACCGCGCCCTTGGTAGCTTAACCCGCTGATCGTTTACCGAACAGCGAGTGCACCTAGCTATGAGCGCCTAAGAAGAAGACTGACTAACTAATTCACCAACACATAGCCTAAATCGCTGGCAGTACAAACTTGATATTTTGCAAAAAGGTTACTTAAACGACGTTACTAAATACCAAACAGAGATTTTTGGAAATTTAACCCTTAAACGTGTAACAGTTATTTAATCTGGACAAAGTCATGGCCACTAGTGTCTGTATAATAATAGAACATTAATATGATAAAAATTTAGTGGCTACGTTGGCCAAAATACCTACTTTCAGTTTACTAGTCTTGTGGCGTAGTGACCAACAGATAGTTGTTCTGAGTCTGAGTAGTACGTACTTTGTGCCCGTCAGTTGTGTGTTTGTTAAGTTCCCGCAACGCAAGGCTTGCTTCCTATCCCAAGTCATGTTTTTGACGGAAAAAAATGTTTTTAAATACGGTAAAATAATTTGAAATTTTATATTTGCACTCCAGATATTATGAAAGAAACATAATATTGTTTAATTGCGATAATGTTTTTTTTTTGTAATACATCATTATAAATATTACAATTGTTTACCAATTTACCATATCAAAAACTTTACTACTACTACTAAATATCTGGTAAATAAATTAAACAGCAATTGCCTCGTTTCAGCTACCAAGAATGTACTGCCTATTAAATAATTATAAAGATTTATAAACGTTATATTATTTAAAAGAAACATTAATTAGTCTAATAAATAGAGAATATGGGAACGATCTATGAAATTATCCTGTTGTCGTAGAGCTCGTAGCACTTGCTACGACACCGTCACCGCCAACGAGCTACGAGAATTACTACTTTCGATTACTACGACGAGGTGGGTCTGTAGGAAATTGAATACTTTATTTACATATTTATCTTAACATATTCAAATGTATTTATTGAGTTGATGATCTGTTTTACTTTGGCAAGTTTAAATTCTATTTAGAAGATAATAAGAACACTATACATTACAAATAATCTAGCCTGAATAAATAATATAAGGATAAATAAATATGTTTATGATAAAACTAGGGGTCGCCCGCGTGGTAATTTAGAATATTCTTGAATTTTTTTTCCCGATTTTGCAACATATCTCACTACTGCTCCGCTCCTATTGATCATAGCGTCATGTTATATAGCGTATAGCTTGATAAATGCACTATTCAACAAAAAAAGATTTTTCCTAATCGAACCAGTATTTTCTGAGATTAGCGCGTTACAAGCTTAAGGTAATAGCTATGGAAGACGTTACCAATTTCATTACCTTTTATCTATACTATAATATTATAAAACTGAAGAGTTTGTTTAATTATGAAAGTCACTAAACACCTGAACGCGTCACGAGCCTACTTTATGGTCAATGTAATGAGTCTGTAACTCTGTGTAGACAGTATAGGACGTGTAGGTAGGTACCGAGAACGAAGATAACTGTACAGGGCCGCTATATGCAAAATAGTTTTTTACGAAAACCATTGTATATATTTCTGTGGAATTTGGTTAAAGTGTACAATTAGACTAAATCTACAGATAAAAATATATTAAACACAAATTCATACATAAGTTTTCCTAAAAAAACTAATATTTATATAGCGGCCCTGTACAACTATCTCCGCTGCCCACCGTACAATGTCAAATGTGGAATATTATCAGTATGTTACACGTGTAAATTCAAGGTCCTCTCACGGAGGTACGAGCGCGCGGCCGGTAATCACTCACAAAAACTAGCCGCCATTAACACCGCGCGCCTGCCATCCTCTTGCCTCCATCAGGTAGTAAACTTGACTCATATACGTCATCAATACTTATGTACCTACTAGTTTCCGACTGCGGTTTCGTCCACGTGTACGAGCCCACGGGATAAGTGATTTTTTTTCGGGGTGAAATGAGAGCATTATTCCATCTCTATGCCAAATTTCATCCAGATTAGTTCAGCCCTTTTGGTGTAAGAGATATCCATAAATCCAACCAAACTTACGAATTTATAATACAAGTTAATATGTTAATGTACCGTACTATCGACCAAGTTTATGCTTGGTACTTTTAACATTTTAATTTACCGATTTTGACATCAACAGATAAAATTCCTTAACTGAAACTCTTACATCCTTACTAATATTATAAACGCGAATGTTTGTAAGAATGGAAGTATGGATGTTTGTTACTCCTTCACGCAAAAACTACTGAACAGATCTGGATGAAATTTGGCACAGAGATAGATTATAGTTTGGAATAGCATATAGGCTACTTTTTATCGCGATAACCGACATCGACGCGGGCAACAACTAGTATTTTAAATAGTATAATATTTTACTGTGTCACTTTATTTATCCGTAGAGCATGTTAAATCTCTCGAAGATATACTATACAGTGGTGATCGAGGGCCAACTGTGCTGATAGTACGTAATTATAACAATATCAATAATACTAGTTTAGTATAACATGTAAATATACGTAATACGAACAAGGTTATACACTCCACGACTAAATAAGGACTTAGGTTGTATATTCGTAAATAAAATTATTACAACATTTTATATACCTTACCTATTAGTATCTAATAAGTGTGTCCTTGTGATGACGGAGAATACAAATGACACCACCCTGTTCTATCCCAAGGGTGTCGTAAGTGTCGACTAAGAGAATAAGTCCGGCAGACAAGAACCACTGCAAGAGAGAAATAACTCATAAACAAAACCGTATACCAACCCGTCTGGCCAGCGTGGTATAGGCTAATATCATTCCAAGTGTATTGAGGAGACTTGTGCCCGAAAGTGGGACGTTTATGGGAATGTTACGCCGCCGTCCTTCAATAATCTGGAATAGTATAGCAGAGTAATGATGTGGGGGTAGGTACCAGGTATCACAATATTGTGTTACAAAAATATACATTAATTGGCTCGCTATCCCCATAAACATAAGCTCGCTTATATGTTATAAATACGTCGCTAATTGTGAAGGGTCAAGCTCGCTCACAGGTTGACGATACGATATGGCCGGAGCGCGGATAATTGCAGCCTTAAATAGGACTTTTAATCATGTACAAATGTCGCAATTAAAGGTATGCCCATGTGTTTAATAAATAAGGCAATTAAAGAGTTTAAAAGTCAGTACCTTTATATATCTACATCTGGGTATAAAAATGAATCCCTATTTCCTTTGGTCACGGCATCACGCGTGAACGGCTGGACCAATTTCAGTAATTCTTTTTTTGTTGTCTTTGTTATTGTCAGGGGAAGGTTCTTATGTAAAAAAAAAATGAAAGTTGCACTGAAAATAGTATAACCCGGGCCGCTAGTATATAATAGTTGAGAGCCTTTGACTTTGAAGCCGAACTTTTAAGACCTTATTTAGAAAATATTGATCGAGTTAGCTTCTAGGTCATGTACATTATGTGTGCATACATATGGATACTATTCTTAAATCCGGTTATCTGTTAGTTGAAGAGTTCATTAAATAATTTAAATTGTGACGATAACAATCACTAAATAATGAGTAAGTATCTACTTACCTATTATAATAATAAAACAATATCAAAATTAACATTCATTAAAATTACAAAATATCAAGGTCATAAGTTATGAATAACAATAATAATAATAACTCTTCTCTTCTGTATCACCAAATCAAAGAAACAATAAAGTATACCTAAAGGTTTGTACAATCGGTGGGTTTATCGTGTGAATGTAAGAGCCAAGTACAAGAGGAAAGCGAGACATGATGGTATCTACGGGTATAATAGCTAATTACGGTGGAAGAAAAACACATGTTTTTTTCTAGAATTTAAAGCAAACCGGTTTTTGTAGCTTTACACAAACCAAAATGTACATTAAATTAAAGAATATTTATTATTTGGATTTGATTGGATTGGATATTCTAACTTAAAAACTCTTTTTGTGTCATTAATTCACCTATCAAATCAGGCGAAGGTATCGTCATACAAATATTTATTTTATTTATTTTTATTTTGAAAAGACAAATCACGCACTAGAGAACAAGCTCTGTGTCTCGGAAGAGTTTACAAACATACCGGCCAAACAAATTACACCTAGACTCAGAAAAACGCTTTGTGGGCGACACAAAGTTTTGTCCCTGTGTGGGAATCGAACCCACAACCTGGTGCACAGCAGGCGCATACTGCGACCACTGGACCACCAAGGCAGTCGACAAATAGACATTCACACAAGTACAAACGCTAGAATGTTCCAGTACACTCGGAGAACTGCGCTCGTCGTTCAATTATATTATTACAATGTGTTCACATTACAATAATGTAATTGTTAAGTTAAATATTGTATACGAGTGTTTTGTGTGAAGTTATCATAGTTAAATGTACATTGTTCAGTTTGTGGTAAAGATACAAAAACTAGTTTACTATAAATTCTAAAAAGAAGTACAAATTAGTATAAGTATCTGGATGTTTTTGATAAGTTAAGTATAAAAAAATATTTATTAACTATTTCAGTTTACGCACATGCACGGTCAGAGCCATGCACGAACGTGCGAGCCTGGACAGAAGCAGGATGGGTGTGCGGCCTTCAGCGGCAGGCAGACGACGGCTCTTCGTATGCCAGCTTCAGAGGAGTGCCATATGCGAAGCAGCCTTTGGGGGAGTTACGATTTAAGGTAACTGTTTTAGCTAAACTGACTTTGCGTGCGTTTAACGAAGGGGCAGTGGTTTGCTGCAACACCCTGCTAGGCACTCCCTTAATTGGAGATGTAATACAAAAGCAACCACAGAGCTTGTTGATTTTATAATTTATAATTGTCAACTTGTGTTGATTTATTACAAATTACACAAAGCCGATGTGTATACGATGATATCGTTATAGAACCAGGGATGTGACAAAAACTTCTATATAAGGATGTTTACTCAAGACATTTTTCTTCTTTTCAGGAACTCGAGCCATTAGAACCATGGGAGGGTTGCTACGACGCGAGACACGAAGGACCTGTGTGCTTCCAAACTGATGTTTTGTACGGGAGGATCATGCAACAGCGGAGTATGAGCGAAGATTGCATTCGCGCTAACATTCACGTCCCGATAGAAGCTCTGCCCTATGCTACATCTCAATGTAGACAAGTCAGGCAGCTGAGACCACCGATAGAGACGGGCATTAACAACGAGGAGAGTGGCCAGCACCTGCCTCCCAGTGGTCTGCCTATCATGGTGTTTATACATGGAGGAGGATTCGCCTTTGGATCTGGTGATAGCGACCTGCACGGCCCGGAATATTTGGTCAGCAAAAAAGTTATTGTCATCACGTTTAATTACAGGTTAGTTATATTACTTTTGGTTATTCCCTGTGCCAGTCAGCAGAAAGTTACGCCCGTATTCCAGACTGATACTAGAAGTAAGAAGTAAGAACGCACAGTAGGCTGTAACCCACACTCGATGAGTGGAAATTGTTGAGTGACAGTATGCTATTAGTAATTAGCTCAATATAATAAAGCTTAGCGCGTCGTTGTCGCTTGGGTTTTTCTATTGGTTTTATTAAAAATCATGTTAATGAGGAGGAATTTGACAATGATTTACTAAGCGGTGCGCTAAAGGGTGTCAATTATTTAGAATCCTTTTGAATAATAAAACAGCGATAAATACTTGTAATTTGAAATTAACAACATTCCAAAAACATACAATTATTGGAATTGGTAGTCCACCAATTCCAATTACTGCATTACATTTTTTGCCCCGAAACCGACCAATCAAAACGTCAAATTCATTACTTTCTATCTTTCGTTCACTATGTAGAAAAACTTAAGTTTTATTTACGAAACAAGTCCATGTAGGTCTCCGACCCTGTGAGAAATAGGGACGCTTTGCAGTAAAAACTAACGTACCTACTAAAGGATATTCAAGATTTTGTTTATAATTAAACTTTTTCAGGTTAAACGTATTCGGTTTCCTATCTCTGAATACAACGCAAGTACCTGGTAACGCTGGTTTGCGGGACATGGTGACATTATTGCGATGGGTGCAGAACAACGCGCGACATTTTGGAGGAGACCCTAACAACGTGACACTGGCAGGACAGAGTGCTGGAGCGATTTCTGCGCATTTACTGACCTTGTCGAAAGCTGCTAAGAGGTTGTTCAAAAGGTTGGTGTATATCTTTTATAGTGGTTTTCGTATATCAATGTCAAAAAATAAATTGGCGTGTTGCCGGCCCAAAAACTTCTTAGATCAGGGTTTTGTGTTATTGGTAACCCTTGGATAGGAAAACGCATCTTTAAATTAGTTGGTTCTGTGCGTGAATACAAATCTCCCGTTCAGGGAGATTTGTATTCACGCACAGAACCAAACCACTGTGTAATTGTTTGGCTGTGGTCTTCTGTAAGATGGAGTTACACAGTCAGGCGTTTTAACTTGTATGGTGCCCTGCCTCTCTCTCCTAAAGCCAATATAGTAAAATATTAAAACTATATATCTTTACTTTCAGAACGATAATAATGAGTGGTACAGCCATAAGTAACTACTACAGCCCTTCGCCGAACTTCGCGAAATTCATTCAAAGTCAGCTGTTGACGGTACTGTCCATCAACGCTACGGACCCTGACGAAGTCTATCAGCGGCTCGTATCTTTGCCTCCTGAAAAGCTCAGCGAAGCGAATAATTTCCTCATAGAACAAATGGGCTTCACAACATTCGTGCCTACTGTGGAAACTGCATTCCCTGGAGTGACAACTATTGTGGATGATTACCCAGACGTTTTACTAGCGAAAGGTCGCGGCAAAGACATACCACTCTTAGTTGGCTACACCAACTCTGAATGTGAGACATTCCGTAAAGGAGTTGAAAAATTCGACTTAGTTGGGAAGAGCAAAGCGAATCCGTTAATAATAGTACCACCTAAAACTCTATTCGAAACATTGCCTTCTAGTTTACCAGACGTGGCGAAGAAAATTGACAATAAATACTACAATGGTACGATTAGTGTAGATGGCTTCATCCAGGCTTGTACAGATGGCTTCTACGAATACCCTATTGTGAAACTGGTAGAAGCACGTTACAAGGCTGAAGCTCCTTTGTATCTTTACAAGTTTTCCTACGAGAGTGATAACGGTATATTCAAGAAAGTGAACAACTATTCGTACCGCGGAGCTGGCCACATCGACGATCTCACTTATATATTCAGGACTAACTCAGTGCTTGGTTCGAGAAGGTCATACCCACCAAAGAATAATGATGTCTACATGAAAAATTTCATGGTAAATTTCTTCGTGAGCTTCATGAAGTGCGGGTAATTACTAAATATTCTAATATTAATAGTTGTAAGGATTGTCCAGTTGTTACTAACAAGAATAGACCTTGTAATTTTTTTTCATGATAACAATAATAATGTAGTGTATAACATATCTTTTACATATATAAATGAATCCCTATTTGTGTTGGTGCCTGACTAAGTTACTTGAGAACGACTTTATTGATTTCATTCATCTTTATTTTTATGGACGAAAAAAAAATGAAAATTGCGCACCAAATAGTTTAGCTCGGCTGAAGTCGGGGCGGGCCGCTAGTCAAAAAAAAGTATATTCAGGCTTAAATCTAACTAGTTTCTTATGTATTCCAGAAAACCGATCTGCGACCAGACTGAAGAATTCTGGCCGCCAACCAGTCGCGACCAGTTCCTCTACGAAGATATACATACTCCCTACGTGTACCGAGTGAGGGGCATCTCATCAAAGCAGCAGCAGATCGTCAAGTTCTTCGACACGTTGAACATCGTTGAGTGAGACAAGATGTCTATAGTGTATGGAACTGATAACTACGACAGTCGCCCGATGATAGTTAAGTGATTGTGACAAAACATTGATCGATGTGTGAATTATTGGCTGTTACAATATTACTTAATACTAAATTAAATTCTTAGTTCTTTCTTTTTCGAAGTCATCGAAAACAGAAACTAATATGAAATGCAAGAACCAAATATTTGTACAATTGTTGTCACAATATTGCACCAATAGTGGAAAAAGGCGTAAGAAGAGGGCCACTTGACAACGTTACGGTTCTGAGGGCGCGATATGCTAAATGTTGTAAAGTTGCAGTTGGAAGGCTTTTATAAGAGCAGCTTTATTTGTTAACGGTCAGATGACCAAAGATTAAGTTGTTTAGTCAAAAGTATTCTCAACGGGACATCCCAAAACAAGCCAAGAGCAAGATTCGACGAGAAAGTACAGTAATATATTTGATCTATTTCAGTTAAGGTTAAATTTTTAAGGTTTCTGACTTAGTCTTGCCAAAATTCTTCCTATTTTATACATGTTCATACTTCAGACAAATGTACCTATTTAGGTTTTATAATTATATTTTGACATTCGGTATATTTGTTGCTAATAAGGTATACTACGACCGCTAGAGCTAGTCACTGTAATCTTGAACAAATAAAGGTAGAACTATATAGATGTGTTCTACGTGCTTCGTTATCGGTTGAAATGTACATCTTATTTTCGCTCGTGGGATATAACCAGACAGAAACCAGAGCTGCCAGCTCAAATAATTATTGATTCGTTAGAATTTGCTTTGTGTTGCTAGCGTCATAAATGCATATCTAATTACAGCGCTTTAAGCAGTTTTTGGAGTCCTAAAGAGTTTTAGGGGGAGGGAATTTTGATCTGAATTCTGTAGTTGAGTTGGTTAATACAGTACGATCAACGTGAGGAATAATACGTATGTATGTTAACTATTTATTTTGACTTAGGACGGAGATTTAGAATAAAATAAATTAATCGATCAGATGATATTTAGATCATCAATTAAAATTGTAAAGATCAGTGATCAATAAAGCAGAGGTGGATAGAGCACATCTCTTCCTGTTTAGCTATATTGAACATAACTTTTTTTTTTTTTTTTTAAAAAGACAACTCCCGCACTAGAGAACAAGCTCTGTGTCGCGGGGGACTTTACAAACATACAATCAACGGACACAAATTACACCCAGACTCAGAACAACTCTTTGTGGGTCACACAAAGTTTTGTCCCTGTGTGGGAATCGAACCCACAACCCCGTGCACAGCAGGCGCATACTACACCCACTGGACCACCGAGGCAGTCAAACAAAAAAAACTAAAACGTACTAACAAAATTTTAAATAATGCCGTGTGTTACGCCAAACTCTGCAGCGATGATCACTGATGTAAACTTGAATCCGCCCACGAAAATTTATTTATAAGTTATTCTTTAAGTACACTGTTTTTATAAAATTAACATTAAGTTCGCCATCACTACAAAATCATGGTCTACATGATGTATATTGTATAAGAAAGAGCAACCTTCTGTTAGTGGTGTGACTGTAGTTATTGCTATGGAAATAAGATAGCAGTATCGTTATGGTCATGTCACCGTTCGGGATAATTGTGTCATGCATGCACCATTTATCAGCGACTGACATTACGTATTATAATTTAAGTTATATATAAGTGAACTATTGTTAATGTTGCACTTTCTACTGTATGTAGATGATGCAACAGTGTGTTGAGTACAATGCTCTGTGAGATTCAATCTGTCGGACGTATCAAATAAAATGATCGCCACGAGCGGACGTCGATGCACGCGTTTTATTTCAATACCCTTTGTGTAGTAATGTGGGAAATTTTTAAAGGTTTCCATCCACTGCAGTGTCCCAATATATCAATCAAATGAATGCTGTATTCTTATTTAACTATGTGATAAACAGAGATTCGAGGATCAATTATAAAGCGTATTTGAATTTTGCAATTAGTATACAAGTTATAATGTGCTTATTTAATATTTATTTGTTCCTCTGTGTTATATAAACTGAACTACAATACTATTAGTTACACCTCTGTAGGTATTACAGTTTTATTGTAATATTTAACAAAATAAACGTTACAACTTTTCAAAGTCAGTTTTATTTAGGTAAATAGAAAATCCAAAGAGACGATGTATACTTATGTATCTATTTAACTAAGGCCTAGTAAAATGCTAGAAATAAATTCTTATCAGTGCTTCAGTGGACACCAACCTGCAACGAAATCAGCAAACCAGAAAAACTGCAAACATTATACCCGACTGACACATCGAAAGTGCATACCAACTTAATGGACTCCTACACTATTTTGTGACAACATATATTTTTTTAACTCGATATAAAATATATCGATATTTTAAAAGCTAATATAACTTTAAAAGTTATTCCTATTCTTGGTGATTTTATGTAATGTTGTGCTCATGGTACTAGGTAATTTAGCACTACTTTTTCGTAATTAGTTCAGGTGTAATCTTGTCCATGTTTTCATGCACCACCATTAGAGAAGCACGATGTTGGCCAAACTAGTGGTTATACTGCGAGTGCTAGTGCTGACGAGACAGAATGTGATCAGTACAGCTCAGGGTCCAGTGCGGGGAGTGGTGCACAATGGATACGTGGCTTACACTGGGATACCTTATGCTTCCGTCACAACTCCTATAGGACGATTCAAGGTGAGGTTGCAAAACACACTTCAGAAAAATCCTTAAAATGTTAAATAAAGAAACCAGTCATACACGGTTATTATTATGAAAAACTATTCGTAGAGAGCCGGTATTGCACCCGTGTGGACAAACATCAGGGAGTCCAGAACAACCACATGTTCAAAACTATCAGAACCTGAAGACTGTTTGCAGCTGGACGTTTACATGCCGACAGAAGTGGGCACTAACTGGCCAGTACTCGTATGGATAGCTGGAGGTAGCGGACCTTTCAACCCTGGAGTACTAGTGCGTGAACGCATTATAGTAGTGATAGTCCATCATAGGTGAGATAACTTTTAACATCTCTTACTATTAAAAAAAAACAGCTTTAAACCTTTGAACTGAAAATCAGCGCTGTTGTGTTGCAACCCTTGCTGGTTGCAGCATAATTAGCAATATGCTGAGCGATGGCCGTTTTTAACATGCGTGTGGCACACATTTTTTTTTCCTAAATTGTTATTATTTGCTGTTATATTGTTTTTCTTGTTTTATTTTAATGTCTTTATTATTTTTTGTTTTGTTTTTGTAATCCGGTTGTTTCTATTTTAATGTTGTGCGTCATCTGCGTGTTAAAATAAATTGTTCTTTCTTTCAAACTTTCAGGTTCGGTCCTCAAGGTTTCCTATGTTTGGGCGACGAAACAATACCAGGCAACGTAGGAGTAAAAGATGCTGTGTTAGCTCTAAGATGGGTGCGCGACAACATTGTTGCTTTCCATGGGAATCCTGCTAAAGTTGTAGCGGCTGGTCAAAGTTTTGGCGCTGCTATAGTGGATGCTGTTGTACTGTCCTCAATGGCTCCAGGGTTATTCCATGGAGCTATCATACAAAGTGGTACTGCTCTGTGTCCTTGGGCGTTTAACTACGACGCTGGAGAACGAGCAAGAGCATTAAGTGACAATGCTGAATTTGAATCAACTGACGCATTGATCAAGACTTTGGTAGATACGAAAATTGAAGAGTTGGTGAAAAAGTCGAATAAACTTGCTGTTCCTTATTTCCCTTTTGCATTATGCGTTGAAAAGCCTTTGAAAAATGAAGAGAGAATTTTATTTGGCGCTCCTTATGATTTACTATTGGGTAAGAAAATGCCAGCTGTGCCTATGATGATTGGCTACAACAATAATGAAGCATATGTGTTTTCGTCTATTTTGAGAGAAGCAAAAGTACTACGAAGTATGTCACGGGCTCCTGCGTTTTTATTACCAGTAGAACTGCAGTTTTTTAACAGCAGAGAGAGAAGGCAGGTGGCTCGGCAGGTTGGAGACATGTATTTTAAGGGGAACATAACTATGGCATCTGTTTTGGCATATCACAGGTAAGCAATATGGTTTCCCAAAATTTATAATGGTAGGGACAAATCAAGTTTTAAAAGAAAGGCGATATTAGGGGTTAACAGATAATCAATTGTGAATCACACAGATTTTTGTGCCATCGAATCTTCAAAAGGTCGCGCAGAGGTGCATGGTATCAATCAATTTATTAAATAGTTTAAAACCTGTCTTTAAATTCAATCAGATCTCAAAAGAGTTATCTTTTCAGAGACGCATACTTTTCCAGTCACATTCATCGAAGTGTATCTCACTACTCATCATCAGCCTCAATATTTTACTACCAGTTCTCCCACCTCGGCGACATAGGGGTTCAGCCAGAACCTGGCGTGGTCAAGACAGGGGCTGCACATTCTGACGAGCTGGGTTATCTATTCAGTGATCTGGAACTTAACGAAGAAGATAAAGCGATTCAGCGGCACCTGGTCAAGTTTTGGACGAATTTTGTGAAGCATTTGTAAGTAGCCGTTTGATCTAATGAATATTGACAATATTTCATATTGTTATTATTGTGTTAAGCATACTAAGCGGTGATTTGTTCAGAGATGGGTGCTGCAGTGATATTTGAAATGCTGTTTACCAATCCCTTTTGGTTTCATTAATATAATAATATAATATTTCGGGACAACTCTCACAACGCTATCTGATCCCAAACTAGGCAGAACCTGTACTATGGTAACCAGACAACTGATAAACATACTTATATATTTCTAAATACAAACATATTATAGATAAATAACACCCAGACACAGAACAAACATTCGTGCTCATCACACAAAGATTTGTCCTAAGTGGGAATCGAACCCACGACCTCCGGCGTAGCAGTCAATGTCACTAACCACTAGACCAACAGGCCAGTCATTAGTTGCGAATGGTCGATGGATGATAGTATCGCCAATGGTTTTTAAACCGTTCAAGCGCAAAATTGTACTTTTGTGAAATATGGAGTAATGAAGCAAATTGAATCTTGTTAACAAAAAATAGTTTACTTTCCCACTGACGAAATGACTATACTCTACAACAACTCTATTCTATGTTTACCACAGATTATATGTTAAAGAATATTCTCGCCTAACAATCCAAAGGCCAAATTATGTGAGCCTACTCTTGACCTGCCGATATTGTTGCTTCCCAGAAACCCAACGCCTGCTCATAGCGAGGTGACATGGGAGACGACCAGACCGGAGCGGCCTCGCCTTCTGGATATCGGACCTGAACTCAAAATGATTGACTACCCTCACGACAAAACTACGCGTATGTGGGATGATATCTACAAAAGATACTATTACACCAGACACCGTATTTCTAATTAGTGTGTTTCGAAAAGTATTATATTTTAACGTTACGTAACGTTTTTAAAAATCCCGATATACATGTACATTTATTTGTAACCAGAAGGAGGTATATAATATTTCGTTCTGCTTAATTTGAAAATGACAGATTTCAATACTGTACTGTAATAACCACTCATCCTTTATTTTTATCGCCTTAGGGGTAAAACTTTCGCTTTTTAGTCCTCATTTACGTCATTAAAGGAACCTTTGTGCAAAATTTCAAGTCAGGTAGCCCCAGTCTCCATTCGAAGAAGATGCCAAGATGCTATATAACTTAAGTTTAATTAGGGATTACCAAACTATTTTAAGCAAGGGGTATCTTAATGTTCTATCAGTTTTCGTGTATTTCAACCCCTGGGAAACCGATTTAGACTCCAAGGGGTCGATATAGACCACTTGTGGAAGCTCTGGTTTAAATTGTCAGTAATATTACTTGATTGTGACTCTCCGTTACGTAAAATACACAAATAACATCGAATACGTTACATATCGTTTTACAGATACTTGTCAACAGCAGACGTCCCTGTTCATAGCTAGCGTGTATCATCGCCACTGGCAACACGAATAATAAACGCCACATTCAACCAATAACCAGGAATAATATGATTTATAACACACATTATGTTTATTAATTAATCACGTCCAGATCGCACAAAGAACTTAGGTGACATTTTATATATTGACAGACTGTATAAACATACAGGATTCTTTTTTTCCGTATAACGCGTAGGAACGGAAAAGCACGCGGGCGTGATTATTACGTAAAGTTACTTTTATAGAATTTATGTTACCTTGCAGCTGCTAATCATCTACTCCTACCCAGGTACCAGGTAAAAATGCCTGATTTAGAGAAATGGTCTTACCTGAAACAAACAATAAGAAAAAAATAAGCCTACAATTTAATAAGTTTAGAAAACACATTTTTAAACACTAGCTTTGATACTTAGAGATATAGTAGTCGTCAAGACAATTCCAACGAAGCCAAACAAGTGTTTCATTGGGGAGTTTCTATGACTACCTTCGTACTTTGTACCACTACATCCTCTCACCGATACTATATTACTGCATTGTCACCTAAGATACATAGGCAAACATGTAAAAATTTGCAAACCATTTTTGACCACTTGCACTTGTACCCGATTGAGCTGAAATTTGCAGCTCAATCGGATACAAGTGGTCGAAAAATGGTTTGCTAATTTTATAACGGACAATTTACCTACTTACATACCAACAGTGCACGTTAAATAAAAGCTGGTCAAAAATATATATTCCAACAGCTAATACAGGAAGGTTTAGAAGTCCGTTTAGCCCTTGTCGGTATTAATATATTTTAAAGGCGTATCATATATAATAAGCTAATATAAAAGCAAATGGACATTTCAACGAGTTTACTTTGCTACAAGATTGGATGATATTCCTCATGTGCGAAGTTGCTTCCGAGACTATAAGGTTTCTGGTATCTACGGAGTTTGATTTATACATAACTCATGAAAATACAAAATTCCTTACACATTTATGGGTTATGGCACGTTTATAACCCTTCAACTAAGCTATGTCATATTATTTTGGAATATACAGAATAATAATATATATAATAATATTTTCCGGACAAATCACACATCGCTATCTGATCCCAAATTAGGCAGAGCCTGTACTATGGTAACCAGACAACTGATAAACATACTTATATATTTCTAAATACATACATATTATAGATAAATTACACCCAGACACAGAACAAACAATCGTGCTCATCACACAAAGATTTGTCCTGGGTGGGAATCGAACCCACGACCTCCGGCGTAGCAGTCAGTGTCACTAACCACTAGACCAACAGGCCAGTCAAATCAGAATCTTTGTTTATCGCTAAACAACGTGATTTTATTAATTAGGTCAAAGACTCACAAGTAGGTCGGAGAATGCAACCTCTGTAACCTGATTTGAAAGCTTACAAGTTTTCAATCTTGGCATGTACTCACTCACTCCTAGAATGTTGTGCTATTTTATGTGAATCGTAATTATATAAGGCAAATATTCAATTATTTTATTATAATCTCAGTAATTATTTTTTAATTACATATCGTTATACTAAGAGAGGTAGGGCTCCATACTAGCGAGCAAGCCCGACTGGGGAAGGACCTCCACCTTACAGAAGACCACAGCCGAATGACTACACACAGCGGTGTAGTTGTGTTCCTGTGTGTGAGTACAGGTCTCCAGCGCTCATTTAGGAATGCGTTTTGAAAGAAACGTATTCCTATCCCAGGGTTACTTCCATCTTAAAGCCCTGGTGTAAAAAAATGGGTTGGCAACACGCAAGTGATACTTCTGGTAATGCAAGCGTCTATAGGCTACGGATACTGCTTAACATCAGGCGGGCCGTATGCTTGTTTGCCACCCAAGTAGTATAAAAAAAAAAAAAAAATACTAATATATGATTCAATTTATTGAAGTACAGATTTAAAGAAAATTCAGCAGTTCCATTTTTAACAATTGTAGAGAGTATTTTAAGACTTCACGTTGGTATCGATACCTATTAGTTAATCGAATATCGAGCATTTCATCACTAGTTCAGGTACGTCAAAAGATACAAGTCTATTTAGGTATTACACAGTTAACTTTATTAAGTTTTCAGAGTTGACCTGATGACATGTTTTCATCATTTTATGGAAGTCTTCACGTTATCATTTCCCAGTCGCTTTCATATTCAGATAACGGAGCTTCTATCAATGACATAAGCCGTGTTCACGTGCGCGTGGGCTCACTATGTACCTATACAGATAAAGTAAGCACCTTTCTTATATACTAATTAGAGGAAAAACTACCTGTAAACTAATAAAAACTTCAACGCATATTTTTGTAAGTTCAAACCAGTTAAAATATAAGGGTTAAACGTGATAGTGTTTGTCTAGAAAATAATATTAATTTCTAACTGCTGCGACAAAAAAGTTATTCGAATGATTGGAAATAAATTATTTCAATCAATCACCGCTTCAGCTGGATATACAACAAGTCTTGAATGCAATAAAATAGGTTTAAAATATTTGACCATTGTTTGTTCAATGTTTTATTGTCATGCAGCGCTGATAAGTATATCATTAATTTGAGCACTGTACGTAGTTATCCGTGTACTGATGCTCATTGACGACAGTAACACATTGAAGTATGGCGACGCGAGACGGGTTTGTATAACGACACTTATTAACAAGAATCAATAAAAATATCAGTTTTGTTGCCGTTATAGTTTTGTCTGAGTCTATATTTTATACCATTATGTAATGAAATGGTTAATTTACGTAGTGGCAAATATACATATGGCTAGTAAGCCGTAACATGTAAACAGGAGCCATCATTCAAGCGATACCGATACTTAGGCTACGAGCACATTGGCTTCACTTCAGCGAAAACAGCTTGCGCTACTTTATAGCAGGTTGGTAGCAGAAGTGGTAAGATGGGTTAGCATTTGACAAAGCAAGTAATTTCACTAGCTACGGAAGCCTTTCCTTTTCCACGAAAACCGGTAGATACATAGTACACAATTAATCCACTTATATCCGAGCGAAACGTTTATAAAATTATTAAAACGTTAACGATAGGCTTATGTTAGAGTTAACTAGCTGCCTGCTGACGCAGACTATAATCGAATGTCTGTGCCAAATTTCATCCAGATCCGTATACTTAGTAGTTTTACGTGAAAGTATATAACAACGCTTGCAATATGAACCTGTGAAGACCTCATGCCTCACATTAGTCTTTTGAAAATACTTAGCAAGGACTTTTTCTCTCTAGCGAAGTCAGAATCGACAACGCAGAGTGTTAAGCTTCTGGTATTGTAAGCGTCCTTGGGCTACGGTATACTACTACGGTAATACTCAAGCGAACCATAGTTACGCTTATTTGCCAACTTCGAAGACGAAAGGGAGACACAAACAATAGGTAGTGATTACATAACAAATTTAATAGTTGTGTAATGTGAAGCGGCGGCGGCGGCGGCGGCGGCGGCAAGCGGTATTCGCAATATTATATATGTAAGCTTGAACGTGGCGAAGGTAACGAGGGGGAAAAGTAAATATTAGGCAGGGCTTTTGTTATCAACAAGTGGCTGATAACGTTTGATGGTATTACAGTTTCTGATAAGTGTACCACACTGATACTGGCGATGACAAAAATCATTTAATATATTCTTTTGCGAACGCGCTTCCGCAGAATATTTTGTTTTACAAGTTATTTTATCAATTGTCACATTATATTAATTGTACCAAACCTATAGGCGTAAGCGGTTAATATGTTTTTTTTTGCCATACCAGACTTGAGACTATGTCAACGCTACATACGGCTGTCAGCTGAAGCTAATACAATGCGTCGCAGTATGTTTTAAAATGTTCAGAGGTTTTGTGTAGGGTTTGAATAAAAGCAGCAGTTCCTATTAAAGTACGATATACTTTAACTCAGCGTAACTTTACCAACAGGCGGAACTTTGCATTCAACCGGATTTATGAAGGCCATAACTTGTCACAATGCGAAGTAAATTAATGCCCAACCTCAGAATATGTACTTAATACTTGAACTATTAATTCATGCTTAAAAAATAATAATATTTTTTTAATTTTTATAACACGTTTCTTTCACAACGCATCTCTTAATGAGCGCTGCAGGCCTAGAGGCTGGAGCGAGGAGACACAGAAACACAACTACGCCGTTGTGTGCAGTTATTTGGCTGTGGTCTTCTGTAAGGTGGAGGTCCTTATCTAGTCGGGTTTTTTTTCGGTTGTATGGTGCCCTACCTCTCAATGCCTACGTCGATGATCAGAGAAAACTAAATAGATAGGCATGTACTAAAGTAAATATATGTCTAAATGACGCACACATTGATTTCGCCTAGGGCTGGTATCCATACTGACACATTGTGGGGGATGGAGATGGTTGATATTAATCCAATGACAGAAAAATTAAATGTGAAATTTATATCATTTACTAGGCTACTAACTATTGCTGAAATAAATCTGTAAATGTTAACAAAGTACCGGTAATCATTTTGTGTTTGAGTGTCCCGGCTCATCGATCCTGTACATTCGGCGCTCAGCCACCACCCGTGCTTCGTCCTCTGCCTGGTGAGAACGTACCAGATATATGTTACAGGATACGGTGAGTTACTAAACACAATACATTTTAACGTCCACCTTTTTTAGGCTGTCGTAAATATTGTTAGATTAGAAATCTGTTTATTAATTAATCTGAATATTGCCGTTCATTTGTGTTTAGAAAATGGTCTTTCGAGGACTTATCTAAACGGAGCCCATATTGAGTAGCCAGCCAGCTTGTTGATTTGAAGCAAGCAGCTGCTTGATTGCATCAAAATTTTATTTTTGACTTACAGCAACACATTTGCGTAAATACTGGCAATAAGGTTTCACCGTTTACCAGCAATTGTTAAGGCATCGTCTATGTGGATTTCTGCCCGATGTAATTGCACTTACACTTTTACATCAATTGTGTCTTTATAGGAATGGTTTAGAAAGCACTTGTCCAAGTTCTCTTTGTTGGAATTTCTAGCATTCTTAATACTAAATATACAGGATATTGTATTCGTAGTTATTAAGCTGAAATAGAACCATACGAAAAAAAGCTATATTTAGCACTAGCTGTTGGCCGCAGCTCCGTCCGCGTGGATGTCGGTTACCGCTGCAAAAAGTAGCCTATGCGTTATTCCAGACCATAATTTATCTCTGTGCCAAATTTCATCCAGATCCGTTCAGTAGTTTTTGCGTGAAAGAGTAACAAACATCCATCCATCCATACTCACAAACTTTCACAAATATAATATTAGTAAGGATAAAACAAGTTAAAAAAGAAATAGCGTTAGTGTTTAATGTAACCCTTTAATTTTCTAATATCGTACATATTCAGTGTCAGCCAGTAAGTCAGTCAGTCAGGGAACCGTTTTAGTCATAGAGAAGATAATAAATGCTGAGTGCTTCGGCACTTGAAAGTCAGTAGACATAAGGACATGGTCATCAATTAGAGTACCCATTGAGTGTCACGGTTGTGTAGCACTGAGTGCGATGGCCGGTCGAGTACGGAGATTATTGCTGGTAGCATTTTAGTTAAAGTATAGGAAGCTCTATCTTCCAATCTTTACTGGGCTAATGGTTAAGCGGCTTTCAGACTACGCTATAATATAATAGCATAAAGTATATAGCTTATAGCACAACAATATCGCGCACCATGGATTGTTGGACACGTTCGTACTGTACTATATATTATTGACTTACTATACGCTGTGTCCGTGTGGTGGCGGATTAAGAATACAAATGTCACCACCCCATTCCATCCCGTGGGTGTCGTAAGAGTCGACTAAGAGAGTAAGTTATGGAGACAATTATCCTCTGCAAGAGAGGGAAAACTCGAAATAAAACCCTATACCAACCCGTTTGGCCCGCGTGGTATAGTTTAGACTAATATCCCTCCAAGTATATGGAGGAGACCTGTGCCCAGTAGTGGGACGTTTATGGGTTGTGATGATGATGATACGCTACAAGTTATTATTATTAGCCATTACTGTCCCACTGCAGGGCAAAGGCCTCCTTTTCATTCTTCCATTGGTCACGGTCGAGACCTCTCACTTGCCAGTCAGCACGGTAGGAGTCAAGCTCATCCCGCCATTTTTTCCTGAGCCTGCCGCGCCGTCTATTAATGTTCTGTGGCAGCCATCTGGTTGTGGTCTTAGCCCACAGATCGTCGGACATACGGCAGATATGTCCGACGATAAGTATTAATATAATATTAATACACTGGTCTTTCTTCGCTATACTATATAGCAATAACAATAGTATAGCGTAGTCTGAAATTAGCTAGTGACCATAACTGCTAACCCTGACGTTGTGGGGTCGAGCCTCACACGCAACAAAACTTTCTGTGATTCATTAATGTATGTTTGTTCAAAGTCTGGTGTAATTGTGTCCGGGAATTGTAAGTTTGTAAAGTCCCTCGCAACACGGAGCATGTTTTAATTCGTTATGAATTTATGATATACCTAGATACAGTTACATGTTTGGACACCTCGAGGCAGTCAGTTTAGCATCATTATCATTATATTGGCACATTAATGTAACAGTGGAACGTAGTCGGTATCGATGAGCTAACCGGACAAATACTTGGACAGGCGACACTCTTCATATCGTTAGTCTAATTAATTGAACAGGTGTCACTGTGTCCTGTTTGCGTTACCTTGGCACGACAAAAGTGCTCTCTAGGGTTGCAGCGATCAATAGTATCAACATATATACTTTAGTTGGAATCCATTACTTAAGGCGTGAGCAGAACTTCTGGTATAATATTATAATTTTAATAAAACCAAAATTACGTTTAATTTTGGTTTTATTAAAATTATAATATAAATTCGTCGTTACGAATTTATAAATTAATAACATTACTCAAAAATCCTACTAATATTATAAACGCGAAATGTGTAAGAATGTATGGATGTTTGTAACTCTTTCACGTAAAAACTAATAAACGGATCTGGATGAAATTTGGCACGGAGATAGATTATAGTCTAGAATAGCATATGGGCTACTTTTTATTGCGATAACCGACATCTACGCGGGCGGAGCCGCGGGCAACAACTAGTATATTATAGTATACCCTGTATTCTTGGAACAATCAAGGTAACTTTTGACGAAATGTAATTAAAGTTTCAAAGACACAGAGATTAGCCATAATCAATTTTATTTCTGCATAGGTGGCGCGAATTAGGAACGGCCTATGTCCATCAGTTGACTGACACAGGCTGCTTCTGTGAGACCTCATTCATGATAATCGCTAATTTCGGACTTTTTACGATTAGGTAGGTTAGATTACGTTGTTTTAAAAAAGATGATTACGATTATCATAGAACATTTCGGACTTTTACATCTTTGAATTTACTGTGTTCCGGCTTTTATAGTAACAAAGACACTTCAGATGTCATTATCGGTTACACACTGAATACAATACAACCAATGGTAATGACAATTTTAGCACGCTGGGCCCCATTTGCCTAGAGTATTATCAATGTTTTATTCGTTGTGTATGTGCCATTCGTACCTCCCGGAGGACTTCATGCATACAACCGTTGTTCCTATTGTTAAAAATAAGACGGGAGATGTAACCGACAAGGGAAATTATCGACCGATTTCACTAGCCACAATAACAGCGAAGGTGCTTGACTGCCTGCTGGACGCTCGTCTCGAGGGTCATTTACACTTGCATGATGCACAGTTTGGTTTCCGGTCAGGCCTCTCCACCGAGAGTGCGGTTCAAATTCAAATTCAAATTATTTATTTTGCTAAAACATGAGTAATTGTAAGGTGTTAGTATACAATATTGTCCAGTCAATGTTTTACCATGTCGGCGTGCAAATATTATTAATAATAACAAATATACATTAATTATACAATGTCTAATTTAAATGTCAGTGAATAAAAATAATCATGTCAAGGTTTTGTCATCAAAATATTCCTGTATTGAGTAATAGCATTTCTCAACAAGAAATTTACTAAGCTCTTTCTTAAATTTTGAATGTTCATTTATGTCCCGAATCGATATTGGCAACTTGTTATATATGAGGGGTGCTTTACAAAACATGCTCCTGTGCATTAATGTAGTTTTACTTGGTACGGTACACAGTTTACCTAAGTGACGTTTCCTTTCCCTCTTAGCCAATAAATTTATATTTTGCTTTATAAATAGTGCACATTCATATATGTATAAACTAGAAAAAGTCAATAAATTATTTTCTTTAAAATAAGGTTTGCATGATTCTCTTGGTTTAAGGCCAAATATTTGCCTTATACAGCGTTTTTGTGCTATAAACACAAGGAGCCAATCACATGAGTTGCCCCAAAAAATGATACCATAGCGCAATGTAGATACGACCTGCCCATGATATGCTGTTATAAGTGCATCTTTGCTGGTTATATTCTTTAGTTTGTAAAATCCATATGCAAACTGACTGGTCTTTTTACAGACATATTCAATGTGGGCTTTCCAATTCATTTTTTGATCTAGATGCAGGCCCAAAAATTTTGTATTCGTATCATTTTCTATTTTCACACCCTTGTAGTTAATATCAATTAAATTATCATTATTAGAAGTTGTTCTCTGTTTAAAGTTAATAATTTTAGTTTTATCCAAATTTACCTTTAGATTATGCAATGTCAGCCAGTTTATAATAGATGTCAGTGATTCGTTAATATTAAATTCTAGTGATGTCAATTTAGAGCTAGAGTATAGTATAGTGCAGTCATCTGCAAAGAGTGTCATTTTATCGTTAACACTACTTGGCAAGTCATTGATGTATATCACAGATATAGATACACATAGATAACGCAAGTATCACAGTTTGTATTGAAATCAAGCGTGCCGACTTTTTAACACCTACTGTGACGTCACAGCCGAAATTTAGTGACGAGAAATCCAAACCGATTCAAAGACACTGATGCCGCCAATGCTCCTCCGGCCGCTACGATTCAATCGATTCAACTGGAGCCGCCGCACTGATTATCTCACTCTTACTCATATTTTTAATGTCGTTACTACTTGTTCTGAGTCTGGGTGTAATTTGTGTCCGTTAATTGTATGTTTGTAAAGTCCCCCGCGACACAGAGTTTGTTCTCTAGTGCGGAAGTTGTCTTTTTAAAATATATACAATATACATATACCTAGATTGTTGTGATTTTGCATATACCTATATATCACTTATAATTTTTATTTTTATTTAATTTATAATTATTATATATTTCTCATAATAATTACTTCTTTCTAGACCTCACACTAATATGCACACACTATGTTTCATCTCTGCATTACCCTATACCTAGGTTGACTGGCAGAGAGAATGCCTTTGGCATTAAGTCCGCCTTTATACATGTTCTGTATATTAAGTTCTAAATAAATAAGATCGTTTGTCACTGCCGCCACTAGATTTAATCAATTCACGTAGACCATTTTTCTTTTATATGTCACCATTTTTCTTTTATATCATTCGTCGGTCCGATATCGATTAAAATCGATTATTGATATATGTTGTAGAACGAACAACACTAGTCGCTAGATTTGACAGACGAATGATAAATTGCCTGTATCACGAAGTCGAAGCGATGCGCGACAGTATCGCTTGTTGTAATATTCATCGTCTTTTAACACACAACGTCAGTTCCAACGCTCAAACCAAACACGTCAACGTAATGTGAATATTGTTTTACTTAACGTTAATCTATAGTTACTTAGGTATATCCTTGAAATCACAGCTCTAAATACATAAAAAATAGTTTTAAAATGAATTTACGCATAATATAATGTTAAAATAACTTACCTGTGATAAGAAATATGTTCCTGTCTTTGGGTGCTCGAAATTTTTGGGATATTGCAGTTAATTATCACGCAACGAGGCATTTTTTTAGTTTTTGCGGACGACCGGCAGCGACAACAGACGCGCGCGGACTGTAAGTTGCGGCGACCAACCTCGACGCTTTGTCGGGGTTCGGACACGCGAAGTACGTGCATTTGCGTTATCTATGTGTATATATATCTGTGATGTATATAATGAAAAGTAAAGGACCCAGGACGCTTCCTTGAGGCACACCATAAATGACGTTTCTAATACTAGATTGGTGTGTTTTTTCTGTTTTTGTTCTGAGGCATAGTTTTGTTACTTGTGTTACCTGCTCCCTCTCTGATAAATAAGATGCTATAAATTTATGAGCATTACCCCTTATCCCACAATCGTATAACTTAGCTAATAGTATATCATGACTAACATTATATACTATTAGCTAAGCGGTTCTGGCATTAAAACACACTGTCTCGTATTACACAGAGCGGTCAACATCAGTGTACGCGTGTTTCTTAGACCTCTCGCGCGCGTTCGACCTTGTATCTTATGATGTCCTGTGGAATAAGCTTCGAGAAAGAGGGGTACCGGCTGAGCTGCTGCGCATATTCCAGTATTGGTACTATAACCAAACAAACCGCGTGAGATGGGGTAACAGGTTCTCAGACTCGTACGAGTTGGAGTGCGGTGTGAGGCAGGGTGGCCTGACCTCGCCTCGCCTCTTCAACCTGTATATAAATGACCTGATTGTTGAACTCAGCGGCATGAGAATCGGTTGCCGCGTGGAGTACGTTAGCGTCAACAATATAAACTACGCGGACGATATGGTACTGCTGAGTCCAACAGTCAGAGCACTTAGAGAACTCCTCCGGGTGTGCGAACGGTACGTTCAGGCACACGGCCTTCGGTACAATGTTAAAAAAACCGAGTACTTCGTTTTTAAGGCTGTAGGCAGAAAGTGTCCGTCTACTATACCTTCTATTAAACTTAATGGCATAGAACTATAGCGCGTAAGTCAGTTTATTTAAACTGACTTACGCGCTTGAGGTCATCGGTTACAAAGTGTCCAAGATATTTATCTTGGACACTTTGTAACCGATGACCTCAAGGATGAAGTGGACATCGAGAGGGAGCGCAGGACGCTGGCGGTGCGTTGCAACATGTTGGCCCGGAGATTTGCTCGCTGTAGTACGCCAGTAAAACTAACATTATTTAGAGCGTACTGCCATGTTTTCTACACGTGCAGCCTCTGGACTAATTTCACGCAGCGTACCATCAGCGCACTCCGCGTCCAGTATAACAATGCACTGAGAATGTTGTTCCTAGGTTCCTTAGGGCTGCCCCGATCCTGCTTTTTTTTTCTTTTTTTTTTTTTATACTACTTGGGTGGCAAACAAGCATACGGCCCACCTGATGTTAAGCAGTATCCGTAGCCTATAGACGCTTGCATTACCAGAGGTATCACTTGCGTGTTGCCAACCCATTTTTTACACCAGGGCTTTAAGGTGGAAGTAACCCTGGGATAGGAATACGTATCTTTCAAAACGCATTCCTAAATGAGCGCTGGAGACCTGTACTCACACACAGGAACACAACTACACCGCTGTGTGTAGTCATTTGGCTGTGGTCTTCTGTAAGGTGGAGGTCCTTCCCCAGTCGGGCTTGCTCGCTAGTATGGTGCTCTACCTCTCTTAAAATGTTCATGCCATTATGCGTAAGAAAACGGCTTCGTTGCTCTGCAGATTGCGGACCAGCTCCAATTCCATTCTGAGGGTGATAGCGGGAAGGTATGATTCCCCCATAATTGCTCATTGTGTGCATAGATGTATTTCGAGCACAAAGCTTGTAACTAAATAATAAATAAATATTTAAATTTTCACACTAACATAGATTAAGTACCTTTGTTTCTAACAATATATGAGTGTAAAATACCTACTCAAAATAAAACGTTTTTATTTTATTTTAATGGTACTTTTGTTTCAGGAATGCCCAAATAAAAGTATTGGTAGGTCTAAACAATGTGGTGGGGGACTTTGTGGTTGTCAGCAGTGCTGGTAGCTACCATCTCCGCGCAGATATATCAAGGACCGAACACCATAGACCACGATCCTGTTAAGGTTCAGCCGATTCCCAAGGAGGTCATTCCAGAGTTAGACTTAGGAACGACAAAGCATACTACCGTTGTAGTCCGAGCTACGGAAGATGAGGAAAATAGTGAGTCACTTTGTGAAGATGAAGACGATTGTTCGGATACTGAGGAGGTCCAAACAACAACCATTTCTCCTAATACGAGTGACGAAGAAGATGAGCTTATAAGTACAACTCCCGGTGTTGATTCGGAAAGTTCAGATAGTTCACTTGGCGGTACCAGTGATGATAATACTGGTAGTAATGATAGTCAAGATAAAGATGGAAGCGAAAACAAAGATCTGATTGTAGACACCACATCAGGTCTGATTCAGGGATTTATATGGCAAGGCAATGAACGTATTATTAGCTATATAGACATACCTTACGGAACTTTCAAACACCCCTTTCAGGTATATTTAAATTATTAATATTTATACATATTATAGCTGTAGGTATATTATAAAGATGTCCTACGGCTATGTCAGAATGTCTTTAAAGTAGTTTTAAATTAAAGATATACTGTCAACATTTAAAACTGGAAAAAATATTTGATTAACTGATTAAAATTGAAATTATCATTCAGTTAATCAATCAAATGCGCAAAATGTGAAGAAAGTAATTCCGATTAAGGACCTCCACGTTAACCAAGACCTAATAACTTCACACAGCGTATTTGTAGTAGTTGTGTTCTTGCACGTGACCTACATACAGGTCTTTAGTGTTCATTTAGGAAAATAAACGTTTTCCCATCCCAGCCGGTTACCTTTTTTTGTTTTTGGATTTACATAATTCATCATCATCATCATCTCAACTCATAAACGTCCCACTGCTTAGACCCGTCCTCCATTCACTTGAAGGGATATTAGCCTACTTATATACATAACTAATATAAATTACATTTATTATTTTAACTTTATCGGTTACAATGTAAGATAAACTACGACGACCACGTTCAAACGACTATCGTTGTTTGTTAAGATAAACATTTGGTGAATTATGAACTTCGGAAATCTTTAAATAATAAAAACATATATGTTTTCAGGCAGCAAGATCAGCTAAATGTTGGGGGCCGAATGTACACGCTGTCAAAGAGCACGACAAACGTTGTCCACAACTTTACAACAATGAATACGTTGGCAATACTGACTGCCTTACTCTAAGCATCTTTAGGCCACAGGAAGCCGATGGTGCCAGTGTATTGTTCCACATTCATGCTGACAACTTTAACACTGGAAGCGGCGACCCTTCTATATATGGCCCAGAGTATTTAGTCTCCAATGGAATTATTCTAGTCTTACCGAATTATAGGCTGGGTCCACTAGGATTCTTGTGTGTGCAGAATGAAACAGCACCAGGTAATATGGCATTAAAAGATTTGAGCTTGGCGTTAAATTGGATAAAAGACAACATTGCGGCTTTTGGTGGCGATCCCGATAATATTGCCGTGAGCGGTGATGGCAAGTCTGGAGCATTAGCAGGATTCTTAGCTTTGTCTCCTATGTCTAAGGGCTATATAAACAAAGTTATTACTGAAAGTGGCTCATTTCTTTCTTATTGGGCATTGGACAGAGATCCGACTGCCACAGTAAAAAAGTTATTAGATAGTTTACCAGAAGCTGACAATCTACAATCAAAAGCAGATGTATCATTTGGACAGTACACTATAAAAGCCATAGTCGAGGCTGCTAGGGATATAGAATTTAAACCATGTGTGGAAACAATTAAAGAAAATGCTTTTCTATCAGAGGTTCCTTATGTTACGATAACGACTGAAAACTTTGAGAATGTTAATTTTTTGCTGGGTTCTGCTCTGTATGCTGGCGTCCATGAAGCGTTGCACCAAACAGACGAAAGTATAAAGGAACTTAACGAAGACTTCGCATTACTGCTGCCAAATGACTTAAAATTTTCCACGACATCATTAAGAAACCGTGCAGGCGGGCAAGTTAAAGAGCAATACTTCGGTGACGAAGCTATTAGTTTAGAAGACAGGAAGCACTTATCACTGTGCTTCACAGACGTCGGATACCTTGGTCCTGGGATCCGTTCTGCTCGTTTATTGGTAGCAGCTAACGCTACAGTATACTTCTATGAGTTTGCTTATGTCGGGACAATGAACAGGGTGCTGGCGTCTATTGGAAGCCCAGTCGAGGGTGCTGTGAGGGGAGACATCGTGGGCTACCTGTTTACACAGGATGGTGTCGAGCCTGCCGAAGAGAGTGCCGACAGCAAAATGGTAGAGAGCCTAATAAAAATGTGGACTAACTTTTTAAAATCAGGGTAAGAGATTTTTTATGTATACGTACACAATTCTCCTACAAAGATGGGTTTTACTGGTAAAAATAATATTAGCATTTTATTTTCGTTTGTAATTATAAAATAATAGTAAATAAAATCAACTCTCTCTCGTACTTATCCTGCACAATTATTACGATAATAATAATTTAAAATGGCTAGATAATATTGCCTATGGACAATACGGTAAAACAAAACAATTCATTTTCTGTTTATAAGCAACTTGATAATCTATATCTATCTAATCTGATATCTTTGACCCTTAGACACTCAAATGCATATTAAAGAAACTAAATTTACAGATCCCCAGCAACAAATTCTATAGAATGGAACAAGTTCGAGAATACGGACCAAGATAAAGAAGAATGGCTACTGATCGACTCGCAGCCGACAATGAAGAAAGGACTTCATGTAGACCGTCTGTCGCTCTGGACCGAGATGTACGAGAACCACTTTATCGATAACGATGGCCACGAGCTCTTACCATCCGTGTATATCGTGCTCATCTTCCAGCTTATATTCTGGTTCGGGTTCTGCCGCAACGCGTCCCATGTATTTTAATGTTCACTTGATTGTTATATAATATAAGCCATGTACTTTATATTGTGAGTATTATACTTAGATTAAATTTATCTGAATCAATGTATCTTAATGTTATTAAAATTTTGCGTAGAGTATAGTGACATTGTAGATTTTTATTATTATCGTATATAATCAGTCAATTGACTGATTGATAGCGAAAGATTAATAGATAAAATGACATACAAAAATTACATGTTAACTAAAATTAGTGAAGCAGACGCTATCACGCGCCCCGCGACTGGGCTCATGTCCAACTTAATACTATAGAGTTATCCAATTAATACAAGTAGGTATTATAATCGCGAATGTTTGTTACGATGAATGTTTGTTACTCTTTCACGCAAAAACTATTGAGTTTGATGAAACTTTACAATATTATATTTAGTTATAAATATATCAGAACAGCATAAATGCTACTTTTTTTTAATATTTAAGATTTCTGAGCAGGAAGCCGGGGAAAAATGCTAGTATAATGAAATAGAATAAGTCCCGCAAATGAGAAAAAACAATTAACCCAACGGCAATATTCCGTATGGTATCATATTTATTTCACAAGACATCTTCCGCACTAGGGATTAAGTCCTCTGTCACGGTGGACTTTACAAAATTACAATTCATAGACACAAAGTACACCCAGACAAGCATTGATGGAACACAAAAATAAGAGTGTAGTGTGGGAATCGAACCCACAACACACCATTTCAACTACTAGACTATACGTGCATCGTGACGGTATGTCGCGAAACATAATAGAAATACACTGTCTACACTTGATCATCCCTGCTGGTGCCAGTAGAGTGTAACCAGCAGTATTACAATAGCACTTAGGTAATAGGTAGTATTACTACTACTACTTCACTACATAGTATAAAACATAGTCGCTTCCCGCTGTCAGTCTGTATGTATACTTAGATTTAAAACTACGCAACGGATTTTGATGCGATTTTTTTAATAGATAGAGTGATTCAAGAGGAAGGTTTATATGTATAATACATGCATATAATATAGACAAATCCAGAATAAATCGAAGCAAAGCGAAGGCGTGTCGCTATTGTTCAATAAATCTATAAACTTGTAACTAATACAGGTGTACCTTATATAAACACTTGTAGATATTAAACTGTTTTCAAATTGCCAGTGTGTTATGGTATGTTTAACTAAGCAGCTGATGTTTTGATAACTACTAACGTAATTAGGTAAACTATAACAACACTCGCCGGCGCACTCTGTCGCCACATGGACACGCGGCATGAGGCTCACGACACTCCGCGCACTCTGCACTGCCGCCAGTTTGTTCAGTGTCTTGTGCCGTCGGACATCAGTGCTAAAGCCACACCGCGACGTGGCCACCACGCAGGGGACAGTCAGAGGGTACCTCACCCCAACCCACGCCGCCTACTTCGGGATACCGTACGCCCGGTCACCCACTCGAAGACAACGGTTTAAGGTCAGCCGATCCATTTGTTGATGGACAAATCTCATTTGGTGCTATGTAGATTAGATAGCTATCACGTTTAGTAGTTTGATGGCGTTTATATGGGTTAATGTTCCACGTGTTACGCAATACATAGCTTAGTTTAGGTAGGGGTTGGGGTATTGGCACAGGAGACACCATGGTTTTTATTACGTCTGGTGTGTTATCAGTTAATTAGGTAATTTAATTGTGTGATTGATCGATGCCATTGACAAAGATTTATAATATATTTAAGTACTACAAACGTGCAGACGTGTCCATATAATTTATAAGGCTAATTGACAGTTTGCAAATATGTGATTGGTGTTAATTAAAAGATAATTTCGATAAATATATGATAATAGATACCTACTATATAGGTACTTTCTTAGTCATCAAAACAAAACAATTTTTAAACATATTATTTTAAATAACAACTATAACATTATTATGATTTCTAATGAGGTACTTATCCGAAAAGAAATAAAAGGTTATGGAGTACGTAATTTTGGCCCTTACGATGATCGACATAAAACTTTCCTCGTAACTGCAATGGTCCTAATCTCGACATCGACGACATACGGGAATATACAGTAGGACCAAACCTAAGACTTCTACGAACCAGTAGTAATTATTGCCTTTAATAATAAAAGTGACGTCACCTCCTTCGTGAGAAGGTCGACTGCGACGACAGTTGATCTGTCTCTCGTTCCTCAGGCACCCGAACCGCCTCCCACATGGGACGGGGTCTTCGAAGCGAGCCACAAGATTAAGTGTCCTCAACCAGACCAGGAAGGTGAGGAGAATTGCCTGGTTGTCAACGTGTTTGCGCCGAGGCGGAGTACACCGCTGCCTGTATATGTGCTTGTTCATGACGGAGACTTTCGAAGCGGGTAATGTATAATAAAGAAATTCCGGAAAGTTGACAGCATTGTTTATTAGTTCTCTCATTGACATTGAACTAAAATATCATGGGGTATGATGGTTGATGATGGACATTACGTAGGTATTATTTCTAGGTGTCCCTTACTGTTGAATGATTCTTATCTCCCTATTAATATTATAAATGCGAAAGTTACTGTGTCGGTCTGTCACGACTAAATGACTGAACGATCTTATTGAAAATTTTCAAGGATATAGATGGAAGCCGGGGGAGAGACATACTTTTTATCCCGATAACAGAATTTTACGCGGGCGGAGCCGTAAGCAAATCCTATACTATAAAAAGCATCTTGAGTAGACGTGACAACACGATAGAAGCGACATTTTTTGTTCTAATGAGCTCATAGGCAGAAAGAAGGCCGTTGATCGGATGACTAACTGGGAATTTCCGAATCGTCAAAATGCATTCATTTTATTTTAACGCTTATTTTACTTACGGATATGAATAAGAAGACACATCCTCCTTGATTTTAAGTACCTACGTCATTAATAAGTTGGGGGACAAATAAGGATTTTAGTTTACACAAACACAAATATAGGATCGCAATTGCTAAGAAAATTATGATGAAAGAGCAATTTTAACAAACCAATAGATAGATATTATTACGGATTGTTATTATTGGGACAGTTAATTGTATCTCACAGCCGAAGCAGTAAGCCAGGGAGAAAGCTCCTAGCACTAGTTACGTCGTACCTACAAGTTGTGCAACGCAATACTCTTGCCATCTCTATTTTCATGACGTGTTAGACAATGACAGCATTAGAATTGCCTTGCACAAAACTGCACATACATAGGCAAATAACGCTATAGTCAAATCAAAAGTGTTAGCAAAATTAGAATGCCACCAATTTAGATGTCAGGGGACGTTAACTGCTAACAAAATCAGGTTATTTTGTGACCTAAATGTTTTAACTCTGGCTAGTACTCGTAATACGAAAAAGAGAAAGTTCAGTGCTCATTATTAAATACCGCGCGCGTATCGCGATCACGTGGTTGTCGTGATACACACGCTGTAGAAGCTCTTTCTTGAATGGACTATGGGCTAAGCATTTAAAATATAGATATATAGAAAACTGTTTATTGTACATCAATATTTACGTACAATGGGCGGTTCTGCCAGGCAACCTTAAAATATGTTCCATTTATTGATTGTTAAGGATAATATCATAATTAACATTGCTTAACGCAACGTGTATATTTCCAGATGGGGTACATACGATCCTCCTGAAAGATTCTTAAGAGAAGGATTTGTCGTGGTGACCTTCAACTACCGTTTAGGAGCTCTAGGATTCCTGTGCCTTGGCACACCAGATGCTTTAGGAAATGCCGGCCTTAAGGACCACATAGCCGCCTTATATTGGATACACAGAAACATTGAGAACTTTGGAGGAAATAGAGACGAAATTATTGTACATGGAGTCGGTTCTGCTGCTGTGTCAATACAACTACTTCTTTTATCTGGACTAGTTGATGGACTGGTTCATAAGGTCATCCTGGAGTCTGGCACAGTACTATCTCCACAGTCAGTAACATATGACCCACTGACTTTAGCTTACCAAGGTGCTACAGAGATAGGATACGAAGGCGAAAATGATGCAGAACAACTATACAAGTTTTACGAGGAAGCTACATGGAAAGACCTCATAAGAATAACGGATTTATTTCTGCCATGTGTGGAGGAAGAGGAGCACTCTCATAGCCTAATAGACTTTGATCCTGTTCAACAATTAAAAGATGGAAACTATTACAAAGTGCCAATAATGATCACATACACAAACACAATACACGATAATGTTGGTAATGAAACTGAGAGACCAGATAAATCGTTTGAACATTTTGATAAATTATTGCCAAACAATTTGGAATTTGACAACTACATGGTAAAGCAAAAAGTAGGTCAGATAGTAAAGGAGTTTTACTTTGGTACTGATATATTTGAGAGTATGGATATGGGACAATATTTCGATTATAATTACGACGTATCTGTTGAGTACCCGGTCACAAAGCTAGCAATGCTATATGCAGCAAACAGTCCCCACATGGTGTACTTAATGAAGTTCTCCACAAATAGTCAGACATCATTGGATGACTCCTCAGTGATAAGCTTTGGTACTATTCTAGATAATTTATACAGAGAAAGAGCGGATGATGACATTGTTTTGGCAAAATTGGTAACATTATGGAGCAATTTTATAAAGTTAGGGTAAGTTTATGTAAGATGATAAAAAGAAAAAGTCAATATATCAAGAGAGCAGAGAGTGTTTGGGCCTTAATTTAATACAACTACTTATCTATTGAACATCTAAACCAATCCCTCTACTTATATATATTACTTTGGGTAAAAGACTGCCTTAGTGGTCCAGTGGGTGCAGTATGCACCTGCTGTGCACAAGGTTGTGGGTTCGATTTGGGAATCGAATTGTCCCTGTGTGGGCACAGGGACAATACTTTGTGTGACTCACAAAGAGTTGTTCTGAGTCTAGGTGTCATTTGTGTCCGTTAATTGTATGTTTGTAAAGTTCCCCGCGACACAAAGCTTGTTCTCTAGTGCGGGAGTTGTCTTAAAAAAAACAGTGGAATATATTACTTGGAATAACAACAAGCATACAGCCCGCCTGATGTTAAGTAATTACCATAGCCTATGGACACTATATTATAAATAAGAAACTAACTCTGTCTGTTTGTTGTGTTTTCACAACCAAAATGGCTGAACAGATTTTAATGAAATTTGGCAAGGAAATGTTCTAAGAACAGGACATAGGGTACCTTTTACTAGTAAATTGAAAATGTAACTTATTCTGAATGTCATCTATGCATTGGACAGACATTATCATGTTTAATAACTTACTGAACACAAACAAGATATATCTATAATTTAGATAAAATTTATTGTTAATATTGCACTATATTACATAAGCGTAGAGGAAATGGATACACATACTGAAAAAGCTGAAAAAAGAGGAGCAAAGTAACAGGGAAGTGTTAAAACACATTAATACAACAAATCAAACCATAAAAATTAAAAAAAAGTATGATTTTGGAAATCATGCTTGGTGCCGAACGTGTTATCTTTGCATGTGTCAACTGCACCAATTTTTTTTTATGCATGTATGATCAATGAACTGTGCAATAAAATGCAATAAACCTGACTGGCCTGTTGGTCTAGGGGTTAGTGACACTGACTGCTATGCCGGAGGTCGTGGGTTCGATTCCCACCCAGGACAAATCTTTGTGTGATGACCACGAATGTTTGTTCTGTGTCTGGGTGTAATTTATCTATTATATGTATGTATTTAGAAATATATATGTATGTTTATCAGTGGTCTGGTTCCCATAGTACAGGCTTTGCCAAGTTTGGGATCAGACAGCGATGTGTGAGTTGTCCCGAAAATATTATTATTATTATTATAAACCAACATTTGCATGTAACTGGTTCATTTTCAAATTTATACCTGCATTATTAACATTTATATTATTTGTTTCAGTGATCCAACACCGCTCACAACCAGTCTAATCCCAGTTATTTGGCAGCCCGTAGTGACCGACAGAGGTGACCGGTCAGCCATAGCCACCGTACCCACCTTTATATTTGGTAGCAAGTTAAAAATGAACCCACCGCCGGCCAATCAACGGCTTATCTTCTGGGATAACATCTATAGTATATTCTATAAGCTTTATATTGTCAAACATGTGAAATCTGATGATTCAGGCGACAATGATTAAATAAATACTACCTCTAATATTTACTGATATTATTTTTATACTTTGGTATTTAATAAAGCTACAGACCTGCCTGCATTGATGAAATGCAATTAGCAGAACACTTTGCTTTGTGACACTTTTTAATGACAAAAACACCTTTTAGACTATATTTTGTCTTGAAACATATTTTGTCTTGTACCCATTAATTGTCATTTTCATTAATGACAGGTCCCAAGTTTAGTTCTGCAGGTTATTACATTCTAACATTTCATATAGTTAATGACCACCGTTTTACCCTTGGTTTTCTGTCATAATTATTTATAGGTAATATGAGGGTTTATCAGACGTGTACTTAGATACAGAGTACTGTGATAAAACTAAACCTCTGTCTAAACCCGCCTCACACTAGTTCCGTTTCGCGAAATTCGACAGAGTACCAAATTCCTACGACGTAGACAAAACATATACAAACAAGATCATGTGCTAATTAACGTGTCAAAGGTCATATAAAGAGATTATAATCAATAAACTATACTAGTATACGGTTCCAAGAAAATATCGACGTTGTCATAAATAAATACCGTTACCTGTACAATCGGCGGCTGGAGGAGCGATTCGCTAGGTCGCCAACACTTAATGCACTTCCGAAACTAAAACATCACTGTCCCCGCGGCGTTATAGCAACCGCACACCAAATTCTCACTTAAATTCTTATAATAAAATCAACAAGTAAATTACAAAAGACAAAACATGGGGCACCCGTCACATTTTACTTGACATGACATTAGTTCTGTTCGGAAACTATCGAAGAATCATGTTACAAAATTATATGAATAAAAATATGAAATTGATTATTTTAAAAATAAAAAATAAATATAAGGTAGTTTTTGAATTGTAATGATATTTTTTTAACTCGAGAGCCTAAATAATGGAGACAAAAATATTACAGGTCCAGTATTATTATTTTATAGCTGTGTTGTTAACACATATTCGTTCGGAAATAGTTTCAATGTTTAATGTTTTATTAGGACATCAAATTACAAAAATAAAATCAAGGAAATAGTAAATATGAATATGTTATTTATCAGAACTAAATTTTAACAAACAGCATCAAATCACTCAAAGCATTTTTGTTTTGCTAGTAAGTATATTAATGTCAGAACCGGACGCAGTTGTTTTTGTGGACACGTTATAAATTTAACTGACTAAGCCGGAGGTCATGGGTTCGATTTCCACACGGGACAAAACTTAATATGAATCATAATAATTGTTCCTAGTCTGGATGTAATAAGTGTCCGTGAATTGTATGTTTGTAAAGTCCTCCGTGACACGGAACTTGATCATAAAGAAAAATAATATTGTTTACCTATTTTACATTCAGCATTCAAGTATGTTCCTACCTAGGTACCTATTTATTCTTTGACATTCCTATAATCCTTTGCCACTAATGTGGTACCTATATAAGTACCTACTTACCTAACTGTCAAGTTACTTTAACCTACGTGCACTTTGTCTACGGCTCGACCACGTCTAAATTTATGGTTACATTTCTGTTGTGTTGTGTTCTTGTTTGAAATTTATAGAAGGCACCAAGTCTATAACAGACATATAAGGGAAAACATTGTTTTGGTATTTACATCTATATATTTATTTATATATTTTGGAAAACAAGCATACGGCCCGCCTGATGTTAAGCAGTTATCGTAGCCTATGGACGCTTGCAATATCAGAAGTATCACTTGCGTGTTGCCAACCCATTTTTTACACCAGGGCTTTATGATGGGAGTATCCCTGGGATAGGAATACGTTTCTTTCATAACGCATCCCTAAATAAGCGCTGGAGACCTGTACTCACACACAGGAACACAACTACACCACTGTGTGTAGTTTTTTGGCTGTGGTCTTCTGTAAGGTGGCGGTCCTTCCCCAGTCGGTCTTGCTAGCTAGTATGGTGCCCTACCTCAAAGTAACACTTAAGAAGGTCATAAATTATGAATAAGTCAGAAATACGTTCTTAGTTGTTTGTTTAATTTAGAATTAATTAGTGTACCTACATAAGTTCCAATTTGTGACGTAAGGCACATAGTGATAATTCTGTACTTGCTTTTTTTGTTTATTTATTTAGTTGTACAACGATTAGTTTTCTAATATTAATTGTCACTATTCACATTTTGCCTTATTCCTTTATAGCAATATGTAAATTGAAGCAGAAATGTATGTCAGCTAAATTTATTATTATATTTGCCATCTTTTGTAAAAATACAAGTATGGTAGCATTTAAAGTGATGCAGTCAAAACACGATAATACTTACTTTATTTATAAGAAAGTTAATCGTACTTAGTACTGGTCGTGCAAGAAAAAAAAAAAAAAGTGTAGATAGAAACAATAATGTCCTCTGAATCGATTTCGGTCATGCCTGCCCGATCTCCACGGAGATCAGCCAACTGCATCGGAAATGTCATAGTACACCAGTGTGTGTGCAAATACAGGTGATCCCTCTATTTGTTCATTCTCATAGATTTTTTTTTTTTTTTTTTTTATACTACTTGGGTGGCAAACAAGCATACGGCCCGCCTGATGTTAAGCAGTATCCGTAGCCTATAGACGCTTGCATTACCAGAGGTATCACTTGCGTGTTGCCAACCCATTTTTTTACACCAGGGCTTTAAGATGAAAGTAACCCTGGGATAGGAATACGTTTGTTTCAAAACGCATTCCTAAATGAATGAAAGGAAGGGAATGCATTATTTATTGTAATGTAGGTATGTAAATATCCTGTAGCAGTCCGAAAATAAATGTTTTTCTTTCTTTCTTTCAATCCAACTCGTTTAAGTTAGAGGTTATATTTATTTATGAAAGACTGACCTAGAGTCTAAACTTCGAAGATACAATTATTTCGTCAATCAATCAAATTGTGAAGACCTACAAAGGGAACGCTTAGGGAGGCGGGGAAATAAAATGCAAAGCTTGTAAATCTGGAATGCATATTTCAATTTATTTACATAGATATATAACTAATATCATGATACTTAGAGTACCTAATTTATTAGAGCTTTGTATAATTTAAGAGAAGGTAAGTTAGTTGGTAATATTGCCAGAAGCTGTATATAAAAACATGTAAATTACTAGATACTAAAAAAAATACCTTATTTACTCTTTTGTAGTTAGGTAAATACTTAAGGTTAATATAATAAAGACTGTTTCAATCACCTATTTCTGTGGTTTCAATAAAATAGTAGATACAATAAAGAAAATATAGACAGTTAAGTAGGTACCTATAATATTGCATAGATACAGACCTACCAACACAAGGCATAATACCTATACCTATTTAACTATTAATAGTTAAATAGGTATATTGTATTATCTACATTTTCATTGTTCATCAATAATACATTTCATGTAACATAAAAAAACCAGCAACAACCGTTAGTAAAGTTTACATCTGCTTATACATTTTTCAAATAGCTGCACAGATATAACAAAGGTATAAATATCTAGACTTTCTAGATTAGCTAGGTGATGCAACATGGCAAGAAGTTATATCGCATGAATTGGCTCTGTGACTATGTGTGTGGCCTGAGAGCAGTTAGTTAGACAAGCCGTCTTTATTGTTGAGAGTTATTCAGTAAATAAAATTATAAAAACAAAATAGACTGATAGTCATTATTCTAAACATTATGTACTGGAATCAATTTGTTTTCTTCTGATGAATTGTAAGTCGCCTGCTTTTATTTTATAGCAATAATTTATTGACTTTCATATGGGTGTAGCAAAAATCTATCAGGCGCTTCTTACTTATATTATAAAAGTATTTTGAAAAAATAAACAAGAAAGAAAACACGATAAAATCAAATATTGAGCATACATCACTAAAACTAATTGTATACTTAACAATTTGAACGCCACGCAGCAGACACATTGTTGTGACACCTATCGTTTGCGGTTGGAGATGACCGGTGAGACGGTGACGTCGGTGACCGACACGTGGCATACAAATATCTACTTACTTACTAGTCGATATAAAATATTCTACAACACTTATTATTAAATCAATATCACATGTGACAAATTTTGTTTTGGCCACAGTTATACCTACCTAGGTCAGTTCCACTGTTTTAATCGTTGTACTAAACCAATGGAAACGAATACTTAGAGGGCCATCAGTATCAAACCATTTACATATTACACTTCTAGTTCTAATAGTCAATTTCATACATAAAAAAGTAATCAATACATAATAACTAAATTGCGATTAAAAAAATATAACTACAGGCAATAAAATAATCTGTATTTGAATATAGCTGCCCCTCTAGACAAGTGGCATAAGCGATAGTCTAATCGAAAAGTAAAAAAAACCAAATGTATGGGATTTGACGTAAGTCTACGATATAATGTCGTAAACTTACGTCAAATCCCTTACATTTAGTTGTTGGCTGTTGTGTAATTTATTTTGTTGTGTTTAAAATACTGGTATTATTTTAAACTATTTGAATAGCACGATGTAACAGTTTACTACAACTACTGTAATAGCTGCTTTCAAGTAAGGCCTAATAAATTAGTTTGACATAACCGCTATACAAAATTTTCCTTATAAAACGAATAATAATGAAGTGTAGATATATACATACAGCCTAAATTCATTACATGATTATGTTAACATTGGAGATGGCATTTTATGCATATTATACTAAAATTCTATTTTACTTAACCTATCTGTGTGTTTACCCAATTCGTGTACAAAATTGTGTGACGCGACCTGCTATCGATGTCGCCACTGTAGTTTCTCTATTTTGTCACGCTAATGACTCATTTACACTGGATCGTTTGCCGATTTCGTATCGAAGGGGGCGCGGTCAAAGCATTGCTTATACAGAGGTGACTGCCGTTTTGCCTGCCTGACTGACGACTACCAGAAACGATGAAGTAGGTAGTCACTAGCCAGTCCAGTCCAGTTGAACAGAGCAGTCTTTGGGTAAGAAATGCTTCGACCGCGTCGCCTACGCGTCTTCGTCTTCGGAAGACGGCAGACAACCGTCAACAGTGTAAATAAACCTTATTACGCCAAATTAGTTTACTATAGGATGTCTGACTTTCGGCGAAAATGACGGTGGACCTGTCAAGATTGTTATTTCAATACTGCAGCACTCAGTTTGTGAGATGAAACGTCCAAATTGTTTGTAGCAGTTCCAGAGAAACTGTGTGTAATAATGTTGTCAAAAGTGTTTTATTTGTAATTTCATGCCAAAAGGATGTTGATAGTGACTTCAAAGTTACGTGTGAAATAATGGAGAAGGTGTGAATAATGGATTCTTTAGTATTGTGAAAACAATTCTAACGAATCACCTTCTTAACTGCGCAGCGTCCTCGGACGTTTAATCTGACTTAATTAGCTACGTGGTCCAGACATGTAAGCTAATGATAGTCTACTCTGAAAACTTTCAGAATTGAATTACGGAAACTTCCCATTAAAATCAGTTGCAGCAATGTTTTTGAGAGCGTAATTTTTGTTACAGGTCCACAGCCATTACCGGCGAGTACTTCGTCGGAAACCACTCCTTGTATTGTTTGATCACTGACAGTGTTCGTTGACATCCACGACGTTGTTCTTCCGCCAGCCGAAGAAGAAGTATCCCACAGCAAGTCCGAGTACGAGCGCGAGGCAGAGCCACACGTTGTACGTCATGAACACCAGCATGAGGGTGTAGGAGGCGGTCGACTGTAGGAAGTGCAGCAGTGTTTGTACCACGTGGCCTGATGACAGTATCGTGTATCTGGAACCGAGATAAAAATTTGCGTCAGTTATGTATGATTCTGTGGCTTCAAGAATAATTTAAGAGAGAGAGAGAGAGCAAGACCTCCACTTTATAGAATACTACAGCTAAATGACTACACACACAGCGGTGTAGTTGTGTTTCTGTGTGTCAGGATAGGTTTCCAGAGCTCATATAGGGATGTGTTTTAGTAAAATGTTTTTCTATCCTTGGGAAATTCGATTATAAAACTCTGGTATTAAAATATTTGGGTCGGCACGACTAGAACCATTGCAAGCGTCCATTGGGTACGGTAACTGCTTACTAATAGGTAGAAAACAACCATGTTTGTAACCACTTTTATAATATTAGTATGTATTGAAGTTCTCCATCATTTATAATTAGTTGTGCTTGTTTACCTAATGATTAAGGAACGTAAATCGATATACACGGCACAATAAGTAAATTTATAAATTAAGAAGGTAGGTATGCGATACCTCATAAGTCCAGTTCTAATTAAATACCATTATAACCTCCACGCGTTACATACCCTTCATATGTCAAAAGTTAATAATCACCATTAATTAAACTAGTCATGGATTTCGAAACTTATGATTTATAGTAGGTATATACAACATTAAAACATGTAAATTAGATACAAGTTTAGTATTAGAGAGGTAGGGCATGTGTGTGACTGCTGATCACGAGGTCCCAGGTTCAATTCCCGGGTCGGGGCAAATTTATATTGGGTTTTTCCGTCAAGAAATTCACATAGACGCCCGGAGTTTGGAAATTGGCGATGTTTAACACCCCTGTGCCTCGGAAATCACGTAAAGTGGTTGGTTCTACGCCTGATCTCTCTCCGGTCGTGTCGGATTGCCGTTCCATCGGACTATGACTGTGAGGGAATAAAGAGTGCATTTGTGTTTGCGCACACACTTGTACACTATAATATCTCCCACGCACATGGCTAGTCTCCGTTGAGATTAGCCGCCGTGACCGAAATTCGGTTAGGAGGACATTATGCCTACGTAGGTACCTAAGTACCACTGTTGAACGCTTTAGAATAAAGACATGTCGGTTTCGACATAATGATTTTTTTTACCAATGACAGATTATATAACATAGTATTGGTAGGTGTAAATATACCTATGATGAATTTCGCAATATGAAAAACACTAGTAGAATTAGTAGGTACTATGAAGGTACTAGTTAGATTCGAACTCACACATGACGAGATGCAAGTTAGAAATTTCAGTATTTTTTATAATGACGAAGTGAAACAATGCAAAACGTCTGATGAAAATACTCAGCATTAATTAGCTCTTCATCGTTGCAATAAAAGCGTATTCCATTCTACAAAAATAACGAAAATATTATGTTTGCCTGTGAGCCAGGATTAACAGCGAAGTAACCAACAGATACATCGAGCTTTGACACTCGTGCGTCCTGTTGACAACTAAATCAACTGGACTCCGCAAGGAATTTAACCAGAAGTAAATAGGTGGAGTTAGAAAGAAAAGTTTTCACTTCCCTCCATAGCAAAGTGGGAGCCAAAATTCTACTAATATTATAAACGCGAAAGTTTGTAAGTATGGATGGATGGATGGATATTTGTTACTCTTTCACGTAAAAAATACTGAACGGATCTGGATGAAATTTGGCACAGAGATAGATTATGGTCTGGAATAACACTTTTTACAGCGATAACCGACATCCACGCGGGCGGAGCCGCGGGCAACAACTAGTAAATCTATATATGTTTGGATGTATATGAACAACTTACTTAACAACAGCCGTTCCCCCACATGGTCCATTATTGCCGCACTCACTCTTGGTGATGTTAACTCTGGAGTCTCCCGTGACCGCCGACGCCCTGGCATGCAGCGCCTCCCTGAAGTACTTCAGCCCTTCGTACAGAACACCCGCGAAGAAGATGGCGATTGCAGAGCCGAAGAGTTCTAGACCATTGGTCGACATCCACCCGCTGAAGAGTATCTCCTGACATACCGACGAGTGGAACTGAAATTGTGAAAGCTTTGATGAGTTATGTATAAGGTATTCGAATGTTTTAGCGAGTTCATTACTCGAGTACTATCACAAAGTAAGATAAGGTCAGAAACTTCGGTATGAGACTATGAAATACCAAAGCTTTAAAAATGTTTTTCTTTTGAAACGTATCTATCTAATTCTTTTAACAAGAAAATACGTTTCACGAACTTCGTTTTCGTTCGTTCGTTTCGTTTTACTAATACGATAAAGAAAGACCTGCGTTTTTTACATGTACGACTGTATGACATCACAGAAGAGCTTTTATGCTACCACAAAATTACAACTATCTTAGGATGTAGAGTTTCGGTTTCCGCTATGTTAGATACTCCAGGAAACCGAAACTCTACATCCTAAGATAGTTGTAATTCAGAAGATAAGAAGAAAAAGATAAAGATGAAGATGGTTAAGTACCTACATTATAATCTTGACATATCCTTTGCTCATTTCACTATTAAAGTAAGTAAATATTGAAATTGAAATTGAACTGTTTGCAGCAACATACTTTTCTTTCTGTTATAATATTTTCTTTGTGAACCTGTCCCACTTACCTATCTAGTTAATTTAGTTATTATGTACTTGTTATTGTACCTAATTGTTTAGTTGAAACAAGAATGATTCACCTTTGTGTGTATACTTTAAACTATATAGTGTATACCTACGTATTGATGTATTCAGGTGACACCTGTTGATATACCTACGCTTTGTTTTGAATAATAGACTGTAACCAATACCTATATTGTGTAAAAATAAGAATTTTGCTACATAAAGTTGTGTAAATAATTCTATAAATAGGTAATTGTGTTGCGGTATGTGTGAATAATTCTTGAATTTATTATTTTTTGGATGTTTTTCACAAGAGAACGAAGAGATAATAAATATCTAAAAGTACCTACACCTAGGGTTGCCAGGACGCCAAACCTATTAGCCGGACAGACCACCCAGTTTGGCTGGACATTTGGTTAAAATTGCCGGACACCATACATTTGATTGTGTCTCAGTATTAATAGGTACGACAAAAAAGCATGATTAAATATCCTTTAAGGAGACTTGAATTCCGTCTTCTGTATCCTCGATTGTGGAATGTAAAAAAGCCGGACAAGCCCGACACAATTTACGTATTTTCGCACGATGGACACGCAAGCAAAAAACGTAACTATGTCCGGCTTTATCCGGACGCCTGGCAACACTACCTACATCCAGAAGATTTTTGTAATAACTCACTCTTCGTGGAATTGTAGGCTTGGTATAACTACGATATTCGGTAATTTACATCTTGTTACCATGAAAATAAAGCTCATTTTACATCAAACTCGAATAGCTCGAAGAAACAAAAAATCGCGTCGCGTCTTTTTGTGAGCTGACTCTAAAATGTAAACCTGCCTACTGGTCTCTTTTTCCCCATTGGACTATAGAGGCATGCCACAACATCAGGTAAATACAAAACCAGGTGAGTTCCTTCACGCTTCTACGCCAAAAAAATGTCTAAATTAATGTCTGTGTGTCACCATCCGCTTGTTTGTATGATTGTGATGGGGAGCGCGCCTCTTGCGCATTGTCCTGTCACCCCGCGTCGGCTGCGCGGGCGCCACTCGTCGATTGACGCCATACTTACAACTTAGGTCGATATTAAGTACCTACGTTTGTTGAACAAAACTTCTCAAATATATGTATGTGACAAGTGTCACTCGCACCGTGAGAAGTGTGAGAACGTGGTGAGAACGTTACAGTGAACATGAGAAAACGACAGAAGGAAATAATGCGTGTTAAAAAACATTCAGGGATATGTTTAATTATGTTACGATTAAGTTTGTAAAGTTTATATTTATAATTTTAACACAAGTCATTTGATTTCTAAGAAAATAATAATAACGGCGCTATACTTATTGAGCTTTTTTTTATATAAAAATCGATTTCCACACGACGAGAAAAGCATTCCTCTATTGTGACGGGTTTTATAAACAGTAAAAGTACCTAATCTTGGCACTTTAATTTGTGGACAAGTAACAAATATTTATTTTCCGGCGCGGCGTGGGAATCTAACCCACAACACGCCAGTGGAAAATGCCACGGCGACGCTTGTGTACCTAGTCGTATTCAAAATGTACATTTCAACTTACATAATAAAGTTTCTACGTAGATTAATAATAAGTGCTTCCATTCAAAATATACTCCAATAAACACATTATAATATTAAATAACCTTGAATACACATTGGTTAGCCTCAATGCCTTCAAACATAACTTAAATTTAAGCTATTGCCGTTGCACATTACTTGATAAGGTACTTTACTATCTGTGGTACCTATAGGAAAGAGCGGTAACCGCAGACCGCGGCTGATAACGTACACTAACATAGTTGCTATCATATTGATAACACATGTATGTGATGATAACGGCAGGTTCCGACCGATATTCGAACCATCAATACAGGAAATAAACATTGTTTAATGTTGGCTGGTAATGAAAACAATTTGTATTTATCAATATAATAATTGACTGCCTTGGTGGTCCAGTGGGTACAGTATGTGGCTGCTGTGCACGAGGTTGTGGGTTCGATTTCCACACAGGGACAAAACTTTATGTGACCCACAAAGAGTTGTTCTGAGTCTGGGTGTAATTTGTGTCCGTTAATTGTATGTTTGTAAAGTCCCCTGCAACACAGAGCTTTTTCTCTAGTGCGGGAGTTGTCTTCTAAACAAATAAAAAAAACAGTAAGTATAGTGTTTTTTACTTGCCGTTTGTGTATGCTAAGTACCTATAACATAATTGTAAATTACAAAAGATTGTAACTATCTCTGCCGATTAAAACTCGTGACCTTAGTTCCTTACAAGTTCTTCTTGTTCTTATTCTATATATTAATAGCAACCCAGTCCCACTGCTGGGCACGGGTCTCCTCTCATCTATCAAGAAATAGGGTTAAGGCCTTAATACACACACGCTGGCCTAATGCGGGTTGGTGAATCAGACATGTCTTTAGAATTACTTCTAAGACATGTGGGTTTCCTCACGGTGTTTTACTTCACCGTTAGCAGAGTGCGAATCAAACGTTGTAGGTAGAAATTTAAAAAAATACTGACCACCATGGCATGACCGTGTCCTGCATTAGCACAGGGATCGTCCATGTCGTGTCCCTCGTGCCCCGCGTGCCCACTGTGGTCCATGACGGCGGCTGCAGCGTGGTGGTGCGAGTGGTCCATACTTCTGTTTCGCTGGCTGCAATTAAAAAATACATCATTAAATATAACTGCATAATTCACCGAAGTACTAGTAGGCAGAGGTGCCAAACTTTGCATAATTTAATAACTATTAACGATTTTGTCTATAATAATACTTGTTTGTTTGGATGAACGCGCTAATCTCAGAAAGTACTGGTTCGATTAGAAAAAAACTTTTTTTGTTGAATAGTGCATTTATCCAGGAAGGCTATAGGCTAAACATCACGCTATGATCAATAGGAGCGGAGCAGTAGTGAGATATTATTGACTTTTTCTAGTTTATACATACCTATATGGATGTGCACTATTTATAAAGCAAAATATAAATTTATTCGCTAGGAGGGAAAGGAAACGTCACTTAGGTAAACTGTGTACCGTACCAAGTAAAACTACATTAATGCACAGGAGCATGTTTTGTAAAGCACCCCTCATATATAACAAGTTCCCAATATTGATTCGGGACATAAATGAACTTTCAAAATTTAAGAAAGAGCTTAATCAATTTCTTGTTGAGAAATGCTATTACTCAATACAGGAATATTTTGATGACAAAACCTTGACATGATTGTTTTTATTCACTGACATTTAAATTAGATATTGTATAATTAATGTATATTTGTTATTATTAATAATATTTGCACGCCGACATGGTAAAACATTGACTGGACAATATTGTATACTAACACCTTACAATTGTAAGGTGTTAGTATACAATTTTGTCCAGTCTCATGTTTTACCAAAATAAATAATTTGAATTTGAATTAATTTTGACAACACTTGTAATCAAAAGCGGACCGTACCTACTAGGTACTGATGAGAGAAAACAGCTAGTTTTATTCTAAGGGGTAGGGATTTCGTGATTTAATTTATCCCCTATTTTCATTATATGCTTCTGCTCCAGTTACATAACTTTATAAAATCTGACAAACAACTTAACAGTTTATGTAGGTACATTATACCTAGTGAAGTTATTTCCATACTAGTACAACATTTTAACGTAAAATATCGGAGAAACCCCAGAATGAAGATGTAATAAAAATCGAAAGTAATATTAATTCTATGCACAAGATCTTTAAGATTTAGTCTGTGTTTTCCTTGTGCACGTCGTTTGAACAAGAAAACATAGTTGATTATGCATAACGGCAAGATTGTAAGGTGTAAACAAAATAAGTATAATAGATAGTGTTGAGCTTGTTGGTTAACGACGTAATAAATAACGTATTTCAATATCAAACTAAAACTCTCATTTATTAATTTAGATCAAATGCATGATACATACTGACAGTGGACAGGCAAAACTACTGAAGCACCAAAATTACACTTTTATAAAATGAGCTATAAATTAATAAATTTAAATCGCACTTTACAAAAGTACCACCACTTTGGCGGTTCAGTAGTTTTGCCTGTCCACTGAAGATGAATGTCATAAAAACAAATGCCATCAATTGGCTGACCAGGGTAGGGCCTTGAGAAGAATTGGCAATAAACTCAGGCCACTCTTTTTAGTCGCCACATTTACAATTTCGTATGAGTTACAATATACATACAAGGTACAATATACTATACAAAAAGAAATTTCAGTAAGCAAATAAAAGTATTTAATGAATAATTTATATATTGTTTGCTATCAAGCAATATATAAAAAACATAATTATGCTTTCATACAATTAAGTACCAACCTAAATTAGCTAGTGCATACGATTGCCGTGCTAATGTTTCAGGTTCCCGGGTAATATGTTCAAAATATGTTCGTCCGTACCAGTTAACCAATCGCTTTACACCTACTGGATATAGGCGTGATGATATAATACACCTTCAACCAGGTAAAATGATAGTTTGTCATGGTCTGTTAGCTCCACCAAGTGATCAATTTGTTTAAGTATTTAATGTGTAACGAGTTATGTCGTGATTTGTGCTAAAGTAGCGACTGCTACGAACAATATAGAGCCCCCATACAATACATACAATGTTAAATAACATTTGTAAGGGAAAAACACAATCCAAAATGCCAATATCAGTATTTAATAAGTGGAATTTCAAAAATATACTGCAGTTTTTCAGCGGATTGAGGGATGCGTTTTCTCGAAACGTTTTCCAAAACCCTGGTGCTAAGACTTTTGGGTCGGCAACACGCAAGTGATAGCTCTAGTATTGCGTGCCGCATATTTGATTGTCACCTAAGTAGAATAAATATATATTATAAAAATAGTACTCGTACTTATTTCGTAAAAGAAAATTCTTTTACGAAATAAGTCCATAGCTTATAAAGATTCGGTGATGTAAATTAGTCAGTCAGGACATTTCTATTTTTTTAAGTAGTAGTATTATACTTACAAGCTGAGATATTAAAGTTAGTTTATAACAGGAAATGTTTTTTTTTTTATACTACCAAGGTGACAAACAAGCATACGGCCCGCCTGATGGTAAGCAGTTACCGTAGCCTATGGACGTTTGCAACACCAGGGGTGTCACTCACGCGTTGCCGACCCTTTAAAATCCTTATAACCTTAGAATTTGATTAATTATGAAACATCGCCTGGAAATGAGACCTTGTTATAGCGATGGGCTCATAACACAAAGTCTAAATAGTTTTACAAAAGTTTTACTATTCATGAATGCTCTAATCAAGTGATTTAGTTAAGTGTGTGACCAATCTCCTAAAATAAAAGAAAAAATAATACATAGCCTAAGAACCTACTGTTTTCAATAGATCAAGGCTTCCTGTTATCAGGTGCGCCTGCGCCGTCACGGGTAACCTTACACGATAGGAACAGTGAAGGTTTCTGCTTTTCATTTATCAAAAGTAGTTTTGACAGAGTTTTATCAAACACAAACATTCAAATACTTCAATATCTGATAACGACCACCCTGACAGCTGTTGACATATTGTATAATTAGGTTATCAATTAATTATCATAGAGGAAAGATATCATTTTATCGATTGAATTAGTTATAATATTTATTTATATCACTAATCTGTATCCCTGTTTACTGAAGGGCGTAGGGGTATTGTAAAATGCTCGAATGTTTACTGAAGGGCGTAGGGGTATTGTAAAATACTCGAAGTATATCGTTTTTCAAATATATATTAACGTAAATATCGTAAAATTCCCAAGCCCCCAAGCCCATATTATATAAGTCCAGGTCGCCTAAGCTCAATATACACCCCAGCTTGAGCCTAAAGTGCTTATTGCATCGATAACTTTGTTGCCATCTCGTGTATTTATCCTAAAGGCATATTTGTATTATTTCAAAAATATTGTTGGCTATTATAGTGGTGAAACTTTTCATTAGATTTAAGTGACTAGGGGTCGCCCGCAACTTCGTCCGCGTGGTAATTTGGAAGGTACATTATACCACAGTATTATACGGACTTTAGATCTCTGAGGTATACAAATTTTGTACTTGACTAAATCTGTGATACTTATCTCCTAATATCGTGTTCATAAAAATAGCTTCGCAGATAATGAATTATTTTAAATCAATTTTTATTTCCATAAATTACGTAATAGTGAGATAATACCCTAAGAGGTAGACATATGCTGTCGCGAGCATTTTTATATATCTTTTAAGCAGCGTACGCGACGGAAACTCAGAAAAACTCCGCTCCTATTGATCATAGCGTGTGTTATATAGCCTATAGCCTTCCTGGATAAATGAACTATTTAACAAAAAAATAAGTTTTCTAATCGAACCAGTACTTTATAAGATTAGCGCGTTCAACAAACAAACTCTTCAGCTTTATAATATTTGTATAGATTTATTGCGCATCGCAAATAAATTGGCTGTGTCGTAACCGCTTGCTGTATTTGTTTTAATGCAAAATAAAAAAGAATTTCTTTATTTTGCTTACAATTCTGCAAGCAACCATATTTTTTATAGTCTTATCAAAACGAAACGTAGGTAATACCTACAACAATTACTGTGTTAGTACTTGGTACATACCGGTTACCAATAAAATGGTTTATTACAGGAAATATTTAAACTTTATGGAAATCCAAACGAAATGCGACATAATTAAGAATTTTCCTTTAAAATTTAATTTGCCTGATCAGTAATAAGTATTTCCCTTATTGAACAATGATACTGATGCTACGATGCTGTCACGACCGACAATATACGTAACAACTTAGCGTATTCCCGATAGTTGAACCCATCACATAGGCATCGCAGACAAGTGCTAGGAGATTAGACTCATTTAGTACCCGGACTTAATCATAGAAAACTGAATAGAAATAACGTCAAAATTACTAGCTTTCAGAATAATAGGTAGGTAGATTGAAGAGGTCGATATATGTCTTATACGCAGCAGAAAACCACGCGATAGATAGAAGTAAAGTAGTTGGTGGGAATAATAAGAGCCCAGAAAACAGTTTATAGGTATAATAGTTGTCGCCCGCGGCTCCGCCAGCGTAGATGTCGGTTATCGCGATAAAAAGTCTATAAAATATGCTATTCCTGACTATAACTGCCTCGGTGATCCAGTGGCCGCAGTATGTGCTTGCTGTGCACGAGGTTGTGGGTTCGATTCCCTTACAAGACAAAACTTTGTGTGACCCACAAAGAATTGTTCTGAGTCTGGCTGTAATTTGTATCCATTAATTGTATGTTTGTAAAGTCCCCCGCGACACAGAGCTTGTTCTCTAGTGCGGGAGTTGTCTTTTTTAATAATAATTTAAAAAAAAACTTTCATCGAGATCCGTTCAGTAGTTTTTGCGTGAAAGAGTAACAAACATCCATCCATGCATCCATACTTACAAACTTTCGCGTTTGTAATATTTATTATAATATAATATTAGTAATATTAGTAAGGATACGAACGGGGAACCCAGAACCTCAGCACCGCTGCCCCGTAGTAGTCACACGCTTTACCACAGACTGACTACAGATGACAAATATAGGGGAAACAAGATGATGCTTAAGTTTTCCTTACAGTATTACCTACGTAACAGACGAAAGTGATTAACAATAAACGTGACAGATATAGTCACATCTTCACCAGGTGGACATGAATCACTGAAGCGGTGGGAAATCCAGACATAGGTATCTACTCGTACCTCTACTGAGTGGTCTTACTGGTCTTAAATTTTACTTTAAGGCGCATATTTCTAAAGATGCACCAACATTTGGGATTAACTGAAATTTCCAAAGGTATGGATTTGGTAAAGACCAGATCATTTACCTCTTAGGAGATAATTTGGGCTGATAAAATGTCATCACAAATATGGTAGTGTGAAATTTCCAACTCGAGCTCTATCTTCCCGTTTGTTGCCTGATTCTTCTATGTTGAAAGCTGGGTTTGTTTTTCCAACTCACCTGACGTGTACCTAACCAACACGTCCAGTAATTTCTTTCAATTCACATATTAACCAACATTTTGTGTAATGGCAGAATGCTGGACGAATGCAAAATGTATGGGATACAAGAAAATCCCAGTATAACTCGCATGCTTGTCCACGATCTTTGAATTAAAGATAAAATACTTTGGGTACGATTAAGGCATCAATTAGATCACGACAGAGGTTTAAATATGGGCGATCTAAAAAACTCTGTCACCAGGTTGACCACTAACCAAACGATAAGAAGAAGATTAAGGTTGATGACTGTTAGTCATAATTGAGTGCAGTACATAGTGCAACGTTTTGCAGTTTTGCAAATGGGAGCTTTTACTGCGCCGCGTGCAGCTGCAGGTGCAGGGCGAGCGACGCCGCCCGTCACGGCGAGTGTTGCGCAACGTTCCACCGCGTCGTCGTCGTCGTCGCCGCGTCGTGGTTGAGCGCAGCAGCCTTGACTCCGATAATAGAAACGTACTTCCGAGCTCACATCTCCAAGATCTTACTTGTCTTAAATTCTTAGCAATAAATGTACTAGGTACGTAGTAACTATTTAGTAATCTGTGACTAGGTTCCTACTTGCATCGATAAAAACACAAAAAAATACAATCTCACAGAGAAATCATTTTTTAACCGACTTCGAAAAACAGGAGGTTCTATGTTCGACAGTACGTATCATTTATTGCCCTCGATTATCCCAGGGCAATCGAGGGCAACCCTCAAATGTTAGATACATATGTATGGTATTAACAATGTTTTATCAGATATAGAAATTTTTTTTTTTGGAACAAAAATCAACCGACTTCAAAAAGCTAAAAATAACCAAATACAGATTGAAGTCGGTTCCAAGCGAAATCTTAGGTGACGGGATGAATCTAGCACCGACTTCTATCCGTATTCGGTTATTTTTTAGTTTTTTGAAGGCGGTGAAATTCTTTTAGTATCTATACTAATAATATAAAGAGGTAAAGTTTGTGAGGTTGTAGAGGGTAATCTCTAGATCTACTGCACCGATTTTGGAAATTCTTTTACCTACTATAGTAAGCCACGCTATTTGTTAGTGTCATGTACCTATATATTTCCTGTTCCTGTTAGTTTGCCTTTTGTGTTATACTTAACGCGAGGACTCGTGGCAGGCGGAGCAATAAAAAGTACAAAAGAGACAGCGCACATCATTTTCTCTCTCACACTTGCACTGTTTATGGATGACGTCACACAGACTCAGAGATGCGCGTTGTTTGTGTACGTGCGTTTACCGATATATCGATTATGACGTACCAGCAACTTGGTGATTTATACAAAACAATTACTCAACTCGAGGGTTACCTAATATCTAATTACTTCTAATCACCCTCAGATTACATGATGTGTAAATATGTATAGAAATTCTCAATAACGATCAACACTTTCATGAGCCCATGTTTGTCCATCGATGAACCACATGCATTCCATATTATCGATAGTCCCGTAATTTGCGCGTGCACATCCCTGTTACAAAAGTGATTTATGGCACCGACTGCCACGAGTCTTTGCGTTTAGTATAGGCGAATTTGCAATATTTTGATAAAATCACCCTTTTAAACAAACTTTAAGTAGACCGTGCAGGATTAGTCCATTGAAATGTTACAATTTAAGGACCTAATATTGCATTTATTAGAGGACGCAATTTTATTTTTGGGACATGTGTCAATAGAAGCTTAATCTCAAGTTTGTGGGGTTGCCGCCCTTGTCCCCCGGCCGCCATCTTGGAAAAAGGGGTGCAACCACCTTTTTCGCGATATCTCGGAAACTATGCGTCCTACAAAAAAAATGTCAAGACATAATTTGTAGCAAATCGCTTTGTCTAGCTGCCAAAAATAGTTCAGTTTTTAAAGTCCCTAAAGGTCCCAAGGCCAAAAATAGTTCAGTTTTTAAAGTCCCCAAAGGTCCCAAGGCCAAAAATAGTTCAGTTTTTAAAGGTATACGGAACGCACGTCATTACGATAATTTATTCTGTGTTACGATGGATCTGAAGAAAATGGTGACGATCCATCGCAACGAATTGCCGCTCAACACACGAAACGAAACGATTGGTTCATTTACGGCCTTTAATAAAATAAATGTAAAATGGTTGTGGCATTTTGTAACAACAGCCGATAAAGCCACCTCTTTTAATTTGGCTTCTTTTTATCAGTTGAAAACGAAAAAAAACTTCGATTTTGTCAACTACTTCATTTTCCTAAACTCTGTGAAAAGATTTGACAAAGTATTTAACACGAGTCAAATTATACAAGTAACAACCTAAGTACTAACGCAATATTATTTTACAAGATTTTATTTAATTTGCAATGTTATTAGTTTCGGTCAAATCTTGCAAGATGAAGTAGAACCACTGGTGATTCGATTGAGCTAAAATGTAGTATACAAAAGTTACTTCAGTGACAATGTTTGGGCTCGTTAAAATAACATGAGTATTAATTTATTATTAAGGTTGATAATCTCAAAACTATAAGCTAAGAAAATTAACGAAAGCGTGTATTGAGAATATTTATTTGTCACTTATATCCCTACTTGTTAAAACACAGTCCTTACGCGTCTGTACGCTGAAATGCAACAGATTTCAATGCAGTTTTTACCAATAGAAAGAGCAATTCAAGTGGTAGGTAAAAAATATATATATATTATAATAGAGAAATCTAGAAATAAGCGATGCAACTACGCGTTGCTAGTATATAACAAAAACCAGTTTATCTTCCTAGATGCATGCTAGCGAATCATAGGGGTTTTACCGGCAACTAATACCTAATAGCTTTGAGCTGTAGGTAACATTATATTTTCCTCATCGGACAGGTAATATCACTCATAATCGTTGTAATGTCTACAGGTACACTACGAATCATTTACCTTCTGAATGACTGGTAACGTATTCAGTCATCTATCCAGTGCGAAATCGTGGTAGACCACGATGGCGAAAGTCCAAATTGAAACTTATCTAAGGTTTTTACTTTCAAAGTACAGAAAACTCAATCAAATTATATAATGCGTAGTAGGTGGCTATTTTATGTAGCATTAGAATATTTGCCGATAAAACCCTGATTTTAAATATTACACGTTTAGTTTAGGAAATAGTACAATAGAGTTGCATGTACCTACACCTACATACGTAATAATAATGTAAGCAGAGAACAAGCCTCGATCATCGCACGTTATATATCATGGTCTATTATTTGGTAACGACTGTGATAATATATTGCAAGTGTCGTGTTTTGAATGCATCAGTTTGCATGCTACCATCATTATATTTTACAAAAGATTGTAAATATCTGGCGATTAAACGGAGAAGCCTGAGTTTTTTTGCTAGTTCTTCTCATGGCTCCACGTCAGTCAACTAGCCGTAGGCGAATTAGCTGACATCATCTTTCTGGTTTATTCATAATTTATGATCTATAAAAGTGTTATTTTGCAACCTCAATGAGTTTGAGTTTGAAAGATTGATGATTGTTGTGTAAAAAGTACCTACTTAAAGTAGCTTACATTCTTTGTTTCAAATTAGTAACTTGGGCTTTTTTATGCAAAGAGTTTTCAAGCAACTTTTAAAAGAGATAGAGCCAGCCTCAGGTAATATAGATCATGTAACAGAAGAGTACCTACCTAGATCACAACTAACATGTACCTACTTTTTTTTTTTATCCTAGCCTGTATTGTCCCACTGCTGAGCAAAGGACTTCCATTCCCGTATGTCCATTGACTTATTCCACCAATCCGTCAAACAGGTAAGTACTTTAGAATGCATTTTTATTATTGTTTTTTACATAACTTACGTTTAAGTTTATTATACTAGGAGGCAAACAAACAAACATATGTATATCTAACATTTCAAAATAACTTGAATGTTATAAATCGACACATACCACGGTGTTGTGTGCAACGTGCGTTATTATTTCAGTTTTATCAATGTTTTTACAATAATAATACCTATAACAATTTTATGGTTGGAGTTATCGCAATTTTCACCGTCAACCACTCGTGTCAGTTATGCTTTTTATTTATATGTGTATATTTAAATACTATATATTTCAAAACTGTAAGTAGTGAAAATGTGACATACGTATCTAAATAAACATTATTTATCAGTATAACGTATCTACTATTATTATCTAGATGGAAGTTACTATGTAATATTGAAATGATCTTTTAAATCTACAAGGAACCCCAGAAAGTACACAATAACATGAAACTAAGTTATAGTCTAGCGGAAATCTGTCTATGACAATGACATTAGCAATCTAGTTTAATTTATACCAAAAAGTTACTTAATGTCAAACAAGAGAGAGACAAGTTAACTTACTGTCTCTGATAATAACAAAATGCAGTTACAGTTAAAAATAAAAATGTTGTTTTTTTTTCGTTTATGTTGGAATATAAGCGTGTAATAAATAAAGTGGCCCGTAGAGATTTGTCTAAACTACAATAATATAATCTGTGGTCTCCGCGGAGTTAGAACAATCAGCTGTGAACGTTGAGACAAGGTCACATTGTTGCAAGTCGCAATACGAGCGATCTTAAGATTCGTGCATGAACCTCTCCGCGAATTGTTGCTTGGATCACCTTTACATTGTTTTCTTATTGTTCTCTACAATATATCATCATCAGAACACTGCTGGGCACGGGTCTCCTCCATATACTTGGATGGGTATTAGCCTACTATACCACGCTGGCCAGACACTTTTGCAGTGGATATTGTCTTCATAACTTACTCCCTCTCTTACGACACCCTCGGGATGAAATGGGGTGGTGACATTTGTATTCTTAATCCGTCACCACACGGACGTTATATAACAAGGAATAGAAAAATAAAAAAAAGAAATAATTATATTATCTAAATGATATGTGAAGAAAATACTTTGTACTAATTTTGAAGCACATTGTGCTCACGGGGCAGTCTTAGATTTGGCACAATTAAAGTACATACGGAGATGGAGTGCAGACAGCAATTACGGTCGAATTTCGACCACCGGTCGACCTTTAGTATGGCTTAATAAATCGCCAAATACCGTCATCATGTAATAATTCTCAACAACCCAATACCTACGAGTCTCGTAGAAACATCGACAGGAACAGTTTAACAAGTAAGTTCAGTCCCCCGCTAGCACTTGGACCCCACCCTCCCCGGATACATGCAATTGTCTCAATGCGCTAATGTTCCACTGAGCACAAGTGCTAATAAACTGGTCGTGTCACAGGGGACAATTGAAACGCACTCGGAAACAGTCCACGATGTAGTTCGTAATCGAGAGGTATGCAAGTGCTGATCTATGTTAGAGGTAGCAGGCAGTGAGTTATGTTTTGACTGGCCTGTTGGTCTTGTGGTTAGTGACCCTAACTGCTAAGTCGAAGGTCGTGGGTTTGATTCCCAATTCCCAGACGGGCCAAAATTTTGTGTTAATCATTAATGGTTGTCTCGTCTGTGTGTACGTTGTGCCCGTTAGTTGTATGTTTATAAAACTCTGTATCCCCCGCGACACAGGGCTTGTTCCTTAGTGGAGAAGTTGTTTTTAAAAAAATATGAAAGTAAATTTCATCCAGATCCGTTCGGTAGTTTTTACGTGAAAGAGTAACAAACATCCATCCATCCATCCATTCTTACAAACTTTCCCATTTATAATATTAGTAAGGATATAATGCTTATTTATTAGTACCTACCCTCGAGCTAACAAAACCAAATTTCCCTTCGTTGAATGTCATATATTACTAATGCGGAACTAACTTCCGATTACGTGAGTTGCCTTTGTTGTGAAACGTTATTAAACTTTCATAACATGTTACAGATCCATGCAATTTAAGAATTTCTCAAGTAAACATTGTATTGTGGAAATGTTTTATAAACATTGGAATTCATTGTTGCAATGTGTACTCGGAACTGGCTAATCTGTGGTACCTACATTATGATTTTGTTTCGTGCGACATGCAGCCGGCAGATGACTACATTGGTCCATATCCTTACTAATATTGTAAATGTGAAAGTTTGTAAGAATGGATGGATGGATGGATGTTTGTTACTCTTTCACGTAAAAACTACTGAACAGATCTGGATGAAATTTGGCACACAGATAGATTATGGTCGGGAATAACACATAGGCTGCTTTTTGCAGCGATAACCGACATCCACGCGGGCGGAGCCACGGGCAACAGCTAGTATTATATATATTTTATATCTAAAATAGTTTGAAAGTGTTACAACAAAGGACTTATCTAATCTGCTAGATAGGTCCAATAGGCAAATGGTCGCCTAGCTAACTACAAATGCACGATATGTGGTTCAAGTAAACATTGTGCACAAAAAAATGTGATTCTCACGGATAGTTGTTCTGTTGTTAAGTCCGTTACGTCTACTACACAATCTATTTCTTTACCATACTTAATAATATAGAACTATTACTGTGCGATACACTTCACAAACTATTCCCTATTAGTAGAGTCTGTGTTATGTAAGAATAACAAAAGTTTGAATATATACAGGATGTGTTACGTACGCGTACGTAGGTACTATGCTGTTGGTTTTGCATATCTCTGATAATACGCAGATGCACTTATTGTATACACATTTGTGTAAAAAAAACAATAATGCATAACAATAAATAGAGTGATTACTATTTATCAGTATTATACTTGATTTCATTATGTCCCTTACTTGAATCACTTTTTTTTAATGTATCAAATAGAGAATCTGACAAATATAGAATATTATTATGTCAAATGTAGAATGTGTCATCTGGAGAATGTGTCATATGTCATAAATAGAATATGTCATATATAGAATCTGTCAAATGTAGACTAAACGACTTATTTCATCCAATAGGTTTTAGTTTTCGCTTATAGGGAAAACATGCCATGTGTTTGTAGATATGTTGTTATACCTACAACAATTAAGTTGGTAGTCACCAAACATATCATGATTTTATCCTCTCTCTCTATAAATAGGTTGTTTTTGTTTGTGCCTTCATTCCTCACAAGTGAATTATACGTTGGAGAAATTTAAATAAATAAATTGACATTTATAGCGCAGAAGTCGCTGACAGTACAGGTGTTGATAGGGCACAAAAAACAAAACAGGAGGAAAGATATTGTTTGGCAAACAGCCGATGCTTTTGCGATACAAAAAAGGTAACTATGCTCATGTCATCGCATATAAATTATTAATTTGTAAAGATCTTATGAAGGTCATTCATCAAATTCCACTTTAAGCTTTCCTCCAGCTAAGTAATACTAACTACTCCTCACATTTGAGTCGCATATAATACGATTACACCTGTTGAATTATGATTAAGTCATCAGTCAAATATCAAAATATTAATATGGTAAATAAAAACTTACAGCATAGGTACTGTTGTAACTTATTGACCCTCAGTTATACACGCGGATGCAGGTACTCACTACCTTGTATATAATACTGTTTAGTACAGTACATCGAAGAGGTGTAGAAACAAATTTCGTTGTTACAAGTGTTGAATTGTTGGTTTAAAGTAGGTATAATTTCCTTGATTTGTATAAGTTTTGCATGGTTTCTCCCTATGTACACATGTTATAGGCTGCGGCTGTAATATTATTGTTTAACTTTGAGTTATGTAAGCATTAACTTGTGCCAGTATGTCGGTAGATCGCATACCGTAACGTAGATCACCTTGAGCAAGATGCGCGAGCGCAGAGTAGGTACCTACTACCTTTGTTTGTGTTGGATTTCGTGAGAGGTTTGGTTTTATAACGGCAATGCTCAGCCTCAAAGGCACAGAGGTTTCATAATTTCGATATAAAATCTGTTGTAACTGTATGTGTTATTAATAAATAGATGAAGGTTCTTAGGTAAACTTTAAACTTATAAAAAGTATATAATGCTTTCTGTAAAAGGTTTTAGTTTTTAAAATATTTCTCTTTGTATGTGTTGTATCTATGTGCATCCATACATAATAACGAATGCATTTTGCATTTTAGACATATCTATCTTAAAGCTACAAAGATCATATATTTATTAGATACAACGTTGATGAAGCGGCGGCGCGGTCTCCAGAAAAAAATTAAAATTGGCTTTTCATTTGAAAAGTCAGAAATATTGTGCGAATGTAAATTTGTAGTTTGTGTGATTGTCGCTGTCATAGAGAGAAGGAGACTTGTGTTGTACTAAGCCGCGTAGTACGAACTTCTCCTTTCCTTCTCAGGAGCACACCGGTGTGAAACGCGAACACGTAACTGAACCATCTCGGCAAGAAGGATTCACAGTCGATCGCGCCGCACCTGCGCGCACGCAACCTGACGTGCACCGCCAGTACCACCGTACCACTGTACAGTACCGATGCGGACACGCTCTGATACCGACCACGCGGAGATAACTGTTCATATACTCTTTTAAATGTTTTATAACAAATATAACACCGTCTAAGATTCATTCATAGCTTTAAGAAAACGTCAATGGTAGCATGCTTTGTTAACTGCAATTCTATTCTTTTGGAATAAACAAAAACAAATCTATCCCATTTCAACATAACAGTCCTCTATTCCTTTTTTCCTGCCATTATAATCTCTGTCTACCATCTAATGGAATCAACAGTAAATTAATTATTGAAACAAGCTAAAACGGTAGATAAAACGAAGCAGAATTAGGTTATTCTGCTTTACAGTGCGAAACCCTTGTGAGAAGATCATCCGTAATGAAACTGTTAATTTAAATCCGGCATTTCATAATAGACTATCACTATTTTCAGTATTCTAAAAAAAACGCACTTGACTTACATACGGGACTCATAATCAATTGTACGTGTGTCTCAGTGGATGGAGTCGTCCTATGAATCGTTAAAAACGTCGGTCATTTCCAGCTCATCATAGTATAAGAATTGGCCTGCTGCTCTGGTGGTTATTACAGTTTTCAGTAGTGTTGATTAATTGGCTATCGATATAGTGAGATATCTACCTACCTGTGATTCTGTTTGGCAACTTTGCCAAGGTCAGATGATTCAAGTGACAACTGAAAGTAACAGTCACTACTTGCAGAAGTTAACTTATTTCCCTGACCTGTCATTGGTGATAAATATTGGTGTCACGAAATTTTACGACAAAAAAATAATTGTCAAAACTTAGAAAACTAAACAGTTAAGTCTCTTACAATACAGATATCATCATCATTACCCTGTCTATTAATTTATTTCATAAGATATTTACATGACTAGTTATTAAAATAAAAGTAACTTAACCTAAACTACTTCCAAACAATCATATATGGTATTTAAAGGTATAAGCTATAAATATCTGATTGAGGTCACAGTTCTGAGGAACGGTGCCCAAAAGACTGGCCACATTTCCACGCTGAATTGCAAGGCTAATACGTTGACCCAAGTAAAGACCATACCATGTCTCAGCGTACTGTTGGATATACTTCTACCACATCATTTTAAATTAAATATACTATTCGAGGATCGTGACAGAAGCCATTGAAAACAAGAAACATACATCTCAACCCATAAACGTCCCACTGCTGGGCACAGGTCTCCTCTAAACATTTAGAGGGATATAAGCCTACTATACCACGCTGGCCAGACGGGTTGGAATAGGGTTTTGTTTCGAGTGTTCCTTCTCTAGATTTTGACTGAAAACAAGAAACATAAAAATAATCAATTGAAACCTAACGATGACGAAGGCTTTAAATGATCTACGACGTAGAATCCTGATATTTTTGCACGGTCGGATATCGCTCCGAATACGGATACTGTGAGTGTAGTATGTAGCTACATATAAAACCGATAATGTGAGGGTAGAGTCCTGACATCTCTTCAGCACTCGCCAGTAAGTTTGTGACCGAATCGATCGAAGCGAGAGATGAATTAATCGTCTTCGTTAAATGTAAATCGTTGCTAGTGTTAGTGTAGATATACATTGTCGTGACTTCGTGAGTGTAGTACCTATATAATTATGTGAATAGTTGTAAATACTACAGTATAACTAAGTATATACTGAATAACTATCCTAGGGTATCATAGTTATGTTGTTATTTATGAAGTTGAAGATTAAGAGATGGGTGCAAAGTCAACGCTCAGCCTTGGACATGCTTGGAGCAATTACACCGTCCTACCTACCCCACTGTTAGTATTTTACTGTTTCTTCAACAGATGTAATCTGTCATTTACTAACTCACTTATTTATATACATATTATACTTGTTTTAGCAAAATGTTGTTATTCATTTTAATAGAAAAGATAGAAAAGTATTCCTTATGATTCAATTTTATGATCGAGACCAGCCTCTTTTTTTCAGAGGCATAACTGTACATTTAAATGCCCGGTTGATATTACTCATTGACATCACATTAGTTTAGTGGTTAGTTCAAGTGCAGGGGCGAGTAGCAAGCAGTGGACGATTGTTTATTTAGTTCTAGCTTCCGCCCGCGGTTTCGCCCGCGCGTACATTCCCTCGGAATCAGAGTTTTGTCCGGGGTAAAAGTAGCCTATGTGTTATTCCAGACTATAATCTATCTCTATGCCAAATTTAATCCAGATCCGTTTAGTAGTTTTTGCGTGAAAGAGTATCAAACATCCATACCTTCTTATAAAACTTTCGCGTTTATAATAAGGATTTTCTTTAGGTACAATCAGTAGGACCAATGTATGTCATATTACTAAATTTGCGCAAACATGTTGTACCAAGTCGCGTCAATTTAAAATCGTTGAATTTAGAATAAATATTTGTATAGTATTATGACAGTCTAAGCAACTCTTTTATAAAGAATTAAGAGATTCTTTACACTGTGTTATTATTATGGATGCGAAAGTAACAAGTATGTCTGTAACGCAAGGCATAGAATATTTAATGAATGCCCGCGCGTTGCAATTTGATGCCTAAATAAACACCTAAGTAACTAGAAAAACAAAACTTTATAAATATTCCATGATATTTTATGAATTAAACTATTTACTGTGGGTACTTATATATAAGAATCTTGTAAGACAATGCCATTTCCTTCATCGGAGCGCGAGAACGGTATAATACAAACATCCAGATTTTTGTGCGTAATTTGACAATATTTGTCGTAACATACGTCTGTCACCGTGGTCGGGCTGTTTTGTAAACGTGCCCAACCAGTGTGTAAGTAATGTGTATAGTAAAGTGCAAGGATGTTTACTATGCCTCCTATCGTACAATAATTACACAATAACTATGTTTATTTTAGATTAGCGACGATATGTGGATTAGTGTGTTTGTAAACACCGTTGACCTTTAGAGCCGGCAAGTTTGGTGGGAAGTCCGGTGATATACACTTTGACAAATAGTGTGTAAACACAGTATTCCCATTACTTTCTTTCTTGCCAATTCTTGTCCCGGCCCTACCCTAGTCAGCGAATTGGCCGTAGGAAAAAAATTATGCTGGCATTTGTTTTTAAGACGTTCATAAGTATCATGTATTTGATCTAAATGAATTAATGAGTTTGACTTTGACTTTCACAATATGTATAGTTCATTGAAAATAACTTAATAACTACATTAATTGCTCAAAAGTACCGTCACGAACATAATACTTCTTAGATGTGTGTCATGGGCAATAGTAGAGTAGCTCGATTGAAAACAGTAATAGTTGCTTTCGTGTGACTCTTGTTATATGTATACACTGACTGCCCTAGTGGTCCAGTGGCCGCAGTATGCGCCTGCTGTGCACAAGGTTGTGGGTTCGATTCCCACACAGGATAAAACTTTGTTTGACCCACAAAGAATTGTTCTGAGTCTGGGTGTAATTTGTGTCCGTTAATTGTATGTTTGTAAAGTCCCCCGCGACACAGAGCTTATTCTCTAGTGCGGGAGTTGTCTTTATCAAAAAAAAAAAAAGAATATAGGTGACTAGCCTATTCACCCTGACTGCTAAATCGGAGGTCGTGGGTTCTATTCCTGCCCAGGACAAATCTTTCTGGGATATGCATGATTTACCTAATATCGATTAGGTAAATCAATGAAATCGTGCGTGTATAACAAATATATAAATAAGTCCAACAAGGTGGACAGACAACCTGGTAAAGGTTGCGGGCAACCGATGGACAAGGTCGGCTCAGGATCGAGAGTTGTGGAAATCCTTGGGGGAGGCCTATGTCCAGCAGTGGACGTCTCTTGGCTGAGATGATGATGATGATGAAATATCATATTTACTAGTTGCCTGGTTGCTATAGCAATTACAAGTTTTGCCAGATTAAGTTCAGGTAACTGTCTACAGTCTCAATATATTATTATTTTCGTGAATGACACTCAAAATTTTTCTAGCAGCTAATACAAAATAGTCGAAGACCTGAATGTAAAGATGGTGCATAGGTATATTATGTATTTAAAAATGTTAATCACGTTTATTTGGTCCGAGCTATTTCCTGCTCCTAAACGGTAAACAATAGTCTTTTTGACAGTGGCGTCGTACGTCGCGGTAATTAGTTACTTGTATAACATTGTGTTACGCGACAATACAATGTTGCCAGTTATTGTTAATGCACAATAGTAAGTAACAGGTGAAAATATTAATGTTTCTACTTAGAATTGTACTTCTGTCATGTTGTTTACGATTGCGATGTTGAATCATTTGAGATTAGCACAGTATTGTAGATATTATGAAATTACGCTAAAAAGTAAGGCCCTATTACTGAAGGTAAAAGAGCAGCGCATTCGATGATATGGTCACTTACTGAAGACTACATGGTGCGACTAGCTCTGGACCAGTAGACGGCAAATAGACATCGGGGAAGACCGCTTAGCTGACTACGATCCAAAAAGACCATTAGGATAAAGGGATATATGCCGCGACTTAGACATACCTAATTGGAAAAGGCAGACAAGGAGAGCCAACCCCAGATGATGGAATAAGGGTTAAAATAGAAAAATTGTATGTATGGTATGGAATTCTAGAATAATTCTGGTTATCATGGTCGTAAAAACAATCTATCAAAAGAGAGAGAGGGTTTAGGCCATAATTCACACACGCCTAATGTCTTTAGAATTTCTTCTAAAACATGTGGGTTTCCTTACGTTGTTTTCCTTCACTGTTAGCAGATGGCGAATCATTTGATCAGTACATATAAACTCCACAAAGTGAAATTCACATTGGCACTGCCACCTGGGATCGAACTCGCACCTCTTGCGTGCAAGTCGGTCACTTTCCCACCACCGCTTTTTTTTATTAAATCCTACGTACACTTTTTTACAGACCGTTTTTCATTCATCTCTCCTTGAAACAGCAACTTTTTATATACCATTGCGACAAGCAGCCTACTTTTAATTACATTGCCGGTATTGTATCTACAAAGTAAGTCTTATCAGCCAGCAGTGGACTGGTAGAAAGTGGTCAGCGCGGCCACCACCTGACTCCGAAGGTCGTTACGCAACTGCCACGGTTAGCGGCGACCTTTAGCGGTTATTGACATAAAACACTTCTGGTTGACACAGATTATTGAACGAACTTTAATCGTTTTAAAACTATTAATTGAATTAAAGATTATCTCACTGCTATCATAACAGGTATGATCATTTCGGATTTGATGAACATTTTCATCTCAACCCATAAACGTCCCACTGCTAGGCACGGGTCTCCTCCAATCATTTGGAGGGATATTAGCCTACTATACCACGCTGGCAAGACGGGTTGGTACAGGGTTTTGTTTCGAGTTTTCCCTCTCTTGCGGTGGATATTGTCTGCTAAACTTACTCCCTTAGTCGACTCTTACTACATACTCGGGATGGAAGGGAAACATGATGGATGGAAGACAAAGATGAACATGAACGGAGATAATTCCACTAATTCATATTACTATCTATTGTTTAGTACAGTTTTTTGTTTCCATAATTGTTTCTAAGTGTAGATAAGTAAGTACCTATGGTTAACTAAGTCTCATTGATTTGTTTGAATGAATAAATCAACCTGTTTAAGTCCACTACTGGACATAGACCTCTCCTAATTGTTACTTATTACATAAAACCAATATAGAAATCAGATACCTAGATACAAGTTATAAGTTATTGTGGTTTTTTTACTCAGAAATTGTGTAATAAATACACGTGCCAAGGAAAACCTAGATTGTTTACTAATCTGTGCATCGATTTGTCTTGACTCACGCTCCACATTACTCTACAATCGTATTATTATTCTCCGTGTGTACATATTATTGATATTACTATAGAGAGTGTACGATGGCACACCTGTTCAGTCATTAATAAGAATCATGTGCATCATGCAAAGGCTGAAAATACCTTAAGAATTAAGTCCGCCTCTAATTTGATAGAAAAATTAAATAATATCTACAATGCTGATTTAGTTACGGTCGCAAATAGGACTAGGACTTGTTTGTTTCTAAAACTACTTATCTGCAATTTTAGCCTGTATCTTTACTAATATTATAAATGTGAAAGTTTGTGTGAATGGATAAATGGATGGATATTTGTTACTCTTTCACGTAAAAACTACTAAACGGATCTGGATGAAATTTGGCACAGAGATAGATTATGGTCTGGAATATCACATAGGCTACTTTTAACAGCGATAATTGACATTCACGCGGGCGGAGCCGCGGGCAACAGCTAGTATAATCTAAGTTTAAAATGCAAAAATATTGACAAGTTATTTCTGCGTGAATATCCATCACATTTTAAACCTGGTTTAACAAGTACAATATATTTTAACTAGGTACCTACATATACAGGTAACAAAGAGCAATTTGGTACAGGCTAGTTGCACTAATAGTCTTGTGAGAGTTTAAACTGCTGCACGTCGCAAGACCAGACTGACTTGAACTAGACTTAGACCTCGACTTGACTTGGACTAGACTAACATATAATTTATCAACTGCTAATATCTTCAACATTTAGGTATAATATTAAATATAATTCAATCGCCATGACTGTGACCAATTGCAATGTGGTGTATCTTCACGGTGGTGTAGCGGTGGTGCGTGAGGTGGTAAGTGCACGGAGTGCGCAGGTGCACCGATTATAATCCTTACATCAACTACTAGTTAGGTACTTACATTAGCTATTATTATGGCATTGAGTATACCGTCACCAAATACGTTTCTTATCTAACTATAGCTAAGTAATTGTAATATAATCGTGGGGAAAGTTTTACATTTTTATTTACTTAGAAACCATGTATTATTATTATTTTTAACCTGTATTTTCAACCAATACCTACAGGGCAAAGGCATTATTGAATTTAGTAAAAAATATATATAACTAGTTGTTGCTCGCGGCTCCGCCCGCGTGGATGTCGGCTATCGTGATAAAACGCCTATATGCTAATCAAGACTATAATCTATCTATGTACTAAATTTCATCCAGATCCGTTCAGTAGTTTTTGCGTGAAAGAGTAACAAACATCCATCCATACTTACAAACTTTCGCGTTTATAATATTAGTAGGATGGTTGCGTTATTGCAACAAATCTTTTATCAGGACTTTATTGACTGATTTTTATCAATATCTGTTGTTTATCTCCTTACAACAATTGGCAGTATGTACGTTTACGTAAGGTCAACAGTATCACAGTACATCGACATACTTACTTACCTGCAACTCCACAATCAAATATTCAAGCTACAAAAGTACATAGGTATTTTTATACTAGGGGTCGCCCGCGACTTCGTCCGCGTGGTAATTTGGAATATTTTCCCCGATTTTGCAACATATCTCACCACTGCTGTGCTCCTATTGATCATAGCGTGATGTTATATAGCCTTCCTGGATAAATGCACTATTCAACAAAAAAATATTTTTTCTAATCGAGCCAGTACCTATTACTAAAAAACTTATAGCTTTTATACTTTGACGAAGGTATGGCGACCGCTGGCTCTTGCTCTAATAACAATATTGTTCTTTCTTCTTTTTTTATAGCATTTAAAACGTAGTGATCTTTTTTCCTTAGTAGATATTTTGAGATCTTTTGTCATCCACTATAGTTCCAGTACTTCCTAAGATTAGCGCGTTCAACCAAACAAAGTCTTCAGCTTTATAATATTAGTTATCTTATGCTTATTTTTCTGTATAGTGATTAATTAATATTACATTTATAAATTCAATGCGTTATGGACTGAATAGTTTTGTCTTAAGTATGTAAAAAAATAAGGTAAGTTCGGCCGGGCCGACTTTGTTCCTTGTATACATGAACGAATTGTCTCAAACAAATATACATGACACAAAGGTAACAGCGTTCGCTGATGATACAGCACTCTCCTTTGTAGGAAACTCGTGGCCTGAAGTCTTTGGTAAGGCTCAGTATGGTTTTAATGTCATCACAACATGGTTGGCTAGGAATTCACTCACCCTTAACGCCGACAAAACCTCATACATCACCTTCACACTCCGCCAAAATACTCAACCTCAACCCTCACTATCCCTTATCGCCCACTCGTGTCCTATGTCGCCTAACCAAACCTGCAACTGTCCCAGACTATTACAAGTATCCAGTATCAAATATCTCGGCATAACGCTTGACAATAACCTCTCTTTTGCTCTCCACATCGACCTCTTACAAAATAGAGTCAGAAAACTTATATTCATTTTTAAAACCCTTCGTCACGTAGCTGATGCCCGAATCTTAAAACAAGTTTATTATGCTCTGTGCCAATCACTTTTTAATTATTGTATTTCTTCTTGGGGTGGAGCGGCCAAAACAGAACTGCTAAAACTTGAAAGAGCACAAAGGGCTATCTTAAAAGTGAGCACCTTTAAAAAGTATACTTTTCCGACTGTAGACCTATATAAATGCTGTCAAGTGCTGACGGTAAGACAACTCTTTATTTTGAGTACTACACTAATTCAACATGCCACGACCCCGTATCAAAAAATTACTAAGAGGCGTAAGGATAGGATATGTGAAATCAGGAAATGCAATTACACTCATTCCAAAAGATTTAACTATTTCCTGGCACCAAGTTTATATAACAGAGTAAATAAGCTGTTACCTATTTACCATCTACCTAGTCGGGCATGTAAAAACCACGTCAAGAAATGGCTGCAAGTATTGACTTACCAAGAGACAGAAAATCTTCTGACCCAATAAGATAAATTTTCATGTACCCTACCACATACATACTCACATCACATATCTTCACCCACACACCAACACACACAAACTCACCCTCATTCGTCAATCACTCATTCAATTACTCACCCACTTACTCTTAAGGAAAGTTTTCTCTTTATTTTAATTTTTACTATTAATTTTTAATTTGTTTACCAAAATTGTTTATTTTTCTAAATGTAAAAAGCGCTTTTCATGTCGGGGAGAGGGACTGGTGTCTTTAACACAGGTTATTATGTAACCTAGCTAAGATACCAGTTACGATCCGTACTGTAAATGTTACTTTACCATTGCACATATAAGTTTTGTAGTATTAAATATTAAGATTTTGTATGATGAGAATCAATAAATATTATTATTATTATTATTCTCTTTATTTAATTACATTCACAAAAAATTACATTTTTAAATATATAGGTATATAAAAACAGTATACATTTAAAAATATAAAAATGGAGACCCACCGGCATCGGGTACAGGGACCAAGCTACCGGTGGTTAGGGCTCCAGAGACAGGAACCTCCTCACGATGCGCGCCGTGTCCAAGAGAACCGCCTTCTGCATCAGGCCCACAATCCAACCGTCTAACGAGAGCCTCCTAAGGTGTTGATAGAGGCTCTTGGCGATCAGTCCATTGACCGATACAACTATCGGGACAATGATCGCTGAATCTACCTCCCACATGTCAACAATCTCGTGAGCTAAATCCAAATACTTAATCTGTTTTTCTTTTTCGGCTTTCACGAGATTCTCGTCATGTGGGACAGTGATATCAATGATCATTGCAAGGCGCTCTAATCGATCTATCACCACTATATCAGGCTTATTGGCAACAATAGTCCTGTCAGTAATGATAGATCGATCCCAATATATTGTGGCACGACCATTCTCGAGAACTGGGTCGGGCACATACCTATAGTACGGTACCTGCGAGTCTACGAGGTTGTACTTTACAGCAAGTTGCTGATGGACAATCCTGGCCACTTGGTTGTGTCTGTGCAAATACTCGCCGTTTGCAAGACGAGAACAACCAGAAACTATATGCCTGAGAGATTCTCCGGGATAGTGGCAGGCCCGACAAATGTCAACCGTCCCATCTTTCAGAATATACTTACGGTAGTTGTTCGTCATAACAACTTCGTCCATAATTGCACAGACAAAACCCTCGGTTTCTCCAAAGAGATCGCCGAAACGTAGCCAGGACACAGATGATAAAAATTCTACATCGGGCCCATGCAAGGCCCGATAGAAACGTCCATGCAACTCCTTGCTCCTCCATACTTCTTCGCGCTCAGTAGTACTGAGTACTACAGGTTTGCGCCAGTTCTCTTTAGCTAGACCTAGCGGGGTGAGCCCGGTATCCACAGCAACCACGTCTCGATGCACATCCACGTCAGCATTGAGAAAGTATTCTCTGAGGTTGCATACCTCACGGTTGTGGAGGGTCTTGGCACATAAAAAGCCACGACCTCCACATTTCCGCGGGATATACAACCTCATTACTGACGATCGTGGATGATGCATACGAAAAGCAGTTAACTGTGTACGGACTCTCCTATCCAGGGCATCCAGTTCGGTCTGAGTCCATTTGAGTATGCCAAAAGAGTAGGTTAGGACAGGCATGACCCAGCTGTTAAAGGCACGCACCTTGTTACCACCCGACAAAAGGCTTTTAAGGACCTTTGTCAGGCGGCCGAAGAAACGATCCTTCAACACCTGTTTCATGCCAGCATCGGCTATGCCTAACGCCTGTGAAATACCCAAATATTTGTAGGTTTCGGTCGCAGATAGCGATCTAAGTTGTGTAGAATCCGAGAGTTGTATTCCCTCAGACTCCACCATCCCACCCCGTTTCACATGCATGACCGCACATTTATCCACACCAAACTCCATCTTGATAGAGCTACTAAAGGCTTCAGTAACCTTTAGTAACGCCATCAGCTGGAAATCGGTGGGGGCAAACAACTTTAAGTCATCCATGTAAAGAAGGTGGGATACAACTCGACCACCACTCCGCAACCGATAGCCCAGCCCTGACCCCTCCAGTATAGTACTGAGAGGGTTCAGTGCCAGACAAAACCACAAGGGACTCAGACTGTCACCCTGAAATATACCCCGCCTGATCATGATCAGCTGATCGCCATCCCCATCAACCTGCCGACACCCTGGATAGCACAAGACAGACCTCCATTGCCTCATACATGCCTTCAAGAAAGTGCATAGAGTTGCATTAACTTTGTACAACTCCAGCACCCTCAAGAGCCATGTATGTGGCACTGAGTCATATGCCTTTTTGTAGTCAATCCAGCATGTAGACAGATTTTTCCGGTTACGGCGAACCTGCTGATTAATGGCCATGTCCATTTATTATTATTATTATTAAGTTACCTTTATTGTTTACTAATAATATATCATAAATTAAAAGTAAAATCTACTGCCGGCGAAGATTAGGTAGGCAGTAGAACGGGAATAAAAAACTTAAACATATATTAACGTGTAGTTGTTGTGTGGTTACGAATGCAGAAACTATACAGCTCTGCGATTGCACCAAACTGGTTTCTGAACCGGAATATTGTGTCTATGGCCCTACTGAATATTCACCCCGTGGCTACTTGCATGTCTCTACCTAGGTCCAGCATGGTAGGTAGGTACTGTACCGTTAAACATGACGTAGGTACTTTTATGTTAAATTAAGATAATTTTGACTTTGATACAAGGAACTCAGTTTGTTATCCTACTAGTTATACATAAGTATATCTATGCTAATATTATGAACAAGGGGCGCCCGCGACTTCGTCCGCGTGGTAATTTGGAATATTTTCCCCGATTTTGCAACATATCTCACTACTGCTCCGCTCCTATTGATCATGCGTGATGTTATATAGCCTTTCTGGATAAATGCACTATTCAACAAAAAAAGATTTTTTCTAATCGAACCAGTACTTTCTGAGATTAGCGCGTTCAACCAACCAAACAAACAAACAAACTCTTCTTCTTTATAATATTAGCAAAATGAAAAGGTTTGAATGGATGTATGGATATTTGTTACTCAATCACGCTAAACGGATCTGCATAAAAATTAGCACAAAGATAGTTAATATAGTTAGTCTGGAATACATAGGCTTCTTTTTATTCCAAAAACACTATTATATAATACCGTAGAACTGTAAACTTCAAAACAATTCGGTACACGAAAATTTGTGAGAATGTATGAATGTTACTTTTTCACGCAAAAACTACTCGACGGATTTTGGTGAAACTTTTCAATCGTAAAGCTAGAGTAGCACATCGGCTATAATAAACATGAAAAAAAACTTTGCGGATGAAGTAGCGGCCAAAAGCTAGTCAGATATAAATATAAACAAGTGGTAACCTGCTTCAGCTGGTGTAAGTACTAGAAATGTTTTGTCTACAAAACATGGCAGAATGCAAAACAAAAATCGAAAGTAGAAAATTATTAGCGCTTATCTTTTCATCATGATCAAAGTTTTGTCTAAAAAAATAAAGAACTTGAGAGGCAGCCTCACAAGATACAACCAAAATAATTGACGTTAATTCTTAAAACAGATAAAATCTATAAAGATTATTGTTTTAACTAAACGATGTAAATATTGATAATCCAATATCGAGATGTTTAAATAACATGCTTCATGAAATAAACCCAGTTTTGATTTATTAATTTGACTTCTCACGAATCCAAGATCTCTTTTAGATAAAATATATTTTGTGTTCATGACCAGTCAACAAATATTACGACATTAAGCTGATAAATGTCAAGAATCTGTAACGTTTAGCGCCCGAGGAAAAATAATAAAGCTTAGGCAGCAATAATGTATCTGATATTTATGTAGAGATATTTTAATTCTTGATATCCTACTAATATTATAAACGCGAAAGTTTGTAAGTATAAATGGATGAATGTTTGTTACTCTTTCACGTAAAAACTTATTTGGATGAAATTTGGCACAGAGATAGATAGACCATAGTCTGGAATAACACAAAGGCTACTTTTTGCAGCGATAACTGACATCCACGCGGGCAGAGCCGCGGGCAACAGCTAGTATATTATAAACGCGAAAATTTGTAAGTATGGATGGATGGATGGGTGGATGTTTGTAATTCTTTCACGTAAAAACTACTGAACGGATCTGGATGAAATTTGGCACAAAGATAGATTATGGTCTGGAATTATACAGCGATAACCGACATCCATGCGTGCGGAGCCGCGGGCAACAGCTAGTAACTAAATAAATTACGTGTCACGTTGTTTGTCCGCTATAGACTCTCTAAACTATTGAACCAAATTTAATAAAATTTTGCACACTGTGTGCAATTTTATCCAACTTCGAGCCTAAAAGTGTAATTGAGATTTTCATTTATAAAATTCTAAGTAGCAGCAGTAGTTTGAAATTCTGGCCAGTATTATTATGTCATTAGGTTAGCCTCATCATTTACATTTGACCTAACATCGCTGGCTAAACATTACTACTCTACATATTCACAATAATCGAAAAATAAATAAGTAAATGCCTCTGCCTATCCCTTCGGGGTGATCCTATGAATTTTTGTATCCTTAAGTGAGAGATCAGGAAAAACACTTGAATTTAATTATAATCAATAACAGTCGAATTAAGTGAAATAGTGTGAGGTAGAGCCATCACATGTCTTTATCAAGTGTTAGATAAGTACCCACGTACTGTCAATTTAGTTTACTTGTTTTCTAAAATCAATTAGTTACTGGAATAAATAATAATATATATATTGAATGTCGTGCGGCGAACAAATAAAATATTTTATTATTTTTGGTATGTAAATTGTAAAGTTATTAATATTGAAGGTAACTTGGATATCTTTGAAGGTCACTCTCGAGATTTAAATAAGGTAATATTATTTATCTGATAAACAAAAATACATATAAAAGTATATACTGAAATAAAGTGATAGTAGTATGGATTTATTATCTGTTTATCAAATACTAAGGATCACCCGCGACTTCGTCCGCTTGGTAATTTGGAATATTTTCCCCGATTTTGCAACACGTCCTACTGCTGCTCCGCTCCTATTGATTATAGCGTGATGTTATATAGCCTATAGCCTTCCTGGATAAATGCACTATTCAACAAAAAAATAAATTTTCAAATCGAATCAGTACTTTCTGAGATTAGCGCGTTCAACCAAACAAACAAACTCTTCAGCTTTATAATATTTGTATAGATAGGTATTCGACACAGTTTGTACAGACTTTCTTCATGGTATGGTGATAACACAGAGTTGTTGGTTCTCATGTGGCGGTGCTTGCCGTACTCAAGTCCTAAATCCGATCCACGTATCGTGTGTCCTATGTGTTGGTTAGGGGAATACTGAGACTAGTAGATTCATTTCCGTGCGAGAGTTGTGATGATTATTTAAGAACCGATTAAGAATTTGTTTGTTGTTACAAATGAATCTTGTATACGACCTCCAGACAAAGGTTAATGATCAGAATTATGCAGCTTTAAGTAAGTAAGTACAGCTTTCTGCCATTCTATCAATAGTTTTAGTCGATGTATTTTTTAATTTTACCAAGGAGGCTATCAAACATACGGTTCGCCTGATCGTAAGCAGTTACCGTAGCCGACTTTTTAAAAAAATTATAACTTCTTTCTTGAAGAACCCATGCTATATACCTATGTCTCTCTGGATAACCTCGGCAGGGAGCTTATTCCATAACCTAATGGTAGGATTCCTCTGAAATCGTACAGTATGGCATGATAGAGGTTCTAAGATGTGAGCAGGAACTCTCTGTCGGTGTGGCGGGATATCAAACAATCCCTTGGAACACAGCCCGTTGTACAGGCGGCAGAACAAACACAAGGAAGCAAACTCTCCTTAAACTGTGGGTCAATGTCGCCTGTGAGCTTATTTCTTCCGTACCTGCCAGACATCATCTTCGCACTAACTCTCATTATGGCCGTGGAACTTGGTGTACAATAAAGAGATCAGTATCTAATCTATATATATTTAAACTGCGCATCTTTTTACTCATCTTCCTCTACTTAAATGCCTTAACGTAATATAAATATCTTTATCCCTTCAATTTCATCCTTGCCACATATTCGCGCTATGACAGACGTCTACTTTTTTACCTCTCTACTTCTCTTAAATGGGTTAATTAAGTATTTAATTAAAAGAGGTAAGGCACCATACTAGCGAGCAAGCCCTACTGGGGAAGGAACCTACAGAACATACAGAAGTCACAGCCAAATAACATAATATACAGAGCGGTTGCATTCCTGTGTGTTAGTACACGTCTCCAGTGCTCATTTAGGGATGCGTTTTGAAAAAATATGTTTTCCCATCCCGGAGATACTCCATCTTAAAATCCTGGTGTAAATGTTTAACATCAGGCGGGCTGTATGCTTGTTTGCCACCCAAGTAGTAATAAAAAAATGTACAGTTTTATTCATATCAGCTGATTTGAAATTGTTCACTCAACAAAGTCACATTTCCAATTTTCAAACAGTAATGGTATAAGGTAATTGAATGAAGCTATGTATTTATTTTTCTCACTTGACTCTCGGTAATGTTTTTATATGGCGGGTATTATTGTTGTAAAACAGTAAAACAGTTATTTACGTCTCAACCCATAAACGTCCCACTGCTGGGCACGGGTCTCCTTTAAACAGAGGGATATTAGCCTACTATACCACGCTGGCCAGACGGGTTGGTATAGGGTTTTGTTTCGAATTTTCCCTCTCTTGCGGTGAATAACACTTACTCTCTTAGTCGACTCTTACGACACCCGGACCACGGAAGGGGTGGTGACATTTGTATTCTTAATCCGTCACCACACGGACAATAAATAAATAAATAATTATTTACTTAATATTAATAAATAGTTATTTACTTTCATAAATATATCCGTTGTATACGGGACGGCGGGCACGGACGGCGAGCCGGTCGGTGGGGCTGCACTGGATAACATGATTGCCATGTCCCATTTTGTTTAATTTAAAACAATAAAGTGCCTGTGTTATTGTCGGCTCGCGCCAATCTTCGTGTCAGCGACAGATTTGTAAGGCAATCATGTGATCGTACGGATATCTACTGTTAACTCATCATTATGATTTGTAGGTACTAAAATTGGGGAGCATTGGCTGGTTTTCTTGTTGTCATTTAATTTTTTTTTGGCGTTCTAAACTAAAATGGTACAACAGAACCCTTATGGTTCAAATTTGTTAGCACAGCCTCCTAAGGAGATCTTGTGGCTATAATCATCATCAGAAACACACACTCGGCACACAGACACAGTTTTGTTAAATTAACTACGAAGAAGGAGAAACATTATATTGAGTCATACATTTGTTATTTCTGAGTTACCTACTCAGATAATAACAAATGTATGACTCAATATAAATTACTTTCTTTTTCCCCTACTTACTAATGTTTCAAAATACAACAACCTTGTACAATTGACAACCTTGTAACAAATTAACTTTATTGTGTCTGTATGTACTCGCAAACGTAAACGCAAAGGGTATTTTCTTTTTCGTTAATTATGAGAATGTAAAAACCATATCAATTGATTATAATCATTCAAAAATTTGGGCATTCGTGTTTATGAAATTATGATTGAGCCTCAAAATGTTTCTATTAAAAAATCTATAAATTGAAAACGAAATGAGCTATTAGTAAACGTGATTACAGAACACAATATTATGTAAATGGTTCTCTCTGATAATGGTTTGTTCCGTGATCATGAGTAAATATTGAGTGGTGGAGCACACCGACAGTTTGTCGTTCAAATTGTGCAGCCTGACTGAGGATGTACCTTAGTTACATATACTACTACCGGAGTAGTGTAACGAGCCTCATGATGAGTGTCGTCTCCAGAGGTCTGTGAAGAAGTGCTGATGTATGAATAGGAGGGATTGTTACCAGCAAGGCAAAATACAAGGTGTTATTATAAAAGAGTTAGAATATGAAATAATAAACTTTGTAGTTATTATTAATAACAACCGTAACAACAATAAAAGTGTAAAATAACGTAATTGTTTGTAATGAACACGACATAATTGACCGCCTCTTGATGTAATTTTTAGTGACTCTGAATGCTAACTGCACTGCTCGTGGGTTCGATTCCCACGGGGAACAAAACTTTGTGTAATTCATAAATATTTGTTTCAAGATATTGTACATTGTGTCCGGACATTGTATGTATACAGAACAGCAGAATATAAAACATAAAAAAATGCCAACAAAATTGTGAACTCAATATCCTACTAATATAATAAACACGAAAGTTTGTAAGTATGGATGGATGTGTGTTACTCTTTCACGTAAAAACTACTGAACGGATCTAGATGAAATTTGGCACAGAGACAGATTATGGTCTGGAATAACACATAGGCTTCTTTTTACAGCGAAAACCGACATCCACCCGGGCGGAGCCGCGGACAACAGCTAGTAAATATTATTTGTTCTGCAAATTATGATTCTCCTTGAGCTACAGCAGTGTACTTGTAATGTTACTGAAAATAACGATTATGAAGTTTGATCAGGTTTGTACACGCGATGTAAACACGATATAATTATCGTATAGGTACCCATCTATACCTTATGCTAAAGCCGAGTTCACGCTTCATTATTTCGTTAGGTGGCTTACTCCTAAAGGTCACGGCGGTAATGCCACTCACTTGGATGTATATATTGTGTATGTTTCTATAAAACTGCCATTTCCAATTGTGTAATTCACCTTATATAATTTAACATCTTGACTTATTTGAGTGTACAGCTGGCGTGACGTCGGCGTTCTTACATTTAAATCGCAAGTCACATCGTTAAATATTTATTTGTATATCAATTTTATTTATAAAGTTTTAGTCAATTGTATGAATTGGTTAATAGGCACAAATTGTTGCCGATATTCTTAAAAGCGTCATTTTGTAAAACTCTATACTTAATTAATTAATCAAACATTCTGTTTATTCACATAAAAACACATTCACAACACACAATCAAAATAATAGCTGCAGTTATATTACAAGGACATAATGTTAGAAAATTATTTTAGATAAGTACTCACCGGAAAAAAGTCCAAAATCACAAAAACAACTAGCAAATATTATTTGTAAACAGTGTTAGATACACTCGCGTTTTCGGGAATATCGGGGTGTTTGACAGCTGTCAAAAATTGGCGCAAAGCGTCCGCGTGCGTCGGGTATTGGTGGCGGTATGGCGCGGCGGCTGCGCGGGCGCACAAAACTTGATTCGACAGTTGTTACTCTGTGTTGTGTAGTGCGATTACGCCACTAACTTGTTATCTGTTCCACGGTTCCACCTCATTGCGTATGCGACTACGTTTGCTGCGGTTTGCCTGTGGTCCCTGTTCTACTGTAGCGGCAAACGTTGTGAGGTTGTGACTGATGATGGAGTGAAAAGCCTACACACTTTTAGTTCCATTATTATTATCATTCAGTACCTAAGGCTAAAGAAGCAGCAGAGTCCTTGCCAAGCAAGCTTTTTAAGAAATTTTTGCTTTGACTGTCCATTGCAAGACTTAGATACCTATAATATTAAATACCTATATTCACCAATGACATTTTAGTAAGAAAGTAGAAGAAAAGTAATAAGATACTAAATAAAATATGTTTTTTTAAGAGACCCCATCACCTTACAGAAAACCACAGACAAATAACTACAAACACATAGTTGTGTTCCTGTTCATGGATAAAGCTTTTCAGTGCTTGTTTAGGAATGTTTTTTTTTAAATGTTTTTCTATCTTAGGGTTACCTACTATCAAATTTTGGATCGGCAAAATGTATAAAGAAAATGCAGCGTGGGAAGGCCTCCAACAAGGTGGACCGACGACCTGGTAAAGGTCGCGGGCAACCGATGGACATGACAGCTCCGAACCGAACGATGTGGAAAACCTTGTGGGAGGCCTATGTCCAGCAGTGAACGTCTTTTAGCTGTGATCGATATAGAAAACACGTAAAATAATAGCTCTACCTTTGTAAATCGGTTACAAAGGTAGAGCTATTATATTTCATAAAAGTACTTCATATTTTACTACTGTCTGTTTATTTATTATACTTATTTTGGTTTTGTATATAAGTCTGTTATTATAAATGGTATTTTCGCTATGATTCAACGAGTGATGTTACCTACGTAGCTATCTACAGGAAGGAAGGAAACCGGCTTGCACCGTGCTGCGAGCCGCGCGCCGCGAGCCGCGGTGCTCACGACTCAACGACTATTGCAGACTTTCTCACGAGTTCAACTGGGATAGGTCACAAACAACTAGGATATAAGATAACACACCGTTTTGTTAGGAAATATAATCCTTACTAATATTATAAATGGGAAAGTTTGTGAGTATGGATGAATGTTTGTTACTCTTTCACGAAAAAACTACTGAACGGATTAGGATGAAATTTGGCACAGAGATAGATTATGGTCTGGAATACCACATAGGCTACAGCGATAACCGACATCTACGCAGGCGAAGCTGCGGGCAACAACTAGTAATAATATATACCAGACTAGGAACTGCATTAAAAGCAGGAACTGCGAAGAGTTTAGAGAGATATCCAATTATTTATTGAACGAAATGTTGAAATGGTTTTTTTTTTCAATAAAATTTAGCTTTTATACATCGACCTTTATACTTCCATCTATGTATCGAATGTATAAATAAATCGGAGTACTGTTAAGAGAAAATCAAGCAGGTTGAGTAAAGTACAGTAGTGCTAACAAGTGAAATGAGAACAAGTGTACGAAGATCAAATATTTCGCGACGCCACGTTAAAATAACTTATTGTTATATCGGTTTATAGTTTATGTCATAATGTTAGATGGAATAAAGACTTTCTTACGTGTTCATTTCATCCATATAATTAGATATATGCTACATACAAAATTTTAACCATACCAAGGTAGAAATTGCCGAAAAGAAGCATTTCATTTTAGCCACGCAACGACGTAAAATACTCCTATTAGATACAAATGACTGCCTTGGTAGTCCAGTGGTCGCAGTATGCGCCTACTGTGCACGAGGTCGTGGGTTCGATTCCCACACAGAACAAAACTTTGTGTGACCCACAAAGAGTTGTTCTGAGTCTGGGTGTAATTTGTGTCTGTTAATTGTATGTTTGTAAAGTCCCCCGGGACACAGAGCTTGTTCTCTAGTGCAGGAGTTTACTTAAAAAAAACCTACAAGATCTGCATCAAATTCAGACAAAGTATTCGTAAGATATCCCGCCACTTCGTAAAGTAAAGTGTGATTTGGATTAGGAGATAGTCCTAATCCAAATCACACTTTTCACCGTTACATAGATAACAAACCTCCACCATATTTGTACAAAATAAACTTCTATAAAATACAACAAAACCTGATTTGCAATTACAAGTCTTAGCATATTCCAATAAGGACTATATTCTATTGCTTCTACGATTGATTTATGACATCTGTATTATGTCCTGCCTGTCCAAAATTAACCTTATCTTCAACAAGTTAACGTTTATAGTTTTCTAAATACTGTTGATATAAAGTAATGTTGTTTATTCGCAACGCGCTTCTCCTGAGCGTGCGCAGCCTACGTACATGAGCTACGGAAGTGACGTAATTAGACGAGAGGTGTCAGCTAGGTTGTATGTTACGTCACTACACTAGAATGGGTGGTGAATTGTTGGAGCTGTATGTTGAGTGTTGTATGGTGGTCATGTGACGATTGGTGAGTGGCGAAATAATTCAAGGTTAAGGGCATGTAGGAAAGAGTTAGTTGATAGTGAGACATGACCGAATATTAGGTACATTATCTAAACATATCTAATGTTTACTTTATCGTATATGGTTATTAGGTATTAGGTATAGCATCACGCATGTGTCCATAGCCTTAATATTGTCTGTGATAAGCACAATGGATACTCGCGTAGCTAGTGCTCGTAAAAAATATAATCATTTTGGACAGGTCAGTCAGCTCTTCTTACTTTGACGATTTCACAAACTGTCTGTTTGCACTTTAAGTACTACATAGATATTATGATCCAAAAAGACAAAACAGATATAATTTAAATTATATCTTTGAACATTTTTTGTTCTAAATTAAATTAAAAATGTTGTTGCTTTAAATTCAACGCACCTCTCGCCACCGACAGGGAATTCATTCTCACATCCTTGCACCTCAAACATGCCGTACCGTAAGATTCCAGAGGAATTTCTTACCACGTACGATTAGGCTGTGGAATGAGCTCCCTGCCGAGGTTTTCCCAAGAGACTATAGGATGGGGTTCTTCAAGAAAGGAGTGAGTGACACCTCTGGTGTTGCAAACGTCCATAGGCTACGGTAACTGCTAACCATCAGGCGGGCCGTATGCTTGTTTGTCACCTTGGTAGTATAAAAAAAATGTTTCTTCTGAAACTAGGGTAAAGTTTAAAAAAAAACAAAATCTTTTAATCATTATGGCCAAAGTATTGCAGGTCGATAAAAAAATGTCAAATGAGGAGTCAGCTACCAAGTTCATTGACTGAACAAACAGGGGAAGAACCCAAGGCAAGAACTGGCAAGAAACTCAAGTTGTACAATTTCCAAAAAAGCAGATTGAATTTTCATACAAACTCTAATCTCACTTTTCCTCCCTTAAAGACTTTTTTTATTAATTTGATCATTTACAGCAAAAGTCTATCTGTTGACCATGAAAATAAGCCCAAACAAGGCTAGATTACATTGTTTAATTATGGAGCCCCGTTGCCTAGCTACCGGCTTCATCATCAGTTAAGTTAAATTGTATCATTTTCATTTGCTTAGTAATAGTTGCTAAGTAACCTTAATCGAAAGTTATCTAATGGCCATCGGTAAAATACTTATTATTGAGAACTTCAGATGTCCATCTGTGGTTTTCTTCAATAGTTTCACTTTACCAAATAACTTATTGAATGCAAATGTTTGATTTGTTGATAAAAATATTGAAATTGCTATAAGTATGCATGCCTATAATTTTTGAGGAGTTCTCTCAATTTCTCATGGATCCCATCATCAGAACTTTGTTTTTATAAAAATGGGGGCAAACTGAAAGTATGTCCTCTGAGGCAAAGAAAGAATTTTCAAATCGGTTCATAAACGACGTAGTTCTGCGGTAACAAACATGAAAAAAAATACACATGAATTGATAATCTCCTCGTTTTTGAAGTCGTTTAAAGAGGGTTTCAATTTGTAATTGCGCAGAAAATGGCGCAACCAAAATTCTATGTTCACTATATTATTATACTTACTTAGACATTATACTTTATTTTAGAATTGATGTTAAATGTAACAAAGCTAGAGACGAAACGAAGTCCTATCTCCATCATACAGCTGGCACTTTCTCATCGATCAAATATGTAAATATGCCACGTACTTGATTCACATAATAACATGATGTAAAATAGTTGCGGCAAATCTTCACTCAATAAACATCAATCTACATTCAAGATTGTCAATCGTCAATCACAGTGATGTTCCATCAGCCCGCTGGGCTACTTGATCATCAAAGTCCGGGACCGATTGATTGCAATAGTTTGTGTTGGCTTGCAGTTAATGGTTTTTTACTATTTGCGACGCATACCAAATGTACATAGGATCATTTTCTTGAAACTATACTTGTAGAGAATATTAAGCTATGAGATCAGATAAGGAACTTGAGACATTCATAATTTTGTCACAACTTGAACATTTGAATTCAAAAAGGAAAATTAGCAAAATTAAAGCAGGCTTATTGAGAAAGTAGCCGTTATGGATAATGCAATGCCTGATAGTGTTGTGTTTCCAGTGGCAGTGATGAGATGGGCTACCAGAACTCCTAGTGGAAATGTTCAAGGTAATACCAGCAAGTAGATTATTTTCCCTTACACAAACAGAAGTTCAATTGTGCTCTCATAGTCGTAGACGAGTAGAATATAATATCTGAACAATAAAAGCATCGATCACACGCGAACATTAAATAAGAGAGCTCTGGAATAGTTATGATGTTATTAACATGAATTATTTGAAAATATCAAAAAAATCGGTGAGTTCGTGACTTTTAGATCACTAAACATAATATAATTGTGATCGTAATGTCAGCAGAGATCGTGACTGCGTACAATTAAGAAGCGACCTCATAAGTGCAAGTGTGGTATATTAACCGTATTTATTTTAGTTTCTAGAATTATAATGGAGTAGATAGGTACGAGCATGTGCTTCCCCGTGTCCTTCCAAGTATAGATGTACAAAATACCATGTCATAAAACATTTTTTATAGCCCGAGATTCTTGTCAATTCTTTTTGAGGCCCTACTACTAGTCAGCGAATTTGTCGTAAAAAAAAGTATGCTGCCATTTGTTTTTATGACGTTCATATGTATCATGCATTTGATCTAAATGAATAAAAGAGTTTGACTTTGAAGGTTCATAAACAAACAAACACAGTTTAACATTTATAATATGATTACGAGTTTCGCCATTTGCTCATGGCAGGCTTGGTGTGGATTCGATCCCCATATCTACGGCACAAATAGAGCTCGTGTCGCAATTGTCTTAAGTATACTTACGACATATAATAATAAAATTTGGTTACCTATTGTAGTAAAATATTTAAAAACAATTTGAACTGAACGATCGCTATCCTCGTATCTACCGTATATGGATCATCCTAATCGATTATGCTACCCTTAATGATAGTTGTTGATGATACTGAGGAAACTAGATTCTTTGTCACTAAAGACAAATCGTGCGCTTTAAAACATTTTTTGTAGTAAATCGGTGAAACGGTGGTGGCCGAGTGGGAAAGGAACCGACTTAATCGCAAGATGTGTGAGTTCGATCCCGGACAGTACCAATGTGAATTTCACTTTGTGGAGTTTATATGTACTAATCAAACGATTCGCCATCTGCTAACGGTGAACGAAAACATCGAAAAACATCATGTCTTAGAAGTAATTCTAAAGACATGTCTGATTTACCTACACGCATTAGGCCAGCTTGTGTGAATTAAGGCCCAAACCCTCTCTCTCTCTTAATAGAGGAGAGGAGACCCGTGCCCAGCTTATAAGCGAGATATGGGTTGCTATTATTGTAGTAAATCGCTAATAAGGAGGACATTTATATGGAAAACAACATGTAGCAAATTGATAACATGCAGGCGCGTGCGCACCAGTATAACATTAACAAGTTTATTACACGTTTAAACGTATAACCGACGGATTGATGTCAGCTATAAACTGTTAGGTAATAAACCGTTGGATACTATTGTATATTTATTCTAATTTATTCTTTTAAATTATGTCGTCACGCGCCACCAATAATGAACTATGAACTAGAGTTAAGTCTATAGTTTATCTGCCGAGGTTACATCTTAGTTGGTACCTACTGGGTAAATAATAACATTATCATAATCCGTTAGAGAGTATTCTGCCAGGTACACGTGTGCCTGTCTAGTGCTACCTTTCATTTATCTTATGAAGCAAGCCCTGTGTCGCGGCGGACTTTACAAACATACAATTTACGTACGTAAATTACACCAAGACTAACAAACACTGCTTTGGTGGTCCAGTGGCCGCAGAATGCGCCTGCTGTGCACAAGGTTGTGGTTTCGATTCCAACACATAAACACACTTTGTGTGACCCACAAAGAGTTATTCTGAGTCTGGATGTAATTTGTGTCCGTTAATTGTATGTTTGTAAAGCTCCCGTGACACAGAGTTTGTTGTCTAGTGCGAGAGTTGTCAATAATAAAACAAAAAAAAAACATTTATGAAGAATGAAAGTTTTGTCTTGGGAATCGTACCAACGACCACCGGGCGGCGTAGCACAAATATGGCACTCACTAACCACTAGACCAACAGGTCAGTCAACAGTTATATCTTCTACCTCCTTTTATCTACCTATTGTATTGTAGGGTTGGTGTCATGTACTCAGGCATCTATAACTAATGAGCAACATGGCTGGATTTGCGGAACCATGTTGCACAGACTCCAAATAAGTGAGATGACGAAGATATATTTTTGTTTGTACATAGTCTCTGGTTATAAATACCTGTAGATAACTAATCAGTATATAGTATTCTTTTCTTCCATTGTTTTTTTCTATACGCACTTAGGTCAGTCTTTTAGATTGAGTACCTACTTATATACTATTTGTTTAAAGAATACGAAAAAGTTCAACTACCTATATAAATTATAGTCATTCATTAGATATACTCGTCAACAAGGTATAATTACAATTGCGTGTGTCTTTAGTTTAACTTTTTTAGTTAAATAAGTAAGTTTACATAATTATAAATAGGTGTTAGAGTTCGTACCTTAGTAATTGGCGAGCTCGTCCAATCTGCAAAGTGTCCTACACAGCACTGATGTGGTGATATCCTGCACTGGCGATTCGTATAGATGTACCTAAGTATAATATATATAACTACCTACTTATATAAATAGGTACATAATAATATATCCAGCAACATCGTTATCTGATCAATAGTTCGTTCAATACTACATAGGTACCTATAGTAAATCAAAGTTATTCTATAACTTCTTAATAGATTATTCTCGTCACGTTTTTATAGGAATCCCCTTTAATTTTTAAGATCGAACGATAAGTAACTCTTTTTTTCAGTAAAGTATCTACTAAAAAGTTCATAAGTGTACATAAATGTGTATATGTAAAAAAGAAATAGTTACACGACGAATTTCATTCATATAATTAATAATTACACAGTGCACTCGAGGGCAATAAAATTAGTTAGTTATTATTGCTACCGCGTTGGTTATTATTTTATGTATTTGGGAAATGAACAAGACGCTTCTATTAGGCACTTTTATTTAATTATTATTGCTAACGGCACAGAATACTTAATAGTACAGGTACAGAAGGTTCACTTCGCAAAATCATTTAAACAAATATCAACTTTGCTCGCACACAATAGAGCGCAATTCAGCTCCCCAGCGCTAACTTACCTACTTTGCTTATTCACCTACAAATTGTCTCTCTTTGTATCGCGTATTTCTAGATATTATGGTTGTCACTACACAATTTTGATCTGAAGTACCTGTTAGGTTTAGGTAGGTACATACTTACTATACTTTTGTAAACGAGTGACTTTTATATAAATCTGGACATGTGGAGGTATGCTATACAATGTAGGTACTTAGTATAGTTAATAGTACAAGTACTCGGTTCACTCGGTTCTCGGTTAAATTAAAAATAATTAGAGTTTGTCATTGGTTTGTTTGGTGCCATTTATCCAGTTGAAATTTAAAACTATTGAGTTATAGGCGGCTATAATATATTTACCCAATTAAATAAGTACCTACCTAGGTAGGTACTTAATTAGACAAATAAATAATACGTCTCTACAAAAACTGTGCTGTATAGTCTACATATCATAATCTTGCTACAAATAAGTACCTACAAATTATGTTTTTGTAAATGATTACGTGTTTCATTACTTTTCAATATCCTTTGGAATATTGAAAAACGAGAGGTTAGGATCCTTATCACTATTTAAGCACCCGAATACTGTGCAATTATTTTCTTTAAAATATTTATAAGCAAACACGAATCGGTGACGAATTGCAGCTTCGAGTGCGTAACCACAGATTACTAAATAGTTACTACGTAAACGTAACGTAACGTAGGTAGGTACCTTACGTTAGTTCGTGCGAACCGACGACGACCGGCGCGTTGCGCGCGCGCGACACTCGACTAAATAATCCCCCTAGAAATGTTGCGGCCGGGTACTTGTAGATTCATACCTAAACAGCGGAGTGAACCAGGCCTGCTAACGGTCACAAAACATAAATAATATGATTGGTAGTAAGGTAAAGCCGTTACGTACCTTTTTTACGATTATTTTTTATTAGCTTTTCGTGGGTTACTTTTCTTATACATTTATTGGTGCTGCTCTATGCCGTAGCACAGGGTATAAACTCGTATATAATTGTATAAATGTATTCAATAGCCTTAGGGAATAAATTTGGTCGCTTGTTTTCTCAATTTTTGGAAAATTTTAGACAATGCTTTCTTATCGAGAGCGTTGTATAATATCAGTCTTTAAGATTCAGTTCACTACTCAGACGGGTTTTTGTTTATAAACAGAATACTGCACATCACATTAGAATGAAAAAACGACTTAATAAACATCCATATGTAGTTAAATAAATCTCTATTTTTCTGTTCTCTTTCGTCTTTTCTTATTCATGTGAACGCTACATTTGCACTTCTGCCACTAAGGTTTGATGTATGCGTAATAAAATGTAGTATGAGGAATGAAGCTCACCTATGCACATGATATTTTTAAATACATTGTAATGTTCCCTTGTGTGTATAATATAAAATTAACAAACATCTGCGCTTCATTTCTGATCTAATAAAACCCCGAAGGTCGTTCAAGCCTATATCCATGAATAAAACATATCTTTACTCGAAAAAACCCCAATAATGTGGGAAAAAAAGGTGAAAAAAAACAGCCCAAATCAATCTAGACTAAAATATTCCGCGTATTGTCGGACAAGCACGTGCCTAGGGTATATTAACTGCCGTAACTTTATCTATCTAAAAATACCAACTACGGCGTATTAGCAATTTTGCATGTGATTGTTAAAAAACAAACGCTTCCAGATGCATAATTCGTATGATATGTAGTTTTTTTTATACTACTTAGGTGGTAAACAAGCATACGGCCTGCCTGATGTTAAGCAGTAACCGTTGCCTATGGACCCTTGGAACACCAGAGGTATCACTTGCGTGTTGCCAACCCATTTTTTTACAGCAAGATGGAAGTAACCCTGGGATAGGAATACGTTTCTTTCAGAACGCATCCCTAAATGAGCGTTGGAGACTTGTACTCACACACAGGAACACAACTACACCGTTGTGTGTCTGTGGTCTTCTGTAAGGTGGAGATCCTTCCCCAGTGGGGCTTGCTCGCTAGTATGGTGCCCTACCTCTCTTAAAAGTAGGTATTAATGTTTAAAACGATCTATTAATCAACCATTTGCGATCAAATCTCAAGTTATAACCATAAAATGTAATTATAATTGTCAAGTAAACAAGTTAGTTGGTTGTGTATGTGCATCTGAGAGAATGTAACTATTGATACAAACATAGACTACACCATTCATTGAATATAAACGTTGTACACATGATCTTATAAGTGCAACTTAAGTATAATATTATTTTATTTCACATAAATATGTATAAACAAAGATGTATGTTGTCTGGACATCGTAAAACTAAACTACCTAGTACTTAGGTACATGTTTATAGTTTATTAAAGTTATGTGTTTCTGCAATATGGCTTGTCTCGGTCGTTGTAGGACTTAGGCGGTCATTTAAAAACAAATTGTTTTCTACTTTATGAGGATTGTGGTAAGCATGTCACCTACGACACCTGAGTTTTGATTTTCTATTCACTCTAACGTACCTATTTTATAATTTTCATACTAAGTAAGTACCTACACTTTGTATGTAGGTACCTACCACAATAGGTATTACGCTCTTTGGCCCTCGATTTCAGGTGCTACCAGAAAGCAAGGTTTGCGTTTGTTGATGTCAAGAATTTTTAGCTGTTAAGATTCCAGTTGGGCTTTTAAATTGTATTATCTGTGCCAGGGATAAGTTAACGTTTCTTTAAAAACTTATCCCTAAACAGGTAAGCACTGGAGACCTGTATGCACAGGAACACAACTATACCACTTCGTGTAGTTATTTGACTGTGGTCTTTTGTAAGTTAGAGGGCCTCCCCCAGTCTAACTTCTCTCTATTTATTTCGCTTATCAGGCAAAAGCGACTTTAGTGTTTGTGAAGTAAATAACGGGCAGTGCCAAAAACTGCATCTACGCGTAGCCATGCTGCGGTCGCCCGAATTGCCACCCTGCCAGCCTTCTTTTATAGCTCTTTAGTTATGTTAACGCAAATTGTGCTAACAGAGTGAATAATACCAGCTACAGACATACAGTCCAGTTAGCACCTTTAGATTACAATTTGTGCACAGACCTCAATGCATAACTGGTACCTAGTACATAACATCATATCGGGTCACTAAGGTTACAATATAGTCATATTGTACGATGGCCGACAGCCTAACCTATGTCTTGAGAGCAGTGGATGCAGTGCTTGGCAGTTTTGTTTGGTTTTTTTAACAATTCACCTAGCTAATTTTTTGTTGGTTTGCCATCAGCGATGTGCTAAGTAGGTAGGTGTTGCGAGGATGTCAGCGGCCCAATGAAATGGTTTCCACCTCTGACAAGATATTGCGCGGTGTGTTGTCCGAGGATGAAATTGTTATTAACAAGAAAATAATAATAAAACAACATGAATAAAAAAAGTAAATAATAGAAAAATATGAATCGATGTGTAGCGTAGCGGACTTTGGTAACCAGAAGCTCCTTCCCTTCACCATTGTACACACATCTTCCGCAAACATGTCATGCATTAGTGTCACAGTGTGATCTACATAAAAGAATAAATTGGGGTCGCCTGCGACTTCGTCCGCGTGGTAATTTGGAATATTTTCCCCGATTTTGCAACATATCTCACTACTGCTCCGCTCCCATTGATCATAGCGTGATGTTATATAGCCTATAGTCATCCTGGATAATTGCACTATTCAACAAAACAAGATTTTTTCTAATCGAACCAGTACTTTCTGAGATTAGCACGTTCAACCAAACAAACAAACAAACTCTTCAGCTTTATAATATTAGTAGGTATAGATGAATTTGAATTTGAAACTCATTAGGTTCACTTATTGGAGGAAACAACAATTTTTATTCATTGATTTGTTTGTTAGTTAATGAAACAAGGTACCTATTAACAACATTCCCACGCGGTTATGTTAGATAAAAGCAATAGTGACCACAAACTAGTACCTAATAGGTAACTATAACTGTAACACGTTATTAGATAAGACATGACTGATTGCAACGTAGGTAGGTAGGTAGTGCAGTGATACATATGTACATTGTTACTGTTAGGCAATCAAATAGCATTACGACTATATTGACGACTAGCGGCAGCCTGCGGTTTTGTTCGCGTGTTATGTCTATGTTTGACTGCATAGTTGGTTCAGTGGCTTAAGTGGTTACCTCGCCATTTACCACTGCGCGAAGTGTTGTGGGTTCGATTCCCAAACAGGGATTTTTTTTGTGTGGTCCATAAATGGTTGTCCCGAGTCAGGGTGTACTTTGTGTCCATTAATTGTATGTTTCTAATGTCCCCCGCGACACAGGGATTGTTTACTAGTGCGAGAGTTGTCTTAAAAAATTTCGATAAAAGTTCCTTTTGGAATATTGCATCTACCTTTCAAATTTAAATAAGTACAATTGATTAAATTCGTTACGGGGTCCAAGACAGTAGGTTTAGTTGTCCACGGGACGCACGAGTGTCAAAACTCGGTGTATCAGTTGGTTACTCCGCTGTTAATCTTGGCTCACAGGAGTCACAGCGGTGGGCATGTGGGTGGGATTGTCCCGAAAAGTACAATGGTTTTAGTGATTATCCTCCACGTACTTACACACAAACTTGCAATATTCTCGCTCTTGCGTTATAGTAAGAACATATCTACCTACATCCTTTCTTTATATAATAAAGATTGGTATATAAGGTTGTATCTATCATACAGTCAAGACAGTCAAGAGTCAAGACCAGCATATCTGAGATACTTAGTTGCAGAAATAAATTACTTTAATAAATATTTCTGTGTTTGCATAATTTGGATAGATAGATACATACAGCTTAAGTACTTAGTAGGTAGGTAACCTACTAAGTACTTAAGCTGTAACTATTCAAGGCACATGTGCCGCAATGGCGTCGAGTCTAATGTTAATAACAATAATTACTTACCAATAATTTTGGGTGCTGGCAACTTTTTAAAACGGCCATGATATTTTGTCCTTCATTCACTACAAACTTATTTAAACGTTAGGTAATCACGTGTTAGTTCCACCACTGGCCATTGCTTAGCTATACAAAACTTGCGTGTGTGTCGAAATTATTCATCTTGAGTCTTGATTACACTACTTCTTCTTATCGTTTGGTTAGTGGCCAACCTGGTGACAGAGTTATTGAGATCGCCCATATTTCGGCCTCTGTCGTGATTTTACGACTGATAACATTCGCGACCGCCTTTTAACCTGTCCTCCTAAGCACGGAGACGCTCAGATGAAATACCACTGTGCGGTCACCCATCCATAGGGTTACCGTGTCCTTGGTAGCTTAACCCGCTGATCGTTTACCACATAGCGAGTGCACCTAGCATTTACTTAATAAGTATAATATTTTCAGAAAAAGTCAATATATTACAACACTGTATTTAAAAAAAAATATTTTGTGTTTAAAGTATATTAAAATACTAATTGAGAGTAATAGGAATTAGCTGAAAGTAGTATTATTATTTTGTCAAAAGATAACCATTACTTTATATTAATATAATAATTAGTAGATTATGTATAAGAATCTTTGAGAACACGATTATAGAGCTCAGTGTACGGAAAAATCTACAATGGTTTATATTACACAGCTAAAATATAAGTTAATATTAAGAAATACTATGTATTTTTTATAATTATAACAACGTAAGTTTAACGATTATTTTAGCACTTTTAAAAATGTAGCCTAATCTAGGCTACAGTCCGTAATCAAATACTTTCCAACACAAACAATTAAATACTGGATCAAACACTATATTTGTTAATAATTAATTATTTTTGTAGGTACAAAACGTTACAGTTTTAAATAAACTCCGTTAACTAACTAAATATAATCAACTAGTTACATACAACAGAGATAGCAACGAGTCCCGTGTGCACAAACACTAGATACAATTAAGTCCTTATATTGTGCACACTGCTTACAATTAAGTTAAACTCGAAATTCATTTATATAGGTATTTATTTAAAGGTCATTAATAATATAATGAATGCAACAGGTAGTCCGCCGATGTACAATTTATATTATGTGCAAAAGTTTTAAATAAATAAATAAATCAGCAAGATGATGTCAGCTAATTTCCCTACGTCTAGTTCGCTGACAAATGTAGAGTTCTAGAAAGAACTAGCATGAAACTCAGGCTATTATAGTCTTTTTATCGACAGATAGTTTTAATATTTTGTAAGTTACAATTGTTATAGTAATTGATGCCACCATATCTACCGTCTGTGTACTAGCCGTACCTACTAGGTACTGAATACTGATATGTATTTATATTGAAACTGGGTACCCTATTGTAGAATTTTCTTAAATCTAAGAGAACTAGACGACCATACTAGCGCGCCAGCCCGACTGCGAAAGAACCTTCACTTTACAGAAGAACACAGCCAAAAAAACTACACACAGTGTAGTTATGTGGCTGTTGTCGCAGTGTAGTTGTGTTCCTGTGTATGATTACAGGTCTCTAAAACTCATTTTAGGCAAGTGTTTTGAAATAAACGTTTCCCTATCCCAGAGATACTTCATCTTAAAGCCTTGGTGTTACAAATATGGGTCTGCAACACGCAAGTGATACCTCTGATTTTGCAAGCGTCCATAGGCTACGGTAACTGCTTGACATCAGGCGCGCGCCGTATCGTTTGTCACCCAAGTACTTAGTATAAAAAAACCTAACCTAGAACTACTCAGGTCATTTAATTATGTTACACGCTATTTTATTATTTTTTTCTATCGGGATTGCTCGCTAGTATGGTGCCCTACCTCTCTTAAATTTTATGAGAGATGTAAGCAATAAAAAGATGAAGGAGCTAATGTGTAGGATAGAGTTGCTCTCGAGTAGATGAATTCTCTATCTATCTCAATGTTGATTTATACTACAAAGGTGACACACAAACTCTATCGGATAGTCACCGCCTATAATAATTAAATCAATTTATTAATTTAGGTGATTAATGTCAGGTTCTAGATCATTATAATACCACACATCTAATGTCTGAATAAACCTGCAATATTTTTAAAAGACCTATTCAACGAAACCGCTGTACCTAGTTGCCGCCAGAGAAGTGAGAAACATCGTATTCTTAGTGTTTAGTTAGCGGTTAGTATAAAACCTAGTGTCTGTCGAACTCTGTTGCCTCAGTTTCTGGAAGGAGCTCAGACTACTTAACAACAGAAACACGGGGAATTTAAATTGGCTTAAATTACAACTATCAAGAGCTCATTCCAAAAAATTCCGACTGACACTAATCAGGAATAAACTAAATATAAATACATAATAATTTTAATAAAAAAAAACCGACTTCAGTACGACAAGTTGCAGAATTTCAAAACCCTTAAAAACGGCTAGATTACTTTGTTCAATTATGAAGTTCCGTTGCCTAGCTACCTAAGCAACCATATTGGAAACTTATTTAATCGCCATCCGTAAAATACTTATTATTGAGAAGTTCAGGTGGCCATCTGTGGTCTTCTTCATCAGTTTTACTTCATCAAATTATACTTTCTGAATGCAAAGTTAAAAATATTGAAATTGCTATATGTGTGCCTATAATTTTTGAGGAGTTCCCTCGATTCCTCATGGATCCCATCATCAAAACTTTCTTTTGGTGAAAATGGGACCAAACTGGAAGGATTTTTTTTCAAATCGGTCCATAAATGAGGGATTACTGCGGTAACAAACATAAAAAAATACACACGAATTGATAACCCTGAAGGGGTTGATACCTACAATTGTAGTGGGTATTGCATTGTCTATTAAAAAATAATTTTACTATAGAAAAGGAAATTATTCATTTAATAGGTTTTTTTTATATGAACCAAAGAGCAGGTAAGTGTAGGTAAGCTACGACTGACATCAGCCTAGCAAATAGCTGACTAATCTAACCTTTAAACAAAACAACAATTACAATAAGATTATATGATTTCATAAGATTTAGATAATCATTTGTGCGTAAGTGACGTGCGCGAGCGCATGTTGCCGTGGTGACGACCGCGGACGATTGCCGAAGTGCCACTTGTCGCTCAACGCTCTCTATCAATGATAATTGATAATAAAGCTACTGATAAAGAATTCGAGTGGTGCCGCGTGCAATATACTTAAGGAGACGATCTATTGTTTCGTCTGTTACAGTTTCAGAACAGATATATTTGTTTTGTCACTTCGTTTAACGGATTTAATTGCAGTTTTAAGAGAGGTAGGGCACCATACTAGTGAGCAAGCCCGACTGAGAAAGGACCTCCCCCTTACAGAAGACAACAGCCAAATAACTACACGCAGTGGTGTAGTTGTGTTCCTGTGTGTGGGTATAGATCTCCAGCGCTCATTTAGGGATGCGTTTTGAAAGAAACGTATTCCTATCCCAGGGATGCTCCCATCATAAAGTCTTGGTGAAAGGAAAATGGGTTGGCAACACGCAAGTGATACTTATGGTATTGCAAGCGTCCATAGGCTATGGTAACTAAGTAATATAAAATAAAAAGTTTTAATTCTTTCTTCAACGCTCTTTTATGAGATAGGACCACGTTTGACCACGAACAACGTGGTCTTATTCATACAAAAATGATTATCGCAAATTATGAATGCATGATGAATATAGGTACATAGTCGACAATAGACACACACTAAATCGAGTCATTCGTCAACTTGCTCAATAGTTTGAAATCCTTTCTCGTAGACTTTGGCGAGATGGCACATTTCTAAAGTCTACAAAATAGGTATTCAGCGAGTTGACGAATGACTTATTCTATATTATATTATTATTAACTTTATATACTAAATAATTTATTGTTCGTATTATTAACTTTGTAATTATGTTGTTTGCTTTTGCCTTTGCTGTCGACAAACCATAATTAATTAATAAATAAACTTACTAAATCTGAAGATCAAAGCAGCTTTGAGTTTTGGCTCTTCTTTCAAATGAGTCCAGTATGTCGAGATTTTAACATAAGCTTAAATTCACATTTGTTTTTGTTTGACTCTCACGCTATTTTAGGTAGTACTGTCTTGTCTCTAGACTCTATATTTTGCCTGCAGATTCGCCTAAGTGTATTTTTCACGTGGTGTGTTTTTTTTATTTTGGCCACGAACCTTTGCACTAGTATTGATGTGAAACATCTATAGCCGCACGTAAAACAGATTTCTGGCGTGGCGACGCGTCGCCACGCGATGACGTCATGATAACGATTTGAAATAAATTCGTAGTTTTTTGTATTTAATGAAAATTTGACTGCCTCGATGGTCTAGTGGTCGCAGTATGCGCCTGCTGTGCACGAGGTTGTGGGTTCGATTCCCGCACAGGACAAAACTTTGTGTGACCCACAAAGAATTGTTCTGAGTCTGGGTGTAATTTGTGTCCGTTAATTGTATGTTTTTTTTTTTTTGCATATTACTTTTACAAAATAATGTCGATGTTTCACATCTGCCAGGCGTCCCGTGATGGCTCACATTTTTTTATATTATCAGAACAAGTGCCATAACAACTTGCATCGTAATCGAATAAAATGTTTTAGGTAAGTAATAAAGTACAGTCATACCTGGGAAGGTAGGTATAGATTAGAAAGTGTAAATAGAGGCAGATCGATCAGATATACCTAGGTAGGTATTTTGAAATCACTAGAATGTAATTTTAGCAGCATTTGAGATTGCAAGATTTTTTGTCCTGGAATCGAAATCGGTTTAAATACTACATTTGCGCCATCCTTGAGTTCTGAATTTCTTTCATAATAGACCTACTTATTATTTAATTGTCCAGAACTCCTAACTTAAATTAGTTTCAAACTCAAATTTATTTATAAATTTAGGTAAAAAAAATTATAAAAAACTTATTAGAATTTAATAATATCACTTATAAAAATTAAAATTTTTAAATTTAATAGGTAGGTAAGCTAAAAAGATGATTTTATTTTTTCCAATTCACCACTATTACTGTACTGTACACACTGTACGCTGCGCTGTGCTGGCAGAAGTAGAGCCCTCTGTCTTACCTACTATAAATTATCATTGTGTAGAGCCAATGATTTAGGAAATATCGATATAAGAAATCCAAATAAACATTTATAATAATTAGACTTCTCCTTAAGTATTGTTCACGCGGCACTAAGCATACCTATTAGTGTCGTGCGCACTAAGGCTTTCGCAAATAATTGTAATCATTGATAATAATAATGTCGATCAGTCACATTTGATCGATACTACAATGCACACCGCATCAGCACGATAGCAACCTGATTATATTACAGCCTGTCATGCTAAATTATTATTTATTATTATGATAATAATGAATAAATTATTAAATTACATTTTCAAGCATTAGATCAAACAAAACTGATAGCGGCATCTAGTGTCGAATGGATGAGTCATAATGTACTTGGAGACAACATACAAACGACTTAGTAATAGCTGCCTGATACTAGATGGCGCTGAACGGATAATGTAATAATTTCTGTGAATTTCAGTGTTATTGAGTAGGCACATAATTACACAAATAATGTATTTGTCGTTTTGAGAATACGTACCTTTTTCGTACTTTTTTGTTACCTACTTCAAATTGTAACTCATACCAAATTGTAAATATTATAATCTGGCGATTGAAAAGAGTGGCCAGAGCTTGCCAATTCTTCTCTAGGCCCTACCCATGTCAGCGAATTGGCTGTAGGAAAAAAATATGCTGACTTTTGTTTATTTTGACGTTCATAAGTTTCATGCATTTGATCTAAATGAGTTTGAATAAGTTCACGTAGTATTTGGTGATGTTTGTTAGTTACGTACATTAGCAATTACCTACTAGGTGCCTATCTAAAAGTTTACAAATATCTTGCTGTATATCTAGATAGGCACCTATTTATCTAGATTTTTATACAAATGTAGACCTGTAGGCGTTTTTAATTTCAGGAAATCGTTAAGAGGCTTAGATTACTCACGCGTTGCTGACTCTGATACTATCGGTGTTTGAATGTAATAAGTAGGTAATTATATGTATGTATAAATGTACAATTAATTAATATTATAAATATTGTTATTAGTAGGTAAGATAAGCATGACCCGTTTCACTATTTATAGACACGTTTTATTATAAACCTCAAATGATAACTGAGAAGTAAATAAATATGAATTAATTTTTAACCGACGAAAAAAAAAGAGGTTCTCAAGTCGACCCGTATATATATTTGTTTTTTGTTTATTTTTATTTTTTTTCTATCGCACAATATTTGGTCTTTCTTACTCCATCATTCAAAGTCAAAGTCAAACTCATTTATTCATTTACATCAAATACATGATACTTATGAACGTCATAAAAACAAATGCCAGCAAACTTTTTTCCTACGGCCACTTCGCTGACTAGGGTTGGGCCTCGAGAACAATTGGCAAGAAACTCGGGCCATAGTTAACGTCTATGTAAGTTATGATAATAAAACATCTTTAGTGTCTACATGAGGTTCTTCAAGAAAGGAGTTATAAGGTTTATAAAGGGTCGGCAACGCGTTAGTGACACCCCTGCCCCTCTAGACAAGTGGCATAAGCGATAATCTAATCGAAAAGTCAAAAAAGCAAATGTATGGGATTTGACGTAAGATTACGACATTAAATAGTAGACTCACGTCAAATTCCAAACATTTTATTTTTTGACTTTTCGATTCGACTATAGGTTATGCCACTTGTCTAGAGGCTCTGGTGTTGCAAACGTCCATAGGCTACGGTAACTGCTTACCATCAGGCGGGCCGTATGCTTGTTTGCCACCTTGGTAGTATAAAAAAAATAAAAAAAACAGGACACTGTTGTGCGTTTAAACGTTTCTGCCATACATTTTATAACAATCAAACTTAGCTAACATAGGTCCCGTAGTTTAAGGTCCTCCGTGGTGCACCTTTCCATAGGTTACAAACCTATACAGACTTATTTTGTCTCCCACTTTGCTATGGAGGGAAGTGGAAACTTTTTTTTCTTACTCCTCCTATTTACCTCTGATGAGATTCGTTGCGGGGTCCAAGACGGTAGGTTTAGTTGTCCACGGGACGCACGAGTGTCAAAGCTGCAAAGCAAATCATGGCTCACAGGCGTCACAGCGGTGGGCATGTGGATGGGATTGTCCCGAAAATACCTGAACAAAACTTTCGTCAATCCTACTTCCTACTAATATTATAGGTAAATTGTGAAAGTTTGTGAGGATGGATAGGTGTATGTTTAGATGTTTGTTACTCTCTCACGTAAAAGCTACTAAACGGCTCTTTGTGAAATTTGGCATAGAGATAGATTATAGTCTGAAATAGCAAATAGGTTATCGCAATAACCGACATCCACGCAGGCGGAGCCGCGGGCATCGGCTAGTTTTTTATAATTAGGCAAACACTTATCTATGAAGTAGAATATAATATTCGTAGTAAACAAGTCTTGAACCTTTATATGTAATCGTTGATTGAATATTTTAAACGTTATATTTAAAACGCAGTGTTATCATGGAAAAAATTACACACACACGGTGTTTTAATGAAAACAACGTGAAACTATTTTATGTGCGTTGATTTAGATAATGTGTGTTCATTGAATATTGCTTTACACATGTTTGATTAAATGTTCACTAACAAATATTTCATTATTTTGTTAACTATTGCTTACAATCCTTATCTACAATGCATACATACAGATATACCTAACTACCACCGATAGGTAACCTAACCACCGTAGTGGAAATTAACGGAGTTTTGTTAGAGCGCGGATACACCGTTGTGGACACGATGGTGGATTGAAATGCCCACTATTGCCCACAACCCTAATAGACTCTGGCTGCCTTGTTGGTCCACTGTCCGCTGTATGCGCCTGCTGTGCACGAGGTTGTGGGTTCGATTCCCACACAGGACAGAACTTTGTGTGACCCGCAAAGAGTTGTTCTGAGTCTGGGTGTAATTTGTGTCCATTAAATGTATGTTTGTAAAGACCCCCGCGACACAAAGCTTGTTATCTAGAGCGGGAGTTGTCTTTAAAAAAAAAAGAATAAAAGACTTGTGACGTCACGCTTTCACGATCTATTGAGATTGATAGGCAGTGCCGGATTAAGCCAGCGCGGGGCCTGTAGCAAATTCTGTCAAGGGGCCCTTGGTTTGCTTAAGGTTCTTAAATAAAAGGTTCAAGTTTACGGTATTAAATAAATAAAACAGTTTCAAATAAACTTTTCTGGATTTAATATGGGCAAATTTAGAGAAACACTTTCAATATCGACTTCTGTAAGCAAATCATGCTGTATATTCATCAAAATGAGATGATAAAGACGTTCTTGGCCCATTGTGTTTCTTAACTCATTTTTAACCGATTTCAAAAATGAGGAAGTTATCAATTCGTGTGTTTTATTTATGTATGATACTCCGTCATTTATGAACCGATTTTATTTTTTTAATTTTTTGTCTGAGAGGACATACTTTCAATTTGATCCTGTTTTTATCAAAAAAAGTTTTGATGTTGGGATCCCTAAAGAATTGAGAGAATTCGTTACAAATTATAGGCGGACATATAGCAATTTCAATATTTTTTACAACAAATTAAACATTTGTATTCAGAAAGTGTAATTTGGTGAAGTGACACTGATTAGGAAGATCACAGAAAGCCACCTGAACCTCTCAATGATAAGTAGGTATTTTATGGATGGCGATTAGATAAGTGTCAATTTTATTTTATTTATTTATTTAGGTACACAAAACACATTACAATCAAAAACATATCTAAAATAGAAGATACATGGTTTCGAACTGGACTGCAACGTAATAATATGTATACACAGAAAAACAATCTGTAGCAATAAAAAAGAAAATAGTACTAGTTACTGAGCTTTAACATTCAACGCTTAAACACAACGCATCCCATGGTAAAACCTGAATGACTCGGTTTCAGGTGTGACAAATTGTCACACCTGAAACCGAGTCAACCAAGCCCGTCGAAGAATGGAGAATGTCTTTGACTATTGAAGTGAATCTGCTAAAGTTATGATCAAAAATATCGAGAGATATGTTGATCTTAGCAAGTTCGTTATATTGACGTGCCATCCTTGTTAACGGGTTGAAATACGAAACATTTTTTTTAAAAACTTGGAGGCAAATAGGTTCGTCTGATTTGATCTACGGGCTCTAAATTTGATATTAAAACTAATTTTGGAAAGCAGTTGTAAATTAAGGTTGTTGAGCAACTATTAGTAATGTAATGCAAATAAAAATGGTACAGTTGAGTTCAACTCTACCATCCGGTTTCATTATCAGTTAAGTTGAACTGATTATGAAGCCGGATGGTAGGCAACTTCATAATTAAACAATGTAATCTAGCCGTGTTCGGTGTTTGGGCTTATTTGAATAGTCATGATATTCACTTTAGCTGTAAATGAACAGATATAGAAAAAAAAGGAAAAGTGAGTTCAGAGTTTGTATGAAAATTCATCCTGTCCTTTGGAATTTTTTATAACTTGCCGCATTGAAGTCGTTTTTTTTTGTTAAAATTATTAATACGTTTAAATGTTGATAAAGGACGTTCGGATCATGAGAGAAAAGTTAATGCGTAAGGCAACAGAGGCACAACCGCTATGTCCCTGCATTTTAAATCTGTAATATCTTCGAAAATATTAATTCAAAGTACATGCTGTAGGGCCAGATTAATCCATATTAAATGCACAATGTATCCTTATATACATTATTGGATAAATGAATACTTAATTGGATAAGGATTTATGCTGAATTGCTTAAAACCGTTTCGTAAATAAGCCATTATTTATCGTAAAAAGTAAAGGATAAAAAAATGGTTATTGTGAATTATTCCTAAGAGATAGACAGCGGACTACGGACTTTTTTTGTAGTCCTTTTTGGTGTACAATACTGTAGTGCTTACATTATTTTTATGTATCTTGTAGGTTTTAGCCACCGTTTGCAAAGTAAGCGCAAAAAATGAGTTTATTTACGAAATATATAGTAGATAATAATATTATGCATTATACATATAAACCAACCCGTCCGGCCAGCGTGGTGTAGTAGACTAATATCCCTCCAAGTGTATGGAGGAGACCCGTGCCCAGCAGTGGCACATTAATGGGTTGAGATGATGATGATACATATAAACCTTCCTCTTAAATCACTCTATCTATTTAAAAAAAACCGCATCAAAATCCGTTCCGTAGTTTTAAAGATCTAAAATCTAAAATAGGGACAGACAGTCAGCGGGAAATGACTTTGTTTTGTACTATGTATTGATTAACCACAGTAGATTGGATCGGGACTGAGTTAATAAAACTTAAATAGTTCCTCTTTCTCGAAATATAATCGATATTCGTCGTGCAGGTTTACGACTTCCAGCCTCCCGAACAAGTCGGTTACCGAAAAGGGTTTAGTACCATTGGGCCAAATTGACACTCGGTATGTCGAAGTGATGAAGTGCTTGAACGAAAACGCCACCATGTCGGTCCGTTTCCATGATCAGAGCACGAAGCCTAACCAGTTGCAGCGAGGTGCGAGACAGGGATATGTCAGATCCCCGAAACTATTCACCGCTGCATTGGAAGATGCTTTCAAGCTTCTGGATTGGAATGGACTCGGAATCAACATCAACGGCGAGAACATCACTTACCTTCGATTTGCCGACTATATCGTGGTCATGGCTGAGACCATGGAAGACCTTGGCGCAATTGCTCGATGGCCTCAGTAGAGTCTCACTACAAGTGGGTCTTAAAATGAACATGGACAAGACCAAGATTATGGCAAATGTCCATGTCGCACCCGCCTCTGTCACAATTGGAGGCTCTACACTCGAAGTTGTCGACGAATATATTTACCTGGGACAAACAGTCCAATTAGGTAGGTCCAAAAAAGGTCGAGAAAGAGGTCACTCGTCGAATCCGACTCGGCTGGGCAGCGTTCGGGAAGTTAAGTCATATCTTATCGTCCCAAATACCGCAGTGTCTCAAGACGAAAGTCTTTGACCAGTGTGTGTTGCCAGGGATGACATATGGATCTGAGACGTGGTCGTTCAGTATGGGCCCCGTGCGAAGGCTCAAAGTCACCCAAAGTGCAATGGAGAGAGCTATGCTTGAAGTTTCCCTGCGAGATCGAATCGAGAAATGAGGAGATCCGTAGGAGAACTAAAGTAACCGACATAGCTCGAAGAATTGCATCCATTAAGTGGCAATGAACTGATGGCAGTTGAGGCGAAAAGGTTCTAGAGTGGCGACCACGAACTGGAAGACGAAGCGTGGGCAGGCCTCCAACAAGGTGGACCGACGACCTGGTAAAGGTCAGATCCATATGGCTCAGGATCGAGAGTTATGGAAATCCTTAAGGGAGACTTATGTCCAGCAGTGGACGTCTTTTGGCTGAGATGATGATGATGAATCGATATTATATCGTAATCGATTTAAAAAGTATAATCTCGGCTATGTAAACTCGCAAAACAAATGTATACCTATATAAAAAAATAAAAATCTGGCCGCTTGAAGAGTAGAAATGTGCTATAGATGCTAGTCTAAATATATCGATAATAATTAAACCGAAAAATAATGAATCTCAATTTTCAAAAGGCTCAAGAGAGCCTTTTGAAAATTGATATTTATTATTTTTTATTACTATTACGAAAAAAAATGGCAAAAATAAGAATGTGTTGTCTCTCCAACACCATAAACATTAGGACATTAACGTTAAAAAGATAGTTAAATACTTCTTTTTACGATTCAACGCTTTTTACATTTTGGGAGTGAAGCAAAGCCTTAGCGCTTCACGTTTAAGGCTTGCAAGATATTTTACGCTCCTATATAAAAAAAATGTTTCGGTCAAACAGGCTTTGGAGCGCGGGGCCCCCCAGTGCGCGGGGCCTGTAGCATTTGCTACTCTTGCTACGTGGCTAATCCGGCACTGTTGATAGGCTGATTTTATATTTATTTATTAACAATTTTTCAATCGTTTTTAAATGTACTTAATTATAATATACACAAAAATAACTTAAAATAACATTCTTAACACAAAATCTGAAAATAATTATAAAATATTAATATTACCATACTTAGTGATAATATAAATAAAATTAACTAATGATAATAATGATGTTTTGTAAACATCCTAGTAATATTATAAACGCGAAAGTTTGTAAGTATGGATGGATGGATGTTTGTTACTCTTTCACGTGAAAACTACTGAACGGATCTGGATGAAATTTGGCACAGAGATAGATTATGGTCAGGAATATCACATAGGCTTTTACAGCGATAACCGACATCCACGCAGGTGGAGCCGCGGGCAACGGCTAGTATTTGAATATATTTGTCTCAATTTTAGTAATGCACTATATCGATCATGAGCGAGTTTATATTCCGACTCACACTTGGCTGATTTTCGGATGTCCTGTACCCACAACCTTTTTTGAGGGCTGGATCTCCGCCTGGTTTTGTTTTTGTATAGATACCTGATCTATATTTTTAATAATCTAATTCCTGACGGACTGATATATCAACCCACAGCCTTAACTGCTGGTCCTAGAGCCATGAAATGTTGAGGTTGTGTTTTTTGTCAAGTGTGGGCATCGACCAATATTTTTTTGTCGAAAATTCACCTCGGGGAGGATGAAATGGGAAAATTGGTACACATACTGTTAAATTAAAATTATGAGAGACCTTTGTCACATTTTAGCTGCATAGCAACAGGCTCCCTCCCTTTGATGTTCTGTAATGTGCTATCTGTTGATATCCATATGGACATCGTTGAGCTTGACAATACGAAGGAAAATGCTAGGTATATCTCAATGATTGCAGAATTACAGCATGTAGTTGATTTATAATGCAGTTTTAACCATGCTATCAGCAGTGAGACGATGACGTCAGACAGTCATGACGTAATCACAACACACCATGCACACACTAATCTTTTTCAATAAACAGATAAGGAAATGTCTTATAGGAAAAGGTACATTTACATTTTTATGCATGAGAGACCTGAAAATGAAATATATATTAAAGGCTAAGAATAAGTACTACATACTTGATTTATGGCCTCCAACCTCCAACATAATCCATTTGTCTAGAAAGGGTGATACCAAAAGACCAAAACACAAGACAAGGGTCTCCATTCCTCTTTCAAGAGAGCTGTAAGCGTTTAGACTATTAATTATTATCTACACGCTTCATCATCACGAGTAGGTGGATCTGGTGCTTTTTGGCTACTTCCTACTTGGGATGGGTGGTCAGTCTTAGCATGTTTTAACTTTCATTTTAATAATAAAAATAATAGTTCATGGTGTTTTTATTTTCCAATAAGATTGCAATGGGATCTCGTCACAATATGCTTTCACTATAAACTTCCACGAAGATACACATTATAATTCCAATTAGGTACATATTTATTATTTAGTAAATTACTTGATTTGTTATAAAATAGAAAAAAGGATGGTTTGTTATTCTTACTTGCATTTCATTTTCGTATGATGTTTTTGTGCTGCCCTGTTGGCACAAATTGTAAAATGTTAAACTCTGGCAATTTAAATTGCTTATTAGGCTCTAGTAAAATATATTATATATACTACTTATATTTTCTTAGAGCTTATATATTTCCAAATTTTTTTTAAATGTTTTATTGCATTTATAAGATGAATGATTTGATTTTGATGCCCTGATTGCTACATTAATACGTCATTTATTTTGTCAATAAACTGTGTTTTAGTTTTCTGGTTCTCAGATTAAAAACCGTTTGTGCGTATGATCTAAATAAAAATGATTCTGGATTTGGCTTTGTATATATAAATAAATGCCCCATACTGAATTTCAAGTTGTGGTGCTGCTGCATACCAGCCGGGTTCGGACTCATGTATTACAAGTTGGTTACTTCTCCACTTATGTTACTACACAACAATCATTACAATAGTTCTGGCTACCCACAAGCCAGCACAGTTTCCTATTATTTTGACTGCGGTAGTCTGTTATTTTTACTAAAAACTGAAAATGTAACAAAACTTGCCGTTTCTACCAGCTAACGCGTCCCAAGTCTGGCTCTTGTAGAGCCACAACATGTGTCGATGCATTTTATTTGTTTTCGAAGTGGAATATAAAATTGTAAAGAACATTTGTTTTTGTGGGTGACCTCTAGAGGCGAGGCGCCACAGTCACATCGAGGCACAGTGTTAGGTGATGCCGCACCGCGCCGAGGACGTACCGCGTCACGTTACAAAGTGACCGCGACCACGTGCGCCGCGGCGAGACATCTTACCATTCGACACGCTCCAATGACACACAAAAACTGATCAGTTTTTGCTTGTTTCTAAATAATATAACTATTTCTTGACACTGTTACCATTTAACTTCGATTGTCAATTTGATTATACTTTCCTACTTACTTTCTTCCATTTTTACAACTTCTTTTTCACCTTTTCTAATAATAAAAGTATGAGTAATATCACAATTGTCAAAAACAAACAGTTAGAAGCAGTAAAATTTTGATATATTTAGTAATTAGTTAAGTAGATTACTACCTGAAAATAATTTCAACAGAAAGAAAGACTACGCGTGTAGTCTAATGGTGAAGGCTCCAAAGTCCACAACACTACACTGGGTGCTGTGGGTTTGATTCCCACACAGGGCAAAACTTTGCACGATTCATGAATTTCCGAGTCTGAGTGTACATCGTATCCGTGAATCCTATACTTGTAAAAGCCCCGCAACACAGAGCTTATTAGTTGAAAAAGAATATGTTTTTCTTTGTTTTTTTACTAGACATTTTTAACATCACTCATTACCGAATCTGAAATCTGTCAAAGTACAATTCAATGACCGCCACTGGGATGTATGTATGTGCTCAATAACTAAACTATATTTAGGTGTCTGTTGAGGGATTAGATGCAGCATGTCATGTAAATAAAACTATGCCTATATGGATTGCGCGAACAAAATGTTTTGTTATTTGTTTTCTAGCTGTTCTTAATGATTATCCTACCTTACCTAAAATTTTTACGCCTATACTTTACCGCTAAGGCTTACCCTAAAAAGGTGTATTAAAGTTCAATTCTTTTCAAACTCAGATTTGCGTTCAATGCGTGCTTTATTGCATGCCTACACTCTATACTTAGGCACTAACCTAGCAAATTACTTTCAAAACTTTATAAAGTTAGCAACATACATTAAACGTTGAAAGTTTATATAGGTAGGTACGTTTATAGTATCGACACATAGTAGGTACCTATACTATTATAATATTATCAGTAGGTATTGAAACAATTACATCTAACGACCGGTCTTAACTGGCTGTTGATAATCTCTTCTGTTATCCTAACACTGTGGGTTTCTTTAGGACTATTAAAATACTCATAGGTATAAGTTCCTAATACAAGCTTCCACCCATGGCTTCGCCCGCGCTTACAATCAGAAGGTTACAGTTTTTGCTCGAGAAAAAAAATGTAATAATATTTTCGGTATAATAATCTATCGTTGTGCAAAATTTCATGCAGATCTGTTAAGCCGATTTGGCGTGATTGAGTAAAAAATGACCATCCAAACTTTTGCAATTGATTTTGCATAATATCTTCATGACATTCTAAGCAGTAGTGGGACAGGCGACAGCATGTGTGGAATAAAGCCTTAAATCCTCTTAGCTCTAGTGATAGAAGAGAAAAGACCTGTGGCCCGCAATAGGGCACATAATAATATATTATTATGTGTCCTATGGACGTTTGTAACACCCCTGGTGTTGCAAACGTCCATAGGCTACGGTAACTGCTTACCATCAGGCGGGCCGTATGCTTGTTTGCCACCTTGGTAGTATAAAAAAAAATAAAAAATATATATAGGTTGCGATAATTAGCTCTATGGTACTGAATATTGGCGCTGTCCTCACCAACTGAGTTTTGACTGGCTTGTTGGTCTAGTGGTTAGTGACACTGACTGCTACGCCGAAGGTCGTGGGTTCAATTCCCACCCAGGACAAATCTTTGTGTGATGAGCATAATTTTTTTTTCTGTGTCTGGGTGTAATTTATCTATAACATGTATCATGTATCAGTTGTCTGGTTACCATAGTACTGGCACAGATTAATAAATTCTGCCAGTTTGGGGTCCGACGGTGGTGTGTGAGTTGCCAAAAAAAAAAGCAATAATATGCTGAAATGTATGGAATTTGACGTGAGTCTACGATATAATGTCGTAAACTTACGTCAAATCCCATACATTATCTTTTTTGACTTTTCGATTCGATTATCGCTTATAATTGGCACTTGTCTAGACGCTCAGTTCCACTTATTTATAACACTAGCTTAATTAATTAATTTATACACAAATAATTGCTTGTCCCGACTAAGGCGTAAACCGCTGAGGCTACAAACTTCAAATTTTACACAAAGGTTCGAAGGTTTTGTTCAAAGAAATGGTTTTTGTAAATTTCTTATATAAAAGAAATGTTTAACCCGTGTGAAGCCTGAGGCGGGGATATATGTATAGATAAACCGTGTTTGTTTTTCAAAAGTAATATTATGTAATAGGTGTTTTTTTTTATATTAATTAGGTGGTAAATAAGCATACGGCCTACCTGATGTTAAGCAGTTATCGTACGCTTGCAATAGGTACCAGAGGTATCACTTGCGTGTTGCCAACCCATTTTTTTACACCAGGGTTTTATGATGGGAGTATCCCTGGGATAGGAATACGTTTCTTTCAAAACGCATCCCTTAATGAGCGCTGGAGACCTGTACTCACACAAAGGAACACAACTACATCACTGTGTGTAGTTATTTGGCTGTGGTCTTCTGTAAGGTGGAGGTCCTTTCCCAGTCAGGCTTGCTCGCTAGTATGTTGCCCTACCTCTCTTAAAGGTGTATCAATATTATGCCATTTTTTTACATTATTTCAAGACCACGGCTATGTTATTTTACAGCAATATAACACGCACATAGCACTTTGCAAATATAATAAGTGATATATACATACACACACACACTCAATGTACAGATATAGTATAAGTCGGGGCGGAATATGCGCGGGCGCACAAAGCCGCCGCGCGTTGCAAGCTTTTAATTATGTTTCGCTTTGCGCGCGACACCGTGACTCAGGGCTGACTGTTCATACCCAATTGTGTACCTTTATTACAGGAGTTTTAAATGGCAAGAAGGACACATTACTAACATAGACCTTAGTGATTACTAGGTAAATAGATAACAGAGACAAACTAGGAAAAACCTAGGTTGTACATACCCAATTACCTGAATCAGTCCGCGTAGTTTTAGATACTTTCATTATCCATAAACAATGAGTCCTCAGTCGGTGACTATGCCACGACAAAAAATACTCGTTCATCTCTAATACCTTTAAATAAGAAATTCTTGTATATATTTCATTTATTCATAAGTAAATTACATTTGTGTCGAATACATAATCTGAATCTCGGAAACAACGCCAACGATTTTCATGAAATTTTGTATGCAGGAGGTTTTGGGGGCGATTAATCGATCTAGCTAGGTTTCATTTCTAGAAAACGTTAATTTCCAAAAAAGAAACATCCATCCAGGCATCATCCAGGTACTACATACTAAACGGCCAAACACTCAGTGGTCCATGATAATAGGTACCTACAAGTAATTTATTTTTAGGAGAATAGTGTGATATACGATTAAAAACTCATCTCATCCCTATGAACATTTGCTCGGTATTCCGCGTACAAAGTATTCAATTCGATGTCTCTTATTATGGTTACTCCCAACTGTTACTCAAGTTACGTGCAACGTCGAAGTTAGAAATAAATATGAAAGTGTGGAATGTACAGCAATCATAAAAAAATGTAGGATGGAGATTGGCCTGAATTTCTTGCTGGTTCTTCTCATGGCTCTACATCTGACAGCGAACTAGCCGCAGGTAAATTGTCTAACAGCGTCTTTCTAGCTTAGGCAACTGCTACATTCATAATTTATGACCTTCTTAAGTGTTACTTTGGAATCTAAATGATTTTTGAGTTTCAGTATTAGTGTAACTTCAAACATTTCTATTAATATTTCCGCGGTTTTTCTGGAAAAAGTGGTCCATTGCCGTATTCTTAAATTTTCCCTTTGTGTTTTATTGTTGCTGCATGAGACTAATTGCTGTAGAGGAATTACACTTGAAGTATACGTGACTATGATAAAATAATGAAGTGTGGCGCGTTGTCAACCCTGGCGTGCCGCCGGCATGCGGCATGCCAGCGAGCAGCGAGCGGCGTCAAATGTCATTTAACAGCACGCCCGACGCCATTTTATTTTTTGCTCCCGCGCATTTTCCCGCGCGATCATAAAATTTTGTTATTAATACAGTAAAATTTCGGATTAGGTAGTATTAAATTCGAAACAAAGCAGGGATTTAATTGGTCATTCGTGTCCGGGGACGATATTTGTACGCCATATCCGTTCGCTTATTGTTTTCGGTTGTAAAGTTGATTTGGGACGGCAAGCTCGCACTGCCGCCGCCATTCAATTAGCCAGTGAATTTTTAATGAAATATCACAGTGTGTCGGTGTAATTAAATCACGTTGTGTTAAAAATAGAAGATTTACATGTTGGCTATTGTCGCCGCGGCACAATCAATGAACACATTATTACTGTGGGCTATTGTATTCGGTGCCGCTTGTCTACACATTGTTATTATGAATTATTACATATTTACCTACTCGATTTTCTAACACTAGAATTTACAGAAGATGAAAAATCACCTATGATACTTATAATTAAGCAGGATTCTTATATGGCGCTAAATAAATATAACACAGAATGTATAGAATGAACAAACCAATTTATTTTATATATCTCGACTAATATATCTAGTATTTAAATAATTATAATGTAAATATATCTAGTTTGTACAAGTTTTAAATAATATCTAAAAATAGTACATTGAGGACGATAACAATGTATAAAGAAATTGTAATCTGTGCGAGAGAAGACAACATGTTAGGGTTATTCATTATACACACAGCATGTGGATCAAGGGTTCCGAGACCAAACCAAGCTCTATCACTGATGATACATTAATACACAAATAAAAACACATTTATAAAACTATTGGAACTTAAAGTAGAGCCGATTTAAATAGCCGGGTATAATAGCTCTATTTGTTATTGTGAGGGTGCCTGAAGTTTAGCTCGTGTGTTCCTTACTTAGCGCTTTATAAAAGATATTCTTGAATATCCCACGTGAAATCTACACGTACGTTTAAAATACAATTGAAATTTGTACAAGTGTAGATAAAAATTTAAATGTAATCAACATTTCAGTAATATTTTATGGAGCATGAAACATTAAAATACATTGAACTGATTAATAAACTTCGTTGTAGTTATGTATATTTTAGTTTTAAAGCTATCCCCTAATTCACAAAATAACTGCTTTAACTTTGAGAGTATGTTTAAAACATGTGTGTACAGTTAAAACTATATAGATAACTTTCCATATATAAATATAATCATAAAAACTCTGTAAAACATTATTACTTTTGCTACCTTCGAAGACATTCATTGTGTTTGTGTATAGTTTCAGCTAATTTTTACATGATTATGAATATTATTTCGAAATATACAAAATTCCAAAGTCTCTAACTCCATACCCAACAAAATATTTATTTTTTGTAAAATTTTCAGTAATGGTTTTTTGAAATTTTAGTTCTATATATACTCATAACATTTTAACTAGGTCCTTTGACAAGAAATAATCTGTGCGTTTAAAAGTTAAGAAATAAAATGCTATACAAGTAACCTATCAGGTTTGTATGAGATTAAGTACATTTTAAATAAAAATATTTACATCATTGCACCCATGCTTACCTAGATACTCTGCCGTGGTTGTATTCACATACCTTTTCTTAAACAATATCTACATAAGTGTGTGAAGCTTAACATTCCCTACTACATATATGAAGCTTGTTACCAGTAAGCAGTTAGGTGTTGAGGTGGGTTTGTAAACCAAAACCACCCTTACCTACCACCGCTGGGTAATTTTGGTGGGTGAACAATTGTTCTGCCTGGTGGGAAGAGCCTCTTCTATTAAATAACGTTTTTATGCTATAATTTCTAGCATTTATAATGATAGAGTTCATTTTTTTCTACAAATTATCGTGAACCATGTTTGACCTACAAAGAAAATACGTATAGTCCTCTATTTTCTTCCCCAAGATACCATCTTTCTCCTTGCCATAAATTTTATTAAGATCCGTTCGCCAACGTGAAAGGGTAACAAATAAACATACCTATGTGGAGGTTTAGCCAGGCCTATTTAGTACTTTTCGCTTTGTGAACCTTTTAATTAAATTCAAATTTTAGTAAGTGGTTACCAGGCCGTTTACTATCAACTACACGACGCAATTTGAGTTCAATCGTCACACGGGATAAAATAAAATGAACAAATCTAGTCTTTACCTAAATAGTTGGCTAGCCAGTTGGTCTAGTGGATAGTGATGCTAAGCTGTAGGTCGTGGTTCGAGTCCCACTCGCGACAAAACCTTGTGTGATTCATAAATGTTTGTTCAGAGTCTGGGTGTATTTGTGTCCGTAAATTGTATGTTTGTAAAGTCCCCGCGACACATGGCTTGTTCCCTAGTGCGAAGTTGTTAAAAAAAGAATAAAGTTGTTCCTAGTCTGGATGTACACCTACTTTGTGGCCGTGGTGTTTTTCATCAGTTTGCATGCTACAATAATCGATAGTTACAAAAGATTGTAGTTATCTAGAGATTAAAAGAGTGGCCTGCGTTTCTAGATCTACTCTTGTCAGCGAACTAGCCGTTGGTATATTGGCTGACATCATCATATCGGGCGCGGCGGCGTTCCCGTTACTTTCATAACTTATAATTAATCTTAACAAGTGTTACTCAGTTAAATACCTAAATAAACAAATCAAATCATTAGTTTAGGTATATTAATATTATAAGTAGCTTTGATAAACTGTTTATCAGAATATTTTGTAGAATCATGCTATAATTGGTTATCTAACTCTGTAGCTCGAACTGAATCATTTATAAACAGGAGATAAGGTGTGGTAACAGGTTATTAAACAACATGTACCTTGTGTTTGAGTACTGGCCCTTAGTCCACCCAAGGAGAAGTACCTTACTAGATAGAAAATGTTAAGCTTCACAAAATATAATCTATATAAAGATATCTTACACACAATAATATCGTATATACATCAATATAATACTTCTTTTATCAACAAGTTATCTTTATCACTAAATATCGGTCCATTTCACTATATCACTTCCACTGCCCAGTGCACAGATCGCACAGAGCGCACAGGTAGCACAGCTCGGCGGTGGGTGCACACTGCACCTACACACTGTGCACCCGATATAATCTTACTCTACTAATCTCAGTCGTGACGTTTATTATTGAGAATAATGTCAGAATCACTCGCACCACTGGTCCACCGTGTTTATCACTGTATCACTTCACTAACTGGTGATGACGATGAGTGGTGATCACCGGTCGTGGTTAGTGGCGCGCGCGTGTCAGAGGGCGTGCGCGTGCGCATGGTGGGGCGGCGGGGGCTGCTGGTGCGGGTGCGGCAGCGCGTGAGGGTTGCTCGCCGTGTGCTGGCGACCCTGAACACAAATGTTACCATTAACTACCAATAGAAAAAAACATATCACATAATCTAAGTATTTGATGTAAGTTATCATTATCAAACCAAGAACAACTCATTAGCAACCGGCTCGCCAGATATATACCATAACCTATGGATTTGTTTTGTTTACTTACTAGACACAATTTGCCGACTTTAAGACATTTTTAGTTAAAAGCAAGTACGAAAAATTCTCGAGAATGAAGAAACTCAATGAATGAAATGAAAGAAATCCACAGACAAGTGATACCTGTAAATAGACGTAGTAGTCGTAGGGCTGATGCAGCGGCCAGCAGCGCTGCGGCGGCACGGGGTACAGCGGTGGCACCGGGTACAGCGCGCCGCCGCCGAGCTTGTTGCGCAGGATGCGGCTGATGCTGGACACCGACGGCACGTTGTACTTGTCGCACACGCCGTCCGCCAGCAACCTGTCGCGGATCTCCCACGCGAAGATGCCCGGGTCTTTCGCTTTCAGTTGCTTTATGTAAGACACCACCTGACAAGAACGGAGAGTTAATTTTTGATGGCTAAGTAACCATCACCATAACCGTAAATAGAAGAGCAAATGCGTTTCTCTCGTCGAGGAGACCTCATTGCGTACGATAGCAACCCTAGTGGTTGCCCCTTATAGACAATTTGCCATGTAGTACTAGAGAACCACTTAATCATGTCAATGAGAAACATCTTTTCTGGTAAGTTCCACCCAAATTAAGTTAATAATAAAACAGAATATCAGCTTGGCCAACAATATCATAATATTTTTTTTGCGCGTTTCATAAAATACAGATGGAATTCTGTCACCTTCAAGAATTATCATGTTTTTATAATATAACACTATTCGCAGTAGGTATTGCGCAGTAAAGTACCGGGTCAAATGTCATTTGTCACTAAAGTGATAACCGAGCACTTAAGTGGTACCAACTCTCTGATATAACAGCATGACGCCATTTCATTTTAAAAAGTGACCACGTTTGAGATAAATAAGTAGGTACCTATACCACTAGGTAGGTACCACTTTTCGTCACCAACATACACTGAAAGTTGTCTATTAATGATGATCATCGTTCCTCATCATCACCATCCAGATTGTCATCAAATTTTCTGCAATATTTACCTATGATATGATGATAGACCCACGTATCAAAACACGTATAACTATTTTTATTAAAAAGAAGTTCAAAAATATTATGCCAATGTTAACAGTCTTTAATGTTCATTTGTTAGATCTGTGATAAATAAATCATCTAATATGAGGACGAGAGTCCATCATGTGAGGTTATGAACAAGATGTCTACCTTGGGTGTGGTAACTCTAGGTTTGGACCCTCCGATAGCTCCAGGTAGAATGGAACCAGTCTCGTGGTACCTCGCCAGGATCTTCGACACGCAGCCGTGAGATACTCGCAGTTGACGACTTATGTCGCATGGCCTGAGAAAAAAAATCATATGTTAGACAACGTACTTACTCAAAGTTTAAAATCATTTCGTTCAGGAACAATCAGTGTTCTGCTTTTATAAACGGGTGCTTCGACACTACATACAGAGAACCTAACTGCTGAATGCCGAAATGACACAACTAACAATCCAACTAATAAAAGTGCTAGTGTTATCGAAATACCCTGAAGAGTTTGTCTGTGTCTTTTGAAGCGAAGGAATATAGAGTATTGCGGGCTATGTATGTCTGTTGAAGTAAAGTTAGATACTTTGTTTCCTCGTTTAGCTTCGCTCTACTTCTTCACTTTGCAGATATTCTGTTTTACACACAGACACACATGCTCTGCTTCCACACTCAACTTCTTAACTCTGCTTCTGCATTCTGCCACCTCTATCGGCTTTCTCGCTCTAAATATATTCCGTTTAATGTATGATTAGATTCCACAAATTTATATAAACCTTTTTGGGCCATTTTATTGACCATTATTTTGTGCCATTTTATTAATCAAAATGTAGAGCCATTCTATTTATTCAGACAGACGTTGACTACAGAGCTTATCAGCCCCTCTAGACAAGTGGTATAAATGGTAGTCGAATAGAATAGAATGACATTATATCGTACAATTACGTCAAATCCCATACATTTGCTTTCTTTCCTATTTGATTCGACTACCGTTTATGCCACAGAGGCAGAGCTTTTGCCAAGTAGCTGTAGTGATTGGGTTTAATATGAATAGTCTCCTCTCAGTACAACAACTCGTAAATCTTGGTACATTATATATTATTATGATAACATGTTGTTTATGTAATAGGTGTTATTAGAGAAATAGAAATATCGATAATTATGTAACGGTCTCGATAAATGGGTAGCAACATTCGATGATAGGGAAAACAATTATCTCCGGTGTAAATTGAAGGACGCTGTGATTCGTATGCGTTATGTAAGTACTTATTATTGTGTACCTATGTTTATGTTTTGCTTTATATCACACTATGGACACTTGGACCTTAGCTTGCTTCCTACCGTCATATATTAGCACTAGCTTTATCACGCGGTTTTACCTGCGTTAAAAATTTGTAAGTAACTAAGTAGGCGAAAAAGAACATGAGCCATATCGGCCAAGGGTTTTTTACAGACAGGTTGGGCACCATATTAGCGAGCAAGCCCGACTGGGGAAGGACCTTCAGCTTACAACACAGCGGTGTAGTTGTGTTTCTCTGTGTGAGTACAGGTCTCCAGCGCTCATTTAGGGATCGTTTTGAAAGAAACGTTTTCCTATACTCCATCTTAAAGCCCTGGTAAAAAAAATGGTTCGGCAACATGCAATTGATACCTCTGGTATTGCAAGCGTCCATAGGTAACTGATTAACAACTTGTTTCCCACTCAAGTAATATAAAAAAACAAATGGGAAACACCGCAGCAGGTGGTTCATTCTAGAGCCTTCAAGTACAGTATGCAAAGCAGATACGGTTCGAGGGTTGCTCTAGGAAAATTGTTGTTTTTTGTTTTCAGAAAGTACTAAATATATTTTATAAGGCTTTGTGAGGTAAAATAATTACACTCATTTACTCATAGCGTAAAACAAACAAAAATCAAGCTTTCTTCTTTATAATATTAGTTATATTACTACAACCCTGCAATCTTCTGCTTTGCATGCTGTATGTGCTGTATGTGGGAGAAATAATCGCTGGAATCCTGCTGGACGAAATTGTACAATTGAACTCTGCTTTGGAGTCGAGTATTGCATTGATAGAACGTTGACGATGGCACCAGGTCAATCAGCTCCTATTCCAAGACATACAACACATAGGGAGCCTAAGTTTCTCCGCAGTTTAATCGTCTGTATTTTTTTTTTATATTAAAAAGACAACTCCCGTACTAGCTCTGTGTCGCGGGGGACAAACATACAATTAACGGACACAAATTACCCCGGGACTCAGAACAACTCTTTGTGTCACACAACGTTTTGTCCTGTGTGGGAATCGAACCCACAACCTCGTGCACAGCAGGCGCATACTGCGACCACTGGACCACCAAGGCAGTAAAATAATAATTATGTTTTGCTTGTAGAATACGTCGTCAGTGACCATAATTACGTATATAGAATATTTAACGCGTATCCTGACAGGTATTTGGGTATAACGGTAGGTTATTGTGCCCTTCACAGTATTTCTAGATTTATTTATTTTAATTCTCTGTTTAATATTTGCCCAACCTGGGCTACGAGAAAGATAAATATGGCCATAAAATAGAAGTGTACCTACAGATGACGTCCGATGGGTAAGTAGCGAAGGAAAAACATAATGTTTCATCCACCGCACTTAAATATAGGAGAAAAGGGACCCAATAAGTTTTGCCCACAAGTGAAGTATTTAACGGAGCTTCGAGCACTAGTTACCTGATCCCTAACTGCGCCAGCTCCACTATCCGCAGCCGCACGGCGTTGGGTAACGGTCTCCCGTTGACGAACACACCTCCTAGCTGGTTCACTTCTCCGTACTGCTGCGTGCCCGTGCCAGCCACGCCCGGGTTGCCCATTGCAGCTGCGCTTGGATCTGACGACAAAAATAAAGTGGGATTTAGTATACAGCGAGATATCTAGCTCAAACTTGGGCAGTTCGATTGGGAAATTACCTCCTTACAGAAGCATAGATTGTTATATTTCTGTAGGTTCTGTAGCGAGCTCTTAGATTTTTTTTTCGTAGAAAAAGACAACTCCCGCACTAGAGAACAAGCTCTGTGTCGCGGGGGACTTTACAAACATACGGACACAAAGTACACCCAGACTCAAGACAACTCTTTGTGGATAACACAAAGTTTTGTCCTGCGTGGGAATCGAACCCACAACCTCGTGCACAGCAGGCGTATACTGCGGCCACTGGACCACCAAGGCAGTCGATTGCAAGTACGTTTTCCTATTTCTAATGGGTCGCAACAAAACAGTAATCAAGTAATCCATCTGTATGATATAGGAATGCATTGACGCTTGTTTACCACCTTATGCCAGAAGATGGTAGCTATCAAATTGTTTCGGATCCCTATCAAACAATACGAAGTTACCAGAACTAATACAGCATTGGTTTACTTTGCATCAAGCGCATAAGCTGTTTGTAAATGTAATTGGTTGACCATATTTAAGTACCAAATATCCGATACAGTGAGTTTTTTGTTTTTTCTAAACGTTCGCCAATTAAAGTGAACCCAGCGTGTGCGGTGGTGTGACGTCAGCACAGTTTCTGTGTATCGTCGGGTCGAGTGTCACCCGACACCCACTTTGAAGCGCGCGACACCGACCCGAGCGAGCCGTCCTGTGTCGTCGCGGACGGACAGACGACGCCCTGTCGTAAACTTACCTTGTTAATATTTTTGCTTTATTTTATGCAACTATATGACTTCAGATCTAAAAGTATACTTTGAAATTAAACTGCTGTTTCAAATATAAGTAGATTCAGTTATTCATAAATATTTGCATCTCTATCTATAATTCTCACTAATGTGATTACCATAAATTTCTTGTAAGGCAGTCAGCCTTTAATTGCCAGATGCACCTCTCTTACCCACATTTACAACCCATCACTTTTCATTTGGTATTTTGGATGGATCAATCGATAATTCCTAGGTTTTACATCATACTAACAGTGAAGTGACCAATGTCTAGGAGCACCAAAGTTTTTAATTGTCCCACATATCTCTCTGATGTAGATACATGGGCACTGTGCTACTGGTGCATGGCTTTACAGTTACTGATGTTAGATACTTTTAAAATTCAAACTAGGATTATTAATTTAGCTATAACTAGTGATAGAAGGCGGTACTCACAATTTCAATAAAGCACACTTATAGTTTCAACATATTCAAAATAACTGGCTTTGTTATTTGACCATTCGAAAAACACTTGTGAACTGGTATATCTGCGCTCAATTTACAAATTTGCAATCATAACATCGGCATTAAGTCCACATTACGCATTTCAGGGGAGTGTAAAATTAAAAACAAAATAAGTATGACAATCACAACGCCTACGGCTCGCCATACTCATATACTGTGGATGTGGTACGATTCAAACCAAATCAAATCTAATCATTTATTCATTTACGTTACGCAATAATGTCAAATGTGACATTTACTAACGTGTTGTCACTTTCGTCAGCAATTGTAGCAATATGTGCTCCTAAACTATGTTGTTATACACCTGGCCGTGATGCTTGACGTCATTATATGCATACATGTATCATACATACTGACGTTGATAGTGATCTTTAGTGACGTCAGCACAGGATAACAGTTAGATGTACCTAATTCTTAAATCATATATACATAATTAATAGCCACTCTTATTATGTCGTCTAACTATGAGAACAGTAATCTACATCTGTATTATACTGAGCCAAAAATAAATACAACTCAAAATAAACTAGTGTTCCCACTTAATATTTTCGTAATATTTAACACTGAAATCTTGTAATAAACATGAAAACTATTCCAACTGTCATACGTACGACACGTATCGCGTTGCATCCGCCCAATGAACGTCACTCGTCGTGTCACGTTTGACGTCCGTCACTTTGACGTACCGTCACCTGCACGTACCATCATTCTGACGGTTGTACACTCGATCTGTCCCTCGATGACGACAGCTGACAACAAATGAGTGTAAACCGAGATGACTGAAGATAATTTTCAGTTTGTTTTCACGTGTAAACTGTTTAGAAACATTTATCTTGGCAGCTAGAGGGTTATTTATAATTAATTAACGCGGCGATCTGTCGATGATAATGGTGATGCATAGCGATGAAGGGTTAGCAATTAATACGTTTTGTAGATTAATTTTAATATCTTGATTAATTTGTAATGTGTATTACATTGCGTTTACAATTATGTAATCGGACCGACGGATTATATAATCTGTCTAAAATATAAGCGGCACAATAACAGAGATGACTAACTACTAAAACCATTATAACATAACAGGAGCTTGGGAGTGAACCCGGGACTTCGGCACGACAGTCGTAATTACAGTCATGGCAGAATAACTGAAACTGATTATGTTGATGACTATAGTTCTCAATTTCAATAAGGTATATAAGGTAAGCTAGGCGTTTAATTATACGATGACGGTACTTAGTTTGGGTTGTATCATTTACTTGTTAGAAGAAACCAACACTTCTCTTATACTGTTGACGACCCTATAGGTACAGATGTAGAAAATTGGTCGTTTTATGTTGGTGCTAAAATATTATATCGCCTTACGTCAATAAGACGATATTCGATGCCTGCAGCAATAATTGGGGATCCTGTTCGCCTTTCTCTTCGCTCTTTTTGCTAAGTATTCCTTAGCAGTTTAAAAACACTTCATTTTATTTTCTGTTTGTAATTCGTAAAATGTCAACCTTATCATCACGAGCTGATCACGAGGTCCCGGGTTCGATTCCCGGGCCAAAAATTTATATTGGGTATTTCGTCAAGAAATTCGCAATAGATGGCCAAAGTTTGGAAATTGGCGGTGTTTACACCCCCATGCCTCGGAAAGCACGTAAAGCCGTTGGTCCTACGCCTGATCTTTCACCGGTCGTGTCGGATTGCCGTCCCATCGAACTATGAGAGTGAGGGAATAAAAAGTGTACTTGTGTTTGCGCACACACTTGTGCAATATAATATCTCCCGCGCAGATGGCTAGACTCCGTTGAGATTAGCCGCCGTGACCGAAATTCTGTTAGGAGGACATTATAAAGAAACACAGTTTATATACATTTACAAACAGATTTTAATTGCGCCGCCATATTTGACCGAATGTCATATTTTTGAACCACGAACGGTCTGGAAATTCATAAATGTGTTTTGTTACCATACGTACCATAAACATATCGTTGACAGTAATAATAAATAATGCGACCGCTATTACTCCACATATAGACATTAATAACTTAATTCTTAAACAAAAAACAAAGTTATCTGACACGCCATAACTCACGCGAGCACTACAGGATTAGACAAAGTACAGTTGGCAAAATAAACGGTGTGCCACTCCTCAGTCGTCCGCGAACAAATTGCCTGAACACTGTACAAAATGCTTGACTAATGTTCACTTGTCGTTGTTCTGTTGCGAACGTTGCCATCGAAAAACGACAATCCGTGTTTTACTTGCACGTCAGGGGTTTATTTATATGACTGTACTGATTTAAGGGTTGTTAAGGTGATACGTACACTGACGAGTTGTAAATATGTCATTAAAGTCAACCATTTTATTAGGCAATATGACAAGACTTTAAGATTTCGAGCTAATACGTAATCAGCTCAGTCTTTGCATATTTAAAATCTTCTAATATAGGTAAAAGCAGTGGTGGTCGAGTAGCACGCAAGAGGTGCGAGTTCGATCCCAGGTTAGGTGTTAATTTCACTTTGTGGAGTTAATATGTACTAATCAAATGATTCGCTATCTGCTAACGGTGAAGGAAATCTAGTAGTATTATTAGTAATTCTAAAGACATGTCAGATTCACCAATCCGCATACGGCCAGCGTGTGTGAATAAAGGCCTAAACCCTCTCTGTCTTGATGGCTACTTCCCATTTGGTAAACTTCCCACTTGGTAAACCTCAAAGTATACCTACTAAAAAGTTGCGTTTGGTAAACTTTTCGTTCCTTCATACATTTAATCCCATTTCGAAAACTTTGTTAGTATTGTTATTGCTGCACGGTACAGTCAGTGTCAAATTAAAATTGAAATTAGATATAGGTGTTTTAACACTTTGACTGCGGCGCAAGCATAGTCTAAGAAATTCCAGAAGAATCCCACAATCACGTCAAACTGTGTATGGCTCTTGCACATTTACCCAGGGAGGACATAAACGATGGCTGGCTATACGTTATGGGTCAAAGGTAAATTCATTTTGCTGTATTGAAATGAATGCTTTTAGGTCCGGATTTTTCTACTACCACCGCACATACCACCTTTGGAAAGGCGCTAGCTACTTGACTTTATGCGTTAGAAACTAGATATATGGTTTTAGTATTAATAATCTTCATTGAATTAATTTTGTAACAGTTTTGAAGAAAAAGCTATAATGGAATTCAATGATTACTTTATGGATCAGTGGTTGGAAAATAAAGACATGGTGAATATTTAGTGTTGCTATGCGCAAAGACACCGCTCGACAAACCTCGGAATTGGAGTTTCAATAGCGAAATTGGAAAAAGGCCATTAATTCTTTTGTTTTTCTAAACAATAGCAGGAAATATTAAAAATTATGAAAATCGTTTGAAAAGGTACGTATTTCTGTTTTTCTGTCAATAAACTGTAGTTTTAGACGACACCTGTGATAAATACATACATTATTACCTTAATTAATTGTAACACAATTTCTTTTAGCTTTATTAATAATGGAGACATTATATCAAAACGAATAAAAAAGACCATTCAAAATGATAAACGAATTAACAATCTGCTCGGCGATTACAAAAGTGGAAAGATCTCATTGGAAAATTGTTTAAACATATTATCAAGCATTGCTTGCATCACTTAATTTTTTTTTAAATTGTTTTTTAACTTTGTAGTGTAGTCTTTTTCTTAAGTTAATATACCAAATCTGTGATTATTGTTTATTTTTTCAATTTCGCATGTAGTCTTGGTTATCAAAAATTTAAAGAACTATAAATGTTATCATTAAAATATATGTCATATCGAACTGTGATTATTCTTAATTTTTTTTTAAGTTTATTTTGCTTTGTTTTATAGTAAAATTTTAATAATGTAGATTTCTTATATTGTAAAAGAATTTAAAGTTATTTGGACACGCCACTTGTTATTTCTGTTTTTAATACACATAATCCGTCTATTGTACCTGAGATTTAAAATATAAAAAAAAAATATATGACAATGTTATCATCATTTTCGTGTTTTCTTTTTTTACTTGACTGTACCCATTTCAATTGAAAGTTTACCAAACGGGATACAGCACATATAATCACTGAAATGTTTTCGAAATGGGATTAAATGTATGGAGGAACGAAAAGTTTACCAAACGCAACTTTTTAGTAGGTATAGTTTGAGGTTTACCAAATGGGAAGTTTACCAAATGGGATGTAGCCGTCTTGATAGAGGAGAGGAGACCCGTAACCAGCAGTGGGACATATATGGGTTGCTATTATTAATAAGGTTTGAATATTTTAAATGTTTTCAAGGCATATCTAACCGTTATTCAACTAAATATATAGGCATAAGACTAATATTGCATAATGGTAAAAACGTCGCTTAAGCTTTGTTTGTATTATAGACGTGTTCAAATGCCTGCTAGGGTACGCTAAGGTAAGGTAAAATAAACCACTTTGATATGATTTGAATAGAAGAAGTCAGAGGTCAAACGAGTCATTTTATTTTATTGATGTCAAACAATTTGCTAGCAGGTCTAGACTTTAAGTGGCTTTAGAACTAAACTCGTTATTGTATATTATTGTGCGGTTGCATTGAGTGCAAGATTTGCATTCAATGGCATGACTTTTTTGTAACGCTTTATCAAATTTCGTACTTTACAATAGTATATAAGTATCAGTGAAATGTGTGACAGCGACCCTTGAGGGAGAAAACGAATATTAGACCGTCAAGACAAATCTGGTGACAGATTTATTTAGATCGCCCATATTTAGGCCTTTATCGGGATTCAATGACAGTTAACACCAATCGACTTCTAACGTGCCCTCGTAAGCACGGAAACGCTGAGATGAATTACCACTATACGGTCACCCATGTATAGGATTACCGCGCCCTTGGTTGCCTAACCCGTTAATCGTTTACCGAACAGCGAGTGCACCTGGCTATGAGCGCCACTCTATGATTACTGACTAAATTGGTATCAATACAATGCCTGGACATGTGGACTAAAGAACAAATGGCTCAGGGTTGGAAAGGCGTGACTTACGTATGCTAATACAAGCGTTAATGGACTAAACAACACATTTACCGCTCATCAGATGCTAGGATCGTCGAATATTGATATCACTAAAAGAAAAAAGTTTATACTATTTATTGATTTCAAGAGTCACTCAGTGGCGTAGCGTGTCTTGTCGGGGCCCCGTATAAAAGATTTGCTTGGGGGTAAAGATTTTTCACAAAAGAAAAAAATATTGTGAAAAGAAATATTTATTTATCATAACATAATTTAACCATTTTACAAATAAAAATAAAATTTTAAATATTCACTCTCCTTGCCTTTTTTCGGCAAACTGATTTATTAAATCATTTATGGCTGATGACGATTTTAGTTTTTCTAAAGTTTCTGCCTCTATGGACAATAGTGAGAGCAAGAATCTTAGTGAGAGGTCTGACAGCCGACACTTTGGGGGCCCCCGTGGCCCGGGGGCCGCATATAATTGATACGGCAGATACGGCGGTAGCTACGCCCCTGTCACTCATCCAGTATTCGATACAACGAAATTAATGATTTAGTTCATATAAATAACTAGCCACCCGTCCCGGCTTCGCATGGGTGCTATTTCCCGGGGTCCCTTTATGCTTTTAGCAATAAAATATAGCCTATAACACTCTCTAATAACGTGGCTTTCTATTGGTAAAAGAATTTTGAAAATCGGTTCATTAGACCAGAGATTTTTTTTAGTTTTTCAAAGTTTGTGACGTCAACGTCAACTTTTCCTTTATATAATACTAGTTGTTGCCCGCGGCTCCGCCCGCGCAGATGTCGGTTACCGCAATAAAATCGCGCCTATATGCTAGTCCAGACTATAATCTATCTCTGTGCCAAATTTCATCCAGATCCGTTCAGTAGTTTTGGCGTGAAAAACAAACATTCACATTTATATTATTAGTAAGGATAGATGTAATGACTATTAGTGATCTCCAGTTACATCACGGGAACATCATGCTACCATAAAACAATAACTTTTTATCGCGTGGTCATTTACTGTCCTATACTATTAACACTTCCCAGGGGTTCTTTCGGCAATTTTTTTTCATGAACCATATGAGCAAGGTCGCCTGGTGACTGAGGGACAGGGGTTGTCGGCACATGAATGAGACGTGGTGGGTTCAGGGGCGGGACGTCGTCACGCCTTGATGCGCGTTGCAACAGATTATGTGCACTTGTCTTGGTCTTGCAGCATGTGTATGTATGATTTGACTGGCCTGTTGGTCTAGTGGTTAGTGAATCTGACTGCTACGCCGGAGGTCGTGGGTTCGATTCCCACGAATGTTTGTTCTGTGTCTGGGTGTAATTTATCTATAATATGTATGTATTTAGAAATATATAAGTATGTTTATCAGTTATCTGGTTACCATAGTACAGGCTCTGCCTAGTTTGGGATCAGATAGCGGTGTGTGAGTAGTCCCGAAAATATTATTATATTATTATTATCTTAGGTAAAAATAGACTAATAATATTTAAATAATGAACTTTTTATACTGCTTAGGTGGCAAACAAGCATACGACCCTCCTGATGTTAAGCAGTTACCGTAGCCTATGGACGCTTGCAATACCAGAAGTATCACTTGCGTGTTGCCAACCAGGGCTTTATGATAGAAGTATCCCTAGGATAGAAATACGTTTCTTTCAAAACGTATACCTAAATAAGCGCTGGAAATCTCATAAGACTCACACACAGGAACACAACTACACCACTGTGTATAGTTTTTTGGCTGTGGTCTTCTGAAATGTGGAGATCCTTCCCCAATAGGGCTTGCTCGCTAGTATGGTGCCCTACCTCTCTATATACCTACTTAGGGGGCAAACAAGCATACGACCCGCCTGATGTTAAGCAGTTCCTATGGACATTTGCTATACCAGAGGTATTACTTGCGTGTTGCCGACCCATTTTTTACACCAGGGCTTTAAGATGGAGTATACCTGGGATAGAAAAACAAACTGAGCTTTCCGATGTCGTTTACACTGTTGTAAGTTCGATTCTCATTCAAATCAAATATTAGTGACTGTGAAGTATATGTTTGTAAAGTACCTCCAACACACTGATACACTGTATAACCGATATCGAAATGTAAAGTACTTACCCAATTAGACTAAATACCGTAAAATTTTAAATCAATTCGTGATATTTAATGATAAAAAATACAACTCTCATTTTAAACGGATTATTATTCAGTAGCAACAGTATTTTGACACGCTCTTAACAGTTTTATCCTCGTTTATCCCCTTGCACTCAAAATACTCTGACAATAAGTGTGTGGCGCTCTGCGGCGCAGGCGCAGGCGCACGTGTGTGCAGTTTTTGCTTGTTCCGCGAACGTCCGTCACGCTCGGTGCGGACACATCAAAGGCGCTAACTGTTCGTGCCGTTTGTTCTTACCCTTATACTTACTCGTCTCATGTTCTGTCAAAGAGTTCATGCAGTTACGCACAGCTACAATGTCATACGCAAAGGACAATGGGCTATTTTTGACATATTTTTGAGGCGTGCTGAATGCAATTTAGACGTAGTGTCTACAAAGTCCTAATAAAACATTTGCATAAATTTTAAGAGGAATTAAAAGCTAGATTGACATATCACCAAAAGAAAGGTGACCCACATAATATCGGTAACATGTCACCTTGATTAGTAAAACATGTTTTGACAACTTGTAAGGAAGAAGTAGAGTGCCTAGTGTCAAAAAATGGCTCAGCAACACGCAAGTGATACGTCTGGTGTCGTAAGCTTCCACGGGCTACGGTAGCTGCTTACCATCAGGTGGGCCGTTTGCTTGTTTGCCACCAAAGTAGTATTAAAAAAAAACTGACTTGTAGATTTAGACAGCTAATATATAAAAATCAATATATGTACCAATATTTGTCCTCTATGCATTCCTTTTAACCATAATCGATTGCGATGCAACTTTGGAGAATTGTTCTACGTGCGCGCAAAGGTTCATTACCCAAAATAAATCATAGGTAACACGTGAGAATAACACGAAGGCGAATTTGCAGGCGAAAACTAGCTCAGAGTAAGTATCATTAACTCATCGAGATAAACTAAACAAAAATACTTATGTGTGTCTAGCATGGGTGTTTTTGGCTCGTAAACGTCCACCAATGAAGTTGACAACACGTCATCTATCTATGGTGGCAGTGGTGACGTAGATCACCTGTTTCAAAATTTGCTATAATGTAGGCCATAGTTGTTAACGTGATAATATATTATTCCTTATTACATAATGATGATGATGCTTCGGATGATTCCAATACCAAGAGCATCACTCTTGCGTTGCCAAACCATTAACTTAAAACAAAAGGAAAAAAATAATTTTTTTAAAGAACTGGAGACCTATACTCACGCGCAGGCATATAACTACAACACTGTATGTACGTAGCTAGTCATTGGATGTGATCTTCTGTAAGGAGATCCGTCTCATAAAATTAGTCGTTGCATAGATACTTATTGTTCTAGAATAAAGACAATGAGGCATTTAAATATTTTATGTTGTCTTTAATGTTAGTTACGTACCTACTCGTCTTTTATTTATCCATCTGCATTTGTTTGGAAATTGAGTTTTTTTCATTTTTGTGAAAACTTTCATGAGTTCATGATATGAATAATATCGACATCTATTGATCACAACACTACAGATATGAAATCGAACGTTTTCTTTGAAACTTTACTAATTGGTCCTAAAAAGAGACACGGTCATACAAGACGTCAAACGTGGAAGGGGGATAGAATATCATAAGGCGGGAAACATCTTTCTTTCCCGGGTAATTTACGACGCGCCTTTGACGTTCCCTCGCTGACAGTTAGTGGTGTATTCGACGAATATAAAACATTCATTAATTCGAGCGAGACTTCACAAGTTTATACCTCACATAATATATAGCTCTGTTCGTTTGAAATCGTGTAATGTATTAACGAACAAAAGCGGCAATGGTTCGTTAAAATTGCGATGTGCACAAGACTCCTTTTGTGCTTCCCTAAATATAATACATGTTATTCGGTCTGTTCTGCGGTAGGAACGATTAATTAATTGTCTTTTCTTTTAACTCTGAAGCCGCTGAAAGTTTTTTATGTTACTGTTTTGGTTGAGCTTTGATATTAAAAAAAGTATTTGTATATTATTAGATGCTAATGTCCATGATGATGTGGGAAGAAGATACATTTTATATTTAGTCGCTATTATCACACGTACGAAATAGGTTAGTAGGTTACCAAATTAAGGGAAATGTTTCGTAGCAACTAAGGCGCAGTTAAAGTGAAGATAATACGTGTATCATCGTCATATCAAACTTAGCTCACATAGGTCCCGTAGTTTAAGGACCTCCGTGGTACTCCTTTTCATAGGTTACAAACCTACACAGCTTAATTTAGTCTCCCGGTTTGCTATGGAGGGAACTGAAAACTTTTCTTTCTGACTCCTTCTTTTACTTCTGATTAAATTCGTTGCGGGGTCCAAGACAGTAGGTTTTAGTTGTCCACGGGACGCATGAGTATCAAAGCTTGGTGTATCAGTTGGTTACTCCGCTGTTAATCCTGGCTCACAGGAGTCACAGCGGTGGGCATGTGGGTGGGATTGTCCCGAATACTTATATTCTATCGAGTATCAGTCTTTTTTTATTTCTGTATATCCCTTTTAGGCAAAAATATATAAATGACATTAAGGAAAGTTTTAAATGTGGCTCCAAGTGTTTCTCTTCTTATTCGTTTTCATGATCTCGGCGTACTAAAAATTCCACCGTTACTTTACCAGTCCACTCTTCCTATCCTCGGCACAAAAAAAATATCCAACAAAATATTAGAACCTGATTTTGAAAGTGTTTTGCATCTTGTGCAAGACCGATTCATTGAATGTTTGGAAAATGATTTGTCCAAACATTGTGTTATATACCAGCCTATTCTTCCAGAAACAGTGGGACCAACCGCTCTTCAGCTTATAGAAGCACCTTTAGTTCAGTGGCTTAAGTAGTTTCCTCGCCATTTACCACGCGGCGTTTTGTAGGTTTGCTCCCACCATTATATTCCATTAATGGTTGTACCGAATCTGGGTGTACCTACTTTGTGTCCCCCGCCACACAGGGATTGTTCCCTAGTGCTGGGGATATATATGAAACAAGAGCTTCCAATGCTGTTGAGTGCGCTTTCTCCTTATTGTTGGTGAATAGGAATAAGATCAATAACGTAAGTCACTTCCATTCCATCGCCAAACATAGGCACAATGATGGACGCTACGACGTTTCACCTTATTACTTGTCCTCTCCTAGGTGCTCCATGCTTTTCAAAGACATAGAAGAAGGCGCCGATAGTCTTGGAGACCATTGCCTGCTTTGCAAACCGTATATCGTAATACGCCTAACTTAGCTCTTGCCACCGCCGGCGGTCCATTCATACTTGAGCTAAATGGTTTGGCAAGCGACGATGGGAAGAGAACCGATGGTATGTCATTATTGCCTTAGAACACAACGAAGATCCTTTGTTGTGAGATGCAACGTGCGTTGATACAGTTGCACGCTCACATCTTCCAAGGCAGCTGTGCTTGAACTGGTGCCTTCAGCTGCGAAGGTCAAGACTATGTTACTTTTTGACCAAAATGTACAACTTAGTTTTGATTTTCAAAGTATCGTTATGGTTTGCAAAACTGGTCTGAAGTCTGCAGTGGCAAGCAGAAGAACTTTAGCCTCCAATGTGATACCTCTGGTATTGTAAGTGTCCATAGGCTGCGGTAACTGCTTAAGATCAGGCGAGTCGTATGCTTGTTTGTCACTCAAGTAGTATTAAAAAAATCAAGTTTTTATGGTACTGGCTATTATGATTCAAAACCTATGAAAAATTAAATACATATGTATTACCTAGGTACCACTCAAATTTTAAGGGTGGTTTGAAAACCTCAAACATTATGTGATCGTTCATGAACAGATCGATCAGCCGTATCGCCAAGATCGTTGCAAGATCTCAGCTGTGTTGCAGTTCCAATGCAGTTTTTATTTCAATTTCCATAATTACATTTCAGGCTTTATTAAAAATCCGTTTTCTTAGGGTCTTTAATCAAATTGAAAAGTTTCCTTTCTAACACAGTATTATAGATTATAACAATCAAAACTAAACAGTACAACAAACTCGTCCTTGTTAACGCTATCGCGAGCATGGCGGATGAAAACCCGAGCGTTTACGATCGCTTTAACGACAGCTCCCGAGCGGCCGGCCAATCAGCGCGCTGCGTAGGCGCACACTAATCAACTTTCTATTACAGATGCTCGGTAACGTTGGGCCGTATCGCCAATATCGCGTATTTTGCATAATTACATACGCATTTGATTTACGCGACACGATAAAGTATAAACTGTTTTTCCGTGTTCCAGTGGCAGTAGTATTGTTTGGTACATGTAATTACAGGTTCTTATGCACTACTGTGTAAGCCACTTGTAATTAATCTATAGGTATCGCGCTTAGCCTAGTTTATTCAATAGCATAGCGTGTAGCGTAATAATCAATACAGGTCATTAAATGGATTTCACTCAGTGAAAGTTCTAGATAATTCGTTAGTTTCGGTACCTACATTAGGTACCTAATATCATTTGTAATGTAAATATCGGTCTGTTTTGGTCAAAAACCATCAAATTATTTAAATTAATCTATTATAGATTAGATTAAAAAGAACTAATTGATTTGTTTTGTAATATTGAGAAAATTATTAGTTAAACTTTTATCGATTTTACATAAAATCTTCGAAAGATTCGTGTATACAGTCCAAGCCCTTATTGAACATTGACAAATAACCAAATGTTGCGAAAGTCTGACCAACGTCTCCACTCGCACGCACACTAACAGACTAACCAATCAGTGCGTTCCGTTGCTTGTACCCGCCCAGAAGTAAGTAAACTTTGGCATAAATTAAAATATTATTACATTAATTTATTCGTTTTGAATGTTGTACAATGTTTTTTGACATAGTTTTTACAATCCCTGTATTAGTAAACTGTGAGGTATATATCCTGCATCTTTATTATCATATACGAGTATATCAATTACTACTGCTCCGCTCCTAATGATCATAGCGTGATGTTATATAGCCTATAGCCTTCCTGGATAAATGCACTATTCAACAAAAAAAAATTCTAATCGAACCAGTACTGTCTGAGATTAGCGCGTTCAACCAACCAAACAAACAAACGAACGCTTCCGCTTTATAATATTAGTACAGATTTATTAATCTCTCGACATCGCAAATAGTCACATGTTATCGTACCAAAACATAGACCATTTATTTGTGTACCGTAACCAAAAACAAATTACCTATTAATGATAAACAAGTTCATTGCTGAAATTAATATGTAAAGTCGAAACGCTTGGGCCGTGGGGTGCGAGTGCTCGCTATCTTTTTAAAGATTTGTCCCAGCGTTTAGTCGGCGCTTCACGTGACCAGAAGCTAGCTTATATTGGGCTCAAAGAATAAGCATTGCCATTCAGCGTGGCAATGCTGCCAGTCTCCTGGGCACGTTTTCAGTAGACATCTATGCGGAGGAATTTTACGACGCCTACTAAGCAGTCCTCCCCTCCCTTTTTTGTGTTGTTTTTATTATTAGATTTATAGTTGTAGTTGTAAATTACTTGTAAATAAAAATGTATTTAGTAAATAATAATATAGGCTCAAATGGCAGCAAATTTAACTCGTAAGCTAAATAAATCTGATGATCTCTCTCGCAGACCTTATATTTGTCCACCATGTTTTCCCTAGTTTAACTTTCTACCGTGTCGTAGTAGCCCATCGTGGAGTGTCCTCGAGGGCCACACACGGCGACAGGCCGCCGACAAACGAGCCCGCTATGCAAACACCAGCTACCGCCGACCGCCACTCACGTACCAACCGTTTGAAGAGGCCTTAGCTCGGACAGCACAGTTAATGGCAGTAGCCTTTGAGTTTGTTTGAATAAGCGACATTTTGTTTTAAATTAGATATTTCTTAATACGGTAAAAGATATTGCAGGAGTAAAGAAACAGGTAGCTGTCTTGCATTCGTTATTAGGTGCGTTTATTTGATTTGGAATCATTCAAAAACTTTTTGGAATCGTGTCGAATTTCGTCCAGCTGCGTAACGGAAACATCAATACTAAGTACTTAGATATCGAGCTTTTTTTGCAAATCCTATATAACAACGAAATTTTACATTCACCTGCTTAACCTATAATCGTCCTACTGCTGGGCTTTAATTGACTTAAGTTTAAAGTTACTCTGAGTCATGAAATTATTATAGAGTCAACAAATACAGCAATGTCCGAATTCTTGACAAACATTTAATAAGCCCATTTAAGTTAAATCATCGGCATAATAAGCCATCTTATTAACCAGACATTGTTAAACACATATTAAATAAAGCAAATCACGTCCACGCAATGTAAATATGTCTTAACATTAACATAGAAGATGGCTCCACACAACAATAACACACAATGTTTGCTGAGGTAAGCTCCATTAAAATATTCGAAGTCTAAATATAAAATCAAACATTATTGGCATTCTTAAGGTTTAGTTAAATGGCGTTGCCAACATCATCTGGCCCTTATTAACCCCTATAAACATTGTCAAAGGCAAACCATAACTCACTTGAACTAATTATTGACACGTGCCAAAGAATAACGGAATACTGAAAGATCTGTGGAACGCAATCGCAGTATGTCAATGTTTGGTACAACAATTAGTTACTCTGTGACTTTTAGCGGAGCGAGCCTCATTTGTCAGGTGTCTATTTGTGGATATCCGCGCACGCGCATGGCTTGGGAGTAGGAGGAAAGGACAGCTGGACCTCATAATGGGTTGTGTATTTATGAGAAACTTCACTGTTTGTTGATTTCTGAACGACGATATGTGACGTGAACATCAATGTCATTAATCTTTGACTTTGTGTTACTCTAATATAAGATACATATTTAGTATTGTTAATATGGACTAGGCAGTAGTTATCTAGGTACGTTAACAGAACCTTAAACCTTATGAAGCAAACTGATAACCAAATAAATTTAGAATTTAAAGGTAATTTAATTAATCCTACAAACAATTGAGAAATATTTCAAACTTAAATAAATATATTAAGACGAGGTAGAAGATACCAAGAACGCGGAGGCGGTGCTGAAAGACACGAGATTGACTAAAAACACATAACTTAGAAAATGGACGGATGGACTTTACTAGTATATAGAGTTAGACTTAATAGAGGTATTTAGTTGATATAACAAATCTTGTTTTTGAAGAGTTTTACTTCAATAATACTGACAATATTAATACTGGTAAACTCAAAAGTTGTGCAAAGAATGTCGAAAGGACCGAAATGAATGTAGATTTAGATAGACAGAGTCCCCCTGCAGACTATAAGAGAGCATAATTATAACAGAGTGCTTTAGGAAACCTTTACATTTCAATCTCCAAGCCGGCAACTATCGGAGCAATGTTCGTGCCGTTTGGCAGCAGCACAGGTATTGTGTAACTACAGGCTAATTTGCCAATGGCAGTTGTAGGCATCGACCACTGCCGACAATATGAGCTCTCTATATTAGTTCTCCACACTTCTGGTAGATATTAGATAGGTGTAATATACTACTTCAGATTGGCATGTCAGATTAAAAGAAACGAGTATAAAATGTAATCCGCGATAGATATTAGTTTTCTAAATTGTTTTCTTGCCAATAGATTTACTAAGAGATTGAATTTGTTAAGCCTATATCACCATTGTATGTACATACCTATACGTAATGTACCTAGATACTATTAAAATGTTAATCCTACAAAGTTATAACGTTCCACATAAAATAGTTATAAACTATAATAGTGTGTTCTTATCAGTTCACCCGTAAATGGAAAATCTTAACAAAAATATGTTTCAATTGAAAACTATAAAGAATATAGCTTTATCTATGGAACATACCGTTTATAATATTAAAAAAATATTAAAGATTTTTATGTAATTCTGTTTTTGAACTGGAAGGACATTCAGGTACTCTCTTAATATGCCGATTATACATATTTACTTGCAATTTCCATACTCATATTTTCTTTATCCGAACTAATAGATACATATAAGTGTTTTTTTCCAAAGGGGTACGAAGAGTAGTACAGATTATTACACTCAGTTTTAATTATATTTTGTTTTCTGCTTATCTTGCAAACAAGCATAGTTACTCGTTACTCGCGTGTTGTCAACCTCAATATTTGTCCCAGGGATTCCGTTGAATATACAAAGAGACCTGTAATAATAATAATAATAATATAATAATAATTTATTTGCATAAAACATGGTATTTACAGGTGTTACATGACATTTTATGTACAACATGTTCAGCTATAAATAGATAATAGCATGCAAAAATTACCGTGACACTTTTATTATTTAAATTTCTTATCCATGAAATCCTTTACACTATAGAAATTGTGGTCATTAAGCCAAGCATACAATTTAATTTTAAAAAGTCTACAAGTTAACAATTTTAAGTGTTGAGGCAATTTATTATAAACACGAACACACATTACTACACAATTTTTGGTGTATTTTGTGGATTTTGGAGTCTCAATTAATACAAGCCTGTTTGGATCTCGTTGCAATCTCATATTTATATCGGATGCTTTTTTGAATAATTCCAAATGCTTTCGAACAAACATACATATTTCATAAATATATAGTGATGGGAGGGGTAACAGGCCAAGTATTTTAAATATTGGTTGACACGACTGGTCTGACGGAGTACCGCACAGTGCCCTTACACATTTTTTTTGAGCCACAAATGCTCTATTTGTGTCAGTGCTGTTTCCCCACATGATAATGCCATATCGTAAAATGGATTCTATATAAGCCTGGTATGCTAAAACTGCCGTTTTCATGTTAGTTACATGTTTTATTTGTTTAATAGCATATACAAATTTATTTATCCTACCAGCTAAACCATCGATATGGGTTTTCCAGTTTAAATCCTCATCAATTATCGTTCCTAAAAATTTCGTGTGAGTTACTTGATTAATTTTGGGTATATTTAAGTTTAAATTGAATCTATTATTACTACATTTATTGAATTGTATAAAAACGGACTTTTCAAGATTAATTTTTAAATTGTTTATTTCTAACCAGTTTATAAGATTGTTAATTGTAATATTAATGTCAATTTCATGATCGCTTATGGTATTATTTTTTTTATTTGAAGTCACTATAATAGATATGTCATCTGCGTATATTATACATTTGTGATTTGTTATGTTTACTATATCATTGATGTATAGTAAGAATAACACAGGCCCTAGAATACTCCCCTGCGGTACACCGGCACTATTGCTTTTATATTCAGATGAAAATGGTATCACATCCTTGTTATTTTCCATTTTTGTGATGATAACCCGTTGTTGTCGGTTTCTAAGGTATGAGGATATCCACTGTAGTGCTGGTCCTCTAATTCCAAGTTTTTGTAGCTTCTCAATCAGGATGTCATGAGAAACAAGATCGAATGCTTTCGATAGATCAAAAAATAACCCGGTTGTTAGATGGTTACCGTTAATACCAGACAGTACCTCCCTAATAAGAGAGTAACTTGCTAGAGTTGTTGATTTATGTTTTTGAAAACCATACTGATCGTTATTAATGATATTGAATTTATTGCAGTAACTTAAGAGCCTCATAAACATGCATTTTTCGTATATTTTAGATATAATGGGTATTAAGGTGATAGGACGATAATTACCGAGTTCATCTTTTCCCCCCTTTTTGAAGAGAGGTTTAATGATCGACAGCTTTAGTGCTTCTGGAAAACATCCCTGTGCAAATGACAAATTTATTAAGAGTGTTAAGATTTTAATTATTTCGTTAATGCATGCTTTAATAATTTTAGTATTAATTTCATCATATCCTTCAGAATTTGTGTTTTTTAAAGACACGATTTCCTGTCGTACCTCATTTTCCGACATAGGTATAAGGAACATCGAGTTAGAGTGAAAATTGGGTTTAATGCTCGGGTTTGCCTTGGAATTTTGTGTCATATCCTGAGCCGATGATATAAAATGATCATTAAATGCCGAGGCTATATCTACGGGATCCGTGAGTATTTTATCATCCATTTTAATACTATCTATGCTATTTGTTACGTTAGAAACATTGATTTCATTTTTGATTATCGACCAAGTAGCTTTACATTTGTTTTCATTTTTGTTTATATATTTTATATTTGCTTGTTTTTTAGCGTTGTATATACATTTTTGTAGTAGCCTTGAGTATTTTATATATTTGTTTTTATTATTTAAATTTTTGTTTTTATAATATTTATAACGTAGTTTCCGTTTGGTTTTACAGCTTTGTTTTAGACCTTTGCTAATCCAGTTTTGTTTCTGTTTATTGTTAATATTTATTTTAATTCTTATTTTTGGGAAACAAAGGCCGTAGAAAAGACATATCAGTTCATGAAAATCAGTGAAAGCTATATTGGCATCTTTTTCAGTATATATATCAGACCAAGATAAGCTTTTTAAACATTCTTTAAATTTGAGAATATTATCTAGATGATAATCTCTTTTATAAATAAAATGTATTGCGGATAGCGGTAACTGGCACCTCAAAGGAAAGCAAAGCATTTGTGCCGTGTCATGGTCAGAAAGATGAAGTGGCAGTACTGATGCAGTTGCATTTGAAATATTACTTAGTATGTGATCTATACAAGACGATTTGCGTGTAGGCTCCTTAATATGGATATTTAAATTATAGTTGTAAGTTAAGTCACATAATTGATTACTAATAGTGCCTTTTTTCAGAGTGTTAATGTTGAAGTCGCCTGTTATGACTAGGTTTATCTTTGTCTTATATTTTTTCTCTAAGTCATCTAGAAGTCTGTTTAATTTACGTAAGAATAGAGTTGGGTCAGACTGAGTGAATAGAGTTGTACTCACGCACAGTAATACAATTACACTGCTATGTGGCTATTTATTTGGCTGTGGTCTTCTGTAAGGTAGAGATCCTTCCCCAGTCTCTTTGCTTTTCATCAGCTATGTTGTACCTCACATTTAATTATGAGTGAGCAATACCTAGTTTTCTCGTCTCAAAAGTCAGTGACAGTCAGATATATAGGGCACTTCCTCACCGTGCTGCACACACTGCCGCATTGGTTCGAACTAAAGTATTAGGTAAGCCATAGGAAATGTGGTTAGCTGGTCTAAATTCCTACCAATCATCTTGAACTCCTTCTGTGCCTCAATTCCCCTGTCTTTCGGGACCAGCCGTCCGAGACGTAACACTTGTAACGCGGCACACTAACCGTGATTGTGTTTTATCCGTTTTAGTCCCATCGTCTCGATATTCTTCTTCACTGTTCTCATCCAGGTGGTTGGTTTTACCGCGGCTCATTTTAGGGTCTTCCTTTTCCATGACTAATTATTATGTGATCTTTCTCGCGGCCTATAACAATTCTGTACCAACACATGCGAGCTTTTTGATATTTTCCTGTACCGTAAGCAGATGGTAAATAATTTTATTCGTAGTTTCTATATTAATTCCAGAATGTGATACGTAGTAGTGATATGTGGGATCGAGTCTGCTACCACTGCCATTAATAAAATAGGTCAAATAATGACTTAACTTTCTTGAACGGAAAATCTGTCAAAACCATAAACCACAATTCTTGTTGAACAACTGAGAACAGGGCAGATATCATAAATTCATCAAACATTTATTTAGCTACAGAAACGTGTATGTGCGCTTGCGCATCTGTCAACGGTAGCACAAAGAGGAGAAGTGAGGGGAAGCGACGTGAGGAGAGGGAGGCGGGGGGTTATGTTTGCCGCCATTATGATGTTGACAGGAGGCGGGCGCGGCTAATGCGTGCGCAAACACACCGACTTCAGCGACACTTGTCACTTGGACGACGACCGACTTAGCCACACGGAGGAACTACTATTTCACACCAATATTGAAAATAATCGAATTTATGAAATTCAAGACCTGGAACAAGTCTCGGCGGCCGTTGATCTGCTAATCTAGGGTACTGCAGATTCGTTTTACCAAGGCTGCAAGACTTATTCCAGTGTCTCTGCGCGTATTTCTTTCTAATTCGGACGTGGTCTGTACGAACGCTTGTCGTCGGAAGAGGTGCGTCACCTCGTCCCAATAACTTGTTAACTGATCTACTAAGTAATACTGTGAGAAACCTTTACGTTGATCTACTAATACTGTGAGAACTCTACACTCTTATAATTAAATACAAGAGTAAGATTGTTTAATAAATGCAAATATGAAAGACTTCGGAGTTCAGGAATTTGAGAGTCAAAGTTTAAATGTTGCTCATGTTAAACAGACGATAATATAGTCAATAATAGACCTAGAACAGTTAACTTGTTGAATGGACAGAGCAACCTAACTGCCTACCAAGCAAGTAGGTACCTAAACAAAACATAATTCATCTTCTCAGTCTCAGCCCACTGCTGCACATAGGCCTCCTTCTAGTATTTCCAAAGCATTCGGTTCTAAGCTGACCTTGTCTGTCGACTGCATGCAACCTTCACCAGGTCGTCGGTCCACCTTGTGATGATCACATGACATAAAATTGCGATTCCTATGTTATAACGCATCGCAATCGCAATTTCATTATCAAGGTGTCCTCTCAGTTGAATATAGAATGTTTTCAAACGTCTGTCGCCGAAGAGCAAATAACAACTTACAAAATGATAATAATATTGAACACAAGCGCCCCGAAAAACATTGTTTAATTACAAATATGTCTCCGCAAACTAAATCCTAAACTGTAACAAAATACGAACAAATCGACAGTACTTATCCCTTGATTATTTGAACAAACATAACTATCGTCCCTGTCACAGTGCACTAGGGTATATTTTACAAGTATACTATCACGGTAAACAATGGGTAGACTACGGGGTTGACAACGATTGAAAGGAAATATAAAGTGTAACTTAATTCTATTTGTACATGTACTTAAACTTATGTAAAGTATCGAATTTCGGAGTATGTAGTGTCTATTTGAAGCTTCTGAATTTATGGTAGAAATCTTGCGAAAGGTACTGGCAAGTTACATAGGGTACTACTTCATTCGTCAGATATTTACAATTGGATTATTCAGAAGTTTTACAATTTAATTTTAGTTTAGGCAGTTGCCGATATCAACATTCTATGTTAACTAAAGTGGAGAGGATATTCTTAGTTTGTCTAGTTCCTAAATAATTGATTATCTTGTGACCAGACTACATTTATTTTATTTGACAACTTTATCAGATATTATATTATTATCCAAGATGTCCTCAATCCCATGAGTGGCTGACCGGTAGCTCGGTAGTGTTTATATGCGTATGCGCCGCCACCGCCCGCGCCGACGGCGACGGAAGCAAACATGGCACCGGCACAAACATCTTATTTGTATTATTTGTACCGGTGAGGCCATTAGCCAGCGCTGTACCTCAGCCCGTATTATAATAATATACTGGCATTAAACAATCTACCGTTTTTTGAAATATTTTTTCTTCTACAAGTAGTATTTCTTAAGTAAACTTTTGATAAGGATTTACTTTTCAGCAAGCGTAAATTTCAATTACCTTTATTATGTAGTAGCTTTTACCCGCGACTTTGTCGGCGTAGGTTTCTTAGTTTCGTACAGCTTAAGCCTTTGTGCTACTTTATATGTTTAAACTAAAATTTAAGTTAGTTTTATTAAAATCCGTCCTGTAATTTATCTGTAAATGAATAACAAACAAAAATTCGCACAAACTTTCGCATTTTAGTAAAAATCGAAGTACATAATGTAACTTTGCAGCCCTCGTACCTATGCCATAAATAAATTAGGCTTATTATTCTTAATTATTTAAAAAATGCATTAATGTTTTGATATTCTAAAATTATTTGTTATACAATCAGGTACAAATTTGTAAGAATCAAAGGCATCCTTTCTTAAAATTCAATACCACAGCTCGTTTGTTATTTAGCCGGACATTGACATGGCGTAACTAATTAGGAGTAAGTATCTATTTGACGGATATTATATAGCAGCGTTATGTAAAATTAACTAAATAAGCCACTTTTATTCATTAGATACTGAACTGGAACCGTCTACCGACTGTCACGTAAAGATCAAACTTGCTCAAATTTCAACGCATAAAAAGGTCAGTTTCTAGTTGATTCGATAAGTATTATGGCTATTTCTAGTTTTAAAGCCGAGCCTCTATTTATGGAAAGTAGTTAACCTTTGTTTAGTGAAGCCACTTTAAATAGTAAGTAATAGTAGTAAGTTAGAACTGCTGTGTGAGAAAAATTATAGAAAACAGTTCGAATATCGGGATGCATTTTAAACAACCTTTCTAGTGTTAAACTGGGAATGTAGGTAAATAATATTGCTGCTGGACTTTGTGGACTTGGTTATGGCACAGAATATCAAAAAAATGCAACATCATTTCAAACCAGGTGGTTACAATCCGGGAGTCCAGAACTAGCTAAACTATTGTTCAGCTAGATTTCGAAAAAAAAATTACATTAGTTGAGAACCGAAAGCTTATTTATAGCGTTCCAACTTGAAGTTATTAGGAAGTATTCACAGACATAAATTACACCCAGACATACAACAAATATTGATGAATCACATAAAGTTTGGTTCCGTGTGGGAATCGAACCCACGACCTCCGGGTTAGCAGTCAGGGTATAGTGTGAGATGAGAAAGACTATAGAAGTCTTCTCTATACATCATCAGGGTCACTGACCACAGGCCAGTCGGTTTTATTTATTATAATTTAAACAATTCACCTTCTAACGGTTGGTAGACTGGCCTTTTTTACACCGTCTACGGGTATTAGGGACAAGGCCTTCTAAATTGTGCGTTTTCAGATTCTGTTTAAGTCGATTAATAACAGGAAAACGATCTTGTGGTGGTCACAAATTTGATAATAATGTCAAATATTAGTACATTTTATGCAAAATAAAAATATATATGTTTTGATCTTATTACGTGTTAATTTATTGTCAGTAAAGTCAACGGAAGCGAACAATTTTATTTACGATTTCTTTGGCGACAAATCCTGATGTTAAAATGTTATTTATGACTTGTAGAGATGATACAAATGAGTAATTTGTTAAAGATATAAATAATGTTGTCAATAAAACATCTGTGGATTTGAGATAGATATACACCTTCTAAGTGTTTTTTATGTAAAAAGTAAAAGTACTTGAGTTTTCCGTGTGTTGCCGACCCAAAAATTTGTAACACTAGTGATTGGTGATGGGATATCCCTGGGATAGAAAAATGATTCTTTAAAAACGCGTCACTAAATGAGCTCTGGAAACCTGTACTCACACACGGGAATACGATTACTTGCTGTTGTGTAGTTATTTACCTGTCAGATATTTTTTATTTTTTAATATCATAATGCGTTTTGCCAAATAGAGTTATTTATTAATAATTAATTAGACTAAACCTACAGATAAAACTATATTTCACACAAATTCATACATTGGTTTTCCTAAAGAACGAACTTCATATAGCGGCCCTGTACAGCTGTCCCCGTTGCACACCGTACATACTACTTCTTTGCTAACAACGCAGCCTTTCTTGCTGTATCAGAATATATTTATGTCATAAACTTAACTTAATGTAGATAAATTTGGTCCATTTATTGTACACAACATCACACCTAATTCTCTCACAGCATCAAAATAAATTGTACACAAACAAACATAATTAAAAGCAGTCATAGTGTCGCAGTTATTGGCTCGTGCTGGAGATAACCTAGCGATAACCGCGATTATCGCCGCGCGATAATATGTCGATAAATAGCTAACTATCGATACCTTGTCGATGTCGTGTGAGTTCACATCACTAATACGTTTCAACCTAGGGCCGTCACACGATGATTAATTTAAAACTTTACTTTTAGAACCATCGATGTGCTATTGTAATAGGTTGGTATTATTATTATATCGGACATGTATATTTACACGGCAAAAAAAACAGATTTTTGCTGTAAGTAGTAATATTAAAATAAGCAATACATTAATTTAAGAATCCATTTGCCTTTATTTACGAGGAGTCTTTTTACAATTAAGATAATTGACCTGTAAATAAGGAATTTTTCATTTATATTATTTTAAAGTTATTGACCAATGGAAAGAGAACTGATTTTGCGTTTGCAGTGTTTGATAATTTGTTAGTACAGGCGATTTTTGTTACTCTTTTACGTCAAAACTACTGAACGGATTGGGATGAAATTTTTCACAGAGATAGATTATAGTCTGGAATAGCACGTAGGCGGAGCCGCGGGCAACAGATAGTGCTTTAAAATTCGGTAATTGGAAAAAGTATTGTGACAAAAACGTAGTAAGTAGTGTAAGTATTATCTACTCCAGCCGTGGAATGCAACAGGGTGATGAAGTTGAGAGGTAAGTAAATGATCGTCTTGTAAGTAACAAGGCAATGTTTTCTAATAATTTACATTAACATCGATAAACCTATGACGCTATGTACGATGATTTAGTTTTATGTGCTGATAACTAAATCTGCGTGAATGTTGACATGCGCATGCGCGTGTTGCCGACAACTAATTGGCCGTAAAAAATAATACGACAATGTGTGTTCAATGCATAAAGTCAGTTTACAATAATGATAACACAGAATCTAAAACGGAAAAAATACTTACCCAAATTGTTACAGCCCTTGTATTAGAAGAATACATCATCTTTGACATCGTCTCCTTTAATTCTAACCTTGTCTGAGTAACGCGGTGGTTGTCTGATCGGTTTTTTTATACTACTTAGGTGGCAAACAAGCATAACTCCCGCCTAATGGTAAGCAGTTACCCTAGTCAGAGAAATCACTTGCGTCTTGCTGAACCAAATATAACGCCAGGAGGATTTTATGATGGAATTTCTCTGGGATACTGAAAATGTTGCGTTAAAAATACATCCTTAACTGAGCCCTGGAAACCTGTACTCATACACACTGCTGTGTGTAGTCATTTGGCTCTGGTCTTCTGTAAGGTGTAAAGACCTTCCACTGTCGGGCTTGCTTGCGTTAGTATGATGTCCTACCGCTCTTAAAATTCTATACATATCTCAGTAACTCAGTGATCCTCGGTTCAGGTAAATCTGTTATTAGCTTCTATAGAGAAATGTGCACAAGGCTTGCGGCCTACAACATTGGATGATGGCTGGGACGTGGTGGTGAAGTACCTATCTGCCTAACCCTATGTTAAAAGGCGTGATGCTATTATAATTTGACCGTTAAGCATATGACACAAAAACCGTGTTACTTATTTGAATACTGTGTATTAAGTTTATCCAAGTCCCACACTTAAAAGGTTTGTAACCTTATCCGAATTTATATCTATCTTTATTTTCAACGAACGTACTTACGTCTTTTGTTGGAAATAGTTCTCCCAAAAGGATTCCCGCAAGATTTTGGCACCGGGATAAGTTATTTAACGGTCGCCTGTAACCTTCACCAGGTTGCCGGTCTTGGAGGCTTGCTTGCGGCTCTCACTAATGATCACATCTTCTAAGCTTAATTAACGGTAGATGTATAAATGTGAACTAGTTTTTAATAAAATGCAAGGTTTAAAGACAGGTAAGTCTTATTCATAAAATATATTCTATTTTTATTTGATTTTTGGGTAGGTGGGGTACATCCCTACATCTGTACCATTTTGGTACACTCCTTTTATTTTCTAACTAATAAGTTTAAGTAACTTTACATAAGAGATAAAGCTAACATGGTTGTTATTGTCTGTAATCAAATGGCTTATACATTCAATGTGTTGATTATATCCCTCCATTTCTTACAATATTTACAAGTCAATAGTTTTTGTCATAAACCAAATAACACATAAGTTATACAATAAGTTTAGTGACGCGCAACGGTCCCGTTTTATCGCACTTATCGATAACCCTTGACGCCCTTTGACTTGTCGATAAACTGCGCCTAGCGCGCGCCGCGTCGCCGCCCTATGCTTCATTAAATTAATTTAAACTAAACTAAAGCAGGTAATTAACATATTATTTTTACGTCAGATAAAGTTATTTCAGTTGTTTAGTAAAAAAATATGATAATTAGTTGGTAACGCCGGGCGCCGGATTTATCGGTGAATATATATTTTTAGTTATTTATTTCAACAAATTTCTTTATTAATTTTATCATAAATGAATATACCCAAGCTGCATATAAATGTGTCTTTGTTTTTTACTTCCTTTCTGTCTATAATAGGCTTTTGGGACTTGTGCATATGAAACAATTTAAACTATATCTTTAAAACTATAACCATAGAGCACTACTTGGTCAGGTTAGCTTTAGATATCATGTGTAGAAAGGTAAAACATCTAGTTGCTTTTAAAAAAGTGTTAACGGTGAAATGTCTAAGTAAGCTTCAGATGAATATTCCAAATAAGTTATCGAATTACCTCTAGTATGACATACATCAAAGGATTGGTATATTTATATGTAAATATTGGTATCAAACTGATCATGGTTGCAAACATATATGTGTATCATTTGAGATAATATTAATTAATTGATGTTCCTATAATATCTGAATTGATAGGATTTCTGCTCTTCTAAGAAACATTTTTGATTGCAGTTAAACAATACTTCTTAATAAGACTGAACTAGTTATAAGGTTGCTAAAGCCTTATTTTGAGACTTGTAGTGCTAGCCATCCTTATCTTAGCAACTATCAATGACCTGCAGCAAAGGTTCAACTTTTCAATTATTCGGCGTACAGACAAACGTATTTTACAGTTATCTTGTACGATGACATTAGTGAGGTTACTTCGATACCTACCTATCAGCTACAATACCTACAGTTTGTGTGCTAGGGGCCAATTTGCGCGTTTCCCTTTGTTTACTTAAACAGTAGGTAGCGTATCTACAGACCTTTGACCGCCGGGGACCGCTGAGGTAACGAAAAAAACATTAAAACGCATGAACTGGATTTTAGAACAATGGAATAGGCCAGAGGCAAACCCATTGCTGACCTAAGTAAAGCCCTTAAAATATTCATCTATAACTAATTTTTTGTTTTTAAATTGGCTCTCAATGTACCTGTTCCTTGTATTTGTTGAAAATATCACCAGGAAGTTATTCCTGGTGATATTTTCAACAAATGCACAAAAAGTGGAATCCACTCGAATCCATTGGCGTATAATAATATTACACATATTGTATTGATGAAGCAGTTGAATGAACTCTCATCCGTTCAGATGATTGAATGAGTTGTCTAGTGACGATTAGGAATTGGCGAAAAAGGATCCAGCCATTATCTCGAAAATTTGTTTTCGAAAGACTGCACCACTAAGAAGGAGTAGACAGTTACTTACTGTTGTGGCATTGATAAAAAGGTTTATAAAGATGTTCACCTTAAGATTTCTTATTAACTTAATCGGACACTTGTCCAATAAATACCATGAGATTATCTCTAAGTATCTGTCAGCTGATCTGTGACCTATAACCTAGCCCTAGACACACCGACGCAAGCGCAACGTCATCTGATATCTGACGCACGACACAAGACGCCGTAACTTTAATTTCAGTCTAATACCTACATACCATAATAAATCCGAAGTAGTTCAGTTGTACCTAGGTTTATCTTATATTAGGATCATTAAATACCTAATCTACAAGTAGGTTTATGGTGTGAGCACACCAAATATTTCATCAATAAATCAGCCTAAGAGAGGTAGGACACCATATTTGCAAGCAGGCTCAACTGGGGAAAAAACCTCCACCTTACAGAAGACCACAGCCAAATAATTATATATAGGGGTGTAGTTGTGTTCCTGTATGTGAGTATAGGTCTCCAGCGCTCATTTGGGGATTCGTTTTGAAAGGAATGTTTATTCTTTTTAGTTATTAATCTTAGTTGAAAAACGTCAACTGCTGGACTCTCCCCCTTCCAAGGATTTCCACTGCATTCGATTCTGAACTGACCCCATCCACTTGCTCCTAGTGACTTTCCCTATGTCATCGGTCCATCTTATTGGAGGCCTGCCGACGTGTTAAAGTTCATGACCGCCACTCTTTACTTTCTGCCCTATCGGCCATCGGTTCTGTGAGTTATGTACTTTACCTATAGCAGAACTGATATTTATTGACATTCATTACTAAAATCTAGAGCTGAATAAAATTTACAGACGCGTGTGTCTTGTAATGTTATTAGTATATCGACATACATGTCCCAACACTATCTCCTAACTCGCGCTAATTATTTGTTAAACATGCACTATTTAGCGACGACGTGCATCGCCCTTTGCTTACTTCATAATTATATCTTTATTACTACGGTTTACGTCAATTTATAAAGATACATTAATCTATATTAAGTACAATCATTTGAAATTGTTATCAAACAATCAGATTTTTCATACAATTCAGTAGTAACATCTACTGATTACTGAAACTAGCCTAAAATTATTGCCAGTTGTTTTCTCTGTTCAGTCAATGAGTGCGGCCGTAAAAGTGTGCCCTCATCTGGAGCATTTGCCTGGAATGTAGCGTTACAGAGTCGAATATTACATCAGTAAAGGAGGAGACCGAAGCATTACAGTGCGCAACCTGTAATGGTACAGATTTGAGCATTACATTCGGTGAAGGAAGAAAACCGAGCATTACAGTGCGCTTGATGATAAACTCAAGGTCATTTATTTATTTAGATCAAATGCATGATACTTATGAACGTCAAAATAAACAAAAGTCAGCATATTTTTTTCCTACAGCCAATTTGCTAACATGGGTAGGGCCTAGAGAAGAATTGGCAAGAAACTCTGGCTACTCTTTTTAATCGCCAAGGTATAAAAAATGGTACATTATTTTTAGCTACAAGAACAAACCAACATTACTAACCTTTACAGCACAGGCGAATGCTTGTCAAGTCAGGAAGGCAGTATCGTAATGTAATGCCCAAAATCGAAACTGAAACGTTACATTATATTAGTAACGTTGATTTACACAACATATGCGTTGTAGATAAAACAGGTAAACAAGGACTTGGTCTTCCAGGTCGGTAGTGGAAAGCTTTATCAAGTTTTCTAAAGAAGTTTTTGGAAATGCTATTCACCAGCAGCACACATCATCACTCAAGTGGTGTAATTTGATAATAATTCGTGTTTAGCGGAGGTTTTACATTAAAATCATAGACATAAGTATAGCCAGATACGGATCAACTTTTATGATTGAACACACGACGTTTTGTTTCGTATGGAAAACGCAACAGGAAGGGCATCACAACAAAATGACGAAGTCCTCTATATTAGAATCGGGGCAGCATCAGATTTTTAAACCCTTAAGACTCTACCAGATTTTCAGAGCTCTGTGGTTGAAGTTAGAGGAAATATACAATAACATTGGCACATATCCTTTGACTAAGACTGTTGCAAACTTACAATGTACTTACCTGACAAAGAACCACGCATCTATATTTACAAATTAGTACCTAATGTTGTCCATACTAATATTATAAAAGCGAAAGTAACTGTTTGATAGTTTGTTTATTTCCTTCTCCTAACTAAATGGCTTAACGGATCTTAATGAAATTTGGCAATGAGATAGATGGTATTCTGAGGAAGGAACTTTTTACCGCGATATCCAAGTCACGGGCAACAGCTAGTTATATCATTAAGAGCATTTATCATTTAGTTATATATGAAACACGGTGCACTTTCCTTAGTTACATTCTGACGAGGGGTATCTACCCCACCAAACAGTTCCAGTTACGATAGTCAATGTGCTCACACATTATATTATGTTTATGCGACACGAAATAAATGATTATTATTATTTATGTTGATATAATATTATTATTGTACACGTTAGATAATGTTTATACCTAATGTTTTATGCACTATCAGAGGTTATACTTGTTGTCTGTTTGTACGCGATTCATATACGAGTATAATTTAATGCAACTGATCACCTTCTGATAAAATGGCCAAGACACAAAGCTCGCAGGACCGGTGGCTAGACGGACAGAAATGTGCGTGGTTACCACGAACTGGTTTCGGGAGAACCAGTACGTAGAAAGACCGACTGGTTTCGGGCAGCCGATGGATAAGATCTGCTCAAGACTGAATGCTGTGGAAAACCTTGAGGAACGCCTATCTCCAGGTCAATTGAGCCTCCATTGACAGCGTCTCCGGTGCACCCGAATGTTGTCGCTGGTGATGGAGCCCGTGCCTGTATTTACCTCTTCTTATCATTTGGTTAGCCTGTACCACTTCTAGACCAGAGAGCCCGACATAACCGTCCAGCTTTCCTCCTCAAAAAAACAAATGAAAGCCTATATCCAGGAGTGAACGTCTTGTGGCTGATCAGCTTCCTTACGACGGCGACGTTTTTAGAGTGACAGTATCATTGCGGTTCTTTAAATAAGGAGTAACATTCCTGTAGACGATTGCAATACCTGTTTTTGTGCTGCTGATCCAAAAACTCACAACATTATTTGGATAGCAATGGAGATATGTACTTACACAGAGGACCTTATTTATTTGGCTATAGTTGATTGTAAGGCTTAGGTCTTTCGCCAGTCGGGCTTAGTCTGGAGTTTCTAACAGATATGCCTACAACCACAGAATACTTAATTATTTTACTTTAATTTAATTTTTTACTTATTTAACAGGCTACAACACAGAACGGCCTACTACTATGTAAATATGTAGACCGATGCGAGTTAAACTGGCGTGGAGAGGGTTCCGTAAGTAAATAGATAGCATGTTATTTTAAGATCCTACTACTTATTTTTTATACTTAATATCCAGTTTTGCCAATATGTCACGAACTACTTTCTGTATTTTTAAGTGTTTCGAAGATAATGATCAATAATGATCTATTTTCATAAATTTTCTTAACACTTTGAAGGATAGTGAACGCCTACACACGTCACGACAATAAAACATCATCATATTGTGTCTTAAGTCCCAATGTGAGAAGCGGTGGTGGCCGAGTGGGAAAGTAACCGACTTGCATGCAAGACTAAAGTGAAATTCACATTGGTATTGCCACCCGGGATGGCACTCCCGGGTTGCAATACCAATGTGAATTTCACTTTGTAGAGTGTATTATGCACTAATTAATTTATGATATAGGAGAGGAGACTCGTGGAACATATATGGGTTGATATTATATACTTAAATCACTTTAAAACTGTTTATTTTAAAATAATATCAATAAGTGTATATGATCGAGACCCTCACAACAAGCTCTTGATTCCCTGAACTTCATATATGCTGGTATTGTTATAAGGGATGTATATAGACGTACGGAACCCTAAACGATTTTCCTCAGAATGTTTACAACTAGTCAGGCGAAAAGCTGATACACTTATGTTCACGGGTCAGGGTGGAAACATGTTTATATTGCCTAAAGATATCAGCCGCAAAAATATATAAACACCTAGCCAGAACATTGAGAAAAAACTAGTGCGCAGCCTCGAAATTAAAGTAGGAAGTCTTATAAACTTCATCCTTAATTACTTTATATTATTATTATAATTTAGTGCGCAATTAAGATATAGTCTTTGGAGGTTATGTTGAGATAGACTGGATGCGGAAGATGATTATTTATAAACGTCTAACGAAAATGAAATTAGGTTTTCATTAAGAGTTTTTGAGTCGTAATTACGTCAGTATATCACAGTATCTAAAATTTTCCCTATTTTCGTCACCAGTCCTAGGTCGAGAACAGTAACGTTTGATAAGAAAAATGTTCAAATCAATGTTTGTACATGTATGTATGTAGGTACACACTGAGTTTAAATAAATTACTTTGATTCGTATCAATAGTTTCGATTCTAGACGTCAAATAAAGTTTTCACTTCTTTATAACAATCGAGCGATCTTGAGAAACTAAGGGATAGTATTTGAATATAATAGCGAGCGAAGACTACCTACATTATGAATAAGTTAAAAAAGGAAGAATGTCTTCAGAAACGCAAGTAACCAAGTGCCATCGCTACTTCTGTTGGTGGACTATCGACGACTTTTTTTTTATCCTACCAAGGTGACAAACAAGCATACGGCCCGCCTGATGGTAAGCAGTTACCGTAGCCTATGGACGTTTGCAACACCAGGGGTGTGACTCACGTGTTGCCGACCCTTTAAAAACCTAATAACCCCATGCTATAGTCTCTTGGGAAAACCTCGACAGGGTGGGTGCTCATTCCACAGCCTAATCGTACGTGGTAAGAAATTCCTCTGGAATCTTACGGTACGGAAAGTTTGAGGTGCAAGGATGTGAGGATGAACTCCCTATCGGTGGCGAGAGGTGCGTTGATAAAAAATGGCCGTGGGCATCTACTTGATCAATTCCTTAGAACACAGCCCATTGTACAAGCGGTAGCACACACACAAGGAGGCGAAGTCTCTCCTTAGACTTAGTGGATCAATACCGCCTGTGAGCTTGGGATCGTCAACAATCCTCACAGCGCGTCTTTGGATTGAATCAAACTTTGTCGCTTGCCAATACATGGGTTTTGGAGACAATACAATTTTGCATACTCAACAGGATATAATCAATAAAAACTTGTGATAAAATCTTCTTCCTCTTGTGTGTAAAATCTTCTGATTCTATCTATAGTATCTACTATTTAGAATTGTGTGTTTTAAATAGTGTCTTTTAAGAATCAGGATACTCGCGATGATACCTTTTTAGATTTATTCTTGTTGGTTTCATCTTATGAATAGTGATTACTTAGTAATTAACATGTTTTGTTATGTGTTAATTGATTACATCTGGCGTCACGTATATAACTTTTATATGATACACCATGTTATAGCGGAGCCTTAGATTAAGGGTTGGTACCCGTCACCCAAGTAAACCTATCTGTAGGTACCTACTAATAAATTAAATTGTATTCTGCATATTTAGTCTAACAAATAGGCTATATTTCCCCCAACAAGAATATTATTTTAAAATACGTGCGTAATGCATTTTTGAGCGAACAAACGAACCGTTCCAAATCTGATCGGTTCCGAACAAATCCGTTGCTTTAATCATTTTTCTCTTTTTTAGTTGCGGCTCCGATATTTTTATATCGAACATAACTTTATATAGTTATATTTGTCTGGCGACATTTATTAAGGAGTAATAAGGATCTGTAATAACATTTGTTATGTTACTCATGTCGTGCTTGTTATAACGGAATTGTCATTAGGAAACTAATGCAGATCCCTTTGTGTGTAAAATACTGTATTTATTTTTGGGCTGAAAGTTGGCCTCAAAAGAAACGAGGCATTGATTCCAATGACAAGTTTTGACAGTTACCCGTTTCTGATTCAGAGCATGCAAGCCGCTCTGGTTCAGAAACGGGTAGATCACTGTCAGAATATGTCATTAGAATCAATGCCCAATTTTTTTTGAGGCCAATTTTCTAAAACAACTGAACCAAAACATACTTTCTTCAACAGTGTGTTTTATAGAAATTTGATAAGTTTGGGAATAGGCTTTTAGTTTTGTGTTATGCTACATGATCTGTGGTTAGAAGGATTGCGTTTCAGTAGATTTATTATGGTCCGACATTCAAGTTATCTTAACTAAAAGTGGGATTTTGCGTTGAGGGTAAAAAAGGGCAGCATTTACTTAGTGAATCATGACTACAAAATGAGTACAAAAAGAGTCTGAGCTTATAAATAAATACATCAAATGAAATAATTGTAAAGTTATAAAAATAGAGAAACAAAAATTAAGCTAGTCTTTTAGTCGCATTTTTGTTCCAGTGACAAACTGTACCTAGCGCACAAGTTACTAAGGCTATTTGGCCATGGTGACTGTGCACGAGTGTTAATAAATGAGTGAAACACATGTTCACTTATAGTGGTTCTTAATTTCTCACAGTAAAATTGCTTTGGAGCGCATGTTCGACCGCGGACCGTTCCGCTGTTGAAAATCGCTAAATTAAACATGCGAATGTAAACTGATCGCATAAATGTAAACATTTCTAATTTCTGTTCTTCAATGTTAACGTAAATTAAACACGTTTAATTTCAGTAAATTAGGTAAGTGAACATGTTCGGTGGTCGATAAGTGCCGTCCACGTTGTCAGGGCACACTCACCGGTGTCCATCGCGTAGCCGGCAGCCGCGGCTGCGGCGTGCAGGGCCCCGTACTCCTTGCCGTCCATACCTCCCAGCATCATGATAGATCACTGCACTACACCATGGACACGAGGGAAAACCGAGACTTGGTCAGACTTCGACGGACTTCGAGAGCCACACGTTCACTTCGCGCCGCGCCGCCGCGACATGTGCGCGCGCGCCGCTCGGCCGCGCCAGGCGCCGCGCGCCCCGCCCCCCGCCGCTATTGGTCACCACCCACCAATCGCTGCGCTTCATTTCGAACGCTTTCCTTTTTCCATGTCGCGTTCTATTTGAAGCGTGTTGATGCATCATTGGATTTTACTGTACAAATTTAAACTTTAACGAAACGAACTAAAGTCTAATTTTGTTCGCTGGTTAAAGATGAAATATGTCTGTTTTCCCGTTCGGTCGGATGCGCTCGGGCAGGAGCGCGACGAGAGCCGAGGAAAATGCCGTGCCGCTCGAGTAGGTAGGGTGAACGGATGCGCGCGCGCAGTGGGCCGCCCGCCGGGTCGCCCATGTATGCGCGCACGCATTCGACACGCTATGTACGTACGTATGTACCGGGTGTAATTGATATTTTTATGCGCGTTAATTTGTGTCGATACCTAATGTTCTCAGCTCAGACACACGCGTTACGACGTGGCTACACTTCTAAGATTGCTGTTTAATTAGACACACTGTTTTAAGTTGTTGTTGTTTCGTGTACTTTCTTATTTACTCGGCTAGGTACTTGCTCGTGTTATAGCCTCTAAATAATACGAGTAGCTACTACTTGTTTATTACCAGTGGACGAAACAAACACTTGCTCCATATTCACGAAGTGCTTTACAATCTGGCGTTATTAGATAGGTAAGGTACTTACTTACCTACCTATATTGTAGAACAATATCGCTCTTTTTTGTATATATCGTTACAATAATAGTAAGTATTAAATACTTACCATTAGGTACCTACTACTACTAAATATTTAAACTTAACATTATTAATAGGTACTACTTAATTAAAAAAATTGAACAGGAATTATGATAGTTCGGAAAGTAAAAAATTATTTTTCCCCAACAGAGCACTTACTTAATTAGGTATGTTTTTTCAGAGCCAACTTCAAACTTATGTACAACTAGCGACCCGCCCCGGCTTCGCACGGGTGCAATACTGATACTAAATGTACGTTTTTATCAAGTACTGTTATTTTCCTCGCTAGACAGCTGCGATAATAAACCCGTCCGATTGCTGCTAAATTCAAAGTGCTGTAGGGAGAACCGCGGCCTCCGACGCGCTATTTCTAAGCATGCCTTCCCGCACTGCCCCGTCCGACCGGTACCGCCCGCCGCAAACGCAAATTTTGAATTTGTAATATCTCCGAAAATATTTGTTTAATTTACATGCTGTAAGGAACCATATTGATCTATATTAATTGCACACTGTATTTAAGGTACTTAATTCGATATGGATTAATGCCGTATTGCTTAAAATAGCTTCGTAAATAAGCCATTTTTTCACGTAAAAAGTAAACAATAAAAATGGTTAATGTGGGTTATCCCTAAAAGATAAACATATACCATCGCGGACTTTTTTGTAGACCTTTTTATGGTGTACAATACTGTAGTACATTAATTTGATCTAACTCGTAGGGTTTAGGCAGCGTTTTTGCTAAATTACTAAATAAGCCCAAAAAAATAGGTTAATTTACGACATCACGTTAGAAACCTCTAAAAGTAGTTGCCTTAGAATATGATGCATGTATTATACATATAAACCTTCCTCTTGAATCACTCTATCTATTGAAAAAAACCGCATCAAAATCCGTTGCGTAGTTTTAAAGATTTAAGCGCACATAGGGATATAGGGACAGAAAAGGCGACTTTGTTTTATACTATGTAGTGATTATTGTAAGTATATTTAAACTGTTGCAAGCAAAAGTAAAAAGCTTCAATATGACGATATTGACGTTAAAGATGGACCACGTTCTGATGTATTCATTGATGAATCACTGAATAGGTACATCAAAGATATTGAATTCAATAAATGCGGTCGAATTAAATTCATCACATGAAATAATTGTGGGCAACAGCTAGTTTAATATAAAATAAAATAATTAAATCAATAGGTTTGTAACCCATTTAGAACATATTTAGAAAAGCTAGGCAAAACAACTGAGGCTTTGAATAAACTAGTGAAAAAGAATCTAAAGATCCTGTTTCTTTAAGAGCTCCTTAAAGATTTCTTTCTGCCGATCCTCACATAAATAGCTTAGACGGAAAAAGTGACATGAGATGATCTTATTTTTACATCGAAATAGTCCTTTATGGCTCTATATTAAGAGAAAGAGAGACAGAAAAAAAATATAGAAGGGCTTTTGTCCTGTAGTAGGACAATACGACCTTATAACCACTAACCTTACGATCATTTCGTAAATCACCCATCAGTGACCTACTATGGTATGGTATGGCGGGCTGTTGTCCGCAATTCCACGCTGATGCGCGTAGTTTGCGTGCGGGTTGTTGGCAGAGGGGTCACTCTATCCACCCCAGCTCGTCCATAAAGTCCAGCAGCCGCCTGACGTTTACGACCGCTTCCCGTACCGAACCTGCTGGGCTACCCAGATGTTCTTCCTGTATGCAGCGACCTCCGGGCAGTGCAGCAAAGTGCGCCGCCGTCTCGTCTTCCCTCATGCAAGTTCTGTATAGGGAACTGTCAGTGACTTCTATAACAGAGAGGTGTTTATTGAAGGAACCGTGACCCGTGACGGCAGCAGTGACTATACGCAACTGCTGCTTTGTGAGTCTTAGAACCTGTTTGGTGAGGCGATGATTCAACGCGGGAAGTGCTTATTTTGTCTGTCTGCACTCGCTGTGGTTTATCCAGAGGTTGCTATGTTGATCTTTAATGCGCTTTCTTACCAGTGCACGTAGGTGTCCGAGGCCATGACACAATAGGTGCCATACCTGAACCCCTTCTGGCAAGCTCATCTGCAGCATCGTTGCCTTGGGACAGTGAATTACTATTATTATAAGTATCAACTACCTAATCATTTTATATTGTCATATTTATTAACTGTACCTACAATAAATTGTGTGCAGTAGGTACACGCGAACTTTGCCAAATGCAATGTCAAATATATTATGTATATAATATTTAATTGTGTAATATTAATTTAAACTTAAATACAAAAAAAGGAAAACAAAATTAAAAGAAGACTTGAAGAGTTTAAGCGTCGAAATATTCCTCAACATCAGTCTACTGGAAACGTACCCAAAATGCTGACGGCATTGTCACGTTGAATGGCAATGCTTATTCTTGTATGCGTTATATTTCTGTACTTGCGCCGTTTAAGGGACTCTGCAGCTGCAGCAGCAGCGCCTGCACAACCTGCTGTACTTGGAAGATGTGATTGTGCAAGGGTGTTGACGCACGTTGCATCCCACACCAAAGGCCTGCCCATCTTCCAAACAATAACTTATCCCATTGTGACGTACCAAACCATTTGGCTCAAGTACGGCTGGTACGCCTGCGGTGACAAGAGTTCGACGGATAATGTCGTTATTTGGGCGTGTCGTGATTTACGGCCTGCGCTCCTGCTGCAGGATAGCCCATGGTGTCCGAGACTGTCGTTGGCTTCTCCACAAAGACAATGATGCGGAGAAACACATGTAGCACGTTTAGGTGCTACGTTGGGCGATGGCAGTGCCTGCAGCCAAAGACCAGAATCTCACTCACCCACAGCAAGTAGGTAGTAAGGTAATTCTTCTCATGCTGCACAACGGCCTAACCCACTGCTTTTCGAAGAATAGGCTGGTCGGCAAGACAGTATTTCGACATGTCATTTTCCAATCATTAATTGCGTCAGTCTTACACAACACTTCCGGATTAAACAGTGTGGGTTCTAAAATTTTCCTGGTTAATTTTTCCGTGCTGTGGACCGAGGACAGGAATGCTGGTAAGCTTACTTACATCAGAAATTTTGCGAAGGCCGAGGCCACTAAAGCGCATGGCAAATGATGCTTGGAGCCATGCTCGGTCATTCAATGCCACATTTAAAACTCTACTCAATGTAATTTGGTTTGTAGGGCGATCTATCAGGCCAAAATGTTTGTAAAAATAAATTCTTTTTCTTTCTTTATTTTTTCAATAGAATAACGCTACAACAAGCAACGAAGTTCTTGACTTCACTATCCCTAGAAACACGCAACCGCAAAACAAATGTTCGAGATACAGAATAACGCTACGGGATACTTTTGTCTATTTTTTCTAAAAGTGATAAAAAACTATAATAGGTAATAAAACTACGCCGAACTAATAATAAGATTTAATAATAATACGTTACCACGATGATACCGTGTTTACTATACATCCATTACACGAGTAAGTGGACACAACGTCTAAAGAACCCAGCCGTTGAAACAAGTACCTACATAATGCATAATATACATACAATATATATAAAACTCCTCATAACTACTACATTACATACAATACTATATTAATTTCCTGTAATATTTTCGTTCATGTTTTTATATTTATTGGAAAGATAAGGTTATCGGTACCTAATAGAATCGACAAAATAAACTGATATACTTAACCTTACAAAATATTATTATTAAACAATGTTTAATATGTAACATAATGTCGTAAGAGTTTACCAAAGTTTTCGTTATATTTGTTGAATTCATTCTTTTCATATATACATACCTAAATAGTGGAAAATTTGACGTTAACGACAATTGCAAAGTAAGAATTAAAAATTTAATAAACTGTTAAAAGTTAACAAAATACATAACCCTAGTGATGGCATAGTGAATCTAATATTATACATAATACGTAGTTTATTATTATACTAGGGGACTCCCGGTGGTCGAAATTCGACCATACTCCATTCTTTTACTCCCTATCCGCACTCCTTCTCAGTATAAACTTTTACACTAGCCAAATTTTAGACTTAGAATTTTTTTACGTATTATTTTAAGTATAGATTATTCGTAACTTCATTGTATTTACCATACATTACCAAAGTGGTAAGAATGAGAGATATTTTGTTTTAGGAATTCTTTAATTGAGTAGAAACTCTCGTTTACTCACCGTCACACTGTGCAAAGCAGAACAAAACAGGTCAACTGTATTTTGAGGTAGTTAATTATATAATCGGGGTTAAAGTATGAAATTGCCGTTTTATTGTAATAGGTTTGAAAATTTTGGGTGAAACTTTTTTCACATGATACCGAGGTTATCGACTTTCAGTTGTTTTTTTTATTCAGCTTAGACAAGAAAGATGGATACTTCTAAGTGATTATTGAATACGAATTCCGACGCGGAACTAACGCGGCAGAAACAGCTCGCAATATCAATGTTGCGTTTGGAGAGGGGACTGCTAATGAACGCAACGTGCGATTTTGGTTTAAACGCTTTCATGATAAAACCTTTGATTTAAAGAACGAACCACGTGAAAGATCACCCACACAGGTGAATAACAATGAATTGAAAGAGATGGTGGAAGCCGATTCGAGCCAAACTACCCAGGAATTAGCGGTATTGTTTAACGTTATCTTACCAACAAAATTGACTCATTTGCGTCAAATCAATAAAATGAAAAATATGAAAATGGTTGCCTCATGATTTGACTGATCTGCAGAAAGAAACGCATGTTGAAACTTGTGTTGCCTTGTTAAATCGGTACAGAAATTAAGGAATATTGGATCATGTGACATGTGATGAAAAGTGGATTCTTTACGATAACCGTAAGCGCAAAATGCAATGGCTGACCCCAGGTCAAACGCCGCAACTGTGTGCTAAAGCAAAGCTTACCAATAAAAAGGTAATGGTAACTGTTTGGTGGTCTCAGCATGGTGGTATTTGCTATAGGTTTTCTTTTTATATACTACCAAGGTGGCAAATAAGCATACGGCCTACCTGATGGTAAGCAGTTACCGTAGCCTATGGACGTTTGCAACACCAGGGGTTTCACTCACGCGTATAGCTTTCTCCGATCTGGTCAAGCAATAACGGCAGATATCTACTGTGCCGAACTCAAAACAATGATAGCTAAACTAGCAGAGTAACAGCCCCGACTCTTGAATCAATCTTCACCATTATTGCTCCATGATAACGCAAGACCTCACACAGCACGAAAAACCGTTCTAACTCTACAGGAACTGCAATCAGAAACCATTCATCACCCTCCAAATTCGCCATACCTTGCTCCAACGGACTATAATTTTTTTGGTGATTTGGATAATTTTCTACGTGATAAAAAGTTTTCTTCACAGGAGGCAGTACAAAATGCTTTCACACAGTTTGTCGAATCTAGATCACCAGAGTTCTATCGCAAAGGCATAAATGACCTTCCTATTAGATGGCAGCAATGTATAGATAATAATGGTAATTATGATTGAATAAATACGTTAAATTAAAAAAAACTAATTTCATGTTTTCCGTACAAAGTTTATTCCAGAGGAATTTCTTACCACGTACGATAAGGTTGTGGAATGAGCTCCCTGCCGAGGTTTTCCCAAGAGACTATAGCATGGGATTCTTCAAGAAAGGAGTTATAAGGTTTTTAATGGGTCGGCAACGCGTGAGTGACACCACTGGTGTTGCAAACGTCCCTAGGTAACTGCTTACCATCACGCGGGCCTTATGCTTGTTTGCCACCTTGGTAGTATAAAAAAAACAAAGACTGCAATTTCATACTTTATAATATTACTAATTAATGGTAATATTAGTAGAAACGGCAGATTTTTTCTTAACACTAAAAGTCAGACATTAAATATATTGTATTGTTTATTGTAGTGGATTACCACGCGCGAGTGTTTGAAAATTTATTCATAACACACATACTTACATACTTAGTTTATTGTATTAACTTTAATCTATTCCCCGTATTCCGAGAAATTATATAATTGAGTAGAAACTCTCGTCTACTAACCATCGTACTGTGCAAAGCAGAACCGAATTTGTGGTAGGAACGGCGACAGGATAACTATATTTTCACGTAGCGAATTAGATATTAGAAGAAACAGCAGAATTTTTTTTAACACCAAAAGTCAGATAATTAAGTAATTGTAAAGGTATGAAAAAATAGTACTTATAAATAAAACAGTATAATAATTACTCGGCAGTTAATTATATAACTCAAGTTTCCAAATACTTACAGTTTTACCATACAGATAAAAAAAAACGCTCACGCTCTCGTTACCAAAGTTTTCTTATTAATTCTTGCCAACATTGATATACTATGGAAAAGAACTAGTAGATATATACACACTTTAAATATTTATAACATAAATAAAAATTATATTACTTCTTCTATAATATACTGAATATACATAATAATAGATCTTTTTTTTATTAAAAAGACAACTCCCGCACTAGAAAACAAGCTCTGTGTCGCGGAGGAACATCTTTACAAACATACAATTAACGGACACAAATTACACCCAGACTTAGAACAATTCTTTGTGGGCCACACAAAGTTTTATCCTGTGTGGGAATCGAACCCACAACCTCGTGCACAGCAGGCGCATACTGCGGCCACTGGACCACCGAGGCAGTCTATATATATATAGATGGTCATATCAAAGGTTCATCATGGCAGGTCATCATCATCATCAATCAATCGCAATCCACTGATGGATACAGACCCGCCACTAACACGATCCTTTTTCTTTGTATTATGTTCAAAATCAGTTTGCGAAGGTAGTTTACAATGATTCCACAAAATAACACCTGGTCGTTGTCAAGTAGGTACGTAGTAAGTAGTTGTTAGGGTTTTGATATAATACACAGTGAAAAATGTCGTCTATATATTTACAGCTCACATTTCTTCCATGAATTCGTAAATACACGAAGATGTCGGCACAGAAAAGCAACAAACTGAAAAAACCCCGTTCAAAAGCTAATTAAAACTGAAAAATTCTTAGCATACTCGTAAAACATCCCGCAAAAGACGGAAACACGTGTCAGAAATCAAAATGTCTACTCGCATCGTATTATGTCGTATTGTGACAAAAAATAACTAAGGCGCCGCCACCGGGCGTTGTCTGTTAATTACCACAAATATGTCGCTTATTTCCCTAAAAACTAGCAAAAAGACCGACTGTGCCGTATGCCGCGGGAGCAAATTGCCGCGGCGTAATGACGCGGCGCGACAGCGGCTAGCGGCACAGACGTACCGACAAACAGACAAACAGTGGTTTGTTGATGTTATGATTAATATTTTAATCTTCAAGAGGATGCGTGCGCGATTTATATTTTAGTGACTTTGAATCAATACCTAATTGTTTGCATTTTCTCATCTCAAAACTTGGTACTAGATATTCAGTTTTGAAAATGTACTGTTTGGGTCTCCAAAGGGGTGTGTAATGTACCTATATTCCTATGTATCTACGTAAGTGTTGCAGTCCTATGTAAGGGTAGGGTTTAGTGGTCACTGGCACAATTTCATACACGTGAATTCAACATATTTTGACTCGACCCGGGCATCGAATCCGGCACCTCAATACGTCAATAGTATGCGCTACTACTGCGTCACTGCCAAGAGCGAGGATTTTGGATTATTTATAACCAAAAGTTAATCTAGATTTATTCATCCTTTATAAAGCATGAATAAATCTAGATTAATTTTCAACTTTTTCTCATAAACTTTGTTATCATGAGATAACTATGTTCTGTCATTTTACTGACTGATTATATTATTAATAATTATTAAATTTTATTTTATTTTTATTTTATTGTATTTGGAAAACTTATAGCTAATACAATTAAGAATCTTAAACAATAAGTAATAGACGGCCAATTACAAGTTTTCACAGACATTATGATCGATAATTTAGAATTTTAAAAGTAATCAGCGTAAAACTAAAAACAAAAATTACTATAAAAAAAAAACAATAATTTAAGCATTAGGTACTAATAATCATGTTGAAAAAAAAATTGTTGCAATATTCTTTTTTAATTTATTTGTTCTAGTATTGAACAAATCGAGTTCAACTTCCCGACATTGAACTAGCGACTGGCTCTTACCAGATATTATATTATAATACGTATATTATCTGTCTCCGCAGCTTTACTAACAGAAATATTCAGTAGGAAGATATTAAATACGCAGATCATGTACTTAACACTGAGACGAGTGCCAAGTGCCAAGCTAAGATCTTATGCATTAATCACTTCGTCTATAAATGGTCAGATTCAGCTCGAAGTCTAAATATGGTCAAAATATGTAAATAGTAGCAGAGGCCTCTATTATGTTGAATCTAGCTGGTGAGACGTGGATGTGATGCACATCTGCCTACTCCGGTTGTAACATTACGACAAAAACAATAAATCTTTTTGAATAATTGGACGAATATTGTTTAGAAGTTTGCTAGATTATGATATTACATTATGAAATGTTAAAATACTTATTATATTATTACCGCATATCTTGCCTCTTGGGGCGCCAAATTTGGTTAAACTTAATCTAGAAGAAACAATATGAATATACATAATAAAGCACATGTTTTTATACTACCAAGGACGCAAACAAGCATGCGGCCCGCTTGATTGTAAGCAGTTACCCTAGCCTGTGGACGCTTGCAACACCCGGGGTCACTCGCGCGTTGCCGATCCTTTAAAAACCTTATAACTTCTTTCTTGAAGAACCCCATGCTATAGTTTCTATAGAAAACTTAGACAGGCGCATTCCTCATAATCTTACATGGTAGGAAATTCCACTGAAACTGACTGATTTATTATATATGTAGGTATTTGTCGGCAGGAAAGGCAAGTCTTCATTCTCGTGTTCGTTCAAACGTTTGGCCGACATCAGGATGGTCTTGAAATAATACTCGTAAATTGTTCACTGTTATGATGTTAATTAATAACCAGACATTGGTTATAAAATAGATGCTTACAATACTTTCGGATTTAAACTAACAAAATACTCGTGGAATACAGTGCGGTTAGCCATTGCGCGCGATCACGACCGATCATTCGTCTGTTCAACCCATGATTCCCCCAATCGATCAAAGGACGTTCGAATCCCTCCATTAACTCACTGTCATCTGTCAAGTCTAACATCAAACGTCATACGTCAAATTTCATCTGTCACTAGTTGTCTATGATCGCGCCAAAGCTAAACACACTCGCCAAAACTAAACACACAGTAGTAATAAAAATAACATTATCTTCATTTTGACTGCACAGTTGGTTCAGTGGCCATTTACTGCTGTGCGGCGTGTTGTGGGTTCGATTCCCGTTGTTCCGGGTCTGAGTGTGCATTATATAATAATAATAATAATAATTTATTTATTATCACGAGTAATTACAGTAGGTAGAATATACACTAAATTATACACGTTATTATATAGGTCACAAAAAATTGCATTGTAGATTTGCAAAGTCCCCTGTGACACCGGCCTTGTTCCATGGTGCAGGGATTGTATTTTTAAATAAATAATAAGTCCTTTCCCAGACGGGCTTGCTTGCATTTATGATGCCCTTTCTTATGCTTGTAAAGTTTCTCGTGAAAGAAGGCTTGTTACCAAGCGCGGGAGATTGTATTTTTAAATCAAGAAGAAAGTGATGAGAATCTATAGTAAACCTAGACAACACAGCTTAGGTCCTTAGGAACTTTACTCTCGTTTGAAGGATGAGCAAGTAGACAGACTGAGAGAGCGATTACTTATGTGTACTTGCGCATATTAAGTATACTTAACACTGAACGAAAGCTGCACACAATACAAATAACTTCAAAAATATGGCCACTAATGACGAGCCAAATTCCAGCCGAAAACGCATTAAAATCGTAACGGAAATAAAATATCAATAACAGGCTCGTTTGTACGGAATTATATCCGTGGATATTACAAGCTGCGCCCGCGCACTGCCCCTACCTTAATAAATAACCTATAAGTCATTGTTCTCGGGCACGCCGCGTGGTTTATGCCCAATTGTCTCGCCGCAGGCCGCACACAGGGGGGATCTACCCCTCCCACCGCCCCCCTCCGCCTTTACCCCATTGTTTACCCCTTTATCTTTTCTATACAGCTACTGGTTTATGGTCTCCGTTAATGCGATATTTTTTAAATGTTATGTTCAGATTAGCAAAGGTATTGCGTAATGCCATAACAGATTTCGATATCAATCCGTGAAGATAATGTGCTATATAACTGTTTTAGAACGAATATAAAACATTTGATAGGTTTTCGGTTTTATTGCAATGTGCATACCTACTGAGAACGACTTCATTTGATAAAAACAATTGATATTAAATTCCACTGTAAGCTATTGGTATCTAGATTAAAAGTTTCATGGTTTTATCACTCGTTTATGTGAACACTAACTAGTTATATATTTATTTAAACATGCTTTTAGAAAACTCTAGAACAGTGTATGTCAATCTTTATAGGCTTAAGTATAGACCCTTCAATCAACCAGATGTAGTACCTTCGCCAGTTGTGTATGGCAATCATGTGATAGTCGACCGGAGTTGTTGGTAACAGTACTTGTGTTTAGAGTACATTTAGTGTCACGTTAATGGAAAAAAACAATCGTAACCAACCAACGAACAATACCGAGTTCAGAATTTCATCCAGGAAACTTCCTGGTACTGGAATCTAACAGTGTAGTTACATAGGTAACACAGAAGGCGCTAATAACAAAGCCTGCAACCACTCTCCCAACGCACCAGGCATGCAGTCTATAAAATATGAAATTCTTCAATATCGAAGGTAAATTGAAGAATGGCATACATGTGCATTCCATGTGGCGCCAAAACCTGAACAAAGCGAATACAGAGCCTTCACAGTATTTCTTTCTTTCTTATAAAGTAGCGGGTTCACGTTGCATTCACTGTTCTTTTGTTTTATTAATAACGTTGCAAGTTCGATACGTCGTTGGTATTATTCTTGAACATTTTAATGATTACAAACTAAAATGTGCTTATTGGAGGATTATAAAGTCACATTAACGGGTAGGAAGATATGTATCCATGTTTACCTAGAGCTAGGTATGTTTAGTTCCAACCGCCATGTTATTTAATAGGTCTAATGTCATATGTATACAGGGTACAATTCCAGACTATGTGATGTTTAGTATTCCTTGATAGCAAAACCTATAGTTACTTTACCCGTCCTGGAGATCGAACTCAGAACCTTAACCGAGATACGCACTGAAGCAGTCACATAATGACAATGCTTTTTGTAGTTATGTTTTGTATAAACTTTAACTACTCCTTTGCTTTTTCACATAATAATTTATAGATTCTAGCTGCTCCAGCAAACGTTGTTTTTCCATATACCTACCTCAATTATTTCAATATTAGTTATAATTTAAAAATGGGGTTTGGTGGTAAAAGACGTAGTAACTATTTAGTAATCTGTGGTAAAAGGGTGAAAATTTAGGGTTTATAAGAATTTTTGAATTCCAAATTATAAACAAAAATATCTGGGCCAGGAGTATAAAAAATAGCTACAACATATTCTCAGACCTACTAGATATACGCAAAAAAAACATAAAAATCGGACAAGCCGTTTCGGAGGAGTTCGGTAACGAACATTGTGACACGAGATTTTTACATGATGGCTGCTAATTGATATGATTTAAAAATATGAAAATATATTTATTGCAGCTTAAACATATAAATATGTGTTACAATAATGTTTACAGGAGAAAATTATATCGAAGTTTCAATTCAAATAAACAATTTTCCATAGAGAACAGTGTTACAGAAATTATTTATCTAAAGCTGAGGTTCAATTGTATATAATAATGTTAATAGTGATCTTCTCACTAGGCTATCGAGAAGAACAGGGTTATATTTGTTGTCGTCATATAATGCATGGTAGCTGGTAGGCAGGTGGTACATTTAAATTCGTTTTAATGTTGTATTTAACATTTATGTAAGTAAATAAATTAAATAAAAAATAAATGTAATAAGAGAAAAACGCATTGAAGCAATAAATTAATAATATTAATGAGCATTGAATGAAATAGATTAAACAATAATAAAAAAAATAATTTTTGTATTGTTTATGGCCTGTCATTAGAACCTACTTACTGGAATCTATTACAATAATAGTATTTTCTCAACAAAAGTGATTTTAATTTTAAATCAAATCGAAATAGTTTATATTCTTTTTTCCTGCTTTCTTGCCAGATCTGTTCTAGTTGCGTCATCAATTACTAAGACACATTACCATGGTTTTTGTCAGCAATTGTTATTTTGTCAGCGGTCAGCGCTAAATACAACTTATCTCCGATCAAAAGAAAATTAAAAGATATTAAATTAATTTGTTCTGGTCAAAAGCAGGGACCCATCATGATATCTCTTAACTGCGGTAAATGATCTAAATAAACAAATAATTTAGCTTGGGAGCTTAAGACGGAAAAGAAATGTATACGAACATAGAACCTTTACCTTTTTTGCAGTCGGTTAAATATGTATTTAAACAGCACATCTTCAAACAATATCACAAAGTTATTCTCTAATATGCAACGTATGAAAAGTTAAGGTAAGATAAAAGCGAGAACTTGACAAAAAAATTGACAGCCTTGGTGGTCCAGTGGGTGTAGTATGCGCCTGCTGTGCACGAGGTTGTGGATTCGATTCCCGCACAGGGACAAAAACTTTGTGTGACCCACAAAGAGTTGTTCTGAGTCTGGGTGTAATTTGTGTCCGTTAATTGTATGTTTGTAAAGTCCCCCGCAACACAGAGCTTGTTCTCTAGTGCGGGAGTTGTCATTTTTAAAAACAGAAACAAACAAACAGAAACTATTATGACATACTCGTCGTATCGCGCTATTGTCTTAGACAACATAAGCAAAGTTATATCACACAGCAAGTTTTGCTAGCTGTGTTATCCCATCTATCAGAGGGCGAGCTTTAACGTTAAAAAACCCTTCAGACAGCTAGAGAAATCAAATCAAAATTAAACTTTACGATTAGAAATATACATAACACAGGACTGAAACTAACATACCTATGCCTATACTATACATAACACACAAGGAAAATCCGACTGCAACTTAGTAATACTTTACCCGACACGGACATTGAACCTGGTACTCGTACCTCAGCAATCAAGTCGAAAACACCACTGGGGTAGTGTGCAGGAGTGTCCTAACGATAAGGCAGTCTCGGTTGATAGGATAATCAGCATTGATTCAAGATTGCAGTTAAAAATTGTGAAACCGAATCCAGTGATGGAATTGTACAGAAAATAAAGTTTTTTTTATACTACTTTGGTGGCAAACAAGCATACGGCCCGCCTGATATTAAGCAGTTACCGTAGCCTAGGGACGTTTGCAATATCATAGGTATCATCTGCGTGTTACCGACCCCAGCGCTTTAAGATGGAGTATCCCTGCGATAGGAAAACGTTTCTTTTAAAATGCATTCCGGAGACCCGTAATCACACACAGGAACACAACTACCGTTATGTGTAGTTAATTGGCAATGGTCTTTTGTAAGATAAAGGTCCTTCCCCAGTCGGGCTTGTAGTCGGGCTGTTTACACTTGGTACTAAGTACTAGGATAACACGTTTAAGGTGATATTAAAAAGCCAGACAATTTTGTGTATCATCGATCAATTTCCAGTTTATTTGACGGAACAAACTCTTCAATGATTTTGAGAAACAATCGAATCGGCAACATCCAGCTTGTCAAACTTCGCTATAAACACCGTCTGTCAAACAGACATGCGCAGGCGCAGTGGTGTGTTAATCAGCGAGTGGTCGCGCGCCGTCGACCACGACCATCGCGCTATTTGTAGAGTCGTGGTGTAATGTGGTGGCTTTGTGGTCATATTGTGGTTTAATGACGCCAATGGAAGGATTGTGTTCGAAGGTGTGAACGCTATGTGTTACTTAATCTTGAAACAATTTTTATTTAATTTTATTAATTTTCTATAAATCAATGGTAATCATTTATTCTGAACTTTCACATGTGCTAATTAAAGAAATACTTAAATTTAATTTCAATATAATGCATGTACAGGATGGTTCTACCATTACAATATTTATTTTCTGTGGCCACAAGTTCGGGCCTGCAATTATGTTTAACTAGCATAATATAATAATTTTTGCCTACGTTTGGTTGGCGGCATGCTGCGTTGTGATCTAATGGCCGTTTGGAAATAGGGCAAATTTGAAAGGGTTGATTCATGACATTTCGTATTAGTAAATGGTGATAAGGATTTCAGAATTGAAATTTATTAAGACCAGCTTGCAGCACCGGATTGCGATGCAAAACTAACTATTTTCAAGCAAGCTATCCACAAGTCGTTTTACAAAGTCCTTTGACACCATAATAAGGCGAAGAAAAAGAATAATGAAATAGGAATGGCTTTGCAAAACTTGTTGTAAATGACTTGATAGACAGTGATCGAGAACTTTTAGGATACTAAAAATAGTTATTATTGATAGAAACTGATTTTACATTTCACCTATGTGTGGGACATACTTATATCCTTTTATTACGAGCCACTTTACAAAACTGTCTGTAAATACAATATATTTGTTTCCTTTGGAGTTCACTTGGTACTCATGGTGGTGCCAATTATAATGTAAATACAGAGAAAGTAGTGTATAGTTATTATCAGTTCTAGAGCCATTACCTACCACATACAAATCCGCCTCCAGCATCATCCAAACAAAGAATCGTCACATTATCCTTTGACAGTATTGCGGTAACGATGCGCGCGCATGGTCCCGACTCCTGCGCAATGCGCACTATAAATAGTGCGCGCGGGCAGTCCCCGGCGCGCATGCGCGTCGAGCGTCAGATCTCAGCGGCGGGCGTCACGCGCCACCGCCACCGGTAATCGGGCCGCCTACCTTACCCCTTACAGATCATCCTTTAAAGCCAAAACCCCCTTAAACTTAATACCATAAAGTCTAATTTAGCATGAATAGGGTAAAAGAATTGTTGATACATACAAAAGTGTTTCATTTTGAATTCTGTGCTAATGACCCGAAGGTAGATTTTCCCATGTTATGTGATGAAGGGCGTCAGACAACGGAAACAGTGTTTCGATACTATCTGTGCCTTTAATTAGACACTTTAATTAAAACGAGAGTTGTAAAGCGATAATTGGATCATCAATTTGTGTTCAGTCGTGTATCTTTGTTAAAAGTTTAAATACCTTCCGAAGCACTCCATGTGCTTCAAAGAGAACACTTAAACAGCAGATTACTCATTGTTTTTTTTTGGGACAGGGACATTTGAAACGATATACCTACTGCTTCTAACTTATATCTAATATTTACTTATGTTGTTCAATTTTATTACCGCAACAAAGATATAACCATGGCGTACTGTAAGGTTCCAGGGGAATTTCCCCTCACGACCGATCAGGTTGCGAAATGGACTCCCTGCCCAGGCTTTCCCGAGAGGTTGCATAAGGTTCTTTAAGAGAGAAATTCAAAGATATTTACAGCATCGGCAACGCGCGAGTGTTATCATGTGGTATGGTTATGGTATTGTATGGCGGGCTGATTTCCGCAACTCCTCGTTAAGTCGCGTATTTTACGTGCGGGTGGTTAAAGCGTTTCGTTGAAAACACATCCCTAATTGAGCTCTGGTAATCTGTACTTACACATGGGAACACTACTACACCGTTGTGTGTAGTCATTTAGCTGTGGTCTTCTGTAAGGTAAAGATCCTTCTGAGTTGGGTTTGCTCACTAGTATGGTGACCTTCGAGTATCTGTCTTAAGATTAGTGAAATTGCCTCAAGCTACGTTGCTCTACCTCTACATTGCTTTACCTCTACTTATTGGGAATTAATTCGATGATTGAATGTAGAAGCACTCATTGTTACTATACCTACCTATAAGGTTTAGAATACAATTTGTATGTTGTCTTTTATCTTAAACGTAGTGATGCAATCTGATGATGATAATTATTTTCTACCTTTTGAAATAACATTGAAATTTCATGACTTTTTACACTTATATTCTTAATAAAGCAATGCTGGATTGAACCATCTTAACTGCTGTTGCACTTATAGAGCGGAATACCTAACAGATTCCTTAAGTGTGTCTTCATATTGAAGAGCGGTAAGAGCGTGGCATCAACACGCGGCGGCAAACGTTCCAACCACAGTGCGTCTGCCTGTTTAGAGTTAGACGCACCTTTATTTATTACTAGCTGTTGCCCGCGGCTCCGCCCGCATGGATGTCGGTTATCGCTGTAAAAAGTAGCCTATGTGTTATTCCAGACTATAATCTATCTCTTTCTCATCTTCTCTTAGTTTTTTCGTGAAACATTAACAAACATCCATCCATCCATTCATTCTCACAAACTTTCACATTTATAATATTAGTAAGGATAATAATTTTATCACTTAATTTTACTTCTCACAACGATTTTATTTGAATACCGATCGTTTGTCTTGACTCATGTGACAGTGACATACACACGACAAAAATCTAACATAACACACGAGTACATAGAAACATACATACATAATGTTACGATGTATGTTTGTCACAGTAAGTCGTATGGTGTCGATATCAAAGACGCCGCCCTTCCCACACTGTCGTAATTGTGGGTGTAGCGGGCGTAGGGTTGCCATGACAATTAACTTAAATAAAATTATACAAAGTACTTACATTGTTTTACTGAACAAAACCGACAATAATAGAACTTGTTTAACTTAAGATACTATGTAGTTATATTATTGTATTCTTTAAATAAAATATAACTTTTTATTCCTACTATATTACCTAAAGGCAGACTGGTAGAGAAACCTTAGCCATTAGGTCGGCTTATTCAATCTATTGTATAAAGATTTTAAATAAAATGGCTTTGCTATTAATGTTGTTTATTAGAATATATAATAAAGTACTTACCTATACATTGATCTAAGTAATAAATTTATATTTGTATAAAAGTAACTGAGCGCGTATAGAGAGTTATTTATCCTAACAAATATATTCGCTTTGAAATAAACAAAATTATCCTTCAAATTAGCGTAGATTTAAGTACTACGACTGATAAGTAATATGTTTTCAAAATTTATGACAATGCATAGCGTAAATTATATTATTACGAGCTGTTGACCGCGGCTCCACACGCGTGGATGTCGGTTATCGCTGTAGCCTATGTGTTATTTCAGACCATAATCTATCTCTGTGCCAAATTTCACCCAGATCCGTTCTGTAGTTTTTACGTGACGTACAAACTTTCACATTTATAATATTAGTAAGGATCTTATGTTCTGTGTCAGTTTGTAACATTTAACAGAGTGTTACGAGCTAGCGACAGCCCTGCAGCTGTCTGCAGCGAGAGTGACAGTGGCGGTGGCACAGTCAGGGAGTAGTCCTCACATGATACTCATTAGCTGTAACACGCACATTAACATTATGTTACAACATGAAAAACTTTTCTGTCTTCTACGTTATGTTGTTATCAACTTAAATTGTCAATCTTAATATCGATCATAAAGAAATATATGTAAAGATTGTAATCTATTTTAATTTTATTAGGGCTAAGTTAATACATAATTGTTTTGTGGTAAACATAGTATGTTTAGTTTAAGAACCGTTGTAAGTATTTTTGAGTAAAAATAGTACCTATAGAGTTGTTTCTTTTGGTGATAAGCCCCTCTAGACAAGTGGCATAAGCGATAGTCTAATCGAAAAGTCAAAAAATCAAATGTATGGGATTTGACGTAAGTTTACGACATTATATCGTAGACTTACGTCAAATCCCATACATTTGTTTTTTTGACTTTTCGATTCGACTACCGTTTATGCCACTTGTCTAGAGGCTCAGAATGGAATGGTGAAACCATCTGCCTTATCTTAAGGTAAATGTTGAAAAGAGTATATATGTATAAGAGTTCTCCCCTGTAATAATCCAAAGGTTTTAGTTTAAAATGGGCTTCAATACATCATCTTTCTTGGTTGTCTTTATCATATACTAAATATAGAATTGGGTACTAGATAAAATGCTCTCATACCTACATCTGTTTTTCAACATACTCGTTTTGGAAAGATTATCGATCTACTAAGTACCTATGTCGGTGTAGATAGGTACTAACACTTTTTAATATATCGTAACGAATTAACATTTAGTTTGAATTTACGGAGATTTCTCGCTGGTGGCCAACCTAGTATAATTGCATACAATTGCCTTGCTAAGGTCCTGGATCTCTCGAGAAATGTTTAATATCAGAACGGAATTAGCCTACACACCATTAGGTGCATGGCACTTAATGGAACCAAACTTGACTGATGACTAGCATGTGAGTGTGATACATATCTGACAAGTCTTTCAGGGAGATTGCATAATGTCATAAGATTCTGAAAAAAATAAGAAAAGCGAGGATAATTACATTAGTAATGCAATAAATAACTGAACCAGCATGCCAATATTGTATACCTTAATATAAGCTGTAATGTCCATTCGTCAAGTTATCTTTCAAGACATATTTTGGCAGTTCAACTAGGTTATTGTTTAAACATTCAACATTTTCTTTCCTACAAAGTTAAATAAGCAAGGCGGTCATTAATATACAGTCAACTAAGCTTCTAGAACTGCAAACAGTTAGTTGATGAACAAATGTTGTTGGGCGATATTTGCCGAGTAGGTACCGAGCCACCGCACTCGACCACATTCGGCTACGTTCGGACGCGTTCGGTCGCACTCGGCTGCGGTCGGCCGCACGTCGCCTCGCCTCTGCGCCCGCGCATGTCCGCAGAGCGTTTATTTCGCTACTATTTGCTAATGAGATGGAGTTTTTCATTATAGAAAGTTATTTTTGATAAAGATTATTTCAGTATCGAGTGTAATAAGCTTAGAATAAGTTAAGAGTAGTAATATGTTGCAAACATGAATCGGAAAACAGTCTTGCTACCACCTAAAAGTACCAGTACTACCATTTATAAAAGTGACTGAAAATAAAATAGTAGCAACCATAACAATAAAATGTCTATATTTATGCATGAACATACATAAAATATGTAAACCTGTAATAGGTACATGCAACAGTAAGTTGTGTATAGTTTCTACAGCTGTTGTCTAAGAAAGGAATGTATTTATTTACATGATCCCTTATAATTATTATTACGTATGAAAACCTTATATAATATATTTTCTACCTATTTATACTGCCGTCATAATTGTAAGTGCAGTAATCGTCATTTTTGCGATTTTCACTTTTTTGCAAAAATGACACCTCAAGGGGCTAATCTTTACATAAAAAAATAATTTTCATGATTTTTTTTATTATAAACCTGTTTTTTATATAACAAGATACGCAGTTCTTGCACCAAATTATTACTTTTGCTAACAGGATATACAGTACTCAGCATGTGCTAGAAGGTTGTGCAGTACTTGCTATGTTTACTGCAACTTAATCTAACGTTCTAGTACTTTGCAACGAATACTAACTAAAGCTTAACGCAGTATTCAACATTGCTGCGTGTGAGAGTAGCAAGTATATTATAGAGCTTTTCTTGCGCCACTAAAACTACACGCAGTATTCGACAAAGCCGCGTCTGAAGTAAAAGGTTAATAAATCTATCAGGCATGATAATAAGACACAATTAATAAATAGAAACGCAGTATTGAACACGTGCTAGGTGATTTTGCAGTAATGAACACAAATACTGCCTTTGGGCTTAGTGATACTGTCATGTTCACAAGTCTAGATGGTAGAACAAAATGCAGTAATGCGCATTTTATCCAAAATAAATAATAAAGTAAAGAAAAAAATTGATCAATACAAAGTTTGATTTTTTTCTTATTTTTCTGGTATATTTAAATCATTATTTAATTCAGACTTGTTGTGCAGATATCACAAAACACGTTTACCGCGTTTATCTCGGAACCGCCAATTTGCGAGTACTGCATTTACAATTATCAGGGCAGTATAGCTGTCTTTAATTTTAATATTAACATTTAAAATCTCAGTCATACAAGCAAAATATTAAATTTACTTAGTTAAACTCCTAATGCTGTACACATGCATACAAGACTACACAATATAACAATATAATACAAATATATTATATTAAATTGACATAGTAGTACACCATCAATCTGGCAAAAATATCAACTAAACTATTTCATTTTCTAGATTCTTAGTATCAAACTGTCGAAAGCATTCGCTCCTAATTTAAGAGCATCCTATATAGTAAGTACATAACTGTAGAGGTATACAGGGTGCGGTTCAGTTTAGAGGCGGCTGCTGCGCGTCGCTGGCTCTCAGATTTACGAGCCGTCACTTCAAACAACTCCGACAGATGGACACAGACACACACACACACACACACACACACATATTATACTTATATGTTTTAGCTAGCTTCCTTATTTAACTATCTCTGAAGTGGGAATAGATCGCCGTAAATGTTTGAAATAAGACCTGCAGTTCGACTCCCGGGTAAAATATATACCTACTCGTAGGTACTAGTGACGCGCGCCGGCTTCGCATGGGTGCATAGATACACAAATTCGTAGTAGGTACACCGATAGAAAGTTAGCTGTACAGGACCGCTATATGAAGATTCGTTTCTTAAGAAAAGCAGTGTATATATTTCTGTGGAATTTGGTAACGATGTACAATTAGATTAAACCTACAGATAAAAATATATTTCACACAAATTCATACATTGGTTTTCCTCAAAACTAATCTTCATATTGCCCTGTACAGCTATATATACCATTTTGAAATATCTCTTAAAGTTTAGTCATCTTTTGCAAAGAAACCGCAAAAAAAAATTTACAAAACATTTTTTTTGTTTCTATAAATATTTATTTATATGCATATGGATCCTGTGGAAATCTTTGAGGGAGGTCTATGTCCAGCAGTGGACGTCTTTTGGCTGAGATGGTGATTTATGAATGCATATAGTATGTATGTTTATTTACTTATTCATAGTACCGCACAAGTTACCACTTCTTCTGCAATAAATCCCATCCAAAGGTTGTCTGGAAGAGATCGAAAAGGCTGCCAATTATACCTACAGCTATTGTAAGTTTCGCATTGAAACAAACCGTTTTTATGATCTATTTAATGTGCAATAATGCGTATATTCTATCTATCTATGTATGTACGTAACGATAAAGCACCAGTAGGTAAAGTCCACCAAAGGACAGACCACCCCGGGCGTCAGGGAGTATTTTAGTAAACCCTCAATGAACAGCTCCAACAGACTATTTAAAAAAGTTAATTAAGTAGATACTTAAATATCTTAAATGCTGGTCAATCACCAAACCGCGATCTCGCTATGTTTGGCAAGCAACCATGCAGTATCACGATAGTGAAGTTTTTTTTCTAAAAGACAACTCCCGCTCTAGGGAACAAGCCCGCAGGGGTATTCCGTAAGAGCAAAAACCGAGCCACCGCAAAAACCGAGCAAAATCTGTCAGATTGAAAATCGGTATTCCGTAAGAGCCCTTTTTGACGTCAGTTTGCCATCGCTGTTTCTTAGAGAATCAGCCGGCCGGTGTCGCAGGGGGACTTTACAAACATCGTATGTTTGTAAAGTCCCCCTGCGACATAGGTTCACGGACTCAAATTACACCCCACCAATGCCGCCAGACCCACATTTTGCCCTGTCTGGGAATCGAACCCACGAACTTGGACTCAGCAGTCAGAATCATTAACCACTAGACCAAGAGACCCGTAAAATCAAAAGCACTAGCAGACATTCTGTGTTATTCACCTTTGAACGACATCAACGAGATACGATGTAGAGTGACATTACTTAATATAACAATAATAATAATATCGTCCTAACCGAATTTTGGTCACGGCGGCCAATCTCACCGGGGATTAGCCAACTGCGCAGAACATATTATAGTGCACAAGTGTGTGCGCAAACACAGGTGAACTCTCTATTTCTTCACTCTCATAGTCCAGTGGGACGGCAATCCGACACGACTGGAGAGAGAGAGATGTGGCGAAGGACCAACTGCTTTGAGTGCTTTCCAAGGGACGGGAGTGTAAACACCACAAATTTCCTAACTCCGGGCATCTACTGTGAATTTCTTGATAATATAACCCAATATAAATTTTTTGGCACGACCTCGGAATCGAACCCAAGATCAGCAGTCACACACATCGATGATGGTTTAAGAATTACGAAATGTACATACTACTAAATGGACGATAATAACTTGATGAACAAATTAGTAATTTACTTGGCAACGATCAGCTGATGCTCCTAGCATTATAAATGACTATATAAACTATCTACTAACAGGTGAAACTGTATGCTCGTTTGTGGAAAATTCTTTACTTAAGTAATAACACAAAGTAAAGATACGTAGCATTGTTAGATCGAGTGCAGCCACTCACATTCAGTATTGGCTCATTGCAGATTAGACCCGTCCTTTTGTTAAGTTACAGCATTTCGGTAGATACCGCTTCTCTTGCCACTCCTTACTCCTGGCTCACTCCTGATGACGTGCGACGGATGGCTGGTCCTGTGTGGGTTTTGTAAACTGAATCTTTTATTTTCATGTTATTGACAAGTAGTGAAAATAAATCATAAAAAAGTAACGTTTGATAATAACCAAAAATAACGTATGATGTATTTCGTAAAGATAAATCATATTTCCATTTATATTTAAGTGTACATTACACAAATAATCGCATATATAAATAAAGCCACTAGCCCACTGGCGCGGCTGCGGCGGCGCGCGACGTTCGCTCGCTCAAGCGTCTCTTCGCGGAACCGCGCTTTCATCTGCCGCGACCTAACGTACCATTGCGAACCCATCTCGTACTCATTCACTTTACTGACATCAAATACGTAACAACTGATTTATGATATGATGTGCGTTCACTGCCAAAACGTGAAATACTTGCGTAAATTATACACTATTTTCTAGATAAATGCAGCGGGAAAAAGTGCAAGTGGATTCAAATTTGTCAAATCGTATTAAGTATTCTGTAGATGATTTAAAATACCAATTATGGTTATTCGCTTAGCTGCTGCTACTTACGCGTAAATTGGTCTTTGGTTTAAAAGCTAAATATACCTCTAGAAAAGATTATTTAGTACAGCCTTTTATTACGATGGAGTAGAATAATAATTCAGTGATGGTGCTATAGCAATACTTATTTTATAATTAAATTAAATGCGTTCACTTCATCAATATACATATCCTCTTTTTAGCCTGTCGATGTCAATCTAAATTGTGACTAAAAAGGCCAATAATATGCATGTGCGCATCATGCAAATTTCGTTATACATTTATATAAAAGAACTTAGAATTAAGTCATTTAGCTAACCAAATGAATGAACAAATCCTCACATAATTTAACTGCACTTGAGCCAACTGTACGATGACCACAATGAACTTTGAGTACGACCAATTAGCGAGCTAAGTATCTGCATCGTGTGGTCGCTAGACGCCGAGTCGCGCGGTTCGCTGCGGGCGATTTGACGCGCGGGTTACACCTTGTTGCGGTCTTATGTACCGTACCTGAGAGTGACCGCCTCATTGCGCCGCCGAGTTATTGCCAGATTTCATGCAGACAGACACTCGCACTGTTCACTTGAATATTTTAGGAGGACATTGACATTTGTCCATATGTCCTGACCAATAATAAATTCAAGCTATATTCAAATATGTAGAGATATATAAAAATACAATGAATATTTACACAGTGTAAATATTTATAACACATTAACTAATAGTAGTTAATGTGTTATATTATGGTAACCTAAGGTTTTCCGATGAACCTACCGCTACAGTAAATACCTACCTACATAGGAAATTCTTTTTCTTGTTCATTGATGTGTAAGGTACTTTTGGAGACTCAAAATGGTAAGGAATATTAGTTTATATGCAAAATATTAAGAGCACTTAAAGTGTGTTAAGTTTTATGGTGATAAGCTCCAAGAAGCCCAACTGGAGTAAAGTACTTCCACCTTGCAGAAGACCGCAGCTAAAAATAATGCATCCTACAAAATAGTATATTAGCATATTAGCATAGTATATTAGCAGAAACACAACACTGTATTTCTGCTAATATACAGTTTACAGAGCTCCTGGAGAAAGGCCTGAATTTTGAAAGCAGTGTTCAGGATCCCGCAAATAATGCTCCTGCCAATATGAGCATCCAGGCTACGACAGATGATTACTTTCAGTTAGTCTGTATGCTTCTTTGTCATAACACATTTAATAAATGAAATGTTATTTTTTCTCTCGGCGTCGAAATGTCAATGAAAAATAATTACAATTCCTCATTACATTACCATGCCATGTTTAACAGTTTAATTTCTGTTTTACACATCAAAGATTTATTTAATTCGTTCCACTAGAGTTGAATTAAAAATACGTTTCGTCCCGCCGCCGCACCACTTCACATTAAAACATTTTAGTTCTGCGCTTTCCCAACGCGCATTTTTACATTTTCTGCTGTTGTAAAGATATTAACAAACAAACCGTGACTGGCAGACAGAGTTATTCGAAGAAAATGTGCCTAATGGGCGTCGCAATTAATCAGTATAAGCGTTTTATTAGGTGGGCATCGTGCGCATGCGCTGTTCCGCCAAATCCGTCGCGGCGGCTGACAGCCGACGAGCGACAAGATGGCGGTGGTTGTTTTGGCGGGAAGCGGTTGTAAATGGCGATGGCGTGGCCCTCTTGTCTGCTTTGATCGCTAGTCGACAGGACACGGACTGACTGATTCATTGCTAGCATATCCCACTTTGTTGCCAATTATTTGGGCGCGAAGGAATATGACGGAAGAGTACCAGGAACACTCACGCGCTGAAATTGCCGGCATTTATTGTTGGAAACGAAGACTTTATAGAACTAAAGAAAGGTGTTGACGTTAATTTTGATTAACATTCAGGCAATTTACTTAAATTAGGACTAAGTACGTATACCTATTTTTACAAATCAACAAATTATATCATGCCAATCGTTAAGGTTCGGTAGAGTTGAACTTTTCTGTGTTAAAAAGATCCCTTGACAGTATGACAATACTCCGTCTCAGCGTAGGTATACTACGTCTAACCTACCCCAGTTATACCTCTTACTTTTTTTACTACTTAGGTGTTAGGCAAACAATATACATACATACATATACATAGCCTTGCAATACTAGAGGTATTACTTGCGTGTTGCCGACCCAATATTTTTTTAATACCAGGACTTTAAGATGGAGTATCCTTGTGATAGAAAAACATATCCCTAAATGAGCACTGGAAACCTATACTTACGCGCAGGAACATAACTGCACCACTGTGTGTAGTTATTTGGCTATGGTCTTTTGTAAGCTGAAGGTCCTTCCCCAGTCGGGCTTGTTCGCTTATAAGGTGGTCTACCTCTCTTACAGTCGGAAGAAGAGTCTTTATTCTATAGACGTAGCCATAGATAGGTTTTATTGTCAAATATCAGGCCTGTCTTAATAAAACCACAGTGCCTACCCTAGAAAAAAATAGATTATATCTTTAATATTTCTGACTTCCTCCATCAAACCCACCATTATAATGTGAATACTTCCCTCATACGTAGGTACCTGCTACCTACCTATACCTACTTACAAGAGATGTCTCTCTCCGCTATAATTAGCCGGATGTGTTGTCTTGGAGTAACAACGGTAGTTCCGTCCGATACTAAACATTTCAGAACATCAATTACTGTAAGCAAGCGTGACGTGTCACGTGACAGTGTGGCGCGACGCCTGCGCCTGCGCAACCGCGCGGGGACGACACGACGACGAAATAAAACGAGTCATCATACACAAACAACTAAAATCACACAAAAGCACTTTCAGATTGGCCCATTTACCCTATGTTCCGGCATTATGGGAAATTTTCCAGTTTTGCCTGATATTAAAAAGAGGTTTTTAGGTGAAAACTAGAAAATTTATTGGTCCGACATTACGAACATTAAAAAAAATGCATTATCGATACAGTAGTTTTCAAGTAATGCGGCTTAAGAAGGCTTAGATACTAATGAACAGCATTTCTACACACCCAAATTGCAGCAAGCGTCCATGATCTACGGAAACTGCTTACCCTCAGGAGGACCATATAATACTTATTTGCCACCTAAGTAGTATGAAAAAAAAAATAACCTGGATAACTTGTAATAACAGCTAACTGAAATAAACAACCGATCAGAACAATCGGCTAGTAGCTCCGAAAATAAGGAGCCATTGTGTATGATCAAAGCTGAAGAGAATGAAAGTGAACAGCTTGTGTTGATTATTGACGGAGTGACAGTGTTTGTGTCTAAGTGCGCGACCATTTTTCATATCACGCGTGAACGCTCCACAGCGAATGACGGATTTAGACGAAACTGAAGACCACGGTCGCGCGGTCGACTATAGGGCTGTGCTGTCTGACTACTTGATTGTTACAATATTAAAAGCTGTAACTTTCAAGAAAACGCTACTGAGATAATTTTAACAAAAAAAAACCGACTTCAGTACGGCAAGTTGCAGAATTACAAAAACCTTAAAAACAGCTAGATTACATTGTTTAATTATGAAGTTCCGTTGCCTAGCTACCTTAGCAACCATAATGGAAACTTATTTAATCGCCATCCGTAAAATACTTATTATTGAGAAGTTTAGGTGGCCATCTGTGGTCTTCTTCATCAGTTTTACTTCATCATATTATACTTTCTGAATGCAAATATTTGATGTGTTGTTAAAAATATTGAAATTGCTATATGTGTGCCTATAATTTTTGAGGAGTTCCCTCAATTCCTCATGGATCCCATCATCAGAACTTTCTTTTGATGAAAATGGGACCAAACTGGGACTGGAAGTATGTCCTCTCAGACAAAAAAAGATTTTTTCAAATCGGTCCATAAATAAGGGAGTTCTGCGGTAACAAACATAAAAAAATATCACACGAATTAATAACCTCCTCTTTTTGAAGTCGGTTAAAAATTAGCTATTTCTTTTCAATCTTTCACAAAAAATATTTTTCAACTTTAAATTGAGTTTTCTGATCTAGTTTGGCGATCATGGAGACAAGACGCGTGCTATTATTCTCCAGTAGGTTACTTACTAGTCACACCCAGTTTCTGAGAAAATGGTCTACGATAAAATGACTAGTTACCTAACCATTGTCAAAAGTGCTTCACTGGTGCAAGGTAAGTTGTTTAAACCACAAAGAGTTGTAAGTTTTGTATCCAACGTTAGGTTTTTCAAATTTAATTTTTAATTTAGTATCTTATATTTTGTCAAAATAATGATTTAGTAACACAAATTGATTTGAGAATGTACCTAGAGTACTACCAAGAACCAGTGTCAGTTCCTTATCTAAATATTGAAAGTGAGACAATTACTCGTATATTCAATTTTTTTTTATTCTACTTAGGTGGCAAACAAGCATACGGCCCGCCTGATATGAAACAGTTACCGTAGCCTATGGAAGCTTGCAATATCAGAAGTATCACTTGCGTGTTGCCAAACCATTTTTTTTTACCAGGGCTTTATGATATATCCCTGGGATAGGAATACGTTTCTTTCAAAATGCATCCCTAAATGCGCTGGAGAAGTGTACTCACACACAGGAACACAACTACACCACTGTGTGTAGTTATTTGGTTGTGGTCTTCTGTAAGGTGGAGGTCCTTCGCCAGTCGGGCTTGCTCGCTAGTATGATGTCGTACCTCTCTTATAATGTAGTCTGTTTATTTGCAAACGATGAGTTTACGTTTACATAAGATATAATAATAATTACAGCAATAGTTAACACCATCATCAGCTTCTCAGCATACAGGTTCAATAGATTGAGTCCATGATTCTGATTATTATTTAGCTATAAAGGTAGATAATATAACAAGCAGTGTGCCACCCCTAGGACATCACAGCGCCGCCTCGCGCCGCATTTCAGCTAATTGCTTTTTTCATAAGAGATCGACGTCACCCCCTCCCCCCTGTGTCCCGCCCCGTGACGCCTGCGCCTGCGCAACAAGGATGCATGCGCCATTGACCGTGATGTACTCACGTCTAACTGTAGCGACTAGCGAGGAGCGAGGGTAGCGACCCTCACTCACTAAAACTTAAGTTAATTAATTATCTATCTGTTTGGTTAGGTTGGTATACATTGTTTGTTAATACAAAACTATCGCGGACAGTAACAAATGGCATTATAAGAGTTACTTGCTGATTCTCATCGTATCGCGTTTATTTGTAACATATTTCTAAGAGAGATTACCGTAAGTTAAGTAACGTTATTAATTGTTAGGCACAAAAGACAATTATAAAAAGCTTACTGTTATGATGTCACTGAACATAAAAAATACTTTCAAAACTTACTAGCGAGCAATCCCGACTGGGAAAAGACCTTCACCTAACAGAAAAACCAAAGCCAAATAACTACAACTACAATGGTGTAGTTGTAGTGGGTGAGTCTATCCGAAATGAGTGTTGGACAACTATGTCTCCGGTACATACTCATTCATGGATGCGTTTTAAAAGAATCGCATGCCTGAATGAGTATTCCTCAGCGATACTGCATCGTACCGGGTGGCAAACAAGCATACGGCCTACCTGATGTTGAGCAGTTACCGTAGCCTATAGACGTTTGCAATACCAGAGGTATCACTAGCGTGCTGCCTATCCAAAAAAATAACACCATGGTTTTGTGATTCAGTATCTTTTGATATAGGAAAACGTTTCTTCAAAAACGCATTCCTTAATTAGTCAAGGGACCAGTGCATTAGTGTCGTTAGTTACCTATTCGTCTGTGGTTTTTTGTAAGGTGGATATCCTAGTCTGGATTACTCACTTAACAGGTTAAAACTCAAGTCACTTCTTCAGACACAAGTTGTAACCGCCTCTCCTGGTATGCTATGGAAATTATTTCGATGGAAGGATTTGAAAGATGCTAGACCTCGCCAATTGTCTTGACGAGAAGTAAGGCCTTTAAATTGTTTTTGTGTGGACGAGGTCTCAGGCAGAAGGGGTAGCTTTTGGCGCAATACACGACATCTACACGAGACTTTCATCCACGTAGGTACGTAACCTGATCTTTCATTAACAGCTACGAACATGGCATTTTTTTCTTGCTTTTATAACCAACACGAGCATGGTATTAAATTGTTATTTTCATAACCAAGTTTCACAACCAGCTACGAAAGAAGATTTTTATATCAATTTTCGTAAATTTTGTCCACTTTTAAAGCCGTCTTTCGTAACCAGTAGCGAAACCGCGAGCCAAAGCATTCCAAGCAAAATATAAAAAAAGCTTACATTGTACCCAAGTAACTATTAATTAGGTTGACTGATAAAGAAAACCGAAGTCATTGAGTTCTTAATAATCAAAAGAAATATATATTAAGTAGTAAGTAAGTATGTTAATAGTTTGATTTTTACCAGATTTAGTACAGCCTAAATCTACGCTTTCTTATAGGTAGTGTTTTACTAAAGCTGCGGTTCTAATAGGATCAAATGAAAAACCTTTTACTTACCTAATAAAAATACTAACTGTAAATTTATCTTATTTTTAAATATTACTCAAGTTTGTAGATACTGTCTTCTGCTACTGAACCACTGTTTTATTAACAAATTAAAATTTGTGTTATTTATTTCTTAACAAAATTAATGTATTATTTTAAATATGTGATGTACATTTGTGCCTACCTATGATTGACGTGTAAGTGTCCCTTATAAATAAACAGTATTATGAGTATTATCTTTTCGTCCCGTTATATCTAAATCCATTAGGTAGGTAGGTAGGTAGGTAGGTAGCCACTTTCTAAAAACTCGTAAACGTCCAATTGTCGTTCAAAACGATCATTTCACGTCACAGTTACTGTACCGTGCAAAAATCACATGAAATGTTCATGAGGCTGAACACGCTCGTGAAATAGTTTTAAATCTATTTTGAAGGAGATATAATCAGTGATGGGCAGCGGAGTAAATAGATAAATGCTGTGTGTACCATGTCGGTGACAAGTAGTGATGTGCGTAGGCGCAGCTTTAGTTGCGGTAGAGCACGCGTGAAATTAAACCCGCCCGCCTCTCGCCAACTGCCCCTGCTGCTGGGAAACTGTATACTAGTGGCGCACCCCGAATTATGAATTTGCGACCCCCTCTTCACCGATTTTTTCATAATTTTATGCTAGGTAGGTACTTGGATGGTTAATAAGCATACGGCCCACCTGATGTTAAGCAGTTACCGTAGCCTAGGGACGCTTGGTATAGGTACCAAAGGTATCACTTGCGTGTTGCCAACCCATTTTTTCCACCAGGGCTATAAGATGGAGTATCACTAGGATAGGATTTTTTAAAATTTTAAAACGCTTCCCTAAATGAGCGCTGGAGACTTGTAAGTACGTGTAGGTGTACACAGGAACACAAATACACCGCTGCGTGTAGTTATTTGGCTATGATCTTCTGTAAGGTGGAGGTCCTTCTCTAGTCGGGCTTACTCGCCTATATGGTGCTACCTTTCTTATATATTTTTAAAAGAGGTAGGGCACCATACTGGCGAGCAAGCCCGACTGGGGAAGGACCTCCACCTTACAGAAGACCACAGCCAAATGACTACACACAGCGGTGTAGTTGTGTTCCTGTGTGTGAGTACAGGTCTCCAGCGCTCATTTAGGGATGCGTTTTGAAACAAACGTATTCCTATCCGAGTTACTTCCATCTTAAAGCCCTGGTGTAAAAAAATGGGTTGGCAACACGCAAGTGATACCTCTGGTAATGCAAGCGTCTATAGGCTACGGATACTGCTTAACATCAGGCGGGCCGTATGCTTGTTTGCCACCCAAGTAGTATAAAAAAAAAATATATATTCAAACATTCTTGTATAGATTTGGCTTATATTTGAACTTAACAAATATTTTTGGCCCATTAGTGGGCTTCTTTTGTCCTGTGTTAGGTTTCCTATTTACGGCGAGTTATCGTCCAACAAACATTGATACATAATACATACATATTATTGTTCTAATTTTGGGGTATATTTTACTAGTTTCCATTGACGGCTTCATGCGCGCGTACAATCTTACTGCATTATACATTTAGAATATCCGGAAATTTTAGAGGGACACTAAAAATTAAAAATCAATATTATCATCTAATCATCATTCATTAATAATCAACAAACCATTATATTGCACTTTAATATTTGTCTTCCGACCAGAGGTGTACAGACCTAAACAACAACGCCAATTTCCAAACTCTGGGCATCTGTTGCGAATTTCTGGACAAAAAACCCAATATCAAATTTTGACGACGTCGTGATCAGCAATCACTTACATGGACCACAGTGCATCGAAATAAATTATTATATGAGAAATGGGAGTAAGAACTGCACGATTTACAAAACATTAAACTTGCAACGCCACCTATTGCCGAGTAGCAGCCAAATATACATTATTTTCAATAGCGCCATCTATTACACGTTTTAAAATAGATCTTGTTTAGCTTTGTCTTGGCGTCAAAATTTATATAATTGTTTAAGTTTTATTAATAATCAGTGTTTATTTAGCATTACTTTACATCATTATGAATTAATAATATTAACTTATAATGTAATCAATATAAATTCTTAGGGATTACTAAACGGATTTTATTTTTAATCTGTGCAGTTGCCGCTGCTGATCAGAACGAGCTCAGCAGATAGTAAAAAAAAGTTAAACAGCAATAGGCATAAGTTTTAATGAATATTTGTATTATTCGTTTAAATAAACAATATGGGGACTGAAGTAGCTATATCATTTAGTTCTTTACGAGCTCAACTAGAAAATGAAAAAAGTAGTTTGTTTAAAATAGACGAGAATATAAAAAAAATAGTCCAAACAACCGGAAGATTCAATGATAGGTTAGTGATTACCTTGAATGTGTAGTTTACAAATTTGTATCTAATATTTACCTAAAAATACTTTCTCATTTTATAGATATAACTCTTCTGGAGATCATCAAAGAGGCCATAACCGAGTAGGCCGAAATGCGTTCCCTGATGCAGGAAACAATTTCAAAAATGACGATCCATTTATAAAGCGAAAACATGAAACCAAAACAGTGTTTAGCAGGTACAAAGATATTTTGTGTGACTAATTGTAATTGTTTTAGATGATTGATAGTGAATACTTGCCTTTCATGTACTTAAGTTATAAAATCAAAGAGAAAACATGATTGAACATTTTCATTTCGTATTTTTGGCGATATTATTGTGTGATGTAGAATCTCGTCAATTTTGTAGAATAAAGTAACAATACACATTGACCTTTTAACATACCTAAGACAAAAATAACAATACTAAAATACTTGAAAATTAGGCAAACATCTAAACTGGTTGCCAAAGACTTGATAAGCAGGGAGAGCAGACATGATCAAGTATGTATGGAGCAGATAATATTGTTTACTAGAAAATAATAACTATAAGTGGCTATCTTTTATAATATTAGGTATGCATATTAAAGTTTGTGTGTGTGTTTGCTCGATATGAGAAGCCAAGAATTTTCCTAGGTGGCATTTTCCACTTGGATAGCACCTATGCCTATTGGATTGCGATAGGCTGATGATGAAGTGTGTAATTTTGGCTGAGATGGTGAATGTGTGTGTATATTAGCTTATTAGCAAGCCCAATGTACAATCGGCCAAGTTGGTGCTTGACCATTTATACTTATTCTCGGCATATAGCGTATCAAAGACCCCGGGACCCAGGTTTCTTGGCACTACAAGTGTTAAATAATCTGGTTCACATTGGTGATAGTAAGTAACGAACAAACATTACTCATAACTTTCAGACTATCAGCAAGAATCCACGACAGTGATGGGGAAGATGATGGGCCAGGTATTAAAAGAGCCAGAGTACCGTCAGCCGTGTGCAGAGAACTGCCCACAAGAGCTGCAGTACTCCGTGCCCAAGGTAATGATGAACAGGCCAGGACAAGGAATAGGCGTATGTTTGGTTCACTGCTTGGTACATTACAGAAATTCAAACAGGAAGAAATAGTATTACAAACTAAGGTAGAGTGTATAAAATTTTGAGTCCTATGCCAAAATACAGCACATGATTTATAAGACAAAAAGAAATATTATTCTTAACTAGTTTTTATAATCCTTAGGAGGAGAAGAAAGCTCAAGTGGAACGCAAAATTGAGGAACAGGCTCGCTTAGAAAAAGAAAGGGAACATAAAGAGCGAAAGTCTTTATTTGCTGAGAGGGAACACAAGAAAGCCACAATCAAGGCCTTGGAAGCTAAGATGGGGCGTGTTCAAGAGTTTGAAAAGTGGGAGGCATCACAGAAAAGCCTTGGTAACTTTATACTGACCAAGGCCAAGCCTCATGTGTACTGGTTGCCAAAGAAAATGTCCGAGAAAGCAAATGAGAAGTTGGTGTCCAGTAGGAAATATCATGAAAGTAAGTGTACACACCATTACCAAACTTAGCATAATATATAAGATCATACTAACGTATATTTACATTTACAGCTAAATATGGTCCCTTATACCGCAGTGAGTAGTTAAACAAATATATATATTAGATTAAATAATATTACAAGAAATGATTTTAATTTCAGCTAAAGGTATGGTATGAACAAATAACTATATTTACACAATGCAAGTAATGTACAGTCTGTAGTAGATCATAATGGTTTCCTCTGCGAGTAAAGGGCTTGCATAGTGTATTTTTTGTCTAAAGTAAATAGTATGAGGGGTGGAGACCAGGCCTGATTGGTTTCTTTAGCTTATACATTGGAACATTTGATGATTATGTATCTTGTACTGAGCCTCTACAATTGACGAATGTAATGTATGAATGCAATTGAAGTATTCAAGACAGCAGCTGAGACCTTAAATTACAGAGGCAACACCAATGGTTTCTTCTCTAGATTCCGAGTATATCATGATCCTTGGAAGTACAGAAACCAAGAAAAATAATATATAGCAGTCAGTTCCTTAGACACAGCACATCGGCTAAATAACTATACAAAATCATTCAAAACGAGGTGTTCCTGTTTGTGACCATGAGTCTCCAATGTTTAAGATTAAGTATAACTCGAAACTATGGTGTTAAAAGTTTTAAAGATGGCAACACGCAAGTGATGCCAGAGGTATTGATGGCTTCCATAGGCTATGGTAACTGCTTTCATTTGTGCTTGTTTGCCACCTCAGTAGTGGAAAAAATAACTAATGTTTGATTTGCTGAAAAGAGATAGCAGTTACCCAATTTGCAACATTTTAAATTTACAGGTATCTAACTATTATTTTTTTGATGTTTAACAGTTACATTCATCCATTATCCCCAGAATGCATGACTAAAAAACGGCAAGAGCTTCAAGAAGAACTGCACCGGATAGAGCAGCGCTGCCTCCGGTCTAGAGGTCCTGGCGCCAAGGAGAACGATCCTGACACGCAGGAGGAGGAGCACAAAGATGTCCAGGACACAGGAGCGAAGAAACGCGACAAGTTCGCCATGGATGTGGATAAGGAAGACAGTGATAATGACGACCGCCATGAAGAGGAGGTTGTAGGGGGGGATAAAGAACAGAAAGGTAGAATATTGTTACAGTTGATTTTTTTACTACTGAACATATTTATTGGAATACCATTACTACCAAATTTTCATGATTGAACTATGTGAAGGTTACATCAGTTCAAGGATGTTTGTAAGATTAATTTAACTTGCATACAATCCCAGGATTTTTCCAAAATAAAAGTAGCTATAATCTACTAGCTATTGCCCGCGGCTCCGCCCGCGTGATTGTCGGTTATCGCTGTAAAAAGTAGCCTATGCATTATTCCAGACCATAGTCTATCTATCTGTGTGCCAAATTTCATCAGGATCCGTTCAGTAGTTTTTAAGTGAAAGAGTAACAAACATCCATCCATACTCACGAACTTTCACATTTTTAACTATTATTTTATTATTATCAATATCTTATTATTATCAACCATTCTTTCGCATTTATCCCTCTACTTTCTTTACCCCCCCTCTCTACCTAGAGTTGCTAAGGACCAGTTTGATAAATGAGTCACATTAATGTATCATAAATGACTGTTGTACACAGATATGGAAGTCAGTCAAGCCGATGTTACAACGGAAGAGAACAAGACATTGAATACCACCATGGACACGACCGCTGAAACACCACACGTTTCCATGGAAGTTAGCACCATAGAAGAGTCGCAAGTGGATAAAGAGACCATAGAGACTGAGAACCATTCCTAACAGCATGCCAGACCGAGTTATACAATAAATCATGCTAGCGAAAATATGGACATGACTACTTGTTTCATCCAATTTGAAGTGTGAAGTTTCTGTGTGTATTTGGTAATGTTCACCACCACATGCAGCTTTTGAAGAAAGCACTCTTAATGTGTTATTAAGTGAAATACTATTTTAGTTTTCTGAACTCTTATATTCACAAATATACAGTGACATTGGGTTATAAATAAAACTAGGCCCTTATCTAGGATCATTTGGCCAAAGTTACACAAATTTCATTAGAATCTCTTGAATTGAGGACTCGGCTGCAGAGATGGAATAGTTATATCAATAATATTCTATCTTTTTGACTATATTCAAAATTATTTTCCATGTACGGCTTGCCATGTGCAGTTCAAGGATGTGTGGTATGATGTAATGCTCGGTTGGAGCTTATTTTATGCTACTTGCGTGGCAAACAAGCATATGGCCCGTCTGATGGTAAGCTGTTACCATAGCCGTAGGCTCTTACAATACCAGAGGTATCACTAGCATATTGCTGACCCAAAAATTTTACCCAGGGTTTTGTGGTGGCGTATCTCTAGGATAAGAATACGATTTGTAAAAACGCATCCCTAAATGAGCGCTGGAAAACCTGTACTTACACACAGGAACACAACTGCTGCGTGTAGTTATTTGGCTGTGGTCTTCTGTAAGGTGGAGGTCCTTCCGTGATAGTCAGTTTACGTTACTAATAGGTAGCCAAACCGATCGGATCGCCGCACATTTCTATCGTACATAGTAGGTCAAGTAATCAGTTGCTAGCAATCGAATCGGTCACGGTTAGACCAAACTACTAATTGGACGCAATCTTTAGTTAGTAGAAGTTCGCCAACTAATCGTTCTAGCGATACGAGCCAATGTCAGGTCAGCCTAAGATTGTAAAATGTTGGATATTATAACTGTGGTGTAAATCAGATATGTATCCGTAGGAGGTGGATAATTACGATTAATGAAACCACACTATGTAGGTAGCATTTAAAAATTAGCAGACGTACAATCCCCGTCCATGCAGTCCGATGCGAGTGTCAATGAATAGAAAGTTTATATTATCTTGCCCTATATAAGTGTGATGAAAATACCCAAGATTGGTAAGAAGTGACGGTTTGAATTGAGTTAATACTTATTAGGAGACATGTTGACTTTGAATATACAAAAATAAAATCTTTTAATGATAAGAACTAAATTTTATGATTTATTATTGACTGCCCAAAGCAAAATTACGTAGAATAAATATTAAATTATTATATTTATTTAATATAAATTCTACATAATAAATATAATTTTAAAAATGAACTTCTAGTGTGTTTTTTCATATAAGCAGCGGCATTCGAAAGGTTTTCTTTTAAGGTCCTGCATTCGCCTAACCAAAACAATCTAATATATATAGAAACTCTACACAAATGATAGTACAGAACCCAAAGTGTAATTAATTGTGCGTAAATAACAAAAGCAGACTGTTAAAAAACTGATATATAATTATAACCTTAATAATTTACAAAATGATCACAGTTCATTTAGCAATAGTCTTCCAAGCTGTACCTAGTATGCAATGAGAGTGTTAGCGTCATTTTTAATTTAATTTAATAAATATTATTAAAAGCCACTTATTAGTTTCACAATTATGTTAATCATCGCAAGGAGGATGGATGTCACCATGTCTCCTTCAGCCACACTATTTTTGTATCCTTTTTGGTCATTATTATGAAGAGGTTTTTAGAGGCCATGCATGCTCATCAAGAAGATTCATAATATATTAAAGGATATAATACTAGAATTTATAATTAGGCAGCGATAGAATTAACAATGTAACAGGCCAAATGTAAACTCAAATATGAAAGCCCGTGTTGCGGGGCATTTTACAAAATCAGAATTCACAAATATTTTGCTCTGTGTGGGTGTGTAACCTACACTTGGTGCTGCCTTAGTAGCCAGCTTACCATCTTAACAACTAGCCACACATACAGTCAAAATATCTATTCTATAGTGAACAGACAGACATGTACATTTTTAAGACTTTAAATAATACATAACACGAGAGCTTTGTCTACACAAAAACCCAACAAAACCGTAAGGTGTCATAAATTTTCATTCATTCAACATTAATTACAAAAGTGTGTGTTAGTCCAGTGTGAATATCCTGGACGCAATGTCGTCGAGCATCCAGTCCATGCCTTCAAGGAGATTCTCGCCAGTCACTGCTGAGCAGCGTATTATGCGCCAATGGTGTGTTTTGATGCTGTCCAGATCCAATGCCTGCCAAAAGCAATATTATTTTTATTGCAAAGAAAAAGTATGGTAAAATATAAAATCATATTAAAATACTGTAAACCATACTAAAATATATGAAAGTGATATGCTTCTGATGTTGTTTGATGTATGTTTCCGCCTTTAAGGCTGACCCCCTTTTTTTCTATAAAGACAACTCCCGCACTAAAGAACAAGCTCTCACATACAATTAACGGACACAAATTACACCCAAACTCAAAACAACTCTTTCTGTCCTGTGTAGGAATCAAACCCACAAACCTCCCTTTGATGTTGCAAACAGATTATGGTGAAAACCTACTTGCTTCCTCTCCATTGCTTGTCACTAGACTCGCTAATTTATGATAACATATAACTATAGTCTATTTGTGTTAAGAAAGAAGTGACTCATTGTTGTCAGCTCAGCTTCGCCACACACCCCTTGATCCACAATTAGATCATAGTTTTACCAGTTGAAGTAACCCCTTCAAACAGCATGGACGCGTCTTTCTAATTTGTGTGGGTGTGGCAATGATCATGAGTCACTGTTTTCTCAATGAAAATTTTCCATCTTTCCTTCGTCAGGGATGGACCAGGAACTATATTGTAGACTGGCACAACTTGAAACTTAACAGCTTACCTCTCTGATCTCCTGTAGACTGAGTGCACCGGGCAGATCAGCCTTGTTAGCTAGCACTAGCAGCGTGGCTCCGGCGAGCCTCTCCTCGTGCAACAATGTGTGCAGCTCCTTAGCGCAGTCGCACAGGCGCCGCGCGTCGGCGCTGTCCACCACCCACACCATACCATCTGTACTCTCAAAATAGTTCTTCCAGTATGATCTGAAAATGGTGTTCAAGTGGCAATGTGTCACTCAACTAACTTTAACAATGGCAGTAGCAGTTACTAACAAAACTCAACTAAAAAATGATAATTAGTAAGTAGTTATATAGAATCCCGTTCTCTCATTCGAACTATTGACGTTATAACACATCATGGTTACGGCCCCAGGTTGTGTTGGCTAAATGAATTAAGAGGAGGTTTAATTCAGTTGATTTTGGTTTTTAATATTTGTTACCTCACACTGTCATTTATAAACAATTTGAAAAATTCTTTTTTATTCTCTTAATCATTCCCAGTTGTGATGATGGAATATAGAGGAATTTAGAAAAGTCCTTAATTTTTTTACGCATGCATACAATCGCCAACAAGTTATACATTTTGCAAAAATTCTATGAAGTAATAGGTACTCATTTAGTTTTCTTAAAATTTGTTACCAGGCATAGCTTTTATTCAATTGTAAACTTGCAATTATAGACAGGTGTAAAAAACAATTAAACACTACTTATGAAAGTTTTCAATACACAAATTAATTTATGTGTGTATACTACACAACACAACAGCCTTACCTTAAAGATTTCTGTCCGCCTACATCCCAAATGTTTAGTTTATATCCGCGATGTTCCAGCGTTTTTATATTGAAGCCCAACGTTGGAGATATTGTATCGATTGGTTCACCGTTGAAACGCTTCAGTATTGTCGTCTTACCGGCGTTATCTAAACCTCTGAAAGAATGTAGCTAAGGAAACTAACAATTTTTAAACAGAAATAGGGTTAAAATGTGTTTGAATTTGTAAAAAGGATACAACATGAGTATTCTCATCTCCTTTTCCTTTTGCCGCAATTTCTTCAATATTGTAAGAAAACCCATCGTATATTTTAATAATACAACTTTTTATTTATTTCATTATTTACTCAACAAATAACTTTCAGATAGTGTACAGATCAGAATCAGACAAGACAAGAACTTGATTGAATTGACATTGTCAGTTTGACAGATGCATTTTGTTTTTGACATTTGTTATATCTGTGTTCCAGTTCCAGTATATCCAGTGTTGCTCGTTAAAAGCAAATAATGTCACATTATTTTAACCACAATCTACAATGCACTCGCTGTTCTGTAAACCATCAGCGGGATAAGCAATCATGGGTAACCTTATAGATAGGTTATCGCACCCTTCATAGCACAATGGTATTTTTATCTGAGCGCTTTTGTGTTTCGGAAGGCACGTTAAAATTCGATCCCGACTGTTAACAGTCGTTAGATCACGGCAGATGTCTAAATATAATAACTCTGACACCAGATTAGCCAATAAACCAACGATAAGAAAAAGAATACCTACAGCATTGGACCAAGAGCCAGCAACGTATTTACTTTTGTACAAAAAACATTATAGATGTCATAGTAGATATGGTGTGAGAGCTAGCAACGTATTTACTTTTATCATTTCATAAGTCATGAAAATTCACAACTAAGGTAAGGTTTGCCAGAAGAACTTTTTATTATTCTGCAGGTATAAAAGAGTTAGTTTGTGAATTTTCATGACTTATAAAATGACAAAAGTAAATACGTTTCTAGCTCTCACTCACACCATATCTACTATGACATCTATAATGTTTTTTGCATATAGTAATTGAGTATGCCCACGATAGTGAAATAAAATACGTACCTAATTATAATAACTTTACTCTATCTTCGGCATGGTGTGTTTTATCGTGATAAAAAATAGCCTGTGTATACCGATAATACAATTCCTCTCCTTACCAAATTCCATTACGATCTGTTCAGCCTTTTAGTCGTGAAGAGGTAACAAATGTTTAACAGAGTTACTTTCGCATTTGAATATGTACCTATATTATAATATATATTAATATGAGTATATGAATAAATGCAGTCACCCCGGGCTGCAAAGACTAGGAGGTGGCAAAAAAATATGAACAAATAATGACAAAAATGTATATATGTATAAATATTACTTGTTAGGTAATTTTGCCTAGGGGGCGGCTAACTCGCAATCTGCCCCCGTCCCCCCTTTTTTAAAAACCTAGATCCGGCGCTGATAACCTGTTTCTTCACATATTACAGTTATTATTCTATTATACATGTCTGCTATCCTACCAATATTAGATGTGGAATGAAAATAATGATTTAATCCCTTTTTGTATTTCTTTAAGAGTTGAACAATAAAAAATGAGATAAACCAGAAGACGATTCCATAAAATAAAACGAATTCTGCAATATAGTGCTAATTATTATTTTTACCATCAAATCTAAATTTGACTACATATGTTTATATAATAATGAGAGCAATGAAATACAAAATGTGGCGCATTCTGGAGATTTTATTGATACAAAATCAAAATACAGGGTCATGAAATTAATCCTTTTGTTTAGTCTGTACATACCATAGCCAAACCTTAAATATTCTTCAGGAAATCGAAATCGGAATCCATTAGTGACCATAGTGTAAACATCCATCCATGGCCGATTTCGTCGCTGTCAAGTCTTTTATTTAATTTCTGTTTCTATTATGAAGCATCTTCAATGATTTTAAGTGGGTTTATAGTGTGGAAGTGATCGTGTGGCGGCGCGGTCTCCGTTGATACGCCTCGTTGGTCGGCAGCACCATGTTTAGTGGCACGGTGCGAGTGCGGGTTTGCGAGGCGACGGGTCTCAGGCCGACCGACTTTCAGAAACGGCATAACATGACCTTCGGGAAGCCAGGTGGAGGTGAGCCTGGTCTAGCTATTCGAATGCATCCCCAATATATCCTTGCAGATCATCGTGCAGAGATTTTCTTTACAAGGGAGTGTTAATATGTTTAAATTTGGGTTTGAAGTAGGTGTAGCGTGTTTACCGAGATGGGTGTTGGTATTAATATGTAAATACGGTATATGGTTGCAGAGGACCAGCCGATAGACCCGTACGTGTCGATCGACGCGGACGAGCACCATCTAGACCGATCGAGCACTAAACCCAAGACATCCGACCCCGTGTGGAACGAAACCTTTATTCATGAAGTACACAATGTCAGTAGGTACGTTATCACGACATTGATTATATTTGTTCATCACGTTCTATTTATTTAATTCCTGATTATTTATCATTACTACCGACTAGGATCACTTGACTAAATATTTATAATTATCATTTATTATTTACATTTTTTTTATATGTAAATATTAATCAATTTAAATATAAAATTTAACTTTTTCACCCTAAAATAGTATCAGCTGTTTTAATTGGAATTTATATTACTTTCTTATTGGAATTTGAATTTAGCTAACAATGACATCATAACATTATGACTCACATTAGAACCTAACCCAGTATCCTTGATAAACACACATAGCTATCAAATAAACAATGTATAGGTAGGTACTAGTAGATATATATCTCACTAAACATGTTGTCTATAGCTTGGGGATCACAGTGTTTCATGATGCTGCAATACCTCCTGATGACTTTGTCGCCAACTGCACAATTCCACTTGAGGATCTCATGCACAGAGATAAGGATGCCACAGATTTTTGGGTAAGTAATAAATAACCACAATCTTAAGCTATAAGATATAAGTATTATAAGTGAGTTTTTAATGTATGTCAAATGTATGTAGTGGCCTTGACCTAGTTAGGTGTTTGAAGTATGGTGCCATGTCTCCCTGTGTGGAATATTAATTGTGTCTGCCACTATGTATTGTTATGTTATCTACAATTATGTAGTAAACAAAGGTGAATGTTGTAGTATCAGTAATTTACAGACAGGTGGTAGAAATCAATGACTTACCTTATATGAGATTATGAACAAAAAATCATTCAAAAATAAAAAATATATAAGAATTTCCACTATCAATAAAACTAGCAAGCTAACCGCTTGTGTGTTCAAAATTCACAGCAAGACTGATTATCAAGATCCCTAGATCAGTAAGTGTTTATCTAGCATAATCTAGTGATAAGATATAAGGACTTGTATGTTTGTCTTATAAGAATGTTATCAACCATTGACATAATATTTGTTTTTCTTGATAAACCTGTACGGTGACACTGCAGACAACTAGTATGTACCGTTTACTCCTAAATTAAAGACCGTTATGAATAATTTGCGACGGAGATTCTCATGTCCTGATCCTAAATATGTTCAACTGGAGGAAGAGGTGTATTTTTATGTTCTTTTGTTAAGTTTTTGAGGAAAACACAATTGTTCTATTTTTCTTGTTACCTACTGATATATTATTGTGTGGTGGATGAATTATATGATTGAGTTGGTTATTAGTGTTGGCTATTTCTGTGATGTGATGTGACTCATTGTGATTGTTTTATAGATGTGGCCCACTAGTGCTGCGTGTGGTATGCTTATGACAGCTTAAGTGAACAAGTGCTCTTATTATGTCTATGAGTAAGAGAGGTGGATCAGAATAATTTACGTCTTAGTAGTCTACTAAGAATAGTCTTCCTGTATTTTGGTTAAAAGAAATTACAAAATGAATATTGAGGAATACTGATAGGTGCATACACTGCTATAGCTACTACCCGTACCTATATAGAGATGCATTTTATGATTATTTTGGTTACAAACTTACTGAAATACCTGTTTTAGTTACCCAAGATGAAATAGATCTTTAGTAAAGAAATGTTTAAACAAAGTATCCTTGAGTAAATTGTCAAACATTTATGATATTTGTTTAAATCTAGACAAGCTGCCAAACAAAGTAGTAAAATCTGCCTTTTGTTAATTGTAAAGTAACATTGTTATCTTCTGAAAACCCACTTTATTTTTAGCTTTAATTGTATAGTAATGATATTTTTAAAAGAGCTTCAACTGACTTCGTGACAGATAAACAGCAATTTGAGCCATATTCTGTTTCAGTTCAATAATTTCTTAATACAACTCCTTAGAATGTAAAATTTATAAAATGATAACTTCTCTTAATATTTCTAACAAGGAAAAATTCATATAAGGTCAACTTCTCATAGTAACAACTTTTATATGACACTAGTTGTTGCCCGCGGCTCCGCCTGTGTGGATGTCAGATATCGCTGTATAAAGTAGCCTATGTGTTATTCCAGACCATAATCTATCTCTGTGGCAAATTGCATGCAGATCCATTCAGTAGTTTTTATGTGAAATAGTAACAAACCATCCATCCATCCATCCAGCCATCCATACTCACAAACTTTCACATTTATAATATTAGTAGGGATATTCACATAATTACAACGGTAATTTTGTAATTTCTTAGCGTCTGGTTGTCCTTTGGAGAAGTTGAGAAACGCCATATGCATCAAACATCTAGCTGCAACTTATGTAGAATATTTATAATTTGCCTAATGTCCGGTGTTCCTCACATCCTTGCACCTCAAACATGCCGTACCGTAAGATTCCAGAGGAATTTCTTATCACGTACGATTAGGCTGTGAAATGAGCTCCCTGCCGAGGTTTTCCCAAAAGACTATAGCATGGGGTTCTTCAAGAAAGGAGTTATAAGGTTTTTAAAGGGTCGGCAACGCGTGAGTGACACCTCTGGTGTTGTAAACGTCCATAGGCTACGGTAACTGCTTACCATCAGGCGGGCCGTATGCTTCTTTGTCACCTTGGTAGTATAAAGAAAAAAAAAAGGTACCTCTGTATGGAATGATAATGGTGGGTCGTGATTCCACAATAAGCACGTATTTTGCAGAGAAGAACCATTGTTGTGGGTTCGATTCCCACCTAGGACAAATCTTTGTGTGAAGAGCAGTATGTTTGTTCTATGTCTGGGTGTAATTTATCTATAATATGTATGTATTTTGAAATATATAAGTTTGTTTATCAGTTGTCTGGTTACCATAGTACAGACTCTGCCTAGTTTGGGATGTGTGTGTGAGTTCTCCCGAAAATATTATTATTATTGTTGCCTGACCAATAGTGGTACATTGCCAGTGAACCAGATATCTCGATTAGTTTTCTGTGAATTAGGTCTTTGATCAATGACTGGTTTTATGTGACATTTTGTGATGTGTTTCTTTACGGTTATACTCTTTAGGCATACCCTAATACCATGTATAGGCCTGACAGAACATTAACGTATTATTTACTAGTTTCCGACCGCGCGTACAATCCTACGGGAATAGTGGTTTTTCCAAGATAAAAAGTAGCCTATGTGCTATTCCAGCTTATAATCTATCCTTGTGGCAAATTTTATCGAAATCTGTTCAGCCGTTTTGGTGTGATTGTGTAACAAACATCCATGCATTTGACTTTCGTATATACATATAATACTAGCTGTCGTCCGCGGCTCCATGTGGATGTCGGTTATCGCTGTAAAATAAGTAGTAATAAGTAGCCTATGTGTTATTCCAGACCATAATCTATCTCTGTGCCAAATTTCATCCAGATCCGTTCAGTAGTTATTATGTGAAAGAGTAACAAACATGGATGGATGGACCATCCATACTTACAAACTTTCGCATTTATAATATTAGTAGGATTACTACAGATTAGACGAAACATAAGTAGTTGGTTCTTTCTATTGTCATGGTCACAGAGCTATGTGTATGCTGAGCATCTTAAGTGATGGATGGAACTATTACACAAGTCGTATGTATAGTAACATATGCGAGTGCGTTCTGAATTAAATAACAAACAGAGCTTTTGGTTAGCTTGGTGAACAATATCAGTGTGCATTGAGCGGTCGCTAGTGATGGACGCGAGCCGTTGGCGGTCAGCCCGAGTGCCATCTGTGGGTAACAAGCACTACTTGATACTTATTTTTGTTTATTACATTGGTATTATTATTGAATACATATACAAGGACAAGTTATTGGTATTTTCTGATGCATTTCTTTACCGTTTGGTGATGAAATTCATATAAAACTAATTTGACAGACAAAGTCCCTGTAGTATACCTGAGAATACATGACAACTGCAATGAAAACTTTATAGATAGTTAAATAATTGATTGTATTTGGTGTTTCCAGGTGGACCTAGAACCAGCTGGAAAGTTGCATCTGAAAATTGATCTGAAATGGAAAGGTTAGTGTTTATATATTTTTGTTAGATTTGTGTTGTTTACATTTTCAAAAGCAAAATATTTGATTGGACATTGTTTTCTTTACATTTATCACATATCTGCATTTTTGTGTAAAATGTTTATTTTGTTTCTTCGATACAGAACAAATATCAAGTTTGCTGCATATCTAATACGATTTATTTTTAGAAGATTGTAACTAGTAATTAATTCAACATTATATTAGAATATCACTGTGATGTATATATTTAGATATATTACTCACACGAATCAAACGTTAGATTAGATTAAAATACTTTCAATTGCAGGTAGGTATATGTATGACGATTCCCCTTGATTGCAATAATGATTAAGTTAAGTATAATGAGTGTGTGGTGGGTGGTCAGGTTGCGCGGAGCTGCCGCGCGGCGCGGGCGCGGGCGGGGCGGGCGCGACGGCCGGGGGCGGCGGCGCGGCGGGGCGCGAGTTCAAGGAGGGCGCGGGGTTCGCGCGGCGGCGCGGGGCCATGCGGCGCCGCGTGCACCAGGTCAACGGCCACAAGTTCATGGCCACGTTCCTGCGACAGCCCACCTTCTGCAGCCACTGCCGCGAGTTCATCTGGTAACCGACTCCTACTTCACCTGTATCTCCCTCTCTCAACTCCTATCTGTCCCTATCTGATAACTTTTCCCGCCTTTCAGCATACTGTTTGCCCGAATCCATAAACCTGTTCCGTCTCCCGCCGGACGCAGGTTTCTTCCTGCTTCTATCACAATACTCCTCTTCCTCACTTTCCTTATTCTCCCGAACTTACATGTTGTGTCGTAATTTACCAGAATGAGTAAAACGAGTTGTCGCCTCCGAGAATTCTCCTTCGCCTAGACCGAGATGAGTGAACACAAAGAATATAAGTATTTACCAATAAGGTAAGGTAAGTATTTTATCAAACTAGTCTAGGACTCTTGTAATAGCAGACTATTTTAATTACCATTGCTCATACTATTCCTTGTCCGTGTGGTGGCGGACTAAGAATACAAATATCACCACCCCGTTCAATCCCGAAAATTATTTTGGTAGCAGAAGGTCCCATTCCCAAACTCATCACACTGTTTAAGATGGTCCCATTCCCATATGGTCCTATTTCTAGATGGTCCCATTCCCAGATGGTCCTAATTCTAGATGGTCCTATTCCTAGATGGACCCATTCCCAGATGGTCCTATTCCCAAATGGGCCTATTCCGAGATGGTCCCAGGGATGGTGACGCGTGGCGCAGTTTAATAATAGGGGTATGAATAAAAAAATACTACTTCAATTAACATACAAACTAACTTTTATTGAAAAGTTTTAATTACAATATCGTATAAAAAATTAACTGAATCAAAGAATTGTCACCTTTTAGTAGTTAACAAATGATAAAACATCAATCGCTCTCAGCATTTGAGAGTAGGCCTGTGTGCCCCAGCAATTGGGACTTATTGTGATGTTTTTTTTATGAGTGTGTCTATGTTTTTTGACCAAAAAAAGAAAACATGTTTGAGACTAGACGCTATTTATGTAAGATTTGATTTTCTTTATTATTTTAAGTAAATAAAAAATATTTAATATAGTGTCTAATCCAAATACAGTTTTTTAATGATGGTTTTTCATTTGTTTTACTATTATTTTACTACTAAAAGGTGACAACTCTTTGATTCAGTTTATTTTTCATTTTATATTGTAATTAAAACTTTTCAATAAAAGTTAGTTTGTATGTTAATAGTAGTTTTTTTATTCATACCCCTATCATTTAAACTGCGTCATACGTTACCATCCCTGAGACCATCTGGGAATGGGACGATCTGGGAATGAGACCATATGGGAATAGGACCATCTGGGAATGGGTCCATCTAGGAATAGGACCATCTGGGATTGGGACCATCTGAAACAGCGTGACGAGTTTGGGAATGGGACCTTCTGTTACCAAACCTACCAACCCCTCTGGCCAATGTGGTATAGAAGGCTAATATCCCTCCAATTGTATGGAGGACCCGTGCCCAGCAGTGGGACGTTAATGAGTTGTGATGATGATGATGATAAATACTTTTAAATAAATCAGTAATCTATTGAAAAATATGTCCTGTCCTAACAATATTTGATTTAGTAAAATCCTAAATTCCTTCTTCCCTTGTCTTCAATGTATATAAAATGTATATTATGTTATTGACACATTCTTTAACTGTGTTGTTATTTATATTTACAGGGGTTTGGGCAAACAAGGCTACCAATGTCAAGGTGAGCATCTGTATATCATTTATTAAACCACACACTACATCTCTCGGGTACCACGAAGGTTCCTAGTTATCTAGCGGTCCACAAAGTGGGAGACACTTTCTACTTGTGGCTGTTTAGTTCTTATCACACGATTGCTAGAAGTAGTTAACAATAAGGTACACAAGGAACTATTTCCGCACAACGCGGTTAAGAAAACAATAAACATTTAACTTAGTTTTTATAAGTTTTCTAAATTTGATTAATCAACAAATTAGGTTTTTGTTGATTGGCTGTTGGCATATTTTTTTAGTTGCTTAGATTAATGCATTCCATCGCAGCAAATTATATCAAAGCTATTGCAATAAGGTCTTTGGTATTTGCTTTATCATTGAGAAGCAGTTTTTACTGTACGAATAGTGTGTCGAACGTAATCACAATAATTGTTGAATTCAATTAACATATTGTTTTTATCCTTGTGTGTACAGTTTGCACGTGCGTGGTGCACAAGCGCTGCCACTCTTCTGTGGTGACCAAGTGTCCCGGCATGAAGGAAGAGGCCAGTAAGGTAAGAGCTATAGTATCTATCGACACTTTCACTTTTATAATATTACGTTATGTTTTTAAGTTCAGGTTTAGGTAGGTACTGCTAGAAATTGAATGTGAGTGAGGTAGTAGGTTGAACTGAATAAATAATATCATAATACGGTATTAACACCATTTGAGGCAAAAAGGCCTAGAAGGAAAGAGTTCCTGCGACATCCAAGAGTGTTAAGAGCGAAGATGCTATTGGGTTTTTCTATCGAGAGACGCTTAGTATTCGCCTGGATGGTATTTATATGCGGCTATAATAGGCTCGGCCCATAACATAACTGGCGATGTGTAGGTGTCAGTGATCACCCCTTGGATAACTAAGTACCTAATTTCAAATAATGCCTAAGATACGGCGCTACCAAAATCAATTAAGTCGTCGAACGTAGTATTACAATTTAATTGTAGGTATATCGCATCTTAGTAGAAAACTGGCGTAACTTGACAAATGCCACTAGGCAATTTTGAACTTTAGCTGTTGAGAATAGGATGTAAATTGCAAAATAAATACGCTTCAACTTAAGTTATTTTTCTACTGTGGGTGCGATGTATTGCAATAAAGCGAGACGACTTTCCAGACAACATGTCGAGAGTTCACTCCTAAGGGTTGCTGTAAATTTGCGATCATATAAGTACTATGATGTAGCCTCTCTTCATCATTAGTCTTGCGACAAATATGATGACTATGTCGACAAGACAAATGTCCAGCGTGACACTCTTTAGCCCACTGAGTGACTAAACTGAAATATACCGAGATAAATACCGTTTGTTCAGTGGCACTGATTATACTTATTATAATGAGTGTCCATAACATCATATTTACTAGTAGGTACGTGCTAGAACATAAGACAAATTGTCTCGATTGCCTATTACGAGGTAGTAGGCGTAGATTTGCTGCCATATTGCAAGTATGGCGCAATCGTCTAGCTCTACTATTAATCGCCGCAATTGTTTCGCTGATTAAATCTCCAAATGACTTGAGCAGACGTACAATCTATAGATATTTTTTTGAGTCTGGGTATATTTTGTCACCGTTTTATAATGAAAGTTGTTACTAGCTTTATAACACATGCAACAAATAACCAGATTATTTGTAATCTGGCCCGTTATCTACTGAAATGGCAGCATGGAATATGTATTAATGTGTTTGGCGAATTGCGTGACTGCAGTCGCTGAATAGGAACATCCACCGTGTTTGAGCGGTACGAGTAAAATATAGTTTCAGGATTTAGTAATGTTTTCGTTAACACGACAGCAACAAAGTGGCGTGGGAGTGTCCGGCGGTCAGCGCTTCAACGTGAACGTGCCGCACAGGTTCGTGGTGCACTCGTACAAGCGCTTCACGTTCTGTGACCACTGCGGCTCACTGCTCTACGGACTCATCAAGCAGGGTCTGCAGTGCGAAGGTAATTACACTCACACCTACTCACTACTCCACACACACCACTCCACACTCTGATACACCACTCCACACTCTCACACACAAGTCCACACTCTCACACACAACTCCACACTCACACACACAACTCCACACTCTCACACACAAGTCCACACTCTAACATACAAGTCCACACTCTCACACACAAGTCCACACTCTCACACACCACTCCAAACTCTCACACACCACTCCACACTCTGATACACCACTCCACACTCTCACACACAACACGTTAATATCTGTAAACACTATTTGCTGCACATATCCTTTGTTGTTGCAGTATGTTCAATGAACGTGCACAAGCGGTGTCACAAGAACGTGGCTAACAACTGCGGTATCAACACTAAGATGATGGCCGAGATACTCAACGAGATGGGCATTTCGCCAGATAAGAACCCGCGCCCGAGACCATCCAAGGTACTTGTAACTTACATATTGTACACTCGTGTATCATACTTACAGATAATTAAGTTAACAACACTACTTGCAGTTTGTTTAATGCGCTTAGTTTGTGGACGACGTAAATGCTCTACCTCTTCTTCGCCTAATCATCATTTGATTTGGGAACTCTTACTAATCCCTATATGCTATGGAAATCCTACTTATGACGTCACTAGCCTAGTGCTATCTTTGTCTTATTAATGTTTTATATCATTTTGAGTATCAGATTAAGTACATCAGCAATGGCGCCCTCTGCCGGACTATAGTTGCATTTGGTTCATCATTGTATCAAGTATACATTGCAACATGTGATGATGTGTAGTACATTATAATATAATCATGGTATTGTTTCCAGTACATGAACGCGCCCATGATGGAGGGCACCCCGGAGCTGGCGTCGTCGGGTGACGGTGACTCCAAGGACGCCGAGAAGCACGACGACAAAGGTAACCGCTGCACATATGTAGATGTTATTGAGTTTATAGACGCCAAACTGTACCACATAAGTAAACGCTTTATCGTTAACTGTCGCGTACTACAAATAAACCTATAGACATTACATATAATTATTACTATATAATATGCAACTCTCAGATATTAACAGCGTGCCTTCGATAGATGGAAGGAAAGACATCTTAATATATATAAATTACATGTCACGTTGTTTGTCCGCTTTGGATTCCTAAACTACTGAACCGATTATAATAAAATTAGTAACCGATAGTAATAACAATAAAAATTATTTATTAAATTAACCCTTACATATTTAGCAAAATGATATTTCTTTTCACTTAAAGCACTGGTGTAAAAAAATAGGTTGGCAACACGCAAGTGATACCTCTGGTATTGTAAGGGCCCATAGGCTACGGTTACTGCTTAACATCAAGCCATATTCTTGTTTGCCACTCAAGTAGTATAAAAAAAACATCTTACTTTTTCAAACTATTGTGGGCTATTAGAACGACCTGTAGTAAACCTTATAATATAAATAAGTTTGTTATAATGATGTCCGATACTAGCATTTTATATTTGCCAACGAGATGCCTTCATAGCAACATTTGATTAGTGTTATAACTCGTATATTTTGCAAATGTATGCACGCCATATAAATACATCGTCCTGTAGATGTGTTACAATTATCATATAGCAAGTACAATATAGTGCAATAAAGCTATCAAGCTTAATAGGCAATAAGAAATAAGTATTTTTCTATTTTTTTTTATATTTTTCTATATTGTTTGTTGATGTGTGACAATGTAGGCTTGTATCATCATCATATATACAGCGTGTTCCAAATTTATTTATTTGCGTTTACGCTTAACCCTTTGGACGCCGCAAGAAAATGTAATGAGCGTGCCTGCTACGCCGCGACCAGTTTTTGCGTAAACGGCGGCACTTTGAGCACAGGGTTGGGACATCTTTATCGAAAAAAATATAAAAAAACTATCCTATCGTCTTTTCTTTTGCCTGTTACAGTACGTGACACATTTATATACACATTCATAACCTATTACTACATGTTTAAATCAGTACAAGAAGGAAATAGGCCAAAAAACCTTTTTATTAAATTTAAATAACACTAATTTATTCACATCACTAGGCGACTCCTTTAGTCGTCCGTGGCGTGAGCAACGCATCTTTTCTTAAGTAATGTATGGAATAGATAGTGTTGTCCACGAGGAAGATTGATATTAGGTAGGTATATTATTGTACTGAGCCGTTACAAACGACTTATCTTTAAAGTGACAGTATGGCGTATCCAGTGGGAACCAGGGAACTATGGATGGCATAATTAAAATTGACTTATTAGACATAAATATCTTTATTAAGTGAAATAAATGTCACGAAAAAAAGACCCTGTAAACTAGATTTACAGGGTCTTTTTTTCGTGATAAATTTGAAAACATGGCACTACGCAAAGCGACACTTTACAAATAGCACACATGTATCTAGTGCTACTTCGTTTCTTAGATCGGGCACAAACTTTGCATCGAAGTTTCTTGTTATCAGGAATATAAGACGGCATATGTTGTGCTGCGTTACCAGGTAATAATCGCGTAGGCTGTTCTAACTGTCGAGATGTAGATGGTAATGTTCTATGAATTGATTGGTTGCCATATTTTAGAACAATTTGTTCTATTAAATTCAATTGGTATTTTCTGAAGTTAGGGCTAAAATCGTCCTTGTTAATTATTTTATAGATATGATATGAATTCAATAAATGTAAATCTAGAATATGAAAAAATAGTTTTTTATACCACTTAACTGTTTTTCGAATGCATTGTATACCACTTATCATCATATCAGAGATATCCACTGCGCCCATATTTTTATTGTAGTCAATTATACACTCGGGTTTAAGTTTAAACAATCCAGTTGTTGGGTCTATTTTTTCTGTCGGTCCCATTTCGTCTTTGTGTATAGTTGTTAACATATGTATATTTTTTTTGTCACGCCATTTCATAGCCATTATAGGGTCACAATATTTTACTTCTCTCTCTCCCTTTTTTAAATTCTTAAATTTTGGCATTTCGCTTCTATTTGGTTTTACTGTACCACATGTATGAATACTACGTTGTTTTAGAAACAAAGACAATTTTGGACTTGAATACCAATTGTCAATGTATAATTTTCTCTTAGTACCGTAAATATCTTCAAGAAGTGTCGCAACTATTGAACCACTAACACCTAAATTATCAAAATGTTTAATTTCCGTATCTTTACCGCTGTATACGATAAAATCTAAAACTATTCCTGACAGCACATCACATAAAACGAAGAGTTTTATACCAAAACGGTTCCTTTTTCTGGGAAGATACTGTTTAATAATAAGTCGCCCCTTAAATGGAACAATACTCTCATCAATACAGATTTTTTCGTATGGAATAAAACTATCCTTAAATTTCTGACGAGCATGGTTTATTGGGTATGTAATTTTGGACAATATAGTATCTTCCTCGGTTCTCGGACCTGGTCGACAGAAGTGCAACATGCCTAAAATGGTACAAAAGCGATTTCTCGGCATAAGAGTGGAATATATGCCGGAATGTAAGAAAGGGTTGGTAGACCAATGTTCTTCAATAGTCTTTCGGCTATTTCTTGACATTAACATACATATAGCGAAAAACGTATACATTTCAGGGACTGTTACTGGATACCAATTTTGTATTCTTGAATAGAGCCTTATATCAATGTGTCTAATAATATATTGTTGATACCTATTCGTGAACTCAACAATTTTTGCAACATGAGCTTCATCAAAATAATGTAAAAAGATATCTAATTCTGATGAGATCGATTTCACAGACGGTGAAATGCCGCTGGCAAAATCATCAAAAGGCTCGCTTTCAATTTGGAATGCTTCAGAAGACCATTGAAAGCTAAGTTCTTGGGCAGAAGTGTTTTGACTTTGCTCAGTCGTCAAGTCCTGAAAATTATAACATGATTATCATCGTTATCTTCATATCAGCAAAGGGACGTCCTTTGCTGGACACAGGCCTACTCAAGACGACTACCGTTAGTCCAGTGCTCGTAGTATGCGATTGATTGTATGTTTGTACAATTAACGGACGCAAAGTACACACAGACTGAGAACAATATTTGTGGCTCACACAAATTTTTGTCCTGTATGGGGATCGAGCCCACAACCTCGAGCACATCAATCGTTATAAATTAAATATTAACAAGTAAACTAACCTCAAAATCTGATAAAACTGATTCTTCGTCCGAAAGAGGTATAAATATTTCATTGTCTTCCACTCCTTCCAGAATTGCAATAAGTTCTTCATTATCCATAATAATATTATTATCGTATTCAGGTCAGTTTTATTATCACAGCGTTCACAGGCAGAACTACTTTTACAATATGATTAAAAAGCAACGATGATTTGTGGGTATCACGATATTTTATTTTTATTTCTACCTACATTTTGCAAGCACTATTCGATAAACTGTATTCGCTTCTGACGTCACAAGCGGGCGCCTTAAGGTGTCTGTGGCGTATAGGGAACGTAGTTTGAGTTTTTATCTAGAAACGTCCTTAATTTTTATCGATAGGGGGTAGTAAAATATTTTTGGAGATTTTATGAAAAAAAGTGTAGGTATAAAGATGAAATAGACCAGTTTTGATTTAAATACAAATGGTAAATAAGTACTTACTGAATACCTAAGAAAGAGGTTTAGAAAATTAATCATATTGCAATAATCGAGAAATACTAAAAAACACTTTAGCACATATATTTTATTTTTTCATATTTACATTGAGTGGTATTGATCGTTCCTCTTCAGTATCTTCTCCCTCACTTTCACTATGAAACGGAATAAATTCTATCACTTCATCCAAGTCAGGGTCACCTCTCATTAATCTTATAAGATTTAAAATTTGTGTATAGGCATTTGAACGTTTTACTTCCGGCAGACGGTCTAATTCAAAAGCCACTAACTTTGCAAAGCTTTCATTTCTTGCATCAGAAGGTCTCCTGTCATAGAAATTTATATTGGGCAAATGACGAGCAGAAAAAGCAATTTCTTCTTTATTTGAGGTTTTTCTGTACACCATAGAATCTGTAACAGTGAATTCAGTTTGTGTCTGCTTATTATTTTCATTTTTTGCATACTTTTTTCTTTTATAACTCTTCCGACTTGTACATCCGGATATTATAGATGGCGAGGAAGGTCTCTCTTCTTCCATTTCAATCAGTATTTATCTTCCAATACGTTAGATTATTTATACGATAATACTACCGATCTATAAAGAACTGAGCACATTCAAAATAGATTATGTAAGTACCTTGTACACAGATAAACCGAAAGGTTTGCGTTGTACAATAATATGTTGTATCACATCAAATATTGTACTGTATAATTAATAAAAAAAAAATAAAAAAAAAACCTACCATTGACATAGGTACCTACCACAATAACATAAAACGAAAGTAGTGATGAAAACCATACATGCCCTTCCCTACGTGACACCTAAAGTAGTCGTTGGCGCAACGTAATAGTCTATTTTCATTCAATTTTAGATCAGTCTAATTTATAATATAAATGTTTATTTTTAACTTTTCTTTTAATTCCGCCTTAAAAAAAAACAAAGTTCGAGAGTTAAATAAACAACGTGTTGATAATCCTTCTATAAATTTATTACAATAGTAACGATTTTTTTAACTTGAATGTGATACTAATTTGGACTACTTAAGTAGTCGTTGGCGTTTCAGGACAGTTTTCGATTGACGCCTAAAGGCGTCCATGGCGTTCAAAGGGTTAATTATGCATTTATCAAAGTATTTCCCTCACTAAACAGTTATATTATGTTGACTTGTCAATGCAAAGACATTAGTTAGCCTCTGCTTTCTTCTAATTGTTTTCCTTAGAAAGGTTTTGTGAGGTTGAGTGAACACGCTGTTTAATAATGTTGATCACTATATAGACAGATAGACAAACGCTGCGTTAACATTGCTTTGTGTTGTAGTCAAGTTGTTGTGTACCAGTATTGCTTAGTGTTATGTTTGTTCCTTGTATTTTATATATGTTTTTATTATTTTTATTATGTTTAAATAAACGTTTTGTTTATTTTGTCCGTTGTTTGAATTCAGTTTGTGAACTATGTGAAACAACATATTATAGAGTACACTATGGAGACATCATATATACAGTATAACACTTTTCTTATATACAATGTTACCAATATAAAAGCTTTATGATAAAGATGCCCTATTCTATTATTGTACAAAAACATATATATTCGTATGTCCCACTGTTGGGCATGATCTCCTCTGCTATATCAAGCGAGAGAGAGGTTTAACGCTTTAATCCACACTTAATAAAGAAATGATAAATTATTATTTGCGAGGAGCGAGGTTGACTGGTAGAGAATGCCATCGGCATTAAGTCCGCCTATGTACTTGTGTGCATGAAGTTTCATAAATAAATAAATAAAATATTTGTCTATTTTGGCTGAAATTACGAATTCAGTTTTAAACTATGTATATACCAACTCATGGTTAATTAATAACTAATTCATTTGATAAATCATTTACCAAAAAATCCATTTCGTAAATATTATTTGTCAATTTTAGAGAAAAGCAAGGACACATCAAAACAGTTAGGTACCCAATTACAGGACAGTCACAAGAATTTTCTAAGTTTTTCTTTTTTTTTTTTTTTTTTTTTTTTTTTTTTTTCTTTATTTATTAGAAGGATTTTTGTTCACATGAACACGCCAATCCTATTGTATATTTTTAAACTAAAACCACCACCTTATATAAACATAACTAAACTATAATAATATATTACTTGTAAATATTTGATATCAAATAACAAAAATTCTTTGCCAACTCAGATTCTGGGGAAGACAAGATAGATTGGGCTAAACCAACATCTAATTTATTTAATTTAAATTTCTTCATGAACGCTTCCCTATCATCCTTATTTCTGGAACATTCCATCAGCAAATGTTGCACATCCTCGATTTTATTACAAACAGTACAGTTCGGAGACTGAGATTTCCTCATTAAAAAAGTGAACTTTGCCGATGGAAAGTGTCCCGACCTAAGTCTTAAAGCTAATTTAACATAATTCCTGTTAATACTTTTGTCATCAAACCAAAGCAATCGAGGGGGTTCACCCTGAATGGTCTTATACCAAATACCCTTGGATTCAGACACCTTATTAAAATACATTTTCCAAGCATCCGAACACTTAACTTTAAATTTAGGAACCAAATCAATGTAATCCGACAATAATGTGCACTCGTAACCATCCACCGCCGCTAATTTTGAAATTTGGTCTGCCTCTTCATTTCCACGTATACCAATATGTGCTGGAACCCACTGCAACCTTACCTCGCTACCAAATTTATTTAAATTGTAAATACACTTTATTATATCATAGGCTATCGATACACCTCTGACGCCAGAGGCACATCGAGCCACATGTTGCAAAGCACTTTTGCTATCAGAAAAAATAACTATTTTATTTATTCTTTGTGTAATACCATAGGTCAATGCTTGCAAGATAGCAGTAAGTTCCAACGACATTATGGACATATAACTATTTACTTTAAAGCCCACTTTAATACCCAAATCCTGATAATAAAAACCTGCCCCCTGTCCCTGACTACTCTTCGATCCATCAGTAAAAAACTTTTGCCATCCAATATATGTTGTATTAATGTCCGTTAATACCAAATTTAATAAAATACTCGGCTCAATTGAGTTTTTACTTCCTTGCACACATTCAATATCACACCTAATATAATTCCGCAATTCAATAGCTGACATCCAAACATCTAAAGAAAACATCCTAGGAGTATTTGATGACGCAATCGCACATTGACTTATATCATTAATGATTGAAACAAGTAATGGTTTTTTCTTGTTTTCCCAGTATCTGCTTTGGCAAAGTACACTTAAATTCGACACCAAATCAAAAGTTAGATTATCCGACCAGGATACACTTTTAAGTAAAAACTTGTACGCTAAAAATAGTCTTCTTAAAAAGAGAGGCATTATATTTAACTCGGACTCCATAACGTGAATAGGGGTACTTTTTATAAAGCCCCCTATAATCCTAAGAGCTTGGTTCTGAATTCTATCGAGTTTGCTAACATGCGTGTTAGCACCACAATCATATATAAAACTACCATAATCTATTCTACTTCTAATTAGTGAAATATATAACCTGCGTAAATGTTTTGTATGCACACCCCATGTTTTACCGGCCAACACCTTTAATATATTAAGAAATTTTAAGCATTTCTCCTTAATTTCATTGATATGCTTTCCCCAACGTAAACTGGTGTCCAACCATATGCCAAGATACTTTACACAATCCAGTCTAGCTAAAATTTGGCCATTAGCATATAGGGTAGGAAGCAATCTTCTTCTACCCCTACTAAAAACACAAAAATTTGACTTTATTGGAGACAAGGATAATCCTAACTCATCCAATAACCCTATCACACCATCTAATGCGACTTGAATATATTCTTCACATTTATTAATTTCTTTGTCACTAATAAATAAAACAAAATCGTCGGCATACTGAGATAATAATACATTCTGAGTTAGTTTGCATATTTTATGTGTTATCAGATTAAAAAGTAACGGAGACAGGGGATCCCCCTGTGCCAGACCCTTATTGGTCCATCTAGAAATAATGGTTTCACCATTATCAGATTTGATATTTAAATATCTTTCGCTTAGAAAAGACCAGAGGTATGTACAGAGTTTGGTACCTATTTGCAGATTATCGAGTATTTTGATCGCTACATCAATTGAAACATTGTTATACGCATTTTCAAGGTCTAGAAAACAAGCTAGAGTAGGGATATTATTTGAAAACCCGATTTGAATATATGTAACTAATCGAGTTAATGAATCTAAACAAGATTGTGATTTTCTGAACCCAACTGTGTGAAGTGACAAAATTTTTCCTCTCTCAGTATACCACTCTAAGCGTCTAAATATCATTAAATGTAGAACTTTACATAAACACGAAAGTAAAGATATTGGTCTTAACTTAGTTTCAGCGTTAGGATTAGAATTAAATTTAGGGATGGCAATGATCTGTACATTTCGCCACTGTTGCGGAATTAGGCCATAGTTTAATATGCTATTGTATAACCGGAGCAGAAATTGTTTTGCTATGTCAGGTAGGTAATATATCATTGAGTAAGTTATCATGTCTTTTCCCGGTGCCGTATCTCTTTTTTTTTCTGATTTAATATAATTGGTAACACAATAAGCACATTAAGGTTTTTGTTTTGTTTATTTCCCCTGATTATTTACAATGTTTTGTTTGGTTGACACATGACACACGCCAGGTGTGAGCCAGCAGACTCCGTGGCGCTCTCACTGGGACGAGCTGCAGGACATATTCGCGTGCTACGAAGGTGTTTGTCTCTTTGTACGTTACGTTGTGCAAACTCACGCCGTCCTGACACCGCACACACGGCCTTGGACACTAATATTTGTGACAAACGATAAAAATATTTGTTTTTCTGTTTTCTTATTTAATTGGATACTATGTCAAGTCAAGTCAAACTCATTTAGATCAAATACATGATACTTATGAACGAATAAATGCCAGCATACTTTTTTTTCTACGGCTAATTTGCTGACTAGGGTAGAGCCTCGGGAAGAATGTGCAAGAATCTCGGGCCACTCTTTATTTTTTTGATGTTAATGTTAAATAACTTAAAATGACATTTTTACCTACGACTAATTGTAATTTATACCAAATTGAAAATATTATACTCTGGTGATTAAAATGAGTGGCCACAGTTTCTTGCCAATTCATTTCGAGGATCTACACTTGTCAACGAATTGGTTGTTGGAAAAAAATATGATGACATTTTGTTCATATTTGAAGTTCATAACTGTCATGCATTTGATCTAAATGAATAAGTTTGAGTTTGAATATCACAAATATTTACACAAAGACCACGTGTGATGGGTGTGTCACAGGCTCTGACGGTATCAAGTCGGGGATGCTTTGCTTGGTGGTGTTTAATTTTGTACTAAATCTGCTTATTACATGTGGGTTGTTGGTTTAAGGGTACGGGTAAGTAATTGTTGGTGAATTAACTGACTCACTTATTATTATATTTGGCTTGTATGAATACTGCTTACTTCGCAAATGTATTTAATTCAGTATTTAACTTATAATTAAAGTTATAAGTTAAATATTGCATTCTTAATTTAAATATAAACTTATAGATATTTTACTCTAAAACAATGGCTTAAAGGAATTAAAAGAATGTAATATGTACTTCATACGTCTACGACATAACAACTGGACGCGTAATTATATTAAGTAGTGTAACGCAGAGGTGCGTAACGATACATCATGTCTATTGGTAACGTGTGTTAACCACAGACATCCAAGTAGTACAAATAAGCGTCGACACTCCCCCCCCCATCCCCTTCCCGCATAATATGGGCACAAATTCCAACAAATCGTAACGGCACGCTTATTTGTATTCTAAGGAATAATGCAAAATTACTATTATGTTGATGAGTAGCGTTTATTATATTTAAATAGTGAAAAAATTAAGTATTCCCGTATTTGAACAAGTTGTGCAACAACGCATGCTAACTTTTGCTGGTATCTGTCTTATAATATAGTGTAACATTGTGTCTTTTGGACGAAAGCGTAATATGCTACACTTTAATTACACACTTAAGGGTTCTGTTCTGCAGAGGACCGACTGTGCACGAGATCTCGGCATCTTTCACGACTCGAAATTATTATTCGATGTACATATTAATAACATCGTAGGTAGGGCCTGTAAATCACTTGGGTTTATTAAACGTATTTCTGGGGACTTCAAACAGGCGAAAACGTTGAAAGTTCTATACTGTACTTATGTTCGAAGCCTCCTTGAATATGCGTCTCAGATATGGAACCCAATGTACCAAACCTATATCACCCGTATTGAGAATATCCAGACTAAATTCATGAGATATCTATGTTTCCGGACCAAAGAGAATTATAATAGTAACCTTTATTTAACTGTTTGTAAAAAGCATCACTTACTTCCTTTGGCTAAACGTCGTGACATTGCTGATATTTCATTTCTATTGAGAATTGCTAGCGGTGCCATAAACTGTCCGGAATTACTATCAGTAGTCTCTATAAATGTGCCGCTTATTGGATTGCGCAGGAGAGGCATTTTACATCTGCCCCATGCGTCTACCAATTACAGACAGAATGCATTTATTCGGCGAGCGAGTCATAGGTACAATGAGGTTTCTAATACTTTAGATTTTGATCTGTTTAACACTAGCGTGGCGTCGGCAAGACGGTTACTTAGTCAGTGAGTAGTTAGTTTATTATTGTTTGTTATTAAGTTTTAGTTCTTCTTATATAGTATTTTTAAAGTTTTTCATTCAAAAAAAAATGTAATTTCTTTTATTACGAGTGTTAAGACTGATATAATTTCTTAGATTTACGCTACATCTAATTGTGAAGACCTATTAATGGCTCTCTGTATTTTTATATATGTTGTTTACTTTGTTATTTTAGCTGTTGGTTTTCCTAAGAAAATAAAATAAAATAAAAATAATGCTCAAGGGTATAGAAGGCAAATTACCTGCGGCGTGGTATGTCGATAAAGAGTAGACTGTGCACTTTCATTATTTTATTTATCAAAATCTGTTTAATTTTATCGATGGGTACAAAAAAGGGAGATAATTGAATGTAGCTGTAATTAATTTCGATTTAGTAATGGCTAAGACATTGCCGAAGGTATGTAGAAGGAGGAAAGTACGTTGTTTAGTTCTTTCCCTGGCTTACACACTTAAGCTACGACGTTAATGTCAGTTTGTCCACGCTTCAGGAGGCTTCGCTTATCATAGTGTCGCAATAAATATCACTAACGCAGACGGGGCTACGGTTTGTTACACAGATTTGATATATTCACTACTGTCGTAGTACAAATCTATAAGAAAATGTTAATTGAACACTATTTTTAGTGTATACTAACAACCATGTGCTATGAACAATAAAAAAAATAACATAACTACTTTTTTGGGACTGGCTGCTAAATAATTATATTTGGTCTTAAATTTGGCGGTTGGAATGGTCGCGGTGGCTCGAAGGGTACTTCACTATCTCTCACTCTGTTAATTTTCGGCAAGATTGCATAACTAAGTTTATTGTATGTTAAGTAACACTGGAGTATTACAAGAGGCGTGACGTGCGCAGGTGGCGAGCCGGGGGCGGGCGGGCAGGACAAGGTGTCGCTGGACGACTTCCACTTCATCAAGGTGCTCGGCAAGGGCTCGTTCGGGAAGGTGATGCTCGCGGAGAAGAAGGGCACGGACGAGGTGTACGCCGTCAAGGTGCTGAAGAAGGACGCCATCATCCAGGACGACGACGTGGAGTGCACCCTCACCGAGCGGCGCGTGCTGGCGCTGGCCGCGCGCCACCCCTTCCTCACCGCGCTGCACTCCGCCTTCCAGACGCGCGACCGCCTCTTCTTCGTCATGGAGTACGTGGACGGCGGGGACCTCATGTTCCAGATCCAGCGCGCCAGGAAGTTCGACGAGCCGCGCGCACGGTCAGTACTCGCACTCCACTCACTCCACGCACTCCACACACCCGTGCTCGGTGACGACGATTGTATTGATCATGACGTACGTTTCAGATTCTACGCGGCGGAAGTGACCCTCGCGCTTCAGTTCTTGCACTCGCACGGCGTTATATACCGCGATCTCAAGTTGGACAACATCCTGTTGGACAGCGACGGCCACTGCAAGCTCGCCGACTTCGGAATGTGCAAGGAAGGAATCATGGGTACGTATGTTACCTGACCAAAGTGATACGCACCGCCGAATTTTGTTATGTTGCCCGCTGACGAAACATGAGCGCTTGAGGGGGCTGCCGAGTACTCCACTGTCTCAAGCAGTTAGGTACGAAGCAGAGTTGCCCGATGATTGTTAAGATTATGAGATCCGAGGGCTCACTACCAAACATATACATTATTATTGTAATGACCGCGTGTGAGTGACATGATGTCCGCTTGTTGCAGATGGAGCGACCACCACGACGTTCTGCGGGACGCCAGATTATATCGCACCTGAGGTTTGTACTTTCGCTATTTTTTTGTCAAATTTAAGCTCTTCGAGTATTAAAAGAAGCCAAAGATTAAAGAAATAAAATTGAGAGGTAAATTCTTGTTAAAAAGATTCACAGTGTTATTGAGTTAATTGTATTTTTTTGCTTGCGTACTAAATAAATATTCAATTAGCGATGATAGTTAACGTGGATGTGTACGGTCGTGTGTTAGATCCTACAAGAGCTGGAGTACGGTCCGTCGGTGGACTGGTGGGCGCTGGGCGTGCTGCTGTACGAGATGCTGGCGGGGCAGCCTCCCTTCGAGGCGGACAACGAGGACGATCTGTTCGAGAGCATCCTGCACGACGACGTGCTGTACCCCGTGTGGCTCAGCAAGGAGGCTGTCTCCATACTCAAGGGTACGTACTCAATACGAGAATTACCTCGAGCGAGTGTACTCACACTGGGTGAACACTAATGATGGTGTTTATGTGTGTGACGTCAGGTTTCATGACGAAGAGTCCGGCGAAGCGGCTGGGCGTGTCGGGGGGTGCGGGGGGCATCCGCGCGCACGTGTTCTTCCGCGACATGGACTGGGACGCGCTGCAGCTGCGACGACTGCGCCCGCCCTTCAGACCTAAAGTGGTGAGTGTTACTGCTACAGGCATATCAACCTTCTACATTTGCTGCCATTGTTGGTTCTGTCTAACCAATACTATATTATACGTTAATGTGTGTTGTACGTTTTCCAGAAGAGTAAGCGAGAAGCTGCCAACTTTGACGCAGAGTTCACCAAAGAAGAGCCCGTGCTCACCCCCGTGCCCAACGACGTCGTGCGAGCTATCAACCAGGTACGTGCCCACACGTGTGCTCGTCTGTGTGCGACGAGGCAATTAGTCGCAATTATATGGCAGACATTAGTTACTATAGTGATGTCTATCGATTTAAACATATAACTCACTAATAATAATAATGCCAATACTCTGTATTAATTTCCGCCACAAAGTTCCCACAGATAAGCAAGTCTAGACCTTACGTCTTTACACTAAAGCACAAATTCGCACAAACTAGTAATGTAATACCGGTTGCCATACCAAGTCTATTCCTGCAGTATGTGGAGTAACTGAACGTACATATAAGCATGTCAAAGGGGTATTAAATATTGTGTCATATCTTATTTTATATGAAAGATGTATATGAATATGAATAATGAAATTATATAAATTACTAAAATAACGGAGCTAAAAAGTTAATAAAAAACTGAATAAAAATACCAATAATTTTGATCCCACGAATACTAATTGTTTTGGTAATAAGGTTCACATCACTTGCTAGAAGGGTTGGGTTTGAATAAAATAAACGTGTGATCGGAACGAGATGTTTAATCCAACTAACTTAAGTATACACGCTAAACATGCCGCCCCCGAAGGGCTTTTAGAGACCTTTAAATTACAATACAATGTGTCATGCATAATCAATTCAATAACAAGCTAATTAACGTATTCACAAAATATTAATTCTTAAATTAACAAATGTAATCACACTCAAATAGCAAGTTTTAAAGAACATTCAATCTATATCTATTGGCATAAGGCACAGTTTGTTAATAGATCTTTGAACTATACTGTCGCCAGTTTTAACACTGTACACCCTAGTAACACCGTCTGCACCCGGGTGTTTCTCAACTATTCGCCCCAAAGCCCACTTGCCTGGGGGTAAAGTTTCGTGTTTTATTAGTACAATATGTCCCACATCTAAATCTGGAATCTGATTTTGCCATTTGGGCCTTTGTTGCATCCTCGTTAAGTACTCTTGTTGCCATCGAACCCAAAAATCTGACAGTAACTTTTGGATGTGTTGCCATCGAGACAAGCGGTTTGTTATAATGGGGGTAAAGTCTGGACTCGGGACTGTAATGGGAGCTTCCCCTATCAAAAAATGTCCTGGTGTCAATGGTTGCATGTTGTCTGTATCGACATCTTCTATGGGACTTAGCGGTCGGGAGTTAAGACATGCCTCGACTTGACATAAAAGGGTAGTCATCTCTTCAAATGATAAATGTGCAGTCATAACTCTTTTCAAGTGATGTTTTAGAGATTTAACCCCAGCTTCCCACAAACCTCCCATATGAGGGCTGTAAGCCGGGATAAAGTGCCACTGTGTACCATCAAGGGCCAGTGCTTCTGCAATCGGACCTTGTAACTCTACCTTAGCTTCATTCCAGGCCGCAATTAACTCTCTATTAGCGCCAACAAAATTACGACCTTGGTCGCTCCATAAATGCGCACATTTTCCTCGTCGTGCTACGAATCTTCGAAAAGCCCCAATGAATGATTCCGATGTAAGATCTCCCACTAATTCCAGATGTATGGCCTTAGTGGCCATGCACACAAAAATTGATATGTACGCCTTGGATGTCTTAGCTCCTCTCCTTCTTGACATTAATACATGATATGGCCCCGCGAAGTCCACTCCGCTATGCAGGAAGGGTCGAGCTGGTGTCACACGTTCTTTTGGTAAATCCCCCATGAGTTGGGTGCGAGCATGAGCACTTTGTCTAGCACATGTCAGACATTTGCGAATCTTAGATTTGACCAAATTTTTGGCCCTAAGGATCCAAAATTTAGACCTTAGATAACATAGCATTAATTGAACCCCACCATGTAAAGTTTTCAAGTGTGCATCAGCTACAATAATCTTTGCAAGGTTGCTATTTCCATCCAAGATCATGGGATGCGTAGCATCTTCATTTAATTTTGCAAATCTTAACCTGCCGCCTACTCTTATTATATTTTCTTTGTCTAAATATGGAAATAATGATTTTAATCGACTTTGCTTTTTAACTGTTCCATTTCTCTGTAAAGCTGTTATTTCTTCCTCAAAATTTTCCTTCTGTATTATCGAACACACAACTTTAATGCCTCGTCCAATTCCTTCGTAGTGATTGCTGTATCTTTATCCTTCATATGCTTTCCTCTGAGAAACCTTTTGCTATAAGTTATAGTTTTTAGAAGCTCCATTAAATTATCAAAGTTGTTTATTTTGTCTGCTAAAGTAGGGCTCTTTTCTAAGTTAATTTTTAAATTTGTTTGTATAACCTGTATTTTTTCTAAATTTGTAGTTATGTTACTAGGTCTGCTGAATTTAATTTCTCTCATTCTTAACCAGTCTGGTCCACTCCACCACATCTCGTTATCCTTTAATTGCAACGGGCACATGCCTCTGGAGGCAACATCTGCAGGATTCTTATGCGTTTGGACATGGTGCCATTGGTTACCAATATTGTCCAAAATTTCTACAACTCGATTTCGTACGAATGTATGCCATCGGTTAGGATCCCCCAACAACCATGATAATACTATTGTCGAGTCTGTCCACATAAAGATTTGATTGGAGGAAAGTCTAATTGCTTCTTTGATTTGTTTGAGGAGTCTAGACAATAATACCGCACCGCAAAGTTCGAGTCTTGGCACGGATACCGGTTTAATTGGAGCCACTCGTGTTTTAGCTGCAATAAGACCGGTTTTGACATCACCTGTTATAGTTATGACTCTTAGATAAGCTACTGCTGCATATGCACGATTGGAAGCATCACAAAATCCATGAACTGATACCTGGTCCATTGTGTCGGACATTGTATGGAGCCATCGTTTAATTTCAAAAATGCTCAAATGACTTACGAGGGGTGATCAAAAAGTAATGATAATAGGTATGAAAAACTACGGTTCAGGTTAAAATATTATTTTATTTTTCAACATAGTCTCCTAACAAGTCAATACATTTAGTCCATCTCTTTTCTAAACCTGAAATACCCTTAGAAAAAAAATCCTTGTCTTGACTCTCCCAAAATGCCTCTACGGCAACCATCACTTCACTGTTGTCGTGAAATTTCGTTCCTCTGAGATGTTCCTTGAGCCGAGGAAATAAATAGAAGTCGCTGGGGGCCAGGTCCGGAGAATACGGGGGGTGTTCAAGCAGTTCGAAGCCAACTTCTTGAATTGCAGCCATCGCAACTTCAGCCTTGTGTGCCGGCGCGTTGTCTTGATGAAAGAGAACTTTCGCTCGCAGTTTGCCTCGTCTTTTCTCCTTGATAGCTTCCCGTAATCTTCTTATTTGGGCCGCGTAGTAAGACCCTGTTATAGTGGCCCCCTTTTCCAGGTATTCAACCATAATTATTCCCTCGGCATCCCAGAAAACGGACGCCATAACCTTACCCGCAGAGCTTGCAACTTTGAATTTCTTCGGTGTTGGTGAGGATGGCCTCTTCCATGTCATGGACTGTTGTTTCGTCTCAGGATCAAAGTGGTGAATCCACGTTTCATCCATAGTCACAAAACGGGTCAAAAAAATTTCTTTATCAGCTTGGAATTTGTCAAGATTGACCCTTGAAATGTCCGATCGCTTCTTCTTTTGCTCGTCGGTTAACATTCTCGGTACCCAACGCGCGGAGACCTTTTTCATGTTCATTTCAGTAGTCAAGATCGATTGAATGCTGCCATATGAAATCCCTGTGATCTCAGCTAAATGTCGGATGGTCACTCTTCGATCAGCTAACACGAGATCTTGGACTTTTTGAACATTTTCTTCGGAACAAGACGTCGATGGGCGCCCTTCGCGATGTTCATCTTCTGTGGATGTTCTACCCATCCTAAACTCCTTACACCAGCGTGCAACTGTAGAATATGGAGGAGCATTGTCCCCCAGTGTCTCCGATAAGTCGGCATGAATGTCTTTGGTAGACATTTTTTTCAAGCAGAGGTACTTGATGACGCTTCTCACTTCGTGTTTCTCCATTTTCGTGTTATCTCTCCGGCTACTCGTACTCGAATGAGTGTAACTCCGTGAAATACCGTCCTATTTATATGATTTTTGGTCTGGCAAGTCGTGATGAACTAAGGAACTGATAACAATTTTTTTTATAATTTTGCTGTTTATAAAAATACCCGTTTATCATTACTTATTGATCACCCCTCGTAAGTCATTTCTCAAACTAAGCCATTCTTCCTTAATGGGTGCATCTACTTCTTCATCCCATGTTATTCCCAGAAGCCATAATCTTTGAATTAGTAACTTAGTAGGGAGTATGATAGGAGCCAACCAGCCAAGAGGGTCAAATAGACGTTGGATGTCTGCTAAAATCGTTCTTTTCGTAATAGTTTTAGCGACTGGAGGTAAGTTATAATTATACTGGAAAACATCCTTTCCCATGTTCCAGCTGAGGCCAAGTGCTCTTATAGTGCCGTCTATTCGGATATCAACATTTACTTGAGAGCTTCTCTGTGTAGGCTCAAATTGTTTCAAAAAATCAGCATTATTCGAACACCATTTTTGTAAAATGAAACCTCCTTTCCGTAAAATAGTGTCAATGTCCTTAGCGATCTTGATTGCTTCATTGAGTGTATCCATTCCACACATAAGATCGTCCATAAAAAAATCTTCTTTTATAGCCCTTGAAGCCTTTGGATAATTTCGACCTTCGTTTTCTGCGACTTGTTGCAGGGTTCTTACGGCTAAATAGGGAGCAGATGCAGTTCCAAATGTTACACGCAGGAGCCGGTAATCTTGAACTGGTTCGCTGATATTATTACGCCATAAAATTCTTTGAAGGTCTTTGTCTTCCTCTGCAACTAAAATTTGACGATACATTTTTTGTATATCTGCCGTAAAACACACCTTTCTCAACCTCCATCTCATAATAAGGCTTCTCATGTCTTCTTGGAGCTGTGGCCCCACCAGCAGTTCATCATTCAAAGAGACATCATTTTTTCCCTTCTGCGAAGCATTAAAAACAGTTCTAACTTTCGTTGTCTCTTTATCTTCCTTTACTACAGCGTGATGAGGCAAATATACGGCTGGTCGACTAAGCTCATCTTTTGGTACTTCCTCCATATGCTTCATAGTTTTATATTCCTCCATAACCTCAACATACTCTCTTCTTAGTTTTTCGTTTTTCTGTAACCTTTTTTCTAATTGATTTAATCTAGTTAGAGCAATATCTCGAGTATCTCCTTGGGTGCACAATAATTCATTGGTTTTTCTAGGTAATTTCACAACATATCTTCCATCTTTTGTTCTTGAATAGGTAGCCAAGTATAACTCTTCGCAGCGTCTTTCATCCCTGGTCGGCACTTTTTTATGGGTCTCGTCTAGCTCCCACATGTTTTTTAACATCTCATTTAAATCTAGCCGTAAGTGCGTTACAATAAAATCGGATTTGTGGCTGTCGTCAGGAACATTTCCAAAGAGGATCCAACCCAGGCTGGTATTTTGAGCACATGGAGTACCTGGAGGACCCTTGATGATTTCACTCTTCAAAATATGAGCGCAGATTTCTACACCCAATAGCATATCGATTCTTCCTGGTTGGTTAAACTCTGGATCTGCCAGGCTGAGTCCAGTCAGGTGTGACCAGGTGTTGATTGGTATAGTTTTGGATGGTAGTTGCGTGGTTAGTTGAGTTGACATCACGTAAGCTTTAATGTTTAACTTGAAATTCTTGTCATGTCTTGAAAGAAGTTCGACTTCTGTTGCATGTTTTATAGTGGTCTTGGTAGAACCGATTCCAGTGATAGTACCATTAACAGGCACTCTCTTAACACGTAACATCTGGGCGGCTCGTTCGCTGATGATAGTCACCTGAGAACCATTGTCCACTAATGCCCGTAGTACTATTGATTGGCCCATTGCATCTCTCACTGGCACTAGCGCTGTAGCCAGTAACGCGGTGGGACCACGTGTAGCGAAATGAGACGATAGCTCAATGGCAGGTTCTTCATCATGTTCCGTTTCCAAGCTTTCTTCATCTTCAACCTGGCTGTGGTGAATTTGTAGATTGTCTGGGTTGTTATCTGTCGTATTTGGTGAAAACATTGGCATGTTAGTATGTACCAACGAATGATGACGTTTATTACATATACGACAGTTCATATTCAAGCGACACCTTACAGCGGAATGTCCAAAAGCCAGACAATTAAAGCACAGGCTGTGTTTTCTGACGAATGCACATCGTTCCGTTGGTTCCATTTTTGTGAAACCCTTGCAGTGGCATAAAGTATGATTTTCATTGCATAAAATGCAGTTTCTAGGTTTAATTACTGCCGAAGTTGAAGCGTGAGTAGCGTAATTGCTTTTGGTGATCAACCTTTGTTCCTTAGATGGGACAGGAACGCTTTCTAGTGAACGAAATTTTATTTCAAGAAAACGTATTAATTCGGACCACTTGGGTAACTCTTCTGTGTCTTCCTTCTTATTTACGAATTTTTCCCATTCCCGATGTGACTCGGTGTCTAACTTCTGAGTCACTAAAAATATTATGATAGGATCCCAACTGTCTATGGAAACATTTAGGTTTTGAAGACTACTGAGGCATTCACTCGACGTATCAAGTAACGATTTAATGTAGTTAGCAGTTGGCACCGGAATTTTTCGTTGAAAGTACATCTTCTTTATTAAATTGTGCACTATTAATCTTCTATTGCCGTAACGTGCATTCAATTTCATCCATGCTTGTTCATAATTGGCTTCAGTGTTTTTAATAGGTTTTAAAAGAGCTTCCGCTTCGCCACTTACACTAAGTTTTAAATAATGAAGCTTTTCTACATTACTTAGTGACACATTGTTATGCACCAACGAAAGAAATAGGTCCTTAAACGGTAACCAATCTTCATATGCACCAGAGAAATTAGGGAGTTGAATTTTAGGTAACTTAACTTGCTGATTAATTTTCGCACTTTGATCACTTGATCTTGAAAATGTCGAAGAAGACAACAAATCTCGTAAGTCGGCTAGTAAACACGAGTACAGATCTTCGTATATAAAATAGTCTTCATTCACAAAATATGAAAGGTCAGACTTCTTTTCCTTCGGCACACATTTAAGAAGTTCTTGGTGTGTATGTCTGAATGTATCCCAGTATTCATTAATAGCTTGCATACGAGTTTCTATATAACCTTTTGTAAGTCGTTGTTTTGGGCATTTCTTCAAATTTGTTTGTGCTTTTTGCAATAATAACGCAGTGTCTTCCAATATAGATAAACATTGCTCCACCGTACTCATGTTTCAACACAAATATTGTAATTATAAGTACCTAATCTTCTCACCAATATTCACATAAAATATATTTTTCTATTAATCCGCTAAGGAATGCGGTCTATTGTTCTCGGGCGGCCGACGGGTCGACGATGAATAAGGCTTCCGCAAAATAAAATGATTATAACTTTTTTCACTATCCGGCTCGAAATTCGACCATATGTTTTGGTAATAAGGTTCACATCACTTGCTAGAAGGGTTGGGTTTGAATAAAATAAACGTGTGATCGGAACGAGATGTTTAATCCAACTAACTTAAGTATACACGCTAAACACTAATATTGAAACGCGTAAGTCAAAGAAAAGATAAATAATTTTAAAGATATTTAAGAAAATAGTCAAAAATTGATCATGCTCCTTGTCTCTGTAAATACTGGACCCAACATTTTGAAAAAATACTAAAAATGGTTATTTACATATAGTTACAGGAAAACCTATAAGAAGTCTGGTATTCAAAATAACATACGCAATTTTACCACACTCAAACTTGGGTTAGATTAAAAAATCTTGGAACCTTGTATAATTAGTGGTGTTTGTGTGACGTGAGCTATATTGGAGTTTGTAATGTGTGTTGCAGGAGGAGTTCCGCGGGTTCTCGTTCGTGAACAAGGACTTCGGGCCGACGGGCGCCGCGCCGGACAAGGCGGCCACGGCCTGAGCCGCCCCGCTCCGCTCCGCCCCGCTCCGCTCCGGCCCGCTCCGCTCCTGCATACACTCACCTTATTTTATACTGCGTTGTTTTGTACGTCTCTCTCTCTGTGTACTTCTAGTGTATGTTAGGTTAGTTTCGACCTTTCTTTAGCGGGCGATGCTTACTTAGATAGTATAAAATTGCATATCTGTTCGTTTGAATGTCCGCCGTTGGAGATATGTCGCCGAGTCAACATTGTAGACAGTGGACCACGGGAGCGAACACTGTCACACCGAGGACAGAGATCTCTTACATAAACGACGCGAGTTATTTTTTGCAATATATAATTATGGGATCGGAGACACTGCCGATATACACCTTTAAATAAGGTTTACGCAGGTCCCTCATCCGTTTTATATTCCCGCGGTGAATGTTTCACTTTCAGTTTTTAAACAAATAATACCTCGAAATCGCCATGCTTCACGACACCGGTAAGTCCTACACTAATATATTTTAACAATTTCTTTCCTTCGGACTTGCCTGGCTCGTGAACATTGCAATCGTTGCCAAATATGGAAAAAAGCTAACTAATAAAATATAGAACTTATGAACTGTCTGTCCACTAGACCTGTCGACAGTCGAGCGTGGGGTTACGTGACTTTGTTCAACATTAATGGTGGATCTGTAGCCATGTTGGTGTCTGGCGATCACTAACATTGGCTATATCTGAGTTTTAGTCTGTCCAAGCGTGCTCCTATGAGCTAGTGGTAGACCTTGATGCGCGTGCGCAACATATACTTTATATACAGATTTAATTTAAGTTGTTATGTGTACGAGACACCACGGCTCTTCTCGTAATATAACGACTTGTTCTTCAGCTGTGGAGAAGCGCACACTCACTTTTTATGCAATTTTACTTAACAAATGACTTTTTTATTATTATAAGATATGTAAAGCAGTAAATATAGTAATTGTTATAAGATTAGATATATGCTGCTAATTGAAAATTGCATATTAAGTGTATCTTCTCCGTTATGAATTGTAGAAATGCTTTTTTTATTTACATGGTTGATATGCGTCTGAACGGTATTATTTCAGACAAATAAAAGTAAATTTAAATAGTTTCTTTTAAATTATAAAATAGATAAATGTTTTTGAAGCTTTTGCAGCATCATACTTTCATACATAACTGGCATATTGTCAGAGTATATCAGGCGCCAGAAGGTGCCTGTACATCAACAAAGTATATAAAATATCACATATAATATTATGTACTTTTATTTATCTGAAATAACACAAGACATCTCGTAACCCTACCGCTCGAATTGAAACAGGAATAACAATATATATATCTGACAATTATAAAGGTAGTAACCGTCTATACTTGGCATGCTTGCCCAAATATTTGCGTCACTTTGCCAATATTTAATCAACCTTATGAGTTCATACACAAGGTTGATTTTGTATCGGCTCGTTCTAGTAAATATTTAGGAGACTACATTAAGTAGTGTAGTGACGGTATAAGGAGACGGATCGCGCCGTTGTCATGGCGACCAACTGTCGCCCGACGATATCAATAATGCGAGGTATCTTCGGGTGAAGAGTTGGTGAATGTTGTCTCACTATATCGTGTCAGGTACGATGTTTGTTGAGAGTTTATATTTTCCATTGAACACGCGTTATTGAAAGGTAAAAGCAATTTATTGAATTGTAAATATTGAGGACATTGCATAGATGGTTGTGCGCGGGTGGTGTCGCCAGCGTTCTCTTGTTCGCAAGTTTATTTTAGATATTGGTTAGTGTTGGCAACACCGCGGTGCGCCCGCGACGGAAGTATCGGTAAACCCCATTCGTTAGTAGCGTGTGTTGTTGCGACTGTGTGTGTGTATGTGTGTACGTGTACGTGTACGTGTGTGAGAGGTGAGGGGTGAAGGGAGGGGAGTGTTGGAAGGGGGAGTGTCGCCGCCACAACACTTTAGTTTGAAGCGTTACGACGTACCTTGCAAACGGTGCTTTTAAATTTATTCAAATGGATGTTTTTCTATTCAATTTGGTGTCCATTGATCAAGCTTGATATTTTTAACGCAGAGGGGTGTAGTTAAATCTTTTTTATTATAATCAGTGACCGTTTTAGCAGAGAAATCGCGCCTGATAATCAATGGATAGTTTTACTATATTTCCTTATACAATTATACAAATAAATAAATATTATTTACACAAGCAGTGCTATATCGTAGCGTTCCTATACAGTCGCTTCTAGTCCCGCGTTATAAAGCGAACCATATCCAATACTCATACACGTTGAGATCACGCAGTATTCACGCTCGCGTTACATTTGTACGTACGTACGCACGCATTTTTATATATTGTCTCTTGAATATAACCGTAGCATAATATTATTATTTTACGGTTCTGAGCGTTACTTATCGTTCACTTGACGCTAGTCTCATTGTGACTGACTACTCTGCGTTTTCAATTTTATTATTTGCTATAATAATTTCTAAGTCAATAATTAACGTAATTTTTATTTAGTCTTAGATTAAGTACAATAATATTATACGGCATAATAACGAAATTAAATAATATTGTACCTATAAAGGTGTGTACTAACTGTACTCGTACAAATGTAGCGCCGGCATTACCAGATAGTTGAGATTCTCTTTACATATTTTGTTAGATGTTTTATTTTTTTTATATTAATTTAATATATTTTGTCGTACTGTGAGTACAATGTTATTTGTTGTGTCTGTGTTTGTTAGTCATGATCTTCTCCGCAACAGCGAGTAGATTTATATCAGTATATCTTGCACAGACACGTTGAGATTTTTATACATCACTTAATTTTAGCCGCAAACATATAGCAACACTTAAACTATGACTTTGTATATTATAATGTATAAAGTGATAGTTTAGTAGTAAGGTGGCGTCAGCTATATGTCTGCCGGTCCGAGTATTCGTGGAGTATTCTGGTTTAAGTATTATTTAGTTAGTTGTTAGTTATCGATGTAATACCAAAGGCTTAAGTTTAATAGTTTAAATTAATAATCGTTTAAGTTATAATGATGTTATTACATATTATCGTAGTAGTTGTGCGGTACGTTGACGGCGGGGGCGAGCGCAGAGATCAATGCACAAATGTAATGCTTTATGTAGTTGTTAGTGTATAATATTATAATGAAAAAATAATATAAATATATTAAATTATAAATCTCTGTACGTGTTCCCGTATTGAAACGTTATTATTGGCATATTGTCTTTTTTATTGACATGTTATATATTTTGTGTGGTTTAGTTGTTGCGTGCACGTGTACGTGTACTCGTACTGAACACGTTGTCCCACGTGACGCTGCACACAATAAGAAACCTTAACTATTGTGTAATAAAGCTTAGTTTACCTTGTTAATGATTCTGTCAAGGACTCTAATCATTTTCGTGGCCATTTTATTTGTGGTCGGTGAGAATTTTTCGAGTGATACTATTTATAAACAATTGTATTTATGGCTTATGATTGTTAAAAATGTTGGACGAGATTTATTTTTAGGTCCATTTGAATAAACCATAAAATTGTTGTATGTTGTCCATTGAAGATTTTTATTTACAATTTTACATGAGAGAACCACTCGTGGAATTCTGACCGATCATATGATAAACGTTAAATGTGAATTTTGAATGTGTGAAGTTTGTCGTGAATTATACAACTCTGCTTATCGCCTAATAAAAGTTAAGTGACGACGATCTCAGAGCAGAATGTCGTTGTGAAGGTAACAGTTATCGAGCTGACTGCGGGTCTGACGAACCTACTGCTGCTGCTGTGGTGGAGCCAGCTCGCAGTCATCTCGGTATTGCAGACCAGCGTTAAACTCTGCCAAGTCATTAATATGGTGATAAATATATATATATTTATATATATAATGTATGTAATAAGTATGTATTTCTCTGTTTACTAGCTGTAAGTTAATGTATGTGAAGAGTTAATTTTGATGTGAATCGTACTAATAATAAATAGATAGTGAATAGTTTAGACGTACGGTTTACGTTGACGCCGCCGCTCGGCGTTTGTTTATTTATTACATGTTTCATACTTGTGTGTGTGTGTGTGTTGTTCACTATGTATGTGTGTGTGTGTGTGTGTGTCGTCGGTGTTGTGTCGCGCGTCGTCGAGTCACGTGGCGTGTGTCGGACTTTACCCAAGAGCTGTTTCAGACTAGCATTTTATACGCGCGTATAAGCTGATTTTTGAAAACGCGTATAGGTGCGCTTTTTGCCATCCATATTGATGCTGAGACAACACTACCGGTCCGAGCAAACACGCCGGAATAAGATTGTGTACATGATTCAGGTTTTATGAAGCGTGAAATGTAGCGCGCCCCTAAGCGCGTATGCTGAAATGACCGTATACGCGCAGAAAAAAAAGCGCTATTCTGTAAATGAGGCTAGTCGGCGGCATACGTTGAGTTCAGTTGTGGTGCATTATTGCAGAATTTAATAATTGGTCGAATCTATCTCAAGTGTTGACATGACAGACCTGATAACTTATAGATAATGGTCTTTTTGTTACACTAATAATAATTTTTGGCCTATATTGTCACTTAAGTAAAGCTGTACAACTGCATGATGACGCAAACTATATAAGTGAAAACTACCAGTTGTAACTTTCATCTTTAACAGGAGAGTTAGTATTTTGGTTAAACACAAAGTATGTAGTAAAACTGACCCTAATTCTTACTATTATATATATTATGCGCATGCTTTTGCCATTCGCACATGGTAAAGCTTAGGTTTTACCCGAAAATCTTGCGATTTACCAATTTACGATACTTTCGTACGTTTCGGGTACTTTTACAGTACATTTTATAGACCAGTGAGACTTCTCCAAAAATAAGTTAATTATTAAATTTATATCATTAAGCACCCGTTTAGTATTGTAACCCTTGCAATATAGACAGTGCCTACAATGTAGTGCGTCGAGAGGCGCGCGACACAACGCTGCGTGGCTAGTGCGTGGTTAGTGCGTGGCTGGTGCGTCGGCACAAGCCTCGTCTCGGTACATGTACTTACCGTTCACTGTTGAGAGCTTGGGAAGGTACTTATTGTATGCTGTTATTATAATATTACAACAATTTGTTTCTACATAGTTTTTTTCTATCTCGGTTATATTTCGTAAAAATAATTAAAATAATAATATATTATTTGGTAATTATAATAATATAAAATGTTTTTAAAATATAGCATTGATAGGGGTGCCTTCCTCAAGCTCTAGATGGCGTCGAAGTGCAGTGTGGGCGGTGACGTCACACACTGCGTCACCTCGCCCTGATTACGTTACTAAATTTAATTTCCTCACACACACACGTGCTCTAATTTCCGACCGTATTGCAAACATAATAATAAAAAAATAAATATATAAAAAAAAAGTTCAAAATACATTTTTGAAAGTTTATTTTTAATTTTTTAAACTTTTACAAGGTGATTACATTACTTTATCGTATATGATTGGAGAACATATTGTTTTAAATTGATATAGATGATTGATTATGACGTAATAGCTGTTAATTATACGTAGTACAATATAAAAGTAGTGGGAGCGTACGCAGTCACCTTGTGTATGTACTGTTACATGCACAAGCACTAAGTAAAGCTATTTATATAGAGTCCAGCACACGATACCTCTACATAGATAGACAAGTATACATATATTATATATACATAAATGAGATTATTATTTATTTAAGCTGGAAACACTGGGTGTGGCGCGAAAACGCCCGCTACATGAGCGCTTGTTCGATGATGATATGAGATAGGTCCACCTAGTGTTTCTAACATAACCCTAGAACATACGTTAAAATATTAACCTTAGATGTGGTGACAGCAAAACTTACATATAACACTTTCTTCCTTCCATGTCAGTCAAATGGTAAGCAGAAATGTATGTGTTGATATAACAGTGATAGACTATAGGTTCGACATAGAGCAGCATGATTTATTTGTCATTATCTGTATATTTTAACTCAATAAGATGTAGCAAGAGTCAGGATAAAATCTGGATAGCCTTTGAACAACAATAATATTTTTGGTGATCATAGCAGAGATGTTGAAAACGGTGCTGGATGTTTGCAAGCAAATGTTCGCAGTTTAAGTCCTTCGTAACATAATTCTGTGACAAGTCCAACCAGCCCAGCCTACGCTCGGTTTTGAAACGCAGTTCTCATACTGTCATTGTCTTATTCAAGAGAAAAATAGAGATGTCATGATGAGGTTGCCTTGCAAAGCTTGTTAGGTTGAATGATTCCTGTACTCTATACTGTTAGCTATGAACAGCGGGACTTAAAGCACGTGACACTAGCTCGGTACTCACTAGCACTAGGTCAGTGTGACGACGTGTCGTCGTTGTAACAACACATATATGTCTAGTGTTTACCATGACTGATTGCCTTCCATGTTATTCTAAATGTTGGTCAACTAAATACCTCAATAAGACGCTTACTTCGTATGTCTGTCTGTCACCGACTGTGCCAAAGTATCCCTCGTGTTATTGCAGCCGACAATGTTAAACAATAACCGGTCAGTTCTTGAAATAACCAAGCATTGTTCAGGGTTTTTTAAACAAATATACGCATTTTACCATATAGTATATTATATTATTAATGAATGATTTATTGTGACTGTTATATTATGTATAATTTCGCGAACTGACCGGTGATTGTATAAAGCTACATTTGTTATAAATAGCTTGTTGCCACAGCTTAGTGCGTTAGCTGCGTTCTGACGCGACGTCCGGTGCGTTCGATACGATAAGATAAGATATAATGTCGTCGATTGGGACCCACATGTGAGCACAATGAAGCAAGTTGCACTAAACTAGACTAATTGTTGATAAATGTTCAAATATAATATACTAACTTAAGACAAGTCGTGTCGGGCGATTCGTGTCAGTATACCGTACACTCGGGCAATATCGTCCGCCATCTTTGTCTCACCACTATATAGATACAGTAGGTCGTATATATGACTACCACGGACGCTATGGTCTGATGCCGACTGTACAATGCAAAGCTTGACGTAGCTGCATTTGCGTCAGCATTTGTACATCGTACGGTTCGCATTGTCCAGGGGAAATCCAGCAATGTGTGTAACGGAAGGATTCCGAAGTAGAAGAATATTACGTTACATTACGTTCGTTATTCATAAACTGAAGGAAATTTGTTTAATAGAATAGGTTTATTATTTTATTTACAAAAAAATTTTCAACGTACTTTATTTTTCTGTTAAAATGTTTTTTACGTGTCTCTCCAATTTTTGATATATTTTTTATAACACATTTGTTTAGTAGTTAAATATACGCATAATACTTTTTGCAATTACGCTTATTGTCTGAAACGCACATAGTCGTATTTAATGTGTTCGGTAATTGATGCTTATGTTGAGTGTAGGTGGGTAGTGAGACAAGGTGGCGTGATTGTCCGACTGTACGAGTACGCAGTGGCTGCAACGTCGCTCGTTTGTCCAGTAAAATGAAACGAAAACATAGGTAACACTGTTCGATGCCATTTTGTAAACATAAGCCATTAACGCTAGCTGTAACTTGACATATCACGCTGTATTCTATTTATTTTTTATTATTATTGTTTATTATTATTGACGGTGGGCGCGGGAGACGTGACGTCACCCCGGTGACACGTGCCCGGGCGCGCCCCCCCTCCGCGGAACAAAGTCAGTGATCTATTTAGTACATGATGTACTGTGTCAAACATAGGGCATTGTTTTATTAATACACGTTCTATTTACAATCTCTTCACATTAAACAATAATATAAACAAAACGGTAATGTACTTAAAATGTTTCACATAATTAGTGAAGCGGTAAGAATGCAATGGCGAGCAACAAACACCACCACTAGGACATACATATTTGAGAACAGATTCACACTATGTTAAGTTCACTATTTAACTATTTTAACTTTTACATAAATATAATTGTTGTGCACAATAATTTAAGATAATTTCGTAGATGTTTGCTCGCCAGTGTAGGTACTTGTGTAGTTGGTGACCACCGCCTTATGTAGTTGTAGATGATTGCAAATACAGCGTGTATGACCATAAGTAATTTTTTACTAATTTTTGAATGCTTATTAAGAAAATGAAATATATTTTACGCTTCCCAGAGATGTTATATAGCCAAAGAATGGTATAATATATGTACAAAACGGCTGTAAGCCTTATTTTGTTGTCTATTAGTTGAATACATATTTATTGTCTTGCCAGTTTATACAACATGTAGGTGAACAGAGAATATTACGTATATTGTGTGCTGTTGTCATGTTATGTACACTTGAACACCTTCTGAATCTTGTTCCTTATTCCTCTAGCATGTACTGTGGGGGATGGGGTGGAGGGTGGAGGCGCTATTTGAGCACGTAGGGGTGGGTGGGAGGCATGCTTCGAATGGTGCCATCACCTCTTTAAACTTTACCAAATAATATATTCTCATGTTATGATCTTTTATTTATAAATGCTAGTTGTTCCGGCCTTGACGCCCTCGATATAATATCTGCGATTATATTAGACATTTAAGTATATATATGTATATGACATCCGAAGACCGCGGAGTGGTCTACATGAACGAATATTCAGTCGTCCACACGGGTGCTTTATATACCCTCGTAATTATAAGATCTTTTGCTAACTTTATGCGAATATTGTACTTTGATATCAAACGTATTTTTTTAAATCTTCGGTTAATTTCTCCACTTAAAATACACGATGATATGAAGCTCTTTAATTATTATATGCGATCTGATTTATATATAATGTATTGTTATAATAAAAAGTGTACATGACATTGCTTCAGCCGCCATTATAGTTTGTGTTGATATATTACGTAGCTAACACAGATAACGAGATCTGACGGACAAGGCCCGTGCCCACGCGCCTGCCCCTGGGGACCATCGAGTCAAAAATATTATTGTTGTTAGGTATTTAGAAATAATATGAGTTACCAAAAATAATTTATACTTATGTACTTTATTTATAAGTTGAGTTTACCAGTGTTTCGAAATTGAATGTTGTTTTGTAGTTATTGTTTGTTAAGTCTTAGTTGTAGTCCTCAATGGTTAGGTGGTGCGCGGGCGCAGGGCCTCACCTGTATTTGTTGTATCCTCACTGATCACTATTAGAACACATTAGTTGAGTAAATTAATGCATATAATATAGTTTTATGATGAGATAAAATATGTATATGTAATCCTACATGTCTATTAAATCAATGAAAATAGATTACAATGTGACTTTTTATTATTCTTGAAATAACAATGTACATAGTCTTATTCTTCGTCTGACTAATCGTTATTGATGCCCTAAGGTTATAGAGTCAATGGTAACCTCGCCAGACTGCACGGTTGGTTCAGTGGCCCTAGTGGTTACCTCGCCATTTACCACTGCGCGGCGTGTTGTGGGTTCGATCCCATCGAAAAAATTGTGTGATTCATAAATAGTTGTCCCGAGTCTGGGTGTACTTTGTTCCCCGTAACACAAGACTTGTTTCTTACTGCGGAAGTTGTCTTCTAATAAAGAAAAAAATGCAAATAGCAGCATACTTGTTAAGCGCAGCCACACTGCGCCAGCTAGAGAGTGAGCCGGACAAGCTCAGTTTCCTTCTGGACACTTTTCACATCTTTTATATTCGGTTGACACCGCGAAATACAGAGCTAAGGTCTATCAGAGATACGAACGTTCGTACTTACCCGATGATGCCAGCAACCTGCAAAGCTATTGGTTCATCTCGTTAGCTTAGCTTGGCTCGCCCACCTTGTGCGGTGTCTTGGGTTATGTCGACGCTCGAGCGCTCGTCTTTCGAATAGGAGTGTAGTTACCTTGCGAATATGACGTATATCGATGAAAGTACAGATGATGATTTAACTTAAGAAAAATATAATATTGTTAAAATTTGTCCTTTTGTTACCAATTTTCAACATGCCCTCAAATTCTCTACAAATCTTCAGTTAATGTCTAGAAACTAAGTACCTACCCCCAACAAAGGTGAGTAGATGATCACGGGTCATGGTACCTACTACTGGGCATTTCTCTGAGGCGACAAAACAAGTTACAAATTCGTTCCTGTTAATAAAATTGTACCGAGGGATTTAGTAGTAATTTTTTTTTTTTTTTTTTTTTTAATTGGTCTGCAAAACTGAGTACAATTAATGAATTTGATACATGGTAATTTAAACATAAAATAACTTTGATACTAAATTGTACCCTACAATATGCAAACACAACATGCATATAACAAATTGTTCACAATCTATTTGTTAACAATAACTGAACAACAAAAAATAAATAAAAAAGTTATACTTACATAATTTTAAAAATAAATAAAATAAAAAAGTTATAAGTGTTATAAAAATATCTTCTTCAAGTCTTTTTTGACGGAGGCGATAGAACCTTGGAATATATCTACGTCATTACGAATTGCGTTACATAAAGATATCATACGAGATATAGGGCAATGTTGACCAATGTTTGTTCTGCAGTGTGACGATTGAAAGGTTTTCCTATTAAGCAAACGGCTACCTACACGCGGGATAGTAAAAGAAACATTTTCAAGGGTACAGCTGGATTCCACATGCCCGTGAATGAGTTTGTATAGGAACAAAATATCATTGACCTTTCTTCGACGATGAAGCGGAGCTACGTTGTAATGCGATAACCGTTTCTCGTAGGATGTTAGGGAATGGCATTTATTGTCTGTGTATGCAAGATGATATAAAAAGCGTTTCTGGACTCTCTCAAGACGTTCAGAATTAACCTGATAGCATGGGTTCCATACAACGCTGCAATATTCAACTATACTTCGAACAAGTGAATTGTAAATCGTAATAGACAAAGTCGGCTGCTTAAATATTTTCATCTGTCGTGTGATGAACCCGGACAGTTGTGTCGATTTTTTAATTGTACTATCTAAGTGGTATTTAAAACTAAGAGAAGTATCTAAAATCACTCCAAGGTCGCGCACAGTTTCGACTTCTTTTAAGTCAATGTTATTAATAGTGTAATTTGCAAGGCAACGTAATTTCTTTCTGCTAAACTTTATGTGGAAGCATTTGTTGATATTGAGCGTCATATCATTTGTTTGGCACCATAAATAAACACGGTTTAAATCGTCTTGCAGGTACTGAATGTCTTGGGTGCTTGAGATAACTCTATACAGCTTCAGATCATCGGCATATAATTTAAAACAGCTTTTAATTGAATCACAAAGGTCGTTAATGAAAATTAAAAAGAAAAGCGGGCCCAGGTGAGAGCCTTGTGGGACTCCAGTAGGCGCTTCAAATATAAAAGATTTGAAGCCACGAATTGCTACTAACTGAGAACGGTTTCGCAGGTAGGATTCACACCATCTCAGTAGGGAGCCATGTATACCTATGCACTCTAGTTTCCTCAAAAGCAAACGGTGATTTACAAGGTCGAAAGCTTTTTTAAAGTCCGTGTATACAGCATGTACCTCCGTGTTGTTGTCAAGCGCATTCGACAGATCATTAACATATTTGACCAAATTTGTTGTGGTTGATTTGCGAGAAAGAAAGCCATGTTGATTGGGATTAACAGAACACCTAAAATGAGGTAAAATTTTTTTGTATATAATAGACTCAAATATTTTTCCACATACAGACAAGATAGAAATGGGCCGATAATTTGAAATATTATCTTGTGCGTCGGTTTTATGTATAGGAGTTATATGAGCAATTTTCCACTCAGTAGGAAAGATTCCAGTACGCAAAGACGTGTTATATAATAATGTAAGTGGAATATACAGATTTGTCGCACACTTCTTTAATATAAGAGGATGTAATTTATCAGGCCCAGGACCTTTGTTGCTGTCAAGGGAATTTAATGTAGCTAAAACTTCCTGTTCTGTAATTGCAAAACTGCTAATAGCCTGAATATTTGTTTCAGAAAATTGAGTAACACTGCTGCAGTTATCTATTTGTCGCTGATCTTTATATATTGATTGGAAGTATTTAGCAAATAAATTAGAGATACCTCGGCCGCCCCTAGCTAGTTCAATCCCAAGATGCATTTCGTTCGGTAATGATACGCTACACGCTTTCTGTGACTTTATAAACTTCCAGAAGTATTTAGGTCGATGATGTAAATGTGCAGCTGCTTGACTTTTGAAGTTTGAAAAGCATTGCTTGATCATATAATCACACCTTGTTCTCAATAGGTTGAATGTAATTTTATCCATGGGATTTCCATATTTCTTAAACTTTGAGTGATATTTATTTTTTTCATTGAGAGTTTTAATTAATGAAGGGCTAAACCATATTGGGTAATTTTCGTTGCATGGTTTGCACAGTGGTGTATGACTAAAAACTAATGGCATGAGTGTATCATAAAATGACCTGATCATATCGTCCACTCCACAATTTTTCGCACAGACTGTAATCTTAAAACAATTGTAGAATTTTGGAATTTGTAAAGAATTATATTAAAAACTACAGCCCTTAAAGTGCGGTCCCTCAGTTCTCACACTGTTATCTCGATCCCGGTAAGTATCAAGTAAGAAGGTAAAATGTGATTACAAACATTTAGTAAAGAATTTGCAACACCTATTTACGAAATAACATTTCACAAAACTTAACAAATTAAAAGCAAACAATAACAAAACTTACATAAACGATAGAGCACCTTAGAACAGCTGAGGTATGCATCCAGTAAAAGGAAAAACTGCAATCTCAGACTAATAGAATAAGATAGACGGAGCGTGTAGAACTCGCGCGTGAAGCCGCCAAAAGTCATACTAAATAGCAATGTCATACGTTTTCGTTTTCGCGCGCAGTCGATTTGAGCCGCTAGTGAGTACGCACGTCTAAACACGTTTTGACAAAATATTATTATAATGCCGTATTGTGTAGTAAAACGTTGTAAAAATACTTCAGAGCGGCTCAAATCGACTGCGCGCGAAAACGAAAACGTATGACATTGCTATTTAGTATGACTTTTGGCGGCTTCACGCGCGAGTTCTACACGCTCCGTCTATCTTATTCTATTAGTCTGAGATTGCAGTTTTTCCTTTTACTGGATGCATACCTCAGCTGTTCTAAGGTGCTCTATCGTTTATGTAAGTTTTGTTATTGTTTGCTTTTAATTTGTTAAGTTTTGTGAAATGTTATTTCGTAAATAGGTGTTGCAAATTCTTTACTAAATGTTTGTAATCACATTTTACCTTCTTACTTGATACTTACCGGGATCGAGATAACAGTGTGAGAACTGAGGGACCGCACTTTAAGGGCTGTAGTTTTTAATATAATTCTTTACAAATTCCAAAATTCTACAATTGTTTTAAGATTACTACTAAATCCCTCGGTACAATTTTATTAACAGGAACGAATTTGTAACGTGTTTTGTCGCCTCAGAGAAATGCCCAGTAGTAGGTACCATGACCCGTGATCATCTACTCACCTTTGTTGGGGGTAGGTACTTAGTTTCTAGACATTAACAGAAGATTTGTAGAGAATTTGAGGGAATGTTGAAAATTGGTAACAAAAGGACAAATTTTAACAATATTATATTTTTCAATAGGTACAAAGGAAGAAGGAAGAGGAAACAAATTGAATTAATACAAGACATATCGCTTAAGAAAGACAACAGCAAATACTAAAACGGACGACCAATAAGAAGAACCATAATATAGCAGAAAAGAAGCTTCCTGTGTTGTTTTTCCTAAAGATACTAACAGAAAGACCTGCATATATCAGCATGTGAATATGGTTTTATTACTAAAGGCATTACATAACCTTTTGTATATTTTGTAAAATTACCTAGGTAATTACATGACCACAACCAGATGGCTGCCACAGAATATTAATAGACGGCGCGGCAGGCCCAGAAAAAGATGGCGGGATGAGATTGACTCCTACCGTGCTGACTGGCAAGTGAGAGGTCTCGACCGTGACAAATAGAAGAATGAAAGGGAGGCCTTTGCCCTGCAGTGAGACAGTAATGGCTAATAATAATAATAATTACATGACTGATAATTGTAATTTTAAGTAAGAAAAATGTAGGTATAGTAACTACATTAAATTGATTTACTTAACATGTTTTTTTAAAATTTTTTTGTTTGTTGTATCTCCGTCCTTACCGGATCGCATAATGTCCCTACTATTTTTTTGCCATTTTTAGTACTAAGATTGAGATTTTAATTTAATTTAATAAATGATTACTTGTCTAGCTATTATACCTATTACAGTGTACACGTGAAGATGAGTGCAATAAGCATTATTTTGAATGTAGTGTCCTCATCGTGCCTCTCCGTGTCCTTACCGTGACAAAAACATATTATATCTTCATAAATAAAAGAAAATAAAAGTTTACACATACGTAGTGATGTTGCTAATACTGGCAGGTATCTGATAGAACGTTATCTCTGCACCCCAAAAGGTTGACTGGTAGAAAATGCCTGGCATTAAGTCCGACGTTGTACAATTTTATTATGTGCATAAGTTTAAACAAATAAATGATATGTGAGCTTTTTTCATTCTTCAAAATTTACATATTTTGAAGAAATGCCCTAATGTAAATTTCACTTTGTGGAATTTATACGTTCTAATCAAATGATTTACCACACATAAAACATCGTGAACAAAATACAGATTTCGTAAAAGAAATTTTAAAGCCATGTCTGATCCACCAAACCTTACCTTCATGCGGACAAAGTAAACTTTGCCATGACTCATGTATCATATTTAATAACACCATACGGATGGACAGCTAATAATATTATTTTTATTTGATTATCTGCCACAAGTAGGCCCCTAACTCTCTATTGTGTTTCAATTGCGTGTTCATATGGCGCGTGCGCGTGCGCGTGCGCCTGCCTTGTTTACTAACTTTTGAACAGATTTGAACATCACCCCGCCCTCCCTTCGTTAGATACATCGTTTGACAATTTGGCACATGTGATATTTTTGTGCATATGGCAACATTTGCAACTTTTTTTTAAACAATGAATAAATCATTGTTTATTATTTTTAAAAAAATAATGCCTTTTTTATCAGATCTATATATCTTTTTATTCGACTGCTTGTTGGTCCAGTGGCCGCAGTATGCGCCTGCTGTGCACGAGGGTTCGATTCCCACACAGGACAAAACTTTGTGTGATCCACAAAGATTGTTCTGAGTCTGGGTGTAATTTGTGTCTGTTTATTGTACCTATGTTTGTAAAGTCCCCCGCGACACAGAGCTTGTTCTCTAGTGCGGGAGCTGTCTTTAAAAAAAAGAAAAAGAAAATAAAGAAAAGATCACATTATAAAAATAAATGGCGAATCATGAAAGGAAATAATGTAATTTTTATTGTGTTTAAGTCACAAATCGCGAAATTTTTTAAAGTAATAAATTATGTATCGGAAAAAGTTTACACGTAGTTAGGTAGATAGTTTGTTGAACAAGACGTGAAGTTGAGTACCTCCGTGACTATCTAGAATGTTGGTAAGCACAGTTGTTAGCTAGTAAACCGTAACTCTTGGGCAGCTAATGCCTTGTAAGCAGCATCATTTGCAACAGGAACCCATTAGTGTAGTGCGCGAGTGTAATAATGAAGCGGTGACCGGCCCCGGGTCGCAGGTCGCTTATCGCCGATCGCGAGAACAAAGCCGCACTCCTGCCTGCACCAGACCTTGTAAGGAGAGTAATCTTTATGTTAAACATGCCTGATTTGGAACAACTAATTTGTATTGCGATTTATTTAGTTTCAACGATTCTATTAAGTTATATCCTTACTAATCTTATAAATGTGAAAGTTTGTAAGAATGGATGGATGGATGGATGTTTGTTACTCTTTCACGTGAAAACTACTGAACGGATCTGGATGAAATTTGACACAGAGATAGATTATGGTCTGGAATAACACATTGGCTACACTTTTTGCAGTGATAACCGACATCCACGCGGGCGGAGCCGCGGGCAACAGCTAGTGATAAATAAAATGATGTAGGTGGGTACCTTATCTATGTACAGACCTACTTTCTCTACTAATATATTTACCTAGTTTGGTAGGTAATGTTTTACCGAAATAATAACCAGTTGTTGCTTTTTTATACTACTTGGGTGGCAAACAAGCATACGGCCCGCCTGATGTTATGCAGTTACCGTAGCCTATGGACGCTTGCAATACCTGAGGTATCACTTGTGTGTTGCCAACCCGTACTTTTACACCAGGGTTTTAAGATGGAGTAACCCTGGGATAGGAATAGGTTTCTTTCAAAACGCATCACCATCAGGAACACTACACCACTGTGTGCAGTTATTTGGCTGTGGTCTTCTGTAAGGTGGAGGTCCTTCCCCAGACGGGCTTGCTCGCTAGCATGGTGCCCTACCTCTCTAATTGATTCAGATTATGACTTTAAAAAGGGGAGGTAGGTGCATTAATGTCTGGCTAGCGTGACAAGGTGACCAAACTTCCACACACATAATCACATCTCAAGCGTTCCCTCTCATAGGTAGGTTGTTGCTTTAATCACTTTAAATGGAATCAAAAAATGTACGGTGCAGTTAATTAGGTAGGTACTGAAGCGGTAACCATTATAACGTTATGATGAATGTTACGACTGGATCTTACTATAGTTCATACATACACCCTACTCTATAGGTAGGTAGATACATTTACTTATTATTGATACCTAACTAATTATTTCTTGATAATCTTGTGAACTTCGTAAAGTCATCCCCATTCAGACATTCTCATTGTATAGTTTAAGATCAGAGTGAATTTCAACATGTATGAATTTTAACCTAATTTTGGTGTTTTTTTTTGTTTCTCGATTTTTAGGTAATCTCATTCTATGCTTAGCTAGAAATACCTATTTGGTTGCATGAAATGCTAGAGGAGTCTAATTAACTCTGAAAATTCGTTCTTTATTATCGACACCTAAATTGTCAATACACCAAAATTGATACATAACACCAAAATTAGATATAGCAACACCAAAATTTTTATTTGTCACCAAAATTATTATAAAATAAAAGTACGCTTTTGTATAATATTTTTTTAAATGAAATATTTTATAAATCAAATAGGTAACAATCAACAACAACATTTTGATTAATTCTTGTACGTTTTTATATTCTTCTTAACATTAATAATTGGATCAACTGAAAATTAGTTTATTCTTTTCACTTAATTCTACTTAATTCTTTTTTTTTTATTTTCGTACTTTTTTTTAATATTGAAGACTACCTATAAATTGGTATTGTAATCCCTATAACACTACCATATTCTGCTTCATTATTATCATCATTAAGATTTGTTGTTAATATATGTATCGTAAAATCGTAAAATTTAACTTTATTAATCTACAACAATCTTCTTTGCTTAGTCATAATTATATATAGTTTTTTTTATATATTATTTTTTTGTTTTGTAATTTTTAATGTTTTTTTTTTACTTTTCATTTATTTTTTTATGTGTGACATTTTCATCTTCTTCAATCTCTCTTTAAAATGCCTTATGCCACTATGTTGCGTATTTTTCTTTTTTCTGTTCTGATTTTACATTTTATTCATTGATTGCAATTTCAAAAGATTATTTAGATTACAACAAATTTAAAAGATTATTTAGATTACAACAAATTATTAAAACCAGTCTGGTTTTAATAATTTGTTGTAATCTAAATAATCTTTTGCGATACATTTCCTTTTCCTTTTTTATTTTTATAATAGTTTTTCTTAACGACATAATTTCAGCAGATTTTCGTTTTTGGTATTTTCTTAATTTATCATTAAGTTCTCTTCTTATTACAACAGAATTAGTTGAAATATCTGATACCGGACTAATTCGCGCAAAACTTGAAATAGGTGAATGTATGCTGCTGATACTGGGGGCAAATTGTGGCAAAGATGGTCGATAAATTGGAGTACTTGACTGATCAATACAAAGTGCTCTTGTTTCTGGTTTGGAATTTATCACAGCAGAATTTATTTCTGAAACACAATCAGCTGAATTGTCGACAAAAGGTTCTTCTGGAAGTAACTTCCGGGAAAGTAAGATTTTTGAAAACTGCTGACAAATCTGCAAACTGGATAATTGTGTTTGGGAAGTACTTGGAATAGCGCTTTCAGAGCAAGGCAGTATTGAAGGCAATGTCCTGTCGTCATTTATAGTTTCACAAATCTGGGCTGATGATTTAGTGTCCGTTATTTGTGTTCTTTTTTCCCTTTCATAGTATGCTTTAAAATTAATCCGATTTCTTTTTTGCTGAGCTCTGCGAGCACGTGGCGGCATTTTGCTCAAAGGTACGATTTTTACTTCCGCTTTTTTTAAGGGTATCTTTCTCTTTATTTTCTTCGCAATTCCTCTAGTTTGAAATTTAGAATATGTTAAATATGTACACACGGACGTACATATGTTTGTTTTCTGAAAAGAAAGAAAACTATCAATTGCTTAAGAAACAAGAACCAAGTTTAGCCCTAATTTTAATTACTTATTTTATTCAATTAATATTATTTATAAATGTAGGTATCTAAAATATAGCATAATATCTTTTTAGCATACTAAGGTACTATCTTTTTTTTATAAAAACAACTCCCGCACTAGGGACCAAGCTCTGTGTCGCGGGTGACTTTACAAACATGCAATTAACGGACACAAAGTACATCCAGACTCGGGAGAGCCAATTATGGAACACACCATTTTTTGTCCTATGTGGGGATCGAACCCACAACACGTCGCGCAGTGGTAAATGGCGAGTTAACTATTAAGCCACTGAACCAACCGTGCAGTCAACAATAGTGAAAACTAATTTTGGTGTAACTAAGCAATTTTGGTGATTAGTAAAACACCACCAAAATCACCAAAATTGCACCACCAAAATTAGAATCGTATAAAATAAGTTGATTTAAAAAAATACTATTGAGAATATAGTAAATATATTAATATTTTTTAAAACACATACCGAATCTACAAACTATACAAATATATTTAAACATTCAATGAGATTAAAACGTTTAATATTATCAACACAAAAATTGCAGGATTTTTGTCAGGGGTTTACGTAGACTCTTACTTACGTTTCTGGCAGGAAATCGAAACAGGATGTAACACAACTAACACTAGTGTGTACGAGCACCTGACTGAACGTTTCGAATGATGGTAGTAACACCCTTTTAGGTACCTTCAATACGATTTACGTGACGTTCTTGTTAGTCACACCAAAATTTAAAATTTATCGCGGACGGACCTTATACATTTTTTTCTGAAATAAAATAGGGCACTAAATACTACGAATTAAATATCAAGGGAAAGAAAAAATAATACCGAATTAAAATAACAACAAGTATATCTAGTAAACCAACGGAGTTTTCAATAAACTGTGGTTATTCCCAACAAAACAGGTTATGGACGAACCACCAAACTTAGTATAAGATGAAAACACCTTTTTTTATATAATCACAAAAACCAAATATAATAACATAATATACATGACTCTATTGAGATAAATAGTAGATTTTTTACAAAAAAAAATCACTATTGTATCTTTACTTTAAGATATGATTTTCAGTTACGCCGCCTAAATATTACGCTTGAGAAATTCACTCATCAACTCTATTTTTTATGTTTCTAATGCATACACTTGAACTAATTAGGTAGGTATCTATCCTTATCCCCATCGATCGATCGCTTTCTTAGGTACTTACCTACCTATGTGGGTATCTTATGAAAATATTTTCTGTATTAGAAATCTGTCTAATTAGTTGAATAAAGCGGGTTCATTACAGCAAAACCTGAACACGATTAACGATCGTTAGTTGAGTAGCAAGAGAAAACCTCATTAGTTATTCAGGAACCGCGCAGGCGCAGCGCGGGTCAACTATAACATCAGTCGACATAATCTGGCATAAGCACATGATAACATGTGCAAACGTGCACAGACTGATGATTGCCCACTTGTTGAAACATCATTATTCCAACCACAAAAAACATGGCGTATTGTAAGCGACCCCCGTGTCCCGCCGCGTCGCCATTGAACCGGGGGACCACAATACACACACGAGGGCAAGTTTTTATGATGTCAGCTGCGCAAGTGGACCCTATTGTCTGCGATACGCGACAAAAATAGGATTAAACTATCGTGCTAAATTATTTATTGTCTGTTTTATAAAGCATTGGTAGTAACGCTCCTTAATTAAATCTTATTGTCATTACTTTACGGTCTATTTTTATATGCTGACTTTTCCCCGGCTGTAATAGAGAGCCCCTCGCAAAATTATCTTTTTTATCCATTACAACGATTAGAGCATTTAACTGTGCGTCGTGGCGTGAAATCGGCTTGATTAGCGGTGCATACGCATCGTATAGTTTATCGATTATCAATTATAGTAAACGATTACAGCTACCGTTAGAATATTTTATGAACAATCGTATCGAATCGTGCGTTTGGGAGGCGGCTACCGTATTGTAATTGGATTTAGAAGATTTATGCTGTGATGAATATAATAAAAATGTTAGTGTCAGTATCTACTTTAAATTATCTAATTTTCTAAGAGCTCTCCTTTTGGACAAGATACCTAGCCCACAGATAACATAATAGGTACTATATTCCTTAGACGTGCATTGTATTCTCGCGTGTAACATGCGACAGTTCGTTCGAAAATGTAAATCTTACTACTTAGGTAGGTAGGTACTAGGCATCGTGATCTGTGGTGATTGTCACCGCGGCTCATTATTTCCTCCGTCACGCTCGGATCAAACAGTAGAATGTGTTCTGTTCATCACGTCCGAGCGGCGAGCACCAAGCGCTGAGCCTCTCGGGATGTCTGTCACTCGAACAATGCGGCCGATGCGACGCTTCGTAGGAAATGTTCGTGTTTTTATATTGATTGATTGATTGCTGGGATCATCCGGTGGTCAGTACGTGCGGCTATTTAAATGGTACCTACATCAGGAAACAATAGGTATAATAACTAGATGATTCGTTAGATCAAACTAAATTAGCATTCGACCAGCCACGGTAAGCACTTGTGAATAGGTCACGCTTATGCATGTTTAGAATAAGTCAAATAAGTGGCAAAAACTTAAAAGTATCAGATTCTTAAAAAATATAACACAAAAAGGTCGGCGGCGAATATAGCGAAAATATTAGGGTTTCATGTTGATCACGGAACCCTAAACGAAGCGGCCCTAATTTCAAACCCTTTCATTTGATATATATGTATGTATGTACTTATGTATCACAACGTACACGGGAGGTCGGTAGGTACAGTTTAATAATACAGTTAGTAAATCTTTTTTTACATCTTCTAATTTGTGTCTTAAAAGTGCCCAATATATTTAAAATTGTAATTACGTTAAATTTAACACCAGCCCCTCTAGACAAGTGGCTATTTTGACTTTTCGTTTAGACTACCGTTGCATAAACGGTAGTCTAAAAAGTCAAAATAGCAAATCTATGGGATTTGACGTTAATTTACGATATAATGTCGTAAACTAACGTCAAATCCCATACATTTTCTTTTTTGACATTTCGATTCGACTACCATTTATGCCACTTGTCAAGAGGGGCAGGGCAAATGGGATAGGAAAACGTTTCTTTCAAACGCTTCATTTAGGAAAGCGTTTTGAAAGTTATGTCCCTGTGTGTGAGTCTGTACTCACACACAGAGACATAACTACTCCGCTGTGTGTAGTCTTTTGTAAGGTGGACGTCCTTCCCCAGTCGGATTAGCTTGCTTGCAAGATGCCCTACCTCTCTTCAAAGTAAGTATTGGAATAAAATAGATAACGATGTACCTATCTACTTATTTACTTCTTAACTCTAAGATTACCGTTATTCACACTGGCAGCACTATCAATAACACCTGGTGTTGCCATGAATATTGTAGCGTTCCCATAACGACATCGTGAGTGCCGGCCGACACGGCGGCGGCACGCACGCTGCCGCGCCGCAGTCGTGTCGCTGTCGTGCCGCTGCCGCGCCGCAGTCGTGCCGCTGTCTTGCCGCTCATTAGTCCTCCGCGTCCGTTAGATCGGCTCGTTAGTACTTACTTTATTACAGTTCGAATAAATAATGTATTTGAAGCATAATGTCGTCCTCTAGGTAACAGGTTAAGTACTTATTCGTTCTTACATGTTTTATGAAAATGTCGGCTGCACGTTCGTTCGCGCGGGATTCAATAATGCGACTTCAGATCTGTAAATTCAATGCTAAATATCTCTGCCGTTACAGCGTGCCTCGCTTCATGACAATTTTACTAACTATTTATACATTTAATTTGTCTTGATTGTCTCTTTCTTTTTATTCCCGGATTTTTTTAAATATTTTTTTTTCATGTCTTTCATGCGTACATTACACATGAAAAGACTGAAATTCGAGTAAGTGACATTACATTAGGATAGGTAATAAAAAATGCAGTTTGTAATTTACGGATCTCTAGCCGCACTCTGTTCTCATGCCGCCGTTTTCAAACAAATTGGCGCATTTCGCCCAATTATCAATGGGTACCAGTCATAACTGTGCTGTCTATGGCATAGTGCTGCCGAATGAAGAAATCGGTTACCTACTCTTATTTTGACTGCCTCGGTGGTCCAGTGGCCGCAGTATGCGCCTGCTGTGCACGAGGTTGTGGGTTCGATTCCCGCACAGGATATTGTTCTGAGTCTGGGTGTAATTTGTGTCCGTTAATTGTATGTTTGTAAAGTCCCCCGCGACACAGAGCTTGTTCTCTAGTGCGGGAGTTGTCTTTTTTTTAAAGGTAAAAGATTTTCTTGGTTCATAAAAATAATTGTCGGTCATTGGTGCCACTACGGTATCTACATTTTAGGCTCAGACTAATAGAATAAGATTTTAGGTTAAACCCTTCTATGTACTTACATTATACAAAATGTTAATGTTACCCACAAGTAACCGTTACAGTGCATGCTAGTCGTGTCGGTCTGTCGGTATATCACGACACTTCCGCAACACTACACGTCTGGTACTAATTAGAGCACTATTAGTGCGGCCCTGCGCCGGCGCACGCAGGGTTCACCGCTGCCTTGTACCGAGCCTCTCCGTGTCTAGTTAAATAGCTTTTATTGCTTATTAGCTCGTATGTACCCTGAGATGCGTGTGGTCAAACTGAAGGTAAGTTCGTTCGTTCGTTTCTAAATACGAGTAGTATTATAATGCTTTATGTTTATTATGAGAGATGTGTGATTACGCGCTTTGCTCGAATTCTCCTCGATTGCAGAAACAAAAACTCCTGATAATGTTTTGTGGAGGTGGCTATTATTATTATACTAGCTGTTGCCCGCGGCTCCGCCCGCGTGGATGTCGGTTATCGCTGTAAAAAGAAGCCTATGTGTTATTCCAGACCATAATATATCTCTGTGCCAAATTTAATCTAGATCCGTTCAGTAGATTTTACGTGAAAGAGTAACAAACATCCGTCCATCCATCCATACATCCATCCATACTTACAAACTTTCGCGTTTATAATATTAGTAGGATTAAGTATTTTGTTTGCTGCATGTTCCTACTCTTTGCGGAAGACAAGAAAAATAAATATTTTTCCTACTGTTAAAAAAAAAAACAGTGGTGTCAATCGCAGAAGTAAGCGTAGAAGACATTTAGTGCCACGGAATGCGGGTATAAATATAATGGTTATCATGGTTGAGTCTGATTTACTTATTTTATCATGACATAATGTTCATACTTGTGCCGACGACACATTGGTTCAAATACTACATAATAACTTATTGGGAAGGTAGCCACGAGCCACGGTGCGTGCGTCTCACACCTCCGCAATAAATACTATAAATAGGTACCAAGAGATCATTACACAATTTTGTGCGTCCAATATAATTTAATTATCGACGTCTCATATAATAGGTAGTGATGATGGGAGACCTCCCACCTCACCCATCATCACGTCGCGTCGTTTGACGGACCATTCCTGTCGTCTCCCAATTAAAATGTAAATTAGTTTGTCAGATATACCGACATTACCAACTGCGATACTTAAATTTGACCAAAGATTAAAACAGATGGTCATCTACTGAGATATGATAGAGAGATACGCAACCAATGCATCTAATGTAAACTGAGATACACCTTGATAATTATACTTTCATACTTATACCTAGTTAGTTTTATTTAAGTTACTAGGTGCACAGACGTGGGTTGTTTGATGATTGTCTTATAACGATTTAAATTTTGTAAATTATTTAGTATTTGGATTCGAGAACATTTTTTAAATCTTTTTATACATATTTGGGTGGCAAACATGCATACGGCCTGCCTGATGTGAAGCAGTTACCGTATCCTATGAACGCTAGCAGTACCAGAGGTAGCACTAGCGTGTTGCGGACCCACATTTTTTACCAAGGTTTTAGTATGGAGTATCCCTGGGATATGAAAACGTTGCATTCAAAACGCATCCCTAAAAGAGTAGGTACCTAATGAGAATGAACATGAATAAGTTACTTTTTGTATTATACAGAATCTAGGCCCTGGTCTGTTTCTACCTGAGATTCGCTGCGCTTACAAGAATGAATCTCTATATTAGTGCACTCTGCAGGTATTGAGTTGACCATCTGTATTCTGTAGATACTTATAGTCTTTGTTCTTCGGTCCCTTCAAGTTAATGTGCCACATTATAGCCTTTTAATTTATCGCTAAAGATTTAATATGTGACTGATTCGCTTCGGCTCTTCTCCAATATTTCCTATAACTTTGATGACGACTAGTTAGTGCTCGCTCAATGATAATTGTCATGAGCTCCTGTGCTCCTAACATATTTATTAGATAATGAAATAGATATTTTCAATTTTTGATAGAGTTCACTTAATATATTTAAAATTATTAAGATTATAGGCGGGATGATATTGAATGGACTACGGATTATATTATTATCTGTAGGTGCCTACTGCGTCTTTGTGTTGTTAATAGATCCACCTACGAGCACATTCCTGTGGCGAGTTATTTCGTTATAATAATAAAGTGTATCTACTGAAATATATCTACTCATAACACATTTCAATAAGTCATGGAAATTATATTTTCGTTATTAATTTCTTTATTGTTGACAAAATAACCCCTGTTTCGCGGGTAGCTTACAAACATGCAATTCACTGACACATATTGCACCCAGACTTAAAGACTTAAAGAAAAGACTGTCCTGTGGGTTACTCTAATATTTCGCCCGTATAGGAATGGAACTTAAAACACACGGTGCAGTGTTGCGGCAAAAACTAAAGTCTAGACCTCACGTGCAGTCATATTTACATTGTTATTTAAATTATCTCACAAAGTAAGCACGTGTGAAGTAACCGCAAGCTGCACTTTTCTAAAGCTGCGTAAACAACCTCACCGTAACATCTATGCACTAACATAGATATAGGACATCATAACCCTTGCTTTATCATTACATAGTATAAAACAAAGTCACATCCCGCTCTCTGTCCCTTAGATCTTATACACGCAACGGATTTTGATGCATATTTTACTTTAATATACTTAGTTAATTTCTGCCGGAAAGTTTATGTGTGTAATACACTTATATTATAAAAAAAAAGCCCGGCCGGCTAATTCTCTAAGAAACAGCGATGACAAACTGACAGTTGTGATCGCAAAATTGACAGTTGTGATTGCTCGGGGACGACGGCACAATCTATTGACTAAACGTCAAAAAGGGCTCTTACGGAATACCGATTTTCAATCTGACAGATGGATTTTGCTCGGTTTTTGCGGTGGCTCGGTTTTTGCTCTTACGGAATACCCCTGCCGGTGTCTAAAAAAGGTAAAAAGTGAAGTCTCTTAGCGCGACCATACTGTCACTTAGTTAAAGCTAACTCTGTTTGGTATAAGATAGGTATAATAGCCATCTTGGTACATTTACAATAACACCGTTAAGTAAAGTCCGCTTGTCGGCAGGACGCAGCGCACAGCCGCAGCCCGGGCTGCGCAGGCGCACCCTCTAATTAGCGCTTGTGTCGTGCTCTCGCGCAGACACCGTGCGACCTATTTAGGTATACATGGCGAGTACAGTACAGGAAACAAGTACTTACCCAACAGTTAATTATGTAGGTATCATTGGAATACCTATTAGTAAGAGAACATGCGTAAGGACCCAGGAAGAACTAAATAGTGAATTGTGTCAACCGTAATAGTCGATGAACATTGTGTCAAGTGCAGATTCACTGACGATATATTATAAATCGAAAGCAAAGATTGACCAGCCATCTCAAATAACACCCCTTCATAAGTAATAACCCGGCCTATTATTATATTATATTATTAAATATAATAAATATGTCATTGAAATGCAATAAACAGAAAAACGACACAGAAAAATAGTTTACGCAAACTAATAATGATAACAAAATGCTACTACGAACTTCAAATTATAATTTTTAGTTCAGAAGTCATGGGATAAGTTGCTATATCAATAAATTATGTTTGTGAATATGAACTGCGATGCAACTGTCAGGCAGGAATACATAGTTCTTTGAATCGTTTTGTCAGGGACACTCTACGTCGCTTGAAAAATAATATGTGTAAATTGTATAAATATGTGCATCCATTCCCGACAGTAGTGTGCTGTAAGATATAACGCTGTAAAAATAATTAAGTCAGACAAGCTTCATTGTTTCTACGTGCTGCGAAACTAAGTTTTGCAATACACAATATTTGGGCACCCCACCTCAATGAAGAGTATGATAGTGAAATCCAAAACATTGTCAACCTAATATTCTTGCAAAATTATAGTGTTTTCTACAAAGTGCAAGGCAGATGTGTGTATTAACACAGAATACTTTGGTATTGCACTAACGTTACTTAAGGTATATTAGGTCCCATGTAATGGGAAGCGTCCTCATTAACATACTCTGGGCTAGATTCATGACTCCGCGTAAATTCACAGCATTTCTACTTAGAGTAACCCAATATTACTTTATAACAGCAGTCGAGGTAATCTCAAAATATATTTCGTCTTTATGTTATCACTAGCTGTTGCCCGCGGCTCCGCCCGCGTGTATGTCGGTTATCGCTGCAAAGTAGCCTATGTGTTATTCCAGACCATAATCTATCTGTGTGCCAAATTTCATCCAGATCCGTTCAGTAAGTAGTTTTTACGTGAAAGAGTAACAAACATCTATCCATCCATCTATCCATCCATCCATTCTTACAAACTTTCACATTTATAGTATTAGTAAGGATGTATGAGAGTATATTATGGAAACGAACTGATAAAACTTCATATTACTTTACGATGACCACTGGCTTCTTAATTACCACATCATATCGATAAGGGGCTCTCCATTACTCCCCTTACTCCTCACTAATAGTGAACAGTAATGTCGCCGATGTCCTACGATAGCCCACAAATATGAGCTCAACATACGAGTACGCTTCGTATGTTAATATAATCGTTGATCGTTTGTCCGTCTTGTGCGATCATATTTTGTCCGCCCACGCTTCACCACTATTGTCAAGGGAACGGGAAACGGATACCGAGGATCAAATGAATAACATGCGGATAGGTAATGGTGAGTGAGTCGATTTGTGTTAAGTTATTTATTGTTGAGAACGTTCGGTAATGTTTGTTGGTCAGGTTGTGGCGTATTGAATCGTGATACGAGTATAGGTAATAGAGTCATCAGGTTGTGGGTGTCACTTGACGTGTCTGGGCCTTCTAACTTATTGAGAATATGTATGTTATATATATTGTGATTATTTTGTCACCAGTGTGCACTGTTATTGTTTGTTATAAATGTTTGAGAAGACTTTGTCATTCTTGGTTAAGCGGTCCGTACAAAACTGCAATAAAGGCATTAAGACAAGATAATAAAGCGCTGGATAGGTACAAATTACCCATTTAAAGGTACTTTTATTATAAAACTTTTGCTTGCGACTTTGACCGGGTGATTTTGGCTCACTATAATTTAATTAAAAAAAAACGTGCTATTTTTTGTACACATAATTTTGCTATATTATTGCTATAATATTGTTCAGTTCCATTAAAATCCATCGAGTAGTTTTTTTTTCCATAGGTTTTAAAAAGGAAAAAGGAACGGAGAATTGAGTTTAAAAAAACTGTTGCGCTAAATTTTCTAGTTTAATCTGTCAGTAACTTAAGAATTTTATGAAAAAAAGGAAGACTTCGTATTTCTATATTCATATTCGTATAAGTTGAGTCTACAATAAGTCCTTATATTAGTTTCTTACAGAGCCTCCGACGAGACTCAACCGCGCCAAATCAAGTTCTCACATCATATGTAATTAAACTGTTATTACACCGATTTCATCTCACTGTATAAGGTAAATATTTTAAAATAACTAGTTACGTATTTTCAACCAGTTGCGTGTCAAAACCAGTCAATGTGGTCAATGAAAACAGAACAAAAGTTGAGTACGAGTGCAAATTATCTAGTGAAGTATGCCCTGATGCCTGAGAGATGAATAATAGTGCTCCAAACATACCTTCGTACGTGTACCTGCCACACTGTGGCGTCGTTTATTTTTAAAGTTTTATAATTAAAAATCTCGCTTGGTAATAATCTAGATAATATTATTCTTGTTAAAACATAGAATAATAATAAGATATTGATTGAAATTTGAAATGAAATGGGCTCCCCTTATTTTATTAATAAGTGCCTATCGAATGTTTTCGATGGATCCGCGAAAAACGTGACTCTTTTTTCATTAGTAAATCGATACCAACCTTGACAAAAATTATATCACTATAATAATATTGTGGCGATATCAACTTTGATATATTTCACACATTTATCCAATTTTTTATTCCACTGAGGTGGCAAATAAACATAGGGCTCCACTTGATGGTAAGCAGCTAATGTTGCCGACTTAAACTTTTAACTCTAGGGTTGTGTGTTGGAGTACCCCTGGGATAGTAAAAAGTTAAATTATAATACATCCCCAAAATGAGCGTTGTAGACCTGTACTGTCGTACAGGAACGCAACTACTGCTGTGTAGTTTTAGTTATTTGTCTGTGTTAGACCACACTAAACCTAACTAAAGACTTAGGTTTAGTGTGGTCTTCTCCAGTTGGGAGAAGACCTGCTTGCCTGTATAGCTCTACCCCCTACCTATCTTATAATAAAGTATGTGTCAAAGTTTGGCTGGTACGTTTATATAAATGTCGATCATAATTTTTGCTTTCTTATTCTACTCTGCTGTCATAATTAATATCATGTGTTATATTCATTGTGGAAACTATTTTGGATGATATGGTGTAAGTATAACATTGGCGTGTAGTGTCTGTTTATTTCCTAAACAAATAAATAATAATCGGCGATAAACTACTGTTACCTAATAATAACTAACTGATCTAAGTTGCGTCTATACTTAATTATAATCGAAGTAAGATCATTAATCGTGTGGATAGACATTTTAATAAATTGTATAATATACTTTAAATGAAAGTAATCGTTATGAACTAACCGAAATGCTGAAGTCGTCGATCAATCAATAGAAGTGGGACAGTCTGTTACTACTTTAAGATAAATATTATTTTAAAACAATAATACCAATATAAGGACTAAGTAGCTGACTTTCATGAAATATGTTGTTAGAGCGTCTTTTTTGTTGTATATTTATTAAAGAACGGGAATTAACACGATCGTGCTTAATGTACCGACCGAGGTCATGAGATGATTGTCACAGTGATGTCTGCTTTTGTTAATTATTCAACTATGCTGATAATTCGATATCAAATCAAAGCAACCTTCGTATCATATATGTAATTAACTGAAATACTGTTTAATATTCCTAAATAATGTTAACTCACCAGCTGTAAACATTCACAATGCCAATAAAGCTGAGTAGGTTCTAGCTGCATAGCGGCTCGTCCGTCAGTGGTCGCGGCTCGACCTGCGCCCGCGCACCGTGACAGATAGATTGCACCGACCTCTGCCGGCTGCGCCCTGCACGCTATACCTGTAGGGGAGCCATCAATATTTATTTACATAATTTAATCGCACAATACTGGTTTAGGACATCAATAGCTTAATGTTTTGTATTTTATTCAATAAGCTGTAATTTCGTGTTGACGAGATAAATGCAATCTTTGGAAATTTTATCAGATTCTTATCGAAATTACTGCAATTTGATATAAACCTATCGTTTTTGGATAAATCTAAGTAACCAATAATAAAATTATTCATCGTAATTATGTGACAACGTGTACTCTCTAAAATAAGTAACCACGTTTCGTACGTCCAAAATTCCATTCCATTACCCAGTATTCTCATCATGGTACCGGTAGGAACTACTAAAACGAACAAGGTATTCCAGGCTTATCCTGGTTGCAGCTGTAGCGTGTCCCCTCTACCGGCGACTCACGGCCGGGCCTGCAACTGGCAGCGACTGGCAAAGCAAAATGAAAAAGTGGCGTCGTTCATAAATTATCAGCGGCGCGCGTGACGCCGAGCGCACGGAACTGGTGCGCGCGCGCAGCACGACCACGGGGCAGCGGGGAGCGAGGGAAGGGGGAGGGGATGTACGGGATGCAGCCGGGATTAATATAGATAAATCGATCGATGGATGGATTGTGAGCTGGATTTATTGTTAGGTAGAGGTGCTAGATTTTTATTTGATGTTGGGATTGTGCTATGGCTGACTGGACAAAAAGTAGCTTTCATAATAATATGTGTTGTTGTTCCACCTCGGCCGCCTGCTGGCTTTCTGAAGGAACTTGGGCTGGATGGAATAGCCACAAGGAATGTCACGCACAAAGGCCCACCTGAGCGGCCAAAGGCGGATATCGCCCCGTCAAACTAACTAACTAAATATGTGTTGTTGTTGGTAGAGACCTTCTTCAGACTAAATGTTTCATAATCTGTAAAAACATGTTGATTAACTGATAAAAGTGATAGGTTCCATAGTGTCATCGACTCTTCTCTGTCAAAGAGAAATTAGTAACTGCACGCGTCCAGTAGGTTTTTTTAAAAGACAATGGACTTTACAAACAACGGACACAAAGTACACCCAGACTCGGGACAAACATTTATGGATCACACAAATCACACAACAACGAATACACACATACATTTAGTGGGGAAATAATGAGTGTGTGATATTTTACTTAGAAAATCTTAATGGTCGACTGTATGTTATCATGACGTTTCTTATAACCATAAAGTAAAGAGCCCAAGTACCTACGTCAAGCGAAACACGTTTTAGTTACCGATAAAATACAAAAAATGATAAAACATAAAGTTACGGCGTGTTATTCCGACAAATTAAGAGTAATTCTGCGCGATCGTGGCATCTCGTATCGATTCTGCGCAGGTTGTACTCGGAGGCTGTTACCGTGGCCCTGGCGCATGGCGGGCCGGCGCGGGCGCAGCGTGCGGGTGCGGTGGCGTGAGCGCAAGTCGTTTGTCCGCTGGATTTACAGCTCGATCGCAGATACCACCACCGCTCTGATTGGTACACGAAGCCTCCAGATCACCCGATAAAGCCTTATTTCACACGTCGCCATATCTGTTTGGGTAGAGGTAGAGTGGTCTCTACCAGATGCAACGATAACCGCTACACGGACGGAGGCTGTATCTCGTTATTTCGTTATACAATAGAACGATTTATTGGTTCAACAGTTTATAAATTACTCTATTGTTGTTACTATTAAATAAGGAGATTTTAAAAATCGATTTGCGTGTTGATGACCTTCGTGTTGATTTATCTATACGTATCCTACTTACGTCATTCGTAGACTGACACATAACGCTAATATATATTAGGAGAGGTAGGGCACCATACTAGCGAAAAAGCTCGACTAGGGAAGGACCTCCAGCTTACAGAAGACCACAGCCAAATATCTACACAGCGGTGTAGTTGTGTTCCTGTGTGTAAGTACCCCCACGTCTCTAGCGCTCATTTAAGGATGCGTTTTGCAAGAAACGCTTTCCAATACCAGGGATACTGCATCTTACAGTCCTGGTGTATAAAAATGGATCGACAAAGTGATACCTCTGGTATTGCATGCGTCCATAGGCTACGGTAATTACTTAACATCAGGCTTGTATGTAGTATAAAAAATCCAAAGAAATATAACATTTAGAACTTTAATATTAAAATTGCGCTACGAAATGAACTTCTTAAGGTATGCAATGAGCTTTCAAAGCTGAAGTTTCCGGCTATTACCCCGGATTATTCTATCAAACCAAAAGCATTGAATTGTTTTTAAATTAAATAACTGTCATATGCAAAAAAATACTAAACTTATTTAATTTGAACTGGAATAGGTGTTTTTTTTTTTTTTTTTTTTTTTTATACTACTTGGGTGGCAAACAAGCATACGGCCCACCTGATGTTAAGCAGTATCCGTAGCCCATTTTTTTTACACCAGGGCTTTAAGATGGAAGTAACGCTGGGATAGGAATACGTATCTTTCAAAACGCATTCCTAAATGAGCGCTGGAGACCTGTACTCACACACAGGAACACAACTACACCGCTGTGTGTAGTCATTTGGCTGTGGTCTTCTGTAAGGTGGAGGTCCTTCCCCAGTCGGGCTTGCTCGCTACTATGGTGCCCTACCTCTCTTAAAATCTTTATAATCTTTCGTTTATAATCTTTTCTCTCTCATCTCAACCCATAAACGTCCCACTGCTGGGCACAGGTCTCCTCTATACACTTGGAATATAGTCTTTTATTCTGTCATTAATAATTTGCTAAGCTTATTAAGAAAGCGGTAAAAGTTCAGGGTCGGCAGAATTCAGGTGAAGTGCCCAGTTCTACATGATCCGGCGCCTGTGATCCGGGATACAAATTCAAATTCAAATCGTTTATTGCGAATATAGGTTTTACAAGGTTTTACATAAAAGTTTGTTAAGGAACAAACATTAGGTACAGCTATACTCCGCCATTAAGCATGCAATATTTATAACACAATGTCACATTTTTTTATATTTACATTAAAATTAATACACCTTATTATTATTACACATTCATGTTACATTATAAACTCCAAATAATATTAATTCAAAATGTCAAAAGAGATTAAACTAATTAGCGTTATATTATACATATATATATTACATGTCAAAAGAAAATAAAGGTCGTATTTGTATAATATTAGGTATTAAATTTGTCATCAAGGTACTCCTTTACACTATAATATGCCTTATCAATTAAAAATTGCTTTAGTTGATATCTAAGCTTATCCACGTTGGAGCATTTTAATATATTTAATGGTAGATTATTATAAAAACGTGGCGCCATACAAAATATGCTGTTATTAAATTGTGCAGTCTTGTTCGATGGGAAAGACACTTTGTAGTTATTTCGTTTACTTTTTAAATGTTCGAACATGGTAATATGTGAGATTACAAACATAATGACCTCATAGATGTAAATACATGGCAGGGTTAACAATCTTAGACTAATAAAATATGGTTTACAGGTATCTAAAGGATTTAATTTACAGATAGATCTGATACATCTCTTCTGAGCCTTAAACACTATCTCTTTGTCTACCGAGTTACCCCAAAAGATGACACCATACCTTAACACAGATTCTACATAGCCATGATACGCGGTGATCACAGCAGATTGATTCACAACTTTTCCGAGCATATTGAGTGCATACGAGAATTGGCTCAGCTTAGTACGTATATGTTCCACTTCCAATTTCCAGTTTAAATTACAGTCAAGATTGAGACCTAAAAATTTTGTGTTATCGTTTTCATTAATTCTTTGTCCATTAAAATGTATGTCAAGATTCAATAAATATTTTTTTCTATTTCTAAATGTCATAATACTAGTTTTATTCAAATTAATTAATAAATTATTATATGATAGCCATTGAATTATCATGTCAAGAGTCTGGTTTACATCTGATACTAATTGATTCTTGCATGTGTTTGTAAACATCACTGTGCTATCGTCTGCAAATAATACCATGTTATGTTTAACAAAATTAGGCAAATCATTAATATAAACGATAAATAATAAGGGACCGAGGATACTACCTTGAGGAACCCCTTGTGTTACTTCACGATATGATGACGAGTGTATTATTTCTGTGTACGTTTTTGAACATATGCGTATATACCTTTAGTCAAATGATTAGACCATTGGAGGGGCACGCTATAGGAAGGTATTTTTTTATAGATGATGATCAAGACTGTTTTATTTATTTTCCAATTAATTTAACAAACTAAGCTATTGACATTTAACCGCAATATTTTTGTCTAATCAAACGCACCAATCGGTGATGTTCACAATCGCCTCTGAGTCAAACGATTTATTGTATTTATCTCAAGGCTTTCATTTTGCGGTTGGGGTGTGTAAAACGGAAATACCGTATTGTCTGAGTCACAGATCACCTACCTACTTGCGCACAAGTTAAGCCTACTCGTTACAACGCTCGTGACTGTAGAAAACGTACAATGACTAGCGAACTATCCGTCTGTATCGCCCGCTACACACTTGCTGTTACATAAACATACACATCGTAATGAGTTGGAGTTTATTAAAACTACTAGTTTCTGCCCGCGGCTTAGCCCGCGTAAATGTTGGTTTAATTGTTAGCCTAAACACAAAATTTAAAGATCCTAACTTCGAAGTTAACGGACTTTCATACAAACTTTCATCCCTTATTTTACCCCTTTAGAGGGTAGATTTTAAAAAACCCTTTCATACAGAGAGTTCAGACTGCTTGTGTGCGGTTCTGTTTCTCTGTGCCACCCAGATGTCATGTAACACCTAAAAAACTCAAATGAAAACTCTATGCTTAAAATGAAATTACGACGCAAACTACATCTCTTCTCTTTGGAGTGATTAAGTATAGAGAACCAGAATACTTATATAATAAGCTGACATGGGTGACAAATCGCAGGGAATGTTCGGGAATACAATGTGCACAGCAGCTCTCTGTCCCATCTCACAAGTCTGCTGCGTTCCGAGGTAGCTTTCGCTATGCGGCATCGAAAATTTGGAATAACCTTCCGCCACCCATTCGTCAGATTCAATATATATTTGCGTTCAGGAAGCAACTTCGGCTTTACCTTCTTGATTCACAGCGTGAATTGGCCAACTTGAACGCAAATTTATCAATGATAATCTAATTTAATTTATTTATTTCGTTTTATTACTATTATTATTATTTTTTTTTCTTTATGCCGTCTAGTGGTTATTTAGGCGGGGATAGTAACAGTCTGCAAACCTTTAATTGTCTTGTACTCGTAACTATTCGTTCAATGTTGCCTTGATTATTATGATATAAATGTACGTGTTTTTATTTACAATTGCAATTTTAATTTTATATATTATATTTACAAATGAATAATTTATCTACAATATATACACTTTATTATCTATTATTATTATTTTGATTGAAATATATATACATAATTATTGCCATTTTATCTATGTACAATATATATAACAAACTTGTTTTTGCATCCGTGATGTTTATGTTTAGGTTTTTTATTTATTTATTATTACAAAGACTTACAATATGTCCTTACAGGTTTAAACCTAATACGACAATGAAGTCACTTTGATGACAACTGATGCAATGTCACCCTTTGGAATTCCGCCAATGTACATGTAAAAATGTCAATTTGTTGAGCTACTTCATTTAGCATCCTCACAGCTCTTACCAGAGGTGCAAACTTTTAGTACGAGCTGAGGGTACTTCAAATTGCCTTTTCCTTGGTCCTTGTCTTAAAATAGTATTAGGAACCTGTAATTTTACAGATTCCAATATCTGTGGATTACAAACTTTACCGCGAAGCACCAGAAACACATATTTAGCTAAAGCTAAGTTTCTCCTTACTTCTAGCTTGTAGTATCCAACCATCCCTAGTACAAAGAGGGTTGGATACATAAAAGGATAGAAAGGATATACGCCGTACAGTTTAAGGTATAAGTATCGGGCAAATTTGTTCTGCATTTTTTCCACCATGAGATTATATTTAACTTCATGTGGGTTCCATATGATAGCACTGGTTTCCAGCCTACTTCTCACTAAAGCATTGTACAAAATCCTAACTGCTCTTGTGGTCTCAAAGTCGCGTGTTTCACGAATAATAAAACCTAATTTTTTATAAGCATTAGCACATACTTTTATTACATGACGGCCAAACGACAATTCCGATGTAAAAATAACCCCAAGATCGCGGACTGAAGAAACTCGAGTTATTGGTTCACTCTCCAGCTGATATTGATAATGTATCAGACTTTGGGCTCTTGTAAAAGACATTACGCTACACTTTGAGATGTTGAAGTGCAATTTATTTCTCAAACTCCACTTTGCGACATTATCAATATCTAGTTGCATTTGTTCGCAGTCCTTGACCTCATTAACCCGCCGGAACAACTTCAGGTCATCCGCAAGGTTCAGTTGAAAATCAGCGTCGAACATCAACAGATGTTTAGACCTATGCTGAACTGGACCTATTTGGCACAGCTCTGAGGCGTACACAGCATTTATTATACTTGTCTTATTTTGTCTATATATATATTTTTTGTTCTTCTTTCTTTTTTCTTTTAATTGTTATATTTCTGTCAATATAGCTTGTGTTGTCTCTGTCTGTGTTCAAATAAATAATTTTTCATTTCATTTCATTTCATTTCTTAGCGGATGCCTACATCATAATAACTATCTGCGTGCCAAATTTCAGCGTAATCCGTTCAGTGGTTTGAGCTGTGCGTTGATACATCAGTTAGTCAGTCAGTACATCAGTTGCCTTTTATATGTACATATTTAAACTATTACCTTGCATATATGTATTGTTTGTCTGTACGATTAGAACTAGATGTTCCCCAAATTCATTAAAATCTAATTAGCTATCACGAAGTTGCTTATGATCTGGTGATCGAAACGCAGATTAATGAAGAATCTTCCATCTTAGAGCAAACCAGTAGAAATGTATCTTGTCTAGCAGCACAAGGGTCTCAGTGGTGGGCAACGTGTTCAATCTGCAGGTCTTAATTTACTTGTTTTTGCTAAACTATAAAATTAAATGACAATTTGAATATTTTAAAATTATAAATACATATCGAGACTTGGTTAAAAGTACTACCTCCTTCATGTTTGATTTTATTTTATAGTATAAGTACCCTACATCTTTGAGAACACGATGATGGATCAGTGTACGGAAAAATCTAAAATGATTTATGTTACACTATTAGCTATAAGTTAATATTAAGAAACACTATGTATTTTTTATAATAAATAATAATAATATAATAACTTGTCCTGACTGACTAATTAATTCGTCTACAATGTGATTAGATTGACACGTAACTTAAATTGAATATTTTGAGGTTCTACTTGACTTTACTTGAGGTCCTAAACGGGAATAAATACAGAATGTTTAACCCGGGTAAATGTGGGGTGGACTGATAGTTCTAAATATTATTATTATACACTTATAAACTGGCCGCGAAAAAAATATCTAAACGATGGTGAAAATCGTATCAATATCCGTTGCGGGGTTTAGGAGAAGTAAGCGAATAAACAGACAACAGATTCGGAAAGTTTAATATAAAGACAACACTATATAAACGCCACATATATAAAAAAATACGTATTATAGAAGCTGCAGTAAAGGCAGTACTGTTGTTGCTCATTTTTGTGTGCGTTAATTCCATTATGTAAGTACACGCACTCGTGCATTAGCACTCATTGTAAACAGTGTCTTGTTCAACACCAGTAGGTACCATGGCGACTACACAACCAAACTGATTGTTTATAGTATTATTACAAAGTACATACAACAGATTGATAGACAATTGATGATATCGATAGAGATGCTGACTTATGGCACCGAAACGTGGTCTTTCACTGTTGGCCTCATGATGAATGATGAATCCTAAAATATTTATGGTCCAAATAAGAATCGAACCCCCGGAACCTCGTAATCATCACTCATACTGATAAACAACTTGAAGTTTCCTTTTCAGGACCTCTTTTTATACTCAGTCCAGCGCTGGCACATGTCTAAACAGATGGTTTTTTTTTCAATCGTAGCTTTATAGTATCTCCTGGCTATGATATTTTCTACCACTGAGAGTGCCCGACGTTGTTGATCGGCGTCACGTTGTTGGTAGGTATATTACCCAGAATAGTATCTGAATAAGCCCTTATAAAGCGCTCACTATCTACGCTATATGTAAACCCAACATTGTGATACAATCTAGTGCCTGAAGTAGGTACATTGCACCGGTATCACGACTGATATATATATTCCTATAAATGTTCGAGGAGAGGTGTTAACATCCAATTTGGTGGTTCGTGGTGGAGAGCAGATCTATGACCTCGGATCGTTTCGCTAGTAAAGCAAGCGGTAAGTGACGTGGTGAGGCTTTGCGAGAGGTCACGGAGGAGGTCTAGGCGCTAGAGCGGGGGGCGGGGTGCGGGGGCGTGGCCGCACCGTGCTCTGATTGGCCGGTGCAGTTAGAAAGGCGCACGCGCACCTCTCAGTTTATTAGCGCTTTGATGGTCAGCTCGCCCCTTAAACAATGGTCGTGCAGTAAACAATGGGTTGAAACGTGACCGCGGGGTCGGCCGCTCTATTCCCGTTCACGACATGCGCATGCACTGAATTAAAAGTATAAACTCGTTCAGTTTTTGTTGCGTAAGATGAGAGGATGTTACGTCTGGCTTCTTGTAGGCTTCGATTAAAATAGCTGAGCGGTAGAGCGGCAGAGTTTTTATTGTTGTGTATAAGTATCGTATGAATGCGTGTTGTTATTTCTGGAGGAAATGCTCGACGTACACTCAACACAACATACACACACACGCACACGCGTACACGCATGAGTTAACACACGCACTTACACATACGTATTACTTATATACAATGTAGTCGGTCAAGTGTGACATCGAAGTGGGAGAGAGAGTCACGGCAGGCTACACCCCATGACCATGTGGTATGGTATAGGTATACAGCCAGCATGAGTGAGACAGTCACTTAGGGCGGTACTTCAGAACTTTTCATTTAGATTGAATACATATAGAGGGTAAATTTTTTTACGCGAATGATATTTAAATTTTCCAAAGCAGTACTTAAATAAAAACAGCAGTTTATAATAAGATGTACATCATATTTGTACAAATTAAATAGGTATAGTGTTATTTGGTATGATTCTAGCTCGTTGATGTCTTTTGTTCAGACAACATAATATTAATACAATACTAATTTTTACACACTATTATTCTGCAAAATACCTAAAATGCCCGAGAAACTGTTTTCTAATTTAATCTTATAACTGACTACAATTCAGGCAATAGAAAAACATTGGAGCACATGTGATCCAACACCACCTAGGGGTTAAGAAATGAGGAATTAAGCAATGAGGCGAGTTTCAAATCGTGCAACCTGTATTGTAAATATAGTAAGTGGTACCTACCTAGTGGATATCTAGTATCTAGTGATGAAATCAGTCTGTATCGGTAGTGCAACACCGACCGTACTGTCGATGTACTCGTATAGTAAGTGCACTTTACTCACTTTATAAAACATGGACTGATAATGGCGTGAGAACCAACAAACTGATTAATATCCACTATCGCTGTTATGGTTAATAAATATGCAGTTATATTAAATGTCACATTATACTGTAGTCGTATTGAACGGTCGTAGGCAGAATAGTAGGTATGGTAGAATAGGAGGTGAATCCAGGGCACCTTAAAGCCAAACAATTATTAAATTGTATGTTAATATAAGCGTCAAGATAAGCGGTGGTGGCCGAGTGGGAAAGTAACCGACTTGCACACAAGAGGTGCGAGTTCGATCCCAGGCAGTACCAATGTGAATTTCACTTTGTGTGTTTATGTACTCCATCTGCTATCGGTAAAGGATAACATCGTGAGAAAACCCATATGTCTTAGAAGTAATTCTAAAGACATGTCTGATTCACTAACCCGCATTAGGCCAGCGTGTGTGAATTAAGGCCTCTCTTTTTCTTGATATAGGATAGAAGACCCGTGCACAGCAGTGAGACATATATGGGTTGCTATTTATATCAATAAACAAACTTCTCTAGGACTGTTTTCCGATAGAAAAAGAGATTAAAAATTATTTCGGTAGCGCATTAATAATGCATAAACTCTTGAAGTTTCAGGTTCAAATGCGTACATCGAGCAATATTTAGTATCAGCCCGTGAGAATTGTGAACGACGAATAGAATCGTCCTCTATTCAATTTGTATTCCGACATCACACAGGAAAGATTAATCATTTTGGCGTTCTATGTTAATTTTTGTGCCTATTTATGCATATGTAGTTTGTTTTTTACCTATCTGTACTGATGTCCTGTGTATGTTTGAATAAACGTTTTTCTTTCTCTGTTTCATAGCTCCAAGTATAGCGTCTGTCTTCGCGTTAGTTAGGGTTAGTGCTATACGTTCCCAGGGTTTATTTGTCAATATCAAATTTAATTGAGACTGGTCTATCAATCGTGAAATTGCTGGAAAAATATATTAAAACTTTGTGTGTAAATTTCAACTCTCCTCATAAGTAATGTGTGGTTTAAAATATAAAAAAGTGGTATTGGTGTCCTATAGTAAAATAGAAAATAGTTTAAATAGAAATATGTCATAAATAGTCCCGTACCATTATAATAAATAATAGAGACTAGACGTATACTGCGCCGAGCGTCATGAAATATGAACATATTGCACATAACTCTACATTTTTATTTGTTAATTTCGTCCGTAGATAGCTCGCGAGTCTCTCACAGCTCGACGCTCAATCATAGAGAACAGTTAGAGCACAATTAGGGACGTGAGCGAAATGCGCGCGCGCACTGATCCCGCGCAAGATGCGCGCGCCGGCGCTTGCGAGCATACTAACTGGCGGTAATTCGCTTGAGCGTGTAAGGGTCCAACCATACTGTACGTCATAATAAACAAAACTGTTCCTTAACAGATTTTGTTAATTATGATTATGGAGGTACTGGCAATTCCTTCTAATCTTAATTATATTGAACGCTATTAGTTCTTAGCGACAGCATAAATAGCATACAGATAAGTAAGAATTGCCGTTACTTAACTAAAATATAATAATGTAGCTCCAGGCTAAGTTCTAATAATATTGAGTTTTCTAATCTATTCGTCTTTATCATGGCGTATGTAAAAAAAATGAAATTGCTAAGCGATCGGTGGAGTTAGGTGATTTTACTACAGTCATATACCTACTTACTTAGTGAATGTAGAGCTTCCCGAAATTAATTCTTGAGTTCCCTACAAAAGTATGTTATGGCTTCTAACTTTGACATTCATGATAAACTATCACAATCAATCTAGGGGTTTAGTGCCCTCAAATATCATGGAGAGTAAGTACTTTCTTTGGACTATCACTGTCCCTTATAATGAAACGATATTAAGTGAGATCAAAAGTTAACTTTAACCGGAAATATTTTACGACATCGTGACATATTATATGGGTGCTCCCTAAAAAAATTCTCCACTCCAGAAAAGTTGAAAACAAACGAAAAATTTGGAGCAGCCTCCAGATGCGATCGATAGAGTCAGATAGAGCACTTAGCATGCAACGTCGCGCGCATTGCACGACGCCGCACGACGACGCGCGTCGTGACGCGACCACAGGAACTGCTTATTTATGGTAATTCATCATTTTTGGGTATTTTATGAGGTTATTTGTGTGGGCGGAAAAGTTATCTGATCTTGGAACTACTGAGTAGTGAATCAGAAAGGCTTCGTAACGGTTGAACTTAGATTGTATGTGAAATTTCAAGAGTACCCACATAATACTCAATTTTTATTTAAACTATGTATTGCACAATTCAGTTAAATTGGCTAGAGGAGTATTGTTTAAAGTTTTTGCAAGGACGATGCACATAAAGACGAGATAACTATTGCGTAGTAGATACAAATATTATTTTAACTGAAAATAATAAAATCTTCTTCTTAAAAGTATTCATTCTATTGATGCGGCATACTCCAGGGTACTGCTGAACTTAATCTTCCTACCGTTTAAATCTTCTTGAAAAATTACTGGAAAATATGGACCTTCCTAATGTTTCTTCATCCAATTTCTATTTCTGATCGTTTCCATAACCTTCTTATATGACAACGCACAAGTCGGTCCCAGTGTCTACATCGTCAGTTCGGGTAAAGACCACCCATATCTACAACGGGGACAGATAAAGGGCAGCTAGTTTGAACGACAACACAAAGCTTTTATTATAACGTATATTAAGTAAATAGCTGCTATAATAAATTGTACTCATAATCGTTACACTTAACGTTATGGCCTCTCTCTTTAATTTATACAAAAGTTTCTTTGTTATTGAGACGCTTCTCATTAGGTGTGGCCTCAGTGTACAGCGGGTAGCGGTAGCGGAGCGTGTAGCGACACAATGGGCGCTTCATTAATGCCACCATGCTGGCGAGAATTATTTTTTTCGCTGGTGGAAAGCATCTAGAGGTTTTAATGATGACTTTTCTGAAGCGTACCAATGATTTTTGATGATGTTACATATTTCAGGGTATGTTGGAAGTGAAACGTTATAGATCCAGAAAGAACTCGTACCTTATTGCTGGGCGAGGATATACCTATATGACTAATTCAGTTTTACTACTTTTCCCTTTTTCATAGCACCATTTGGCACGGATAAGCAGGTAGACAACGGAAAATGGGGATATTGAAAACATAACTATGGATCACACCTATTTCTACGAATGAGCAGAGGTGTATGTCATGACATCCACGTTTTGGTAGCAAAATAAACAACAGACAAGTTTTCGTTTATAGTGATTTCTTATGGAATAACACGCTAAGTCGACGCGTTCAATATTATTAATTGCTTTTAAATTTTATCTAGTTTAAGTGGTTTGTCATTAGGGCGACAAAAAATGTGTAAATCTTAGTTAACTGTATAATGTTAACATGCATATCCCACGTCTATAACGCTGCGCTTGTGTGCACTGAGGCCGTACCCGAGGGCTGTGTGGCCGCAGAGCCTGGTCCATTACGGCCAGTATTTGAGATTGGAGGCTGTATCTTAATGAGCGCGTCACGAGCGGCAGATAGCGCGAATTGGCGCACCGGTACCGCCGCGCCGCGCCACAGCGCATGCGCAGCTGCCATGTACTAATATTGATGGTTTTTGGTCTTGAAACTTTTTTTAACTAGAGTTAAACACGTTTTTAAAGTCAAAATACCAATGATGTATAAATGTTGTAATATACACACACAGGATGCGGCATCAAACGCTCGTATACTGAGTGAGATTAGTACAAGTATACACCTTTAGTGTAACGCTTCCTTAATCTGTATGACTAGGTATGTCCAACAAGCGAAGAGAAATAGGTAGGTATCGATCGTTTATGTACAATACACACAAAAACGATTTTTGTTTACGATTATTTTATACTAGTGGTGATATCAAATCATTTTTTATTCTGCCACTTGTCGTGGCAAAATAAAGTAGTCCTATGTTGAACAGTAAACATTATAATATAAAATTATGTTAAAGATAATGTTAATATTTGAATTCGATAAATGTTAATAAAAATGATTTATTTTGGTTGTTAAATATATTATACGCGTTATTCAATGGTTTATCTGACAAATAAATATAATTTTATTATAAAATTAGTTGGTAGTGCTGTGCGTGCGCACGCGCAGTCCTCAGCATACATCTTGTTAATCGCCGCAACCATTTTATCTCGAATGTTTATTATTATTTCGCCACTTAGCCGGCCATTACCGACACTCGCCAGTTTCTCTCACGACTACTTGCCTTTACTGTTATTGTCTGTATCAATAATGATAAAACTCTTAAAAACTACCACGTTATAGGTAGAGTCAATGACACAGATTATATAATTAACAGTTTAGAAGTAAGGATTGTTAAAAGTTGATCGTTTTGAATATAAATGTCTCATTAGGGGAGATAAAAGTGAATGGACGCACGGCGCGGAAGGATGTTATGGGGATTTTATATGAACCGGAGTGCGGAGCTCTGCCTCGGTGCAGGTGGACTGAATATAAGTTACGCTGCTGGTTATTTAGTTTATCTGTGGAATGACGTTTTTATGTTATCTGTACATATACGCCGAGAATTATAATCAAGTAAAAGCATGAATATGTTAATTAAATTGTAGTTGCAATTATATTGCACTTGTAACACTCATAATACATTCGCTTGTGTGGAATATTAATTAACGAGATTGACGGATGAGTTAGACAAGTCACCTGTGGTTAAACAACGTGCAAATTTTATGAATAGCTCACTTTATGTGACGACATAAAGCTGACTGACTCTTCGTCCTCAAATGCAGTATATATTGTTTATGTTATATGTATGTACTATATGAGGTTATAGCCTCATTCACCGTTTACTGAAGACGAAATTGCTACTGCACCTGCAACAAGTCATAGAATCAATCACATTCGACCCATATTATCTGTAGGTAGGTGTGCGGAGCCCTGCACACTATACAAGATAGACTCAAAACGATGGCTCCGATAATAATGATGTAAATACCTTCAAATAAGGTGAACAATACCTTAATCGTTTAATACACGAACAGACGTCGGCGCGTCCTTTTACAGGAAGAAATATGGCGTCAGTGTGCGCATGCGCGCCGCGGCGGCGGCGGGCGGATGCGCTGCGCCCGCGCAGAGTTATAGCGCCTATTAGCTACGTGCATTTGCTGGCCCTAATTGGCCGTGAACAGTCACGAAATTGTTCCCGGCGATACGTTACCTATCGAGCCTTATATTTGTGTTAATTAATTAGAATTAAGCGTGTAATATATTGTCGACATTTCACAAATAAAGATCAAATAAATATTGTTAACAGATACTGATTGTGTTCTCGTTGCTACGAGTATTCCCGAGCTTCACAATATTATCTCCTATACTTGTTTATTTTTGCCCAAACAGAGAGGTACCTACTACCTGTGTGGAGGATATCGTAAACACACAATTAGTTAAACAAATCAGATACAACCCCCGGCTAAATACAAATATTTGTCCATTCACGGAGGACTACTAAATAAATAAGAATTGTGCCGAGTTATAAGAAAAAAATTGAACTTAACCCTTATGGCTCCATTTTTTACTTAACATAGCATTACGAGTTATTCCCGTAGGGTTAGGTGGAGTAGTATCTCATCCACATTTCACTGGTTGGTTCCGTCAGTCTAGGTCTTATTAAACCGCAATAAGAGGCAAATCATGTCACTAATCACATAATTTCGGACTAATACTAACGATTTCTCGATAAATGAACTTAATGTCACTTTACCGTAGCTGGGAATCGAATTAGGGACCTGAACATGACAGACGCACGCCGCACTATTACTGCGCAATGTTTCACTGAGGCATTTTGTCGAATAACAGTATAATTTAAATAGTGCCTAATGTCACACTAGGTGTTAAAACATACATGTACCTTTATATAAATGAGCATGAACATTCGTTTGCAATAAAGGACGATAAAGTCATGATTGTACCTTACACATACCGGGAGCATTTGTAGAGATCTCTGATAACGGTACAGAAACCGACCACGACAATTTGTAATGCAACATTTCTAGAAGAAAGAAAAAAGACTGCCTTGGTGGTCCAGTGGCCGCAGTATCCACCTGCTACGCACGAGGTTGTGAGTTCGATTCCCACACAGGGACAAAACTTTGTGTGACCCACAAGGAGTTGTTCTGAGTCTGGGTGTAATTTGTGTCCGTTAATTGTATGTTTGTAAAGTCCCCCGCGTTACGGAGCTTGTTCTCTAGTGCGGGAGTTATCTTTTTAACCGACTTCAAAAAGAGGAGGTTATCAATTCGTGTGTATTTTTTTAATGTTTGTTACCGCATGACTCCGTCATTTACGGACCGATTTGAAAAATTCTTTTTTTGTCTGGCTGGACATACTTCCAGTGTGGTCCCATTATCATCAAAAGAAAGTTCTGATGATGGGATCCATGAGGAATTGAGGGAAATCCTCAAAAGTTATAGGCACACATATAGCAATTTCAATATTTTTAACAACTAATCAATCATTTGCATTGAAAGTGTAATTTGGTGAAGTAAAACTGATGAAAAAGACCACATACGAGTATGACCATCTGAACTTTTCAATAATAAGTATTTTACTGATGGCGATTAGATAAGTTTCGGTTATTGTTGCTAAGCAACTATTAATAAGAAATAATGACGTGAATGAATTGAGCGCAGATTGCACAGATTAAATATTGCTTTTAATACCTACTTGACCTGTGTTCAGCCCGACGCTCAGTCGATTTTATTCGATTGTAACAAACAAATATTTGAAAATTTTACAACGTGCCGTACAGCTGAAGTCGGTTTTTTTTTGTTAAAATTATATATGAAATTATCCTTCTTTTGTCTAGAAAATATTGCGTCACAAATTGTCGTTTTTCGTAAGTATTGTTGTTTTTATGTTATTCATATCATTATACGTTGTAAAAGTGTTTTTAGTTGTTCCCCCGGTACTCGTGTTTAGTACAAGTGCGGATATTATTGTCGAGCCTACTTAACGCGTGGTGTACAAGCGCGGAAACTAAATGTCAGCGTCTACACAACACATTTTAATTGTAAATCACTTGTGCTACTTAGTTACCAATGATACGGTATAGTTTCGTAACTATCGTGGTGGTTACAAACTTGCGGACATTTTGTGTTGATAGTTTATCTAAAAGGAAATGTTACTAAGACAAGCTGCTGACTTCAGTGAGCCTGCCAACCTGTTCGTAAGTTTGTCCAGAATAAACCATCCAAATTTACTACCTTAAATTTATTTATTCCTCAACAATCCAAGCTTACAGTTATAAACCAAATCGCTTATATGTTACACTGAGTTACACATAAATAACATTATTAGACATTATATTAATTTTATCATATAATATATCATTTGGATTGAATTGTAAAAAAATATTAATTAATTGAATTGCTCTAGCTGTAGGACTATTTTTAACCGATCCAAGATGCCATGTGGGAGGACAAGCAAGGAGTTGGTGCTGTCGTCGGCCAGCACCACGCGTGTAAAGTTATTATTTGAACAATTTGCTCGAATTAGTTATAGTACATTAAATATTACCGTGTTTAACGTAGCCTATCCAATCGTATATCGATATTAAGACTTCGCAACATGTAAGTAATATTACTAAAGTCAAAGTCAAACTCATTTATTTATTTAGATCAAATACATGATACTTATGAACGTCATAAAAACAAATGCCAGCATACTTTTTTCCTACGGCCAATTCGCTGAGTATGGTAGGGCCTCGAGAAGAATTGGCAAGAAACTCGGGTCACTCTTTTTAATCGCCAGAATATAACAATTACAATTTGGTATAAGTTACAATATTAGTGGTAACGAAAAGGAACGGAAACTTATATACCAATCAATCTTCGACGTCGTTTAACATGTCAAGTAAACTAAATGAATAAGCTAGGTTTCGTTAAAAATTTTACAAACAGGTTATACAAAAATAGAAAACCTCTCCTAGCAATACGATAGCGAATTATTTTCGAGTGCCTAAGTCCCAATAATCATTAATAAAGATAATAGCAAATAAATCACATTAATAACTAAAATTTCCAATTCTTAATATTTCTCAGAGGGACAATTTGAAACTCAATATTCACGGCGGATTAATTTTACGCATTAAATCGTAATTGTGCATCTGTACCTATAAGGCATATCTCAATTATCCCTCTAATTAAGTTATGTGAATGTTCGCTATAAACTTTTCACGTAATGAATACCGTTATTTTAGCATTCTACACATATTTTCAGTGATACTGAAGCCACTGGTACTCTCGATATAGGTACGATTGTATACCACTGTATTAAAAATAGGTATCGTAATAAAATCAATATCTGTAGGTCACACGATGTTGTGTATCTACTGTTGCTCTCTCACACACACCCGATCGTTATGCCAATAAAACATAAAGCCACTTTGCACGCAAGCCTATTTTGTTTTTTTCTTCTTTCTATTATGACTAGATAATTCAATCTCCGTCATCAATATTCTTGCCGTTGTGCTATAGGTAATAGGTACACTGAGCAGTAGTTGAGTGAATTTCAACATCTATGAATTTTAACCTAATTTTGGTGTTTTTTTTTGTTTCTCGATTTTTAGGTAATCTCATTCTATGCTTAGCTAGAAATACCTATTTGGTCGCATGAAATGCTAGAGGAGTCTAATTAACTCTGAAAATTCGTTCTTTATTATCGACACCTAAATTGTCAATACACCAAAATTGATACATAACACCAAAATTAGATATAGCAACACCAAAATTTTTATTTGTCACCAAAATTATTATAAAATAAAAGTACGCTTTTGTATAATATTTTTTTTAATGAAATATTTTATAAATCAAATAGGTAACAATCAACAACAACATTTTGATTAATTCTTGTACATTTTTATATTCTTCTTAACATTAATAATTGGATCAACTGAAAATTAGTTTATTCTTTTCACTTAATTCTACTTAATTATTTTTTTTTATTTTCGTACTTTTTTTTTAATATTGAAGACTACCTATAAATTGGTATTGTAATCCCTATAACACTACCATATTCTGCTTCATTATTATCATCATTAAGATTTGTTGTTAATATATGTATCGTAAAATCGTAAAATTGAACTTTATTAATCTACAACAATCTTCTTTGCTTAGTCATAATTATATGTAGTTTTTTTTATATATTATTTTTTTGTTTTGTAATTTTTAATGTTTTTTTTTACTTTTCATTTATTTTTTTATGTGTGACATTTTCATCTTCTTCAATCTCTCTTTAAAATGCCTTATGCCACTATGTTGCGTATTTTTCTTTTTTCTGTTCTGATTTTACATTTTATTATATTTGATTGCAATTTCAAAAGATTATTTAGATTACAACAAATTTAAAAGATTATTATTATACATTTCCTTTTCCTTTTTTATTTTTATAATAGTTTTTCTTAACGACATAATTTCAGCAGATTTTCGTTTTTGGTATTTTCTTAATTTATCATTAAGTTCTCTTCTTATTACAACAGAATTAGTTGAAATATCTGATACCGGACTACTTCGCGCAAAACTTGAAATAGGTGAATGTATGCTGCTGATACTGGGGGCAAATTGTGGCAAAGATGGTCGATAAATTGGAGTACTTGACTGATCAATACAAAGTGCTCTTGTTTCTGGTTTGGAATTTATCACAGCAGAATTTATTTCTGAAACACAATCAGCTGAATTGTCGACAAAAGGTTCTTCTGGAAGTAACTTCCGGGAAAGTAAGATTTTTGAAAACTGCTGACAAATCTGCAAACTGGATAATTGTGTTTGGGAAGTACTTGGAATAGCGCTTTCAGAGCAAGGCAGTATTGAAGGCAATGTCCTGTCGTCATTTATAGTTTCACAAATCTGGGCTGATGATTTAGTGTCCGTTATTTGTGTTCTTTTTCCCTTTCATAGTATGCTTTAAAATTAATCCGATTTCTTTTTTGCTGAGCTCTGCGAGCACGTGGCGGCATTTTGCTCAAAGGTACGATTTTTACTTCCGCTTTTTTTAGGGTATCTTTCTCTTTATTTTCTTCGCAATTCCTCTAGTTTGAAATTTAGAATATGTTAAATATGTACACACGGACGTACATATGTTTGTTTTCTGAAAAGAAAGAAAACTATCAATTGCTTAAGAAACAAGAACCAAGTTTAGCCCTAATTTTAATTACTTATTTTATTCAATTAATATTATTTATAAATGTAGGTATCTAAAATATAGCTTAATATCTTTTTAGCATACTAAGGTACTATCTTTTTTTTATAAAAACAACTCCCGCACTAGGGACCAAGCTCTGTGTCGCGGGTGACTTTACAAACATGCAATTAACGGACACAAAGTACACCCAGACTCGGGACAACCATTTATGGAACACACCATTTTTTGTCCTATGTGGGGATCGAACCCACAACACGTCGCGCAGTGGTAAATGGCAAGGTAACTATTAAGCCACTGAACCAACCGTGCAGTCAACAATAGTGAAAACTAATTTTGGTGTAACTAAGCAATTTTGGTGATTAGTAAAACACCACCAAAATCACCAAAATTGCACCACCAAAATTAGAATCGTATAATATAAGTTGATTTAAAAAAATACTATTGAGAATATAGTAAATATATTAATATTTTTTAAAACACATACCGAATCTACAAACTATACAAATATATTTAAACATTCAATGAGATTAAAACGTTTAATATTATCAACACAAAAATTGCAGGATTTTTGTCAGGGGTTTACGTAGACTCTTACTTACGTTTCTGGCAGGAAATCGAAACAGGATGTAACACAACTAACACTAGTGTGTACGAGCACCTGACTGAACGTTTCGAATGATGGTAGTAACATCCTTTTAGGTACCTTCAATACGATTTACGTGACGTTCTTGTTAGTCACACCAAAATTTAAAATTTATCGCGGACGGACCTTATACATTTTTTTCTAAAATAAAATAGGGCACTAAATACTACGAATTAAATATCAAGGGATAGAAAAAATAATACCGAATTAAAATAACAACAAGTATATCTAGTAAACCAACGGAGTTTTCAATAAACTGTGGTTATTCCCAACAAAACAGGTTATGGACGAACCACCAAACTTAGTATAAGATGAAAACACCTTTTTTTATATAATCACAAAAACCAAATATAATAACATAATATACATGACTCTATTGAGATAAATAGTAGATTTTTTACAAAAAAAAAGCACTATTGTATCTTTACTTTAAGATATGATTTTCAGTTACGCCGCCTAAATATTACGCTTGAGAAATTCACTCAGTTATATGGGGATAGTTATTACTTATGAATCAAGCCATGTGTGTCATTAATTTTTATGCTTTTCTTGTTTTGGCCCGCGCGTACAATCCCGCGAGATTTTGTTTCCGGGATAAAAACTATGTGTTATTCTATATTCTATCTCTGTATCAAATTTAATTCAAATCAGTGTAGTCATTTGGCGTGATATAGTATCAAACAAGCTTTCGCATCACCCAGAAGCATGGTGGCTGTAACTAATGAGATTTCTTATAGTATCCGGTGGATCCCCATGGTGTTGAGGCTGCCGTGAAGCGCCCCGGGCACTGTGCCTAGCCATTTATTGTTAAAACCACTATTTATTTGAACGCTAGGGTTGAGAGAAAACAGATTTTATAATGTTGACAACAGGAATCTAGTATGTTGATGATATTATCTACATTTTTTTCTTATATATTTGATTTAAGAGGAAATGCGGGCGGAGAGACTTTTGAATATTAGGTATTTGAATAAACTATCGCTATCGCTTGCGACCGCTCGGCCGCGCGATTTGTGCGACAGGGACAACTTGCATATCCGACTAAACAGCATAAGTAGAAAGTCGTAATTCGAGGATTGGCTCTCGCCTATTTCCTCCTCCATTATTAGACCAATTAAAAAGATATTTCGTAAACTGCATGATTAGGATATAAAATGTGCCCCTATGTTTTCCTTTTTTCAATAACAGTTGTCATATTTGTACACCAGGCCTATGTTGACAGCCGTCTAAAATGGTTATTTTGAGCATTTTTAAGGGTTTCTAGTGCTTATAAATATAATGAATCATTAAAAAGGAAAACATAGGAACATACAAGAAGTTGATATTAATTTTATTGCAAAAAATGTTTACTTTATGATCGTAAACCAGGAAGAAAACAGGCGAGAGCGTTTCTATGGAGAATAGACACACCGCATTTCCTCTTAATTGCCAATCCTTTTCAAACAAGTGCCCCAGGAATGGCTGTTTTTATCTGTGATAATTACTCTTGGCTCTGTTTTTAACGCCTGCCTTTATAAGCAACCCTAGTGTTTCTACTCGGATGCGCGTACGCATCGCCACAAGACAGATCGATCTGTACCGTTCGATCGCTTTACAAGCCTTGACATGTTAAACGACGTCGAAGATTGAACCATCCTTTACTGGTGCTAGCTATACTATCGATGTTAACCACTGAGGTACCGAACAGAACTAACTGAATAATATCATTACGAGAACATAGACATTTTATATTGACTCGAGACTCGAACGTATTATATTTCTTTCTTTTTAATTAGAAAAGTATAGAAATATGCGCCACCGAATTCCATGAGTAGGTTAAATGATAGAAATTTGATATTTATATGATTGAATATTCATTTAACTATATCAAGTTTCAATTATACCTATGTATAACTATACAGTAATTAATTATTTTTACTTACCTTACTATTGTAGGTATATTTCTATGTATTGGATTTAAATTTAAATAGAAGGTTATATTTATAAAACGATTGTGTACTCGTAAATGCAATTCTCTTACAACGGAACATTCTAAGTGTATAAATGTTATCATTCGGACAACATGATCGTCATTAACTTACTGTACTGTTCGAGACTGTACTGTACACATAGTTAAGTTTAACTGATCCTAATCAGTGTTACAAAATGTCCAGTTAGAGCGAAAAATATATAATTATGTAAGTAGTTTACACGTAAAACACTTTAATAGGTCCCAATTTTACTGCCTCCACGAAACTTGCTCAACCAGGCCAGTTTAATAAACGAGCTACATTTTACTACTGCGCTATGACACAGAACTCTACTTAACCCAGCTAGTAGAGCCAACACACAAGTAATTGAATATTAATTATTGACATAGCGAGTAGGTAGAGCGACGAGAGACTCGAGTGAGGTTTACACCGTGTTTATGGTGGGACTGTACAAATATTGGGACACACGAACAAACACGCGGCGAGAGAGCGGCCGGACGGCCGGACCACTTCACTTTTGGACAGATGACGTACACTTTTGTCTAGCTCTAGCACGGACTAGTTTGTGTGCTCCACGTCAAGTGGTTTATAAATAGCTTTGAGCTTACAATTTACAAACTAAAGCTGACGAGAATGTGCCACATGGGCTGTTGCCACTATCTCTGACTGACTACGACAAATTCTTTATGAATATAATATTATTATCAACAACAAAGTAAACTAAACTTACAAAGATTATAAAAAGCTGTGTGGTAATCGTTGAACTTTGACGTTATCAAATAAAACCGTTGTATGTATGTATGTATGTACTCGTAGCACGTAGATACGTCAGATGTATGGAGATGAGTAGGTACCTGACAGATGTGCGGTGCTCATCGCTCGTTGGACATCAGTGTGTAATGCGCTTTATTGAACGTCTCGTACCGATGCTATCGACAATACGCTGTGTCTTGTGTGCCGCTACTAGCGGTTTGTTCACATTATGATTATTAATAATAAATCGGTTTATGTTAAAATAAGTGTATGGTAAAGTTCTCGGCCTCATAGTCTAGGCGGTAGTTGAATATAATCTGAGATTGTAATTATATAACTTGAGTGGCAATGTTAAAGTTAATCCGCAGAAAACGTTACGCAATAACTTTATAGGTACTTAAACTGTTCTCTTACAAAATTGAGTATGGTGAACCAAAAAATGCAATGTTATTGAAGTTGAGACCAAACGTTTAATTAAAATATGTTTCTATTTATAGTAGGTACCAAATTATATGCGTTTGTATGACTAGGATGATGTGCATATTTAAATATTTAATTGCTAATTGGGTCAAATTTCATAAAGGAGATAAGAAAAGGTTGGTGGGATTTTTGTGATCACAAAGTGACTCGCTGCCCGCTCCGCTTGTCACTAACGTATAGGCCTAAGTTCGCAGGTCGCGTAGTGATTGACCATTGTTGTCAATAGCCGCGTGTATCAGTAATTATGTTGCCCATCCGTGGGCAAGATTGTGCGATTGGCCATCGAACGTTGGACCCGATAACCATCGGAAAGTAATGTTTCTTTGTGCCTATTGTGCGTTGTTAGAAAACTTGGTGTTATCTGACGACCACGTTGTATCATCAAGACGTTTTTTTGATATGACGTAGGTGAAGAAATGGAGATGTTATCTTAAGCGACGATAGTTCAACCGTGAGTCACCGGTTTGAAGCCGGATGTGATTTCTATTGATCTTTTTGTGTTCCAAGCGTAAAATGGTTTAATGATCATTCTTGTGTTTATCGATATTTTTGTTGATATAATTCTAGGAGAAATAGTTTGACTTACGCTTAGTAGCTGAAGCCGAACAATTATATAAAAATGTAGCATCGATTAAATAAATATTGTTACTTTGCTTGTGCTATTCACATTTTGCGATAGTGACAACTTGTTAAAAGGCATTCCTCGGCGGTTGCCTGACTGACTGACTGTTTGCTTGCTCAATGCGAGCACCAGGTGCGCAGCCTCGCTATGTCAATACCCGGTTTAAGATTAACTGTATACAAAAGGATTCTGTAGAGTTTGTTCAAAAGGTTGGGTCAAATGACCTCTTGAGTTGCTTCAGTGCGAAACAAAAACTTTTTAACTATTCGACAATCAATACAAGTCTATAGTTAAAGTGTTTAGGTAATTCATCATGTTATTGTTAAACACGTTACTTTTACTAACATTAGTTATAAGAAATTTTCTACTAACAAAATGGATGTAAATTATCTGAAAATAAAGAATTTATTATTATTATATTATTTTTAGGTGTTTCTCGAGTAGGTGTATGTTGTGTGTGTGCGTATGTACATGTACGTACGTATATGTTAAACTTAGTAATTGATCCTGTAATAGTGTTAGCCGTTATATATGTTTTATGGAATAATTACTTTACTTAGTCATGTGGTTACATTTGTTTTTATAAGCTTTTAAATGCAATGTTCTTATTTGTACGTTATCTGCTTCAAATTTGAGAACCATTTTTCAATCACTTGTTCGGTCGAGCTCATTATTTGATTTTTTTATGCAAAGAATAACTGTTAAATAGAAGTAACATTTAACAATTGAGAAAGAATTGATCAATAAAAACGGATATACCTACTACGAGAATCAATTAAAGCTTGTGATTAAAAAATATCTATTTTTTAAATTTTAAACTTATTTACGTAAGTAGTAATAAGTACCTACTCTACACAAACGAGATGCAGTATATCGTTGAAGTAAAAAACATGTTATTCTTCTGATAGGGATTATTCATTGACAGTTGAAGAAGCGTACAGTTGACTTTTTTAATATTGATCTCACACTTAAGAATATCCCTTGGCAAATAAAATATTCTTTCTTTTTCATTTCTTGAATATATTACAAATTTCGAAAATTATCGTTACGCCAAATACGAGTAGTAGACAAACCTTTAGATTTTTTTTATAGTAGGTAATACATAGTTGCAGAATATCAACTAAGATAGCACAATCATACCTGATGTTCTGCAACTCACTAAAATCATGATCAGAAATTACTCTTTGTGATCATAATTTGGTTGTCACCTATTATTCTTCTCAGAGAGGTTAAACGTGTTAATTAATCACCAGTTGTGTCTGACCTTTGACATAAATCTTGGCTAGCTAGTTGAACGCCTGATTGAATCTTTGAATATTTAACTTTACTTAAGGAAAAAGCAACATTAATTTATGGGCGAGCTTAACGCGCTCATTATTTGTTAGTGTCCCACTTGACTACACCGTTACACAAAACAACAAATAAATTCACAACAACATACTCAATCTTAGCTAATAGAGAACCCCTACGTCGCTCGCCGCCGCCGCCTCGATGTCGCAACCTTATCTAACTCTCGTATCGAGATATCGATACGATTACGATAATCGATACTTCCGAGATCCGATACTAATATGTTTTTCTATAAATCGTGTCAGTCTATAATTTTGTTTGTATCGCCTGTTAGAAACGTTTAGCTATCATCGTCATAAGAGAGCCCACCCGGGCGGTGCCACGGGACAATTTATGTGTGATGACGTCGCAATGTCGTTGTTAGTTCGTTTCGCTCGCTAAGTTACGTGTAACACGACAGGTGACATGGCGCGCGACATGTGTGGGACGACCTTTATATACATATGACATATTATATTGACAGCTAAACATGAGGTTGTTTTGTTTATTGATTTGTTATTAATTGTTATGCTCGTAACGTTTCCATATTTATTTTATGTTATGGCTTTTAAAATACGTATAGCTAATACATCTTATATATAAAATTCTCGTGTCACGGTATTCACGGTGTTTGTTATTAAACTCCTCCGAAATGGCTCGGCCGTTTTTCGTGAAATTTTGTGTGCAAATCGGTCTGCGAATCGGACAACATCTATTTTTCATCCTCCTAAATGTTAAGGCTTATGGCAATGGGCTGGTCACATCTGCAGAAGGACCGACGGCCGATGGAGCAGACGTGTCCTGGAGTGGAGACCACGACTCGGTAAGCGTAAGGTAGGGCGGCCCCCAGCTAGGTGGACCGACGACCTAAAAAAGGTCGCTGGGGCGCACTGGATGCGGAAGGCGGAGGACCGTGTGCTATGGCGCGTGTTGGGAGAGGCCTATGTCCAGCAGTGGACTGCGATAGGCTGATTGATTGATTGATTGATTGAAATGTTAAGGGTCCACCCCTAATTTTTTTTTACACAAAGAAATTTGTTCTTATTTTTTATGATTCAAAATTTAGTCGCAAAACAACGTTTGCTGGGTCAGCTAGTAATATATATTATGTGAGTGGCCAGATGTTACTTTGATATTACAGTTTGGTCATTATATTTTCTTTAGTTATTTAAACACTGGTATTGAATTTTATGCAAAAAATCTGCAGCACATTCATCATTTTTCAAATTCCCAATTCTCGTAGCTTAGACAGTCTTAAGGCTATTATAGGTACATGGCTGTATTGGTAAAACGGACCATAGAAACATATAACCTTAGAAACTAGAACCAAAAATGAAACCAAAGCAAATCAGTTTTAAACAGAGCCTCAGTTATTTCTAAAGGAACCACAAAAGTACAACCACAAATGAACGTGTCGTACATTTACGTCGAGAGCACACACACAAGTCTGTGCGCACGAGGAGCATCGATATTGTTCCAGCATTCAGACATAGTTCAGTTATCACGAATTAAAGGATCAAATTTAAATCATCGTTTTAGGGAGTGAAAGTACTCATTAATATTACAAAATTTGTTCTAAAGTTTTAAAGAACTACGTTTTATAGTATAAACATACATACATCTAAACTATAATATTATAAAGAGGAAATATGCATTTTTGTAAGTAACGAATAAACTCAAAAACGACTGGACTGATTTTAATATTCTTTAACCACTAGAAAGTTACATAATTAGTGGGTAACATAAGCTATATATTATTGAAAAGAAATTACGGGATTCATGCGAAAACTAAAAAAAATATATAATCGGCTAAAAAAATATAAAATATATAATAAATAAAATAGTTGGCTGTACGATTCAAAATACATTAAAAAATTTATAGCGTGTGTTATTTGTTATAAAATAATTATATCTTGTGAACGTTGTTGAAATGGAAATAACTTTCTATCATATAATAAACATGAATTATAATTGTTCTCTGTGGATTTGAATGCATGAATGGTGCAACAGTTAAAGAGGCCATAACATCAGCATGAACGTACGGAAGGTAGCAGATACGACCCCACATTAAAATGTGTGTAATCAACATGTAATCAAATATATAAATATAGCTGTCTCTAGTTTGAGTTTACTTTTTGTCCACGAATTGTATAATACACTAAGTAGTATAAAATTTACTGCAATTCTTTGTCTCATCCTTCTAGAAGATATATATGTAGGTAGCTATATATCTTCTGGAACGATGAGACAAAGAATTGTGTATGAATATAATATTAGGTAATATTATATTCACGCACAATGTGAGAATTAGCTTTGTGGCCACAGTACCACAGCTTCATGGATGTCGTAAGCACAACCGTTAGTAAGATAATCTAAATCTAGATACGAGATCGATAAGGACAGACGCGTGAGAGTTCACCACTTGATATAGCGAACAATAGTGGGTTAGAAATAACAACTGTACAAACTGTCTGCTGTGATGAGCAAGCTTAGCAGGGGTAGACAGAGGTGGAGGACACTGAGCACTATGTGTATTGTCTCACAAAAAAAACAGCCCAAAGACTGTAGCTACAATTGACACTGTCTGCAAATACATATATGCACAATGTTGCATTATGTGTCCGGCCTAATAGTGAGCAGTTATTGTAGCACAAAGACGTATACACGTTGCCACTATGTATTAAGATTAAATCTGGCGACTCAATAAACTAAATACTTCTTTTTGTCAGAACAGCGGTTCCTCAAGGAACCAGGTAGTGTTTTATAGCGTGGAGGTATAAGACCCATAGTACATCTAGACCATGTCTAGACCCGTAACAATGAAACCGTAAGAGAGGTAAAGCAAGCTTAACTGAGGAAGAACCTACTCCGTACAGAAGACCACAGTCTCAGCGTTAATTTAGGTATGCGCTTTAAAAGGATCATTTTCCTACCCCAGGAGCAGATAAACGTTACAGCCATATGTAAAAAAATGGGTCGGCAATACACAAGTGTTACCTCTAGTATTGCAAGCGTCCATAAGCTACGGTAACTGCTTAACATGATGTGGGCCGTATGCTTGTTAGCCTCAAACAGGCAAACGGCTCGCCTGACCCGGCTATGCAGCATAAAAAAATATTACCATTACTTACATTACTTAAAGTGACAACTCAAAATGTGTGACAATACTGATGCAGAAGTTGTCGTGGTGGCCTGCCACTCTAGACAAGTGGCAATTAACGGTAGTCTAATCGAATAGAATAGAAAGCAAATGTATGGGTTCTGACGTAACTTTACGAGATAATGTCGTACACTTACGTCAAATCCCATACATTTGTTTACTATTCTGTTCGATTGGACTACCTTTTAAGCCACTTGTCTAGCGGGGCAGTTCTACCTACTTTGTTATTTATATACCTGACATTAGCTTTATTCGATTTCTTAATAAGCAATTTTGTTAAACCGTTACTTCTTAGTAATATAAACTAAACTGACCTACATATAAGATATAAAAAAAACTTAATCTTTATGCATAAAGTAATCGCTCTATAACTATAGATAATATTAAAACGATCCAAAGTTTGTATGCGCTCGCGGAGGTGGTGCACGGTCGCATGCGCACGTGATGCGCTCGCGCAATCTTAATAGCTCTACTGAACTGTACCGTTCATAAAGAGGCTGCACTTGATCACTTTGTTTAATTAACTATACATACTTACATAATATTGTTTTGTTTGTTTGTTCCTTTGTAAAATATGAATAGACATTACTTCAGATACGAGTATGTAAAGAAAGAAAAAAAGTAGCAGAAATTGAAACCACCATGTCGCTCGTGTAGTTAGTAGTAGACACAACACATCTCTATATGAGTGAGACGCGCGAAGCTGAGAGCAAAAGTTAATTATATATATAATATCTATCTATTAGATGTTATTATCAAAACATCATCAACACGTTATGTAGGTGAGGCGCTCATAGCCAGGTGCACTCACTGTTCGGTAAACGATCAGCGGGTTAAGCAACCAAAGGCACGGTAACCCTATAGATGGGTGACCGCATAGTGGCATTTCATCTGAGCGTCTCCGTGCTTCGGAGGGCACGTTAAAAGTCGGTCCCGACTGTTAACAGTCGTTAGATCACGACAGAGGCCTCAATATTGGGCGATCTAAATAATTCTGTCACCAGGTTGACCACTAATCAAACGATAAGAAGAAGAAGATCAACACGTTATGTCGTTTTTATGTGAATCTTCCATTCATAAACAACATTATCATATTTATATTAAATAAAAATGATTAAATTGTGAATGGCTTTAACGAGAGTTAAATTAATCGTTTTAGTTTTAATATTTGCACCTCATTACTTTAATCTCTTCGAGATAAATGATGCTGTAACTTAAAAACAGACGGTTAATGACAATATATTATAATCTAAATCTCTTTATAATAAAAATATGTAATTTAATTATGCTAATCATGAGATTCGTATCTTTATTAGATTATATTTATTAGACTTCATTATGAGGGAGAGCGTGATAAATGTGTGGGTACCGGTCATATTGTTGATATTAGACAGTGAAGATGGCTTCGTTTTGTCGTTAATCAACTTTATCAAGCAGTTGATCTATTAAGGTATCGTAGTACACACAGTACTCGATTTATTAGCTCTCAGGGATGTAGACCATTATCGAGAAATCATTGACATATATGACATGACATAGTAATAATAAACCCAGTAAGCTTTGCAGTGATATGAAAATATTTGCTGTTATATCGAATTCATCTGACGCAGTGGCTCAGCAATCAGATCTTACACATATCCAGCCAGAGATGTTGCGACCCCAATCATTTAAACCTCAACCCATCTAAATGTAGTGTTGTGACCTTTGAGTGGAAACGCAATTTATCTACAACACTTTAAGTATAAAATTAAAAACCTTATTCTACAGAGTGCGCCTGTGTGCGCAATCTCGGCGTAATTCAGGATTCTAAGCTTTTGTACGATATGCACATTGATATTGAAGTTGCTAGGGCCCGTTAATCACTTTTTTTAGGCTGGCATCACTGTGATCGCCAGACGTCAAAAATTTTGCTCTTAACAATTTCAATTAAAATCGATTTCATACGTGAAATTCATAGAATAATAAAAATATTGCTGACATATACAGTGTTTGGTTATACATATCATGAATACACATCATGTTATGACCCGTAGAGCAATGGCTAAGGAGACTGAAACCAAGCTTATTTTAACGCTGCAAGAATTGAAGAAATACAAGGAGGACAACAGTCTGACATATAAATTCTTAATTGCACCTATGTAAGGATTTATCTGGAATATGCATCGCAAGATTGGAATCCTATGGTGGTAAACAAGCATTTGACTGCCTTGGTGGTCCAGTGGTCGCAGTATGCGCCTGCTGTGCGCGAGGTTGTGGGTTCGATTCCCGCACAGGACAAAACTTTGTGTGACCCACAAAGAGTTGTTCTGAGTCTGGGTGTAATTTGTGTCCGTTAATTGTATGTTTGTAAAGTCCCCCGCGACACAGAGCTTGTTCTCTAGTGCGGGAGTTGTCTTATTTAATAAAAAAAAAAATATATGGCCCACCTGATGGTAAGCAGTACCGTAGTCTATGGACGCTTGTAATACCAGAGGTATCATTTGCATGTTGCTGATCCAATTTTTACATCTTCCTCATTGAGAGGGTCCAACGAAAGTTCATTAGGCATTTATGTTTGAGGGATAAAAGAACATTACGCCTCAGACCTGTACACCGTAAATGCATTAAATACCACCTATAGCCAAGCGTCGAGATATTGCAGATGTGATATTTTTGATGAAAATTGCAGGCGGTTTTTTAGTAATTAATATAGGGAAATTATAAGTCTAGCCACAAAAATATTTATTGGACACGTGATTAAACTTCTAATTTTATTACTAAGCAACGGGAAAATGACATAGCCTCTAATAAACTAATTCGTCTTTTTTACAACGCCCGCTAAATATTCTATAGAAAGCGTCAAGTAAAGATCATCAATTATTGTGACTTGTCCTTCTTATTTATGCATTACCACCTAATTTACTAACTCGGCCACGGATTTTACATCTCGTCACCATTTTACGTTTTACAGCTTCTACGCAATGTCCTCAAAAAAATATAATTCAAGCTTCTACAGAAAGCACCATTTATTATAACTTAGCATGTAAAATAATACATCATATTCTTTTATCGTGAAATAAGATACTGTAAATTCTAGCCCTGCGACTAAATTAATAGGTGGGCGACTAAATTACTAAGTGACCGACTAGAAAGTCATGCATTTGAATATTATTATATATTCATGCATTTGCTACCAGAAACGAGATGCTATCAGACAAGTAGGTTAGGTTAGGTTAGAACTGTGACCCTAACAACGCGCGAGCCGAGCGAGCGAAGCGAGCGTGCCGCGGCAGCGGCCGGCGAAGCGCTAATTTTTATAAATTGTGTTCGCCCTCAGTTTTTAGCTCACTTAGTATTTCTGTACCCCATATACAGTATTTCTGTGCGCCATATTCAGTAATGTTGGCACCCATAAATTGAATTTGTGTTTGCCCTTAGTTTGTCACTCACTTAGTATTTCTGTACGCCATATTCAGTAATTTGGACACCCATAAATTGAATTTATAGTCGCTCGTTTAAATACTAGCCCTTTTCATATGTTTCTATTATTTCTATAAGTAAAATGATGGTTATTCAATAAACAAATTGATTTTTCAAAAATAAAGTCTTTTATTTTGTATCTCCTCAATAGCTTCTGATAATATTAGTGGCCAATATACCGACTATTTGATGACATTTTTAGCAAAATTTTGACTATCGATTTATATGGGATGAGTTACATTTTAAACGTACTCAGTTAAAAAGTTAGATGCTAAATAAATATATATTTTGATGTCATTTAATAGTATTTTAGAAGTTTACTATTAGAATGCATGCTACAAATTTAGATGCTAAAAAATAATCATTATGCTGAATAGTATTTAGAGTGGTTCACATAGAAGATAACTAGTGGCTAAGATAGTATTATTTTGATGCTCGTTAATTGTGGCTGACTTAGTAATTTAGAAGGCAACATACATTTTTGGGGGCGAATAATGATACTAAAAAGAAGCCTGTTTAATTAGCACCCATTAATATAAGCCTAGGGCCTCTGCCGTTGGATTGCGTAGAGGAAATTGCTAAGTCTACAGAGTGCATCAACAAACTACAGACAAAACGCATTTGTTCGGCGAGCGAGCGATGGATTAAGCAGGGTAACAGATATTGATTTGTTAAACACTAGCTTGGCGAAAGCGAGGCGATTGTTTAGTAAATAAGTAAGACACTGTTACCAGTAGTGTTGACATTATTATATATCTACACACAATGAAAGTGTGCGTATTAATATGCTCACTATTATATTATATGTTCTTATTTTGTTATAATGTATTTGTAACTGTTAGTTAAACAACTCTACCATACTCCATTTAGGTGATAGGCATGTTATGCTAATACAAGTTTATTGAATTAAAACAATACTCAGTAAACAAAAACAACAAGTCTCGATATGTTTCCATATAACGCAACAAACTTATAAGTGCTCTGATACGTCTGCGGTCTTACGCACATATTCTGTTAATACACTTATCTACAGAGCGTGATTCTTTTATCTTAATTATAAAACGTTATGAAATAAACGAGGAATACTTAATTACTATAAACATCCAAGTTAAGTACGTCGACCACCCTGAGCACCGCCGCGGACCGGTGCCGGCGCACCGTGCTCCCTGCGCCTGCGCCGGTACCTAACTGTTTAGATAGTGTATGAGCTTACAAACACGAATCGATTGGAAAGTCGTGTCGTTCACGTTACGATAACATACCGACGTTTGTGTTACGTCGAGTTATTTTAAAATTGTTTTATTTAACAAAGTAAACTGGATATGAGAGGATAATGACTCAGCCAGCGCAATCTGCGCGGTGACAGAATAATGTTGTCGGAAATTAAATATCATCGATTTGTAGCTATGTTCTATGATGTAGGGTAAAATAGCTATAAAATATAAACAGCACAACGATTTAGGTAGAAATACTACATTGTTATATTTCTTTTTGTTAAATTATATGTTATATTATTATATTATATAGTTAATTACATCTGTATCTACATCCTTACTAATATTATAAATGTGAAAGTTTGTAAGAATGGATGGATGGATGGATGGATGTTTGTTACTATTTCACGTAAAAGCTACTGAACGGATCTGGATTAAATTTTGGCACAGAGATAGATTATGGTCTAGAATAACACAGGCTACTTTTTACAGCGATAACCGACATCCACGCGGGCGGAGCCGCGGGCAACAGCTAGTAATAATATAATGATTGTTATCGCCTATTTTCAAATAAAAAGTTTGAGCAAGAAGTCTTGCTCAAACTTTTAAACTAAGTTTGGTCGGACCTTGAATTCCAGAGAAATATCAAAAAACTCTTTTGTATTGACAACTGTTGTTCTTACATTAAACTTTTCACAATGACCTGTAGAACTTCAATGCCTCAAATATACAAAGGAGAAGACCACTTTCTACCTCCATACTAACTAATGTCGATTTGAACAAGCGACGAGTTAAACGTAGATAAGGGAACACTTTCCAATCCATTCATATTAACTAGTATTGTTTGTTTGTTGCACAATGTTGTGTACAGTACCTACAAACATGGCGCTCTGCGCTGGACGTCGCGATTACATTGCAGATAAGGCGTGCGCCGAATTACTCAAGTACTTTAATGTTATATTGAACACCAATATTGTTTGGAGAAGTGGAAACATACGGCGACTAAAAGTGGACCGTGACGTGATTGTTCTATAGACTTTGTTTTATTATTGCTAAACTGGCTGTTGTCCGCGGCTCCGTCCGCGTGGATGTCGGTTATCGCTGCAAAAAGTAGCCTATGTGTTTTTTTTTTAATTCTTTAATGTACATAAAATAAAATACAGTGTTATTCCAGATCATAATCTATCTCTGTACCAAATTTCATCCAGATCCGTTTAGTAGTTTTTACGTGAAAGAGTAACAAACATCCATCCATCCATTCTCACAAACTTTCACATTTATTATATTAGTAAGGATATTATAATCAAGTCTTCGTTGTGTCTCCGTGACGTTTAAGATATTCAAATATGGTGGTCTTCAAAATCATTTTCTCTGCATAAACATGAATATACCATTTGCATGAATATTGTCTAGTTTGTTAAACAAATCGGATTCTAATTCTATTGGTTCGTGCCAAAAATATTGACACAGATTAGCTTTATGATAGATCAAGTTACAGAATAATTTTCCATAGCTCGTTGCGTGAGCGAGTTTATCAAGAATAATTTAAATAGCTGGTATTTTTTTTTAATAAATTATATTATTGCTCAAATGTAAAATGGATTTATATACCAAATTCTAGTTGGCTTAGGTATTTAGAAATACGACGATGTCTAAGTCTATATTACTTTTGGTGCTCGTATTTTTGTATGGTGTTGTCTTCCTCTGCTGGGTAAGGGAATTCCGACTTTCTTGCCACATGTCTCTATCTAGAGCCACTAAGGACAACTCTTCGACAAATGAATCCAACTCATCTCGTCATCTCCATCTGGATCTACATTGTCGCTTGCCGTCTAAAAAAACCTGGGTCATGTCCAACTCAGCTCAGTGTTCAGTGTCATTAGTAATCCACATATGTGATGAATTAGTAGTATTTTTAACGGGGTCTACCTATAAGTTTAATACCTAGGATACTTGATTCTATAGATTTTTGCCAGCGATGTGAACATGGGAAGCATGCATACGTCGTCGATTAATTTACTCTTAATAGAAAAAGGGAAATCACCCTTCACAATATTATTTCACCCTACTATAGGTCTATGGAAGATATCATGAGGGGTTACAATTAATTAATCTTTTTTGTTTATAATGCTAAATGTAAGAGAATAAGAGTTTACAAATAACTTTTCCGGTAGACCGTCATATTTATTTATAATCAAACCTTACAGCTATCTTTACAGGCTTACCTAATGCGATAGAGAGGTAAAAAATACACTTATTGTTTTAATATAAGTACTAAGTACACTTACAATATATACACATACATGCATACTTCATATATTATGTTATGAACAAAACTTCGTTCTGTATCCTTCCCACTCGGATGGAGGGTGCACTAAATGCTCATCATATGACAGTCAACCTGAACTATTCTTCTAACACTCGGAGTCAAACACGAGTTGGTGTTAAATACAATCAAGAAGGCTTCAGAAAAAAGTAATACATTATTAATCAATTCTTTGGTAAGGAATGCCAATAGATATGTAAATATAAAATGTATATTTATTGCTTCAAATATAGATAGCGATATAATTAATTGCACATAATTGAGTGAAGGTACCTCGTCTGTCGCCGATCAGGTTTATATTATAGCTAGGTATAATATTAACAATAATAGACTAAATCGATTTGTTTGATTGTTTTAAAGAAATTACTAAATCGAATATGATTACATCCTTACTAATATTTAAATTTGAAAGTTTGTAAGAATGGATGAATGGGTGGATGGATGGATGTTTGTTACTCCATCACGTAAAAACTACTGAACGGATCTGGATGACATTTGGCACAGAGATAGATTATGGTCTGGAATAACACATAGGCTACTTTTTGCAGCGATAACCGACATCTACGCGGGCGGAGCCGCGGGCAACAACTAGTTTTAAATAAAATCGAACTAGTTTATATTTGGTTATGGATGTCATGTACATTTTGTAAAACCTGTTAGGTGGTAACTGGCTCCAAGAGATACCTAGGTAACGTGAAATGTAAAATACGTAATTTCATCTCAAAAAAGTAATTATTAATTATATTATTGGAAAGCAGGAGAAGTAAGCAGGGCGCCATACTGCCCGACTGGAGAAGGACATACATACATGAGACCACAGCTAAATCACTACAAACAGTGGTAGTTTAGTGTGTGAGTATATAAATACGTTCATATATCAGCGCTCATTTATGAATGCGTTTTTAACTAAACATTTTCCTATCCCAGGGTTACTCTATCACAATACCTCGGTGCTATTTTCTTTGTCGGCAACACGCAAGTGTAATCACGCAAGCGTCCATAGGCTTCGGCAACTGCTTACTATCAGACGAACCGTATGCTTGTTTGCCTACTAAATAGTATTTTTTTTTAATAGTAGACACGTACAAATTATAACAACGTATGTTTTCACGTGAAGCTTCCCTAAATGATAGTGCAGCTCATTTTGTAGACGGTTCATTTTGATGTAATCTGTGGTCGGCGGTCGGTGCGTGTGCGCTGTCCACTCATAACACAATATTGTTCTTTGTTTAGTTATAGTGCCAGTACTTTCTGTCTATATCATAGTTCTGTTCATTTAATATTATTTATGAATTCGTTTTGGAAGTTTGAAATCGTATTAGGATGTATCTGGACGTCGTTCTATGGTCTCTCTAATATTTATTAAATATACGAAAGTACTTTAGTGGACTCAATGCTACCGTCAACCATTATGATTGGTGCAGAGATAAATTAAAGTAGGTGCATACGAAGTAAACAAATACAAACAGCGGATAGCTATAATGTATTATGTACATACAAATCCATATATGTATATGCAAAAAATATACACAAAATCATTGTGCTAAATCTCCATTTTCATTTAAAAGGAGTTTCTGTTTCTGTTGCTTAAATGTAAAATTTCCAGAGATTGAGCATTCTAAAATAAAGATTCAACTGGCAGAGAAGAACCAACGAAATTTAGTATAGTGAGGACATCTCTATTTTTGCTTTCTATTATGTCTACATACCTAATAGAAAGCAAAAAAACTTGTATTTTTTTAATTTTATAATTTTTGGTTATCTGAATTTACACTAGGTACTCGTATATCTAAATGAATATAATTTAGATTCCTAATTATAGTTAAAGATTTTAATATGTTGTTAAAAGAGGAAAGGCACCATACTAGCGAGTATGCCCGACTGGGGAAGGACCTCCAAATTACAAAAAAACCACAGCCAAATACTACAAAAACTACACACAGCGGTGTAATTGTGTTCCTGTGTACAGGTCTCCAGCGCTCATTCAGGGATGCGTTTTGAAACAAATGTTTTCCTACCCAAGGGATAAAAGCCCTGTTGGTAAAAAAATTGGTAGACAACACGCAAGTACTGCAAGCGTTCATAGGCTACGGTAACTGCTTAACTTATGGGCCGTAACCTTGTTTGCCTCCAAGGTAGTATAAAAAAAATGTTGGTCATATATCTTAGATCATCAGTAATTGGTACATGAATATGATACAGCGGTTAATGTTCATCTTAGATTGTAAGTGTACATAGTTGTACACCTCTGACACCCAAGCTAAAATTTAACTTGTGTTATGGATGTCAGGGTTCTCAATTTTGAACTATTAAGACGATACGATAATGGTTGGGATTATTAGGTAGAACATAATAAAAAGTAAGGTGTACCGACTGCCTCGGTGGTCCAGTGGGTGCAGTATAAGCCTGCTGTGCACGAGGTTGTGGGTTAGATACCCACACAGGGACAAAACTTTGTGTGGCCCACAAAGTGTTGTTCTAAGTCTGGGTGTAATTTGTGTCCGTTGATTGTATGTTTTTAAAGTCCCCCGCGACACAGAGCTTGTTCTCTAGTGCGGGAGTTGTCTTTTTAAATAAAGAAAAAAAAACCTACCCAGTGATTACTATTGGAGATGTTAGGAGAATTCTGTTCTACTATCTACATGATGTCAATAAAGAATATGATTAAGTAGTGACGGTAGTTAAGTATACGTATTAATATACATATTAAAGTTGGGTTTAAGATTACAGTAACAATAAATAACAGCTGCTTTATAAGGTATTTAATACGTAGGTAACATGAATTTACATAATTATATATTTATTTATTTAGATAATCGCGTCACTACATACGTTAATGTAACCAAATCAACTGAAGGCACGCTCCCAATCTGAATAATATATACCTACCTACACACTACGCTTTATAAATGACAAGCAAAGTCGCGTTAAATGCGTAACGAGATAAAATATAATGGGCTCTCTCGACGAGGTCAGAGGCCACTGGAGTGATCTGCATAATCCGAATATTTGGACCTCTCGGACCGAGGTCGGACAACTATCTACTCGTAATTGAGTTAATAAATATGCGCTCAGATAAAAAATAAATAAACGGATAAAAAAGCGGTGTTATTGGCGTGATACATAGCCGGTACGACGGCGGGTATTAACGAGGGGACACGTTACTTTTGTATCTTGTTGTGTACACTCGAGTGACAAAGTGCTCACCGAGAACGTTTGGAGTACGTACTTAGTACCTAGCTATAAATATAAACAACTAGCTGTAGTCCTCGGCTCCGCCCGCGTGGATGTCGGTTATCGCTGAAAAAGTAGCCTATGTGTTATTCTAGACCATAATCTATCTATGTGCCAAATTTCATCCAGATCCGTTCAGTAGTTTTTACGTGAAAGTATAACAAACATCTATCCATACTTACAAACTTTCACATTTATAATATTAGTAGGATTTGCTTGTTAACCAAGTTTACTAAGATAATAAATAGAAAGGATATATATATATATATACATTTCTCGATTTTAATTTGCTTTTGTTTGAAGTTTTGTTTGACCTATTACAACTGAAAAGGTTTAGTTCTATGAACATTTTTTTTTTAATTAGCCAATGTGATTTGTAAAAAGTTAGTTATGTTATACTGTAAGTTGCACCACAATATAAACTAGCTCAGTTGTTTAAGGCGGATTTGTAATTCGTCTGAACATCGGTATTTTAACGATTGTTGTGACTGCTTGAAATCCGAAACGTAGGCAATGATTTTATTAATTAAATGATCATTAAGTACCTATTTATAATTGAATAAACAGTTGAAAATAAATATGTTATTTCTTATCGATATAATGTAAAACAATAAAGTTATTGTTACTGGCTGTACGCTACTTTGTTCGCCATTTTGCATAAATCATTACGGACTTTTATAATGAAAATATTTCCATTAACTCGTTGAAGCTTTAGTATTGTTACTACGTACTACCTACTGGGTTATTTATACACCACTTATAACAGATGATCTTTTGCATCCTCGATTTGTTTAACTCTGAATTTACTAACATGATACTGATAAGAGATGTAAACTTGCAAAAAGTCTTGTCAGTTTGTTTGTTGTGTTAATATTTATTATAATAAGAACTATTTGTAGGTGGTACTTGTTCAGTGTAGAGTGTATTAGTTACTTAACGAAATATTTTACCTCTTAAATAACAATTAAATATACGCCTAGCCTGTAAGGATGGCAATTACTGGAGAGTGTAATTAAACAACACGGTGCTGGATAAATACTGACTTTAATTGAGTAATACATCTTATTATATAGGTGAATACACATGTACTTAACACTACACTACATCTCCATCCCTGGGACAAAATAAAATAAATTCAAAAATATTTATTTTATTTTAAACCTAAAATGTTAAATCTTATGTAAAATTAAAATAGTTTACTTAGCTATAGGATTAATATAGATTCTATAAAAAAATAACCAAAATTATAACACTAAATGAAATAAAATGAGTATTGGGTATACATAAAATTGAAAAGAAAAATCTATGTCTATCTAAAATAAAAATATAATAGAAGTTAACAATTATAGTAAACAGGTTGAATAACAATTCAAAAAATATAAGACTAGTATTTGACCTTATGTCTGCATAATAATAATAATATTTAAAATCACAATTTTAATGTATTTACTTTACACTGAAAACCATTTCATACTTAGCTGTATTTCATACTTATCCTTCATTTCAATTATTTTCCTATGTACACATTTTTATTCATCATCTTTTATCACACGTAAGGTACATTTTATTTATACAGGTCTCTACTCAGTACCTGTTATTTTATTTTCTTGCTCACTTCATTTATTTAATATTCATTTAATTATACATATTCTAGGGCAATTAATTAAGACATTTTACGTCACCAACAATTCTCACAGAGAAACCTTTTGTTTACACCATGATCGAATTCGAAGGACATTAACCCTTATTTTGTACCTTATCATGTGTACCCTTTTTAATCTTTCATATAAAAACCATCACTAAACATCTATTCCTATTTGAATTCCTTTGTCTAAAAGAATTTGCATTGTATTTGGTTGATCAGACCATTACATGACAAACCTTATGTACGAAACAATTCACACACTTATAAAACAACCAAAACTTTCAAATCTTATATCCATTTTACTTTTACAAATCCTACTCATTTAATGTTGTCAAGCCATATAACCATCATAAAAGTTCATTCAAAGCAAAAAATACAAAGTACAATATAATATAATCAACATCAAACATATTTCTATAAACTTGAATTACATCATTGTTTAACTTTCGGTCGGGTGACAACAGTTCCACTCATTTCGTAATTTGACACTCCAAGACCACACAACGATTATCTGATAGGTATGGCTATATTTAGAAAATGCATCTATCTGTTCATATTAATATGCTACTAAACAGTTATTGTAATAAATTCAATATAATTTTTTAAGAGCATAATAGAAAACTTATACTTTTATATCATTACACGGAAATTATGTACTTACTTTTGATGAATTTCATTAAAAAATATATTAAACATGCGTGACACTTATGTATCGTAGAATATCTTATAGAAATAATGATTATAGTGATCGCTCTTTTACAATGAGCATACGAAAAAGAAATATAATAAAAAAAACACAAATATTCAGTCGCATTTTCGTACAGAATAATCAGAAAAAAAAAGTTATTTTCACCGTCACATCACTCATTATTGAGCACGTCCATCTTCTTCATCTCTTTAATTATCGGGACGACGGAAGTGCCATTCCGCCTCTATCAGACGCTCTAACCCAGAAAATTCCCAATCAGCACCATCGCTCTCCTCCAGAATCAGTTACCACCTAAATATTGCGTTATAGAGGTATATCCAGGCCTAAAGGTTCTTTTAGTTGGTTTTCGTCGCACTATAAGTATTTTGATCTACATTGACCATGTTTGCACAGCAATCCTAAGTACTTTTTTTCTTTTCTTCTTTCTCATGTTGAAAGTTTATTTAAAGTCTTGTGGCCGAATAGAAATTATTAAATTATATGTAACAACATTATTTATAGGTAAAAGTACAGTCCAAAGTTCACTTGAAAAATTTTAGTCCATATTCGGTATGGAATTTAAAAACAAACGCAAACGCGCGACTGCCACTGGCAGGGTCGCCATGTAAGGATGGCAACTGGAGAGTGTAATTAAACAATACGGTGCTGGATAAATACTGACTTTAATTGAGTAATACATCTTATTATATAGGTGAATACACATGTACTTAACACTACACTACAAGCCGGTGGTAGGCAGTATATTAGCCTATTGACGCTTTTGATGGAGCTGGAGCTTCACATTGCTCGATGTTATGCTACAATAAAAGAAAAAATGCAATTTGCGATAATAATGCTTTTGTATCAAGCAAAAACGTTGTCGAGTCAATCAGTCTGTCAACAAAGTTTGGCAAATATAATATTTGTGTATCAATCAATCAGCCTGTTTCAGTTCACTGCTGGACATAGGCCTCTCCTGTTTCACGCCACAACACCGGCAGGGGTATTCCATAAAAGCAAAAAACCAAGCGACCGTGAAAACGGAGCAAAATCTGGCTGTGAGATTGAAAATCGGTATTCCATAAGAGCAAAAACCGAGCCTTTTTGACGTTTAGCAATCGTGTGTGCCATCACCGAGCAATAACAACTGTCAGTTTGCGATCACTGTTTTTTTAGAGAATCAGCCGGCCGGCCCTCTACCTTCCGCCTCCAGCATCAATGCACTGTCCAGTTTCCACTATTCCTCTCATATTAGCTGCATGTTCTCGATCGGAACAAGTGGAGGCTACGTTACCAATGATGATTAACGACATCCATAACGGCAGCGGTCGCGGTGTCGTGTCACCTTTGCCCAATAAATTGGTGGCGGAGTGCCCGCTGCGCGTGCGCAACTGGCGCGCGATGTTTTATTTAAATTAGTCGATACGATTATCTAAAGATGGCCGCCGCGTGTCCGAACTGTTGCGCAACTATATTTATGTGAAGCGCGCCGTTTACTCGCTCTACACAACACTACACTATTCATTTGGTGTTGAACACTTGTGGATTTGTCTCTTTCTTTGCAAGTTATTTTTTTTAGGGTTCCGTACCTCGAAAGAAATACCGGAACCCTTATAGGATCACTTTGTTGTCCGTCCGATCGTCTGTCTGTCAAGGTCCTTTTTCTCAGGAACGTGTGAAGGTATCAAGCTGATATTTCAAATACTCAGGTCAACTGTCCTTTAAAGCTGTAAAAAGTCATCATCAACTTTTGAACCAACGAAATCAAAAGATACAGCCGTTTATGCCACAAATTTTCGACACTCGCAAGGGAATCAATACCTACAGGGTACTGCCCGTGAACTCAGAATCTTGAAATTTGGTACGAAGCAACGTCTCATAGAACAGATAAAGAAAAAATTGCGAAAACCGTAAATTTTTTGTTACATCATATAATAAACTTATATACCAGGTTTGTACGGAACCCTCGGTGCGCGAGCCCGACTCGCACTTGCTTTATACTACTAATAAGGCATACAAGCATACGGCCCGCCTGATGGTAAGCAGTTACCGCAGCCTATGGACGCTTGCAACACCAGGGGTATTACTCGCGCGTTGCCGACTCTTTAAAAACCTTATAACTCCTTTCTTCAAAAACCCCATGCTCATTTGTTGTAAACTTTGAAAATTCGATTTTCAATAGTCAGTAGACATTTCCTTTATTACTCAAATTTGCATGTGGCCATGTTCAATGGTGTGGCGACAGTGTGCTGCCCTATCAGCCTGTCACTGCGAGAACTGTTCTACGAGAGCTGGTAGGTTCAGTTGGCTACGAACCCATACACCCCGATAGATTCACCCCTTACTAGGTTTTGGTACCCATTCTCCACGTGAAAGGTTAGGCATACCCAAACGCCCTGTGTTGAAAGTACATATGAAATACAGTCAGTAGAAAACCCGTCCAGTAAATAATCGTTCTAAGTAGTTCCTTAAATTGGAACATATCACATTACTTCTCGTGATATATACATTTTATGTTGTTAAAATTATTACTCACATATGGGTAATATATTTAGTCTATTCAATTATTTCTTCCAGTTAGGTATTGTATAAGTTTAAAAAAGCTATAAACTATGTTTATATTGACATTTCTACATTTTCAGTAAATCGTTTCATATGTATAGTAGTGAACCGTAACAGATTGTCAAGTAGGTATATAATTGCGTAGTTAGCTCTACCTGTACTGTAAGCAGACCATGGCTGTACTACTAAGTATAGTGTTACTGTAGCCGTGGCGTGACTAAGGTAAGTGTATTTTCCCATTTTAAATTAAAATTCTCTAAAGGCCACTGTGTATTTGACCTACGTCCCCGCCGCGTCGTAAACATTCCAAATACTCGGGTGTTCTCTTAAATAATAGGAAAATATCTGAGTAAAAGAGAAACGTCATAATAATATGTTGGGTTAATGAACACAGGGCCACCTGATGCCAAACTGAAGTAAATACACCCTAATGTTAATAAATACATTATAGATTAGTTATACCCAGACACAGAACATAAAATCATGTTCATAGCACTAAGAATTATCATCGGTAAGAATCGAACTCACAACCTCTGACTTAGCAGTCAGGGTTACTTACTAGTCGATCAAAAGTTCCACCGAAAGTTAGGTATATGTAAAAGAAAACACCCACAATATAATATTTCATAGAGATTACGCGCTGCGCTGGCAGGTCGAGAGCGAGCGAGTTAAGCAGCCAAGTTCATTGGCACAACACGTACAAACGTAACTAATGTATTATGACATGTAATAACACTAGAAGTTCCCCAAATATTAAATATTATAACTAAGAGTCAAAGGTCGTCATGTGTTAAATTAAATTATTCAACAACGATATCTGTCTCTAACTAGACGCGACATTACTTTTATATCTCCATCTGGCGTCGTCGTAAAGATGCTATGGCATAAATATAAGCATAGCGAGCGTCTCTAGTGAGTAGCACGGTGTCGTATATTTGTTAACCCCGACCTCTCTCCGGCCCGTCACAAGCGTAATGCGCGTGCCAATTAATACTGCCTATAATATAACTGAATACCTCTCGCTCACCCGATCGGTGTATACATTCTTAAAGATAAATTCAAACTCAAACTTCATTTAGGTTACAAAGTAACACTCATGATGGTCATAAATTATGAATAAGCCAGAAAGATGATGTCAGCTAAATTTTCCTGCGGTTGACTGACTATTAGCAATTGCTCGCTGGATTAGCAATCAATACACGTATACAATAGGTATATTTAAAACAAACATACTTAATATAAAATTGGAGTGTACATTTGATTTTTAATGTTACTCGTTAGTGATTCTCAGTGAAGTGTGCGACGTCTCTATAGGAGTGACGTAGTCCGTCTTCTTAACGCAACGACCCGATTAAGAAACGCTGTATTCATATATTTATAACTATTTAATACTGGAAGGGTCACGCAGTGGTCTCTGTTCAATTATGTAAAGTTTACAAACAGATTAAACGTGAAGACAACATACCTGTTTGTGCTTTCAGTAATGTACTCGTATGTTAATATGTCGATAACGTGAATTGTGAACGCTAGTTGTATGGCTATTAGTAACAGGACAAGTTTGTTTCTGTTCTATAATGTTTATGTTAAGGGAGAATAGTTATAGTGTCAGTTTAACCTTTTGTGTATGTATGTGTATGTGTGTCAGGTTCACAGGTGAAGATAACGATCGGTCGATTTGTGGCCGATGGAGTCAAAGTGGTGTTATCAACTGTTTATATATATATAAATGTCTGCAGATGCTGTAGGTGTGTTTTTTATTCAAGTCATTGTCATTAATGCAATTTATATAACAATTGATTTGTTTATCGTCATTACTTAAGCTTACTATTTATAACAATAGGCCTTTGACCTTATTTTTAGATTTAGCCTTTATAGATTGTAAACAAACAAAATATATTGTACAAATTGATTAAATGGATTGTTGGTAGACATTTTCTTTTAATTTTTTACGGTGATATACCTCAATCATTAGTACGATTTAAACCATTACCAACAAAATAAATATAAGTAATTACGAGCGACTTCAAATTAATTAACAGTAGTTATGTATATACATATACAATATGTGCTAATATTAGTTTCATATAAAGTTTGCAACAATCATTACAAATATAATATTAATACCGTTATATTACTTTGTGTCATTTTTGACCTGAAGTTGATATATTCCAGCTAGTAGTTAGTATTAATATTATAATGTAGTAATATTTGCTAATTTCTACTTATGATTAAACTTCGTGTTTCTCGTCTAACGTAAAAACAATTAACTTTGCGTAACCTTCCTATCAACAGGTCAGTTTAAACAATCGTGCATAACTCAGTTAATATGATACTAGTAATTATAACCGTACGGTAACTGAAGCCGGTTGTGGCCGGCTGGTTGCAGGGGCCATTTCATTAACCCATGCTATCAGATAGCATCATTTAATTGGTCAGGGCTGAGGTTATTAATTGCACTTCCTAGTAGGCTGTATAACAGGTTGTATGGACCGTGGAGAATCATTAACATTGTGATCGTATTGAAGAGTTCAGGCGTGAGTGTAACAATTAGATTAGGTAGGATTCCTCGTCGAGTTCTAGATATTGTGACGTCTAGAAACACGCACTGCACAGGCGAGTGGTAACATCTTTCACACTGAGAGGAGAGTGGGCCACCAAGACCGAAGTAAGTAAGGGCACATGAATCAGAATATGGGCTGTAGATAATATATCTATTTTTTGGGCACTTCGTTGGTATATAAAGTTAATGAACTTGCAAAATGATACATTGTTAGCAGTTCACTGGAAGTGTACAGCTTGCATGAGTTTTCAAAATAAATTGTTATTTTGAATCATAAAAAAATAATTGAGAGACATTATTAAATGGACATCAAAATGATTCCATACTTTGGTGTAAACAAAGTTCTTGTAACAATATTATTATAATGGAGAGAACCTGCATGAAGTTCTTCAAGAAAAGGTGTTTAGCACAGAGCAGAGACAAGGTAAGTTTTATAGAGTCAGCACCGCTCGAACAATAGGTAACCTAGACCCCAAGTGCCATCCTAAAGACTAAGATCGCTGCTTACCATTAGGAATCAAGCGAGCCTTTTTGCACTTTAAAGTTAACTTCAGTGTCAATAGATGGCGTTGTGAGGTAAGTTTCTGACTCATTTTTTGCAGATCGCCGGTAAATGATTGTCGTACAATATCAAAACAATAAATGTGTAACTGTACGGTATTTGTAACTAATGATATATTTACCGTATTATCCGCAGATAGTTATACAGTGTACTATCACAATAATATTATATAAGTAAACAATATATTACGTGTTGTTCCCGGCGCGGCGACACGGTGCGCGGTGGATAGGTACTAACTCGACACACACCATATTTCTTGATTACTTCACTTGCTATCGTTATTTATCTATTTTTAATTGTAGAATGTTGTTTAAGAGAAAGTATGGCTTCCAATTATCCGTTACAAGATAACGTATCATCACACAGTAGATACACAGATGAGACGCGACGCCATGCGCCGCATAAATCGTGAGTATTCCAAGACAATTAGTTATCTGTCGGATAGTCGTGCGACTTTACAGATAGTCGTGTCGCTGTGTCGCACAGATGCGTCGCACTAAATTATATTACGTCTACTCTTATCACTATATTTTTCAATTGTGGCAACATTAGGTAAAGCGATTTGTTTTACTGCTTCACTATTAGTGTTCTCTATTTCACAAAAGAGCCTCTAGACAAGTGGCATAAGCGATAGTCGAATCGAAAATTCAAAAAAGGAAATGTATGGGATTTGACATAAGTTTACGACATTATATCGTCGACTTACGTCAAATCCATCATACATTTGCTTTTTTGACTTTTCGATTCGACTATCGCTTATGCCACTTGTCTAGAGGGGCAGGATTGACCTCGTACCAACGTCGTATGCAAGCGACTAAGAATGTGCTAGTGAGTTTCACATACCTTCTTACCATTAACTATGTTCCTTGAAACAACGGTTTAGATAATTTTAATAGTAGATCGATTACTTCTTCTTGGTTATAACATGTATGTAATCAAGTTGTCATGTGTTAAATGCGCGCGCGGCTTTAGCGCAGCACGCGATGCGCTTGCGCCGATACGCCGACGGCCACGGAACACAAATATTTATCGTATATTATGTAGATATATGTTACATATAAGTGGGTTTTACAATAAATGTCCAAAATACACGCTAACATTCATATTTTTAATTTATAAACATCGTTTTTTATGTGCTAATAAAATGACCACGGTCGGTGGTAAAGTTGACTAGATTCATAGCCACCAGTGATCGTTTGAACTGAGCCTTCATGGTATTTATAGGCTCTGTGCGATGAAGTACCAATCAAGTACTAAATCTATCAGGTAGATATACCTAAACAGGTAGGTATATAATAATATTAATTAGTCGACGGGTCTGACAGTAGGTTACAAAAGTGGTAAAAATATTTTATTTTAATGTATTCAGATTATAAAATAGTTAGATATTAATTTCTCAGCATTTTCATTAATTCTGCAATACTAATGGTTGAGATTAAATGTCAATTGACAAATTAGCATTTTTACGACAGAATATGTATTACTTTTACTAATCTTAAATTATTTTCATGTGAACGTTAGGTACTTTTAGTAGTAGGAAGGTAGTACAACTTTAGCTATTTTGTAGTAATACCTACTTAAAATAGCTAAAGTTGATTAGACAAGTCCCGCACTGAGCTGGGCACTTATTAATGAATCATTTCATTAGCAAGTCGAACCCGTAGTGTTTTAGGTAGGTACAGTAACGAGGTCCAACTGTACGCGATGTCTATTACGACAACTGCAGAGCCTGCGCCGACCCTTTCGCAGTTATCACTTGAACTTCAGATACTTTAACACTCAAATTCATAATATTTACTTTACCCAAACGGTAGCCAGCGTGCCACCAGCTTTAAGGTTTACTCTCGACAAATCCTAGTGAGGAAACCCATAAAATATCTAGTGCGTCAAGGCATGCCGCAGTCTCAATTTCACTGTGGTCCCAATCGCCGGACCCGCAAATGAGCCACCAGATTGGCGCGTGTAACTGTGGATCACGGCCGTGTCCAGCATTATACAGCAGTACTAATATTTTTGTCATACTTTGGTCGCTTTAGTCAATCATGTAGTTATAAAAACATAATAGGCAACACTTTGCCACTTGCCTAGCTAATTTTTACTACTGATATGAAAACATTTTTTATACCTATCTAAATAGCCTTTACTTCGAAACTACGCACAGTCACACACCAGGCAAGTCTATCTCAATAGTCGAGACTATTGTAGGTACTCGCCAGTTAAGTTTTACAATTATTTATCAATTTCCCCAACGCGCAGCTGCCCTCACAACTTGCCTATTATATATATGTATTTTAAAAGCTCCATTAAAAACGACATGTTTGTCTACAAATCACTGCGTGTTGATAACCACATCCATTTCTCAATGTTATAATTTGTCGACGATGTCACAGCGATATACTTACGGTACTTGTATAATTTGTGTTATGGCCCATCAGCCCATTGGCTATAATTGTGGAATGTACCGGCTAATTGATAGGCCTTGTACACAAATTATTTATATTTGTTTTGGCTATGGATTGGTAGTCGTCGATTGTTCGATTACTGTGATCTATGGATAGAGAGGCACAAATAATTATATCTCTTGTTTTTAGAAGGTTTATTGGTTTGTGGTCGGTACTCAGTTGAGAAACCGTTTTGTTGACTTTCTTTATACCTATTATTGTTTGGTCTTCATATTATTTGAATTGTGGAAAGTATTTATTGCAGCAATAGGTTTGTTCGTATTAAAGACTTTACATAAATGTTAGGATAGAACTCCATGACATTTACTGTTCATTAACATGCATGTCAAAATATACAAAGCGGTTTATTCTTTTCATTTCAAACACAGATTCTTCGATTAAACATAGTATGTATTAGTAAAACGTATGAGATTGAACAGTGATAGATATTTTCTGTTATTATTTATAAATTCTGTATCGTAGGAGGTTGGCTACTATTAGTACACAAGAACTCATCTATAAGCAGTTAAGTATATCGTAAAAATCAAGACCACTCATACATTACACATACTTATATATGTTTGATCTAGTTTTACAACGCATCTCCGCGGGCAGTCGCGCAGTCGCGCAGTCCCGCCATTGTTAACGACAATTCTCGCAACTAAATGACACTTAAACATTTTCTCACAAACATCAAAAATACATTAAATACATAAAATACATAGGTTACACGGTGAGAACACCGTTAGCACTCGTTCAATATTCTTTTATTTAGAAATAACTGTTATATTCGTGTTATTTGGGATTTTATTTCGACAAAATGTGTAAAAACATAATGTTTATGTGTGTCGAGACAATAGGTGCGCTATAGAAGACGGACGTTTGTATGAGATAGAGAAGGGGGTAGAGGGGGTAGCGGAGGGAGGGGGTAGGGTCGTATGATGTTTGAACATGTGCCCAATAAAGTGCACAGTTGATGGCCACGCGTGTTTAGACGAGTACTAGGAGCAAACATGGATGTGTGCACGCGCCCACGCACCACGCGGTCGCTAGCCATCAGGGATGGCACAACGCGACACTTACTCTCATGCTATTTACTTTATGAGCTTTACTTTCCACTCATATCTTAATCCTTTGTTTTCCACTATAAAAATGTATCATAATCGCTTAAGTATAGGAGTAGGTGAATCCACTTAGACTATCGGTTTACTATTAAGTATTCTGTGCTATCGGTCTCACTTTGCGTGTACATGTGTATTATATTATGTATTCTTTCTATTTATCGGTGAACATAATTATACGCTAATACATTTACATACATTATTATTATAATAAGGTAAGTCTATTTTTTATCGCCCAATACAGTCTCATTGTAATTTTCACTTATCGACTAACTAATATAATTATGAACATTAAAAATTAAGGTTTCGTTTATAATTTTATAATATGATTTATAATTTAAGCTAAACGTAGTTTATCAAATAAAGGATTGACATCAGTTTATTGCCGTCTATATTATATTTGAGTAATTCCTTGACAACTACGTGGCAACCCTACAAACGTTTCGTTTGTCCACTTCATATTGATCCTTCGTCATCATCATCATCATCAACTCCTGCCAGTCCAGTTGTGACGTCACCTCTAACAACAACACTCTACGAGTAGGCAGAGCACAGCCTCCATGTTTGCTCGCCGAGCTCGGCGGCTCTACGTATGTTATTGTTATTGCTAGATAATTGATCGCGTGTTGTTTTAACTTTTGACGTTAAAATTATGTGTTTTGTGTTATTGTAATTCTGTGTGGGCTGGGAGCTAGCTTATTGAATATTTAAATATTTTTAAAACCTTAGATTCCTTTAATGTTATTAATAGTACTGGAATGTATGTTGTTTTGTGTTGCGTCGAGACAGTACGCTGTCTCGTGACAGATTCTGCTCATCCAATAATAATCGTCATTCGGTTACGACATCTAGGATCCTAGTTCTGGCAAACCAATAATATCTTTTATACTGCCAAAACAGCGCTTGCTCAATATCTCTGGAAGCCGGCCTCACCATTATAAACACGACACGACCAACGTGGTGTTACTCAAACCTCGAACATATAACTATAGTGAAAATGGATACATCAGTTGTGTAGTATATAGGTAATAAATAATTATTTTTTTCCATAATCCGCCACATACTTATTTTACATTCGCCACATGCAACACTTATTAGAAATATAGCGAGTATATGCCAATTAACTACTCACTACATAACAAACAGTTATTAATGAACTGCTCAGTGTGAACGCGAAACTTTGCTGTGCCATATCACTTTCAATTTATAACTTTTAATTAAAAAAGGGCTTTAAGATGTACCCTTCGGATAGGAAAACGTTTCTCTAAACGAGCGCTGGAGACCTGTGCTCAACTGCTTACACACGGGCATGCAACTACACCGCTGTGTGTAGTTATTAGGCTGTGGACTTCTGTAAGGTAGAGGTCCTTTCCACAGTCGGGCTTGCTCGCTTGCATTATGGCCTACCTCTCTTATAGTAGGTATATTGTTTTAATATTCAAATAAATACAAACTCTGTGTTTCAATGTATTAACTTGCTCATATATAGCTGTCATCATCTCACAATAAATTTAATTAATTACTCATTGAACAGTTTGACAAGTCCTAAACAATCACACCTCAGGTCCCTATAAACAACCGTCGGATAACCGGTAGATATCTAATCTGCGATCGGTATCAGTTGATAAAGCGCTTGTTAAACAGGTGTCCAGTTTGTATGTACCTTGTATGATGTATGGAGTTGTGGAACATATTGTGTGTTCACTCATGGACCTACACTGTATTGTTATACATTATTGTGTAACATTAGTCCTGAAGGTGTTTGTGTTGCAGATACTAAGTATGTATGTAAGTTTGTGTAATGTTTGTGATAACGATTAGATCAAAACAGGACAGCCCGGGGCAGGCAATCGCGGGGGTATTCCGTAAGAGCGAAAACCGAGCGACCGCGAAAACGGAGCAAAATCTGGCTGTCAGATTGAAAATCGGTATTTCGTAAGAGCGAAAATCGAGCCTTTTTGACGTTTAGCAATCGTGTGTGCCATCACCGAGCAATCACAACTGTCAGTTTGCGATCGCCGGCCGGTGTCCATTTGATCACGTTGCTTTGCTTTTTGCACAATGTTTCTACCACTATCGACATCAATAGTCACAACGTACGTGTCCATATAAGTATTTATAGATAGAAACAAACCCACGGATTGTACAAGTGTGTACGTACGAGCGTATCTGAGATCTCACGCGATAGCTGCGCCTGCGCACTGTTTACACGATCTAACGCTCTGTGCGCAAAGATTTATAGAGGAACTCTTCGAGCAATGGAACATTTTGCGGAGGAATCATTTCGCGTGTTTGAACAGTAATAAACCCAGGGAGAGAGAGAGAGATAGATGAGTTTAGACAACTAACAAGTGTGCACATGACCGGCAATAGATTAATTATTTTAATTCGTATACCAGGGTAACCAAGGACAGGTAGCCTCGAGTTCAAGGTTGATATTCGTTTTCTTTATTTTTTAAAAGACAACTCCCGCAGTAGCGAACAAGCCCTGTGTTGCGGGGGACTTTACAAACACCGACGCAAATTACACCCAGACTCGGGCAAACATTTATGGATCACACAAAGTTTCGCCCCGCGTAGGAATCGAACCCACGACCTCCGGCTCAGCAGTCAGGATTATTAACCACTAGACCTACAGACCAGTCTATTAAGGGTATTAAGTTCACATGTACTACAAATGATTGTATGAAGTTTTGAAAAAATAACATACATTTTAACGTTTGGTTTAACATACGTTAAAATCCGATTAACTCCGTTACTGTAGTGAAGTACCTACTGCCTATGCGCAGGCGCATCACATGTTATAATGAGTTGCGCCTTTACATTTTGTGCGGTTTGGCTACCACCATTGTATATTTGAAAACTAAAAGCTTAAAGCCTTGGACACACTAAAATAAATTTATTTTGTTGAGTGACAATGCGATTAACGTCAGGAATAGGTATAGCTCTCTATTGCAGAAATTAAAAGTTCAGGGAGCTTTAAAAAAGATGATCGGTGTCCCCAAGAAAGATCGAATTTGGAACGAGGTGATCCGACAGAAAACCAAAGTTATCTACATAGTTCTGTGGCGTTTAGCATTGGACTGTGATCTTGCAAATAACACGTATTAATTTATTTGATATATATATATGTTACGGTAAATCTGATTAATTGAAAATTATTAATATTTTTACAAAATTATTAATAATAACCACATGTTTTGGTAAATGTGAATAATCGATCGAAATTAGTAGTAATTATTAATAATTCATGACACATATTGGTAAAAGTTAAAAAATAAAAAAAAACCTAACCTAACTTACAGGTCTCCAGCGCTCATTTAGGGATGCGTTTTGAAAGAAACGTATGCCTATCCCAGGGATACTCCCACCATAAAGCCCTGGAGTAAAAAAAAAATGGGGTTGGCAACACGCAAGTGATACTTTTGGTATTACAAGCGTCCATAGGCTACGGTAACTGCTTAACATCAGGCGGGCCGTATGCTTGTTTGCCACCTAAGTAGTATAAAAAAAAAAATAAAAAAAAAAATAAATAAATAAATAAAAACCTAACATAACCTAACCTAACCCCCGCGCCTCTCGCACGTCGCACACACCGCCCCGCCCCGCAATCCTTGGCCACTTATTACATTTATCACTGCTGGGGTTAAATTATTAATAATAACCGACAAATGTGATTAATTTATCAGTTTAACCTCGACTTTCGGTAATTATTAATAATAATGGATAATTATTAATAATCTTCAATTATTCACTCTTACCGTAACATATATACTTATATCTTAAAAGTAGCATATTGCTTGGTGGGTACCAAACTTTACTTCATATTACTGTTGTGGCCGCAAGATAGCAGCCTTTGCGGTCAACACACTGAATGAGGTACATGTGCAAGCGCACACCTAAATGGTTCGAGAGGATTAATATTTTGTTCGAGCAACATTTTTTTATGTAAGTATGTGGACGCTCTTTTTATTCTTAGCTTTAGTTGTGAGCTACAGATTTTATTTAAAACAATACGCTTAGGTACTTCATAGTGGAATTTAATTACATAGTTTCTATTGCAATAAGTTGTTTAATCTCAACGAAATTCTACATAACTTAAGATCATCCTGATCGTAGTCTGCCCGACTATTTTTCTAGGTGACGCGGATACGCGAGGCAGGCTTTTCGAGCCGTCAATGTTACATCCTACTAATATTAGAAACGCGAAAGTTTGTAAGTATGGATGCATGGATATTTGTTACTCTTTCAAGCAAAAACTACTGAACGGATCTGGATGAAATTTGGCACAGAGATAGATTATGGTCTGGAATAACACATAGGCTACTTTTTACAGCGATAACCGACATTCACGTGGCCGGGGCCGCGGGCAACAGCTAGTTCTACTATAACCGTGCTACTGGAGCCCTATCCCTCTCCCACCCTGCATTTTTTTAAAGTACAGAAGTGCGGTTTTATTGTATGGGTTTCCCCAATTTCTATCAGTAATTGGGAAGTTACCAGAATGAATGACAGAAAATACCAGTCTTGTTATTCTTTTCTTAGGTAGGCCGTGGGGCATTGGTTGTCCTCTAAACAACTGTTTTGTGCATCATCAGGACTCTCAGCTCACTTGTGCTTATCACTGTAGCCGACGCTTACATTTAAGAGTGTTACCGCTCCGCTTTTGCCAGTACATAAGCCTCAGGTCGAGAAGCAGGTTACGGATCAGAGGTGTTATAGGGTCATCAAAGTAATAGCAAGCTTTACTGCATCAAGCGAGAAGTGAGATTAATGTTTATTTCTCTAATATCTGTTACATATATACGACAACTCATAAATATAAGTTCGTTTGCGCGTGCGCACGATTTCACACGACTCCGCCATATTGTCGACGCTCAATATGCAGAATGTATGTTAATAATAATATGTGTATGAAATTCTTGAATGTAATCAAAGATGCGCAGGAGTTGGACGGTGGTTATTGGTCAATTTGTTTAGAATATGTATAAACAACAATTCTACCAAATAGCCGGTTTTGACCGGCTTTTTAGTAGAATTGTTTAAGAAATAATCATTGTTATCATACATTTTTACGTTTTGGCTGAACAGGTCATGGATTTATCATTAGATAATAACTAAAAGTATAGTAATGTAACCACCTAGTAATGTACTCGTATGTAGTGATCATTCCATGATTTCATCAAAGACAATATCTTAATTAAAAATTAACAAACCAAGTATTTGTACCACAATGAACAACTCCGCGACACTCAGGCATTTATTTTATTTATTTATTATTATTCACAAACAATCGTTACATTGTATTTGAAATTGAATATTACATCACAAAAAAAAATTACAAAATTCGTAGATAACATTAAATTCGATTACTATTAACATACAATACAATATTCGTTGATAATATTACAATAATATAAAATGGAATAAATACAATACTGTCAATTATTATATTATTAATCAAATTTATGTTTAATGTCCTCTATTGAATAATAGCACCCATTTATTAAAAAGTTTTTTAGCTTACATTTAAATTCTTTCTTATATTAGGCCTCCTTTATTTCAATTGGTAATTTATTAAAGATTTTGATGGACATCAAGTCTGAGGAGTGCTTTACTACATTGAGATGAGGAACCAATTTAGTGTGAAAGTCTTTTCTTCTCGTACTCTCTCTTAAACTTCTTTCTGTTTCACTTTCAAATTCATGCACATATTTTGCAAAGTTAGTAAGCAAGACTAAGACATATAAACTAGGCACCGTCAGTATCTCTAGTTCCTTAAAATAATGCCTACATAATACATCCTGTCTAATTCCCACCATGGTTCTGATAGCTCTTTTCTGCAAGATAAATGCTGTTTGTATGTTATAATTATAACTACCTCCCCAGAATAATATGCTATACCTAAGCCTCGATTCTACAAGTGCGTAATAAACCATTTTTAGCTGCTTTAGTGAGATTTCATTTCGAAGGCTTCGAAGAACATAACAAGCTGAGCTAAGCGATGCTTCCAAGACTGAGAGTTCATCCTTCCAATTTAATTTATTGTCTATATGAACCCCATCAAATAATTGTCTTAGAATATTATACTGTTAGTGTAAATTGTAGCAAATTTAATGTATTTCAACCTGCATCGCATTTCCTACATATATTAGCTGTTTTTGCACGTCCAAGCCGGTATTCACGCTGTCACGGTGACAGCTCGTAAATATACTGAAGGCAAACGATCCTGGAGCGGCGCGCGGTGGTTGCGTGTGCGCCCGCGCAGCGCCGCCGCCGCGCCGCCGAGATACCGCCCGCACTATCTGATCACACTGACTAGCACAGCTGTACTACACACCCCTTCCGCATGTTTTGAGGATCCACTGTTAAGTGTATACGTCATCACTATCCTAAATGAGATGATATTATAGAATGTCTCGAAAAATATGGTGTTGAGTGCAGATATATGTATAATACGATGGTCCGTCTTGTTTCGGACAGGTATGGCTACCCGTGGCCAATTAAGTACATTTCTGTCCTACTAAGGATTAAAGATCAAAGATACAGAAAAATGTATCTTAGAAATCTATCTTTAGAAGTATTTATCCCTAAATTTGTGTCATGTACTTGTGTCGTTCTTCGTTAGCAAGGCAGATTTGCTGTCCGACCCAAACAACGAACCCATCAACACAAACGCTTTATATTCTAAGTTATTAGAACATTAGTAACGTTTGCGTCGTTATCAATAGCTAATAAACGTAATATTTTTTACATTGTATGGAACAATATGAATATATTTCGTTTTAGAACACAGAACCTTCTCCCGTAATCAGTACACAGTGTGTAAAGTAGGCGTGGCGCGGAAGTCGTGATTTGGCAGAATGATGAGGTTGCGGGTTCGATGCCTGATCGGCGCACGCGCACTGTACATCGATGCTAGTGGAGAGGTTGTCGGCGTTCGCGAGATACGACGATAAATACAGACTCAGATGGATGTTCGGTGTATTATTGGAATAATAAATAATGTTATAACAGTAAATCTTGGTAGGAGGTGTCAATGTGTACCTAAGTACTTAGTTTATACGATTTTGTGAAGTTGTTCTATTATAATAGTGAATAACGCTTTAGAGTTGATGCGATAGGTTATATATTATAGGAGAGTTCGTGATGGAGTTGCGTCAACAATGTGGGTAAGTTGATCAGTGAGGTAGGACAACTTTAACAAGGTTTAACAGATGAGATTGCTATTTAACATTTTAACAGATGATAGACAGCTTTTTTTGGTTGGGGGTAGTTTGAAGTGGCAACATCAAAAAAAGAGCTCTCTTAAGTTTTATTTGTTTTAAATTATTTTATCTAGTATTTTGTCATTATTATTAATTAAAGTTATATATATACCTCGGTTGCACTCAATTCTATATTAAATTCTCCTCTGGTACAATTACTCGCACATCACATATCAACCATATCAACATGGATCTGTATTCGAAGTTGGCTAGCAGTATGGAGGACCTGTCAACTACATTCACTACGAGGATGGCACAGTATGAGGAGGACCTCAGAAATGCTAGCAGTGATACAGCTCAACACAAAACTGTAGCAAGTCTTTCCCGGGAGTTCGTCGAATTTAAGAGCCTAATCTGGAAAACGATGGGTGCATTGAAGACACAGGTGGAGTTGCTGGTGATTGGGCTTGACCGCGATGAAATGATGTCTCGGGCAAAAGTGCTTCTTATACACGGTATGTCTGAAGTTGATAGCACATCTTTATCAGCTACTGTAGTGGAGACATTGTCTGGCAAACTACAGATTGCAGACCTCACTTTGAAGGATATTACTGCCTGTCATCAGCTAGGCATTAATCGAGACAAGCCTCGTCCCGTCCTAGTGCGTTTCGGTAGCCGGTCGCTGCGGAGTCTAGTATGGCATAGTAAGGCGAAGTTGAAAGGCTCTGGTTTCACAATATCCGAGTTCCTAACTAAGCCCAGGCATGAAGTTTTTATGAGTGCTCGAAAGCATTTTGGCCTCAAGCAATGCTGGACATCGGAAGGTAAAATTGTCATCCAGACCTCGGGTAAATCAAAGCATAAAATTGAATCGGCAGCTGAACTGCGACAACTTATTGCTAAGTTCCCAGCGTGTGAATCGGCGGCGTCGGCGCATGTTCCAGCGACAACAAATCCCAAGACGATATCAGGCCCGGACAAAAAAACTCGCAAACCAACCAAGTGAGGGGTATTTTAACATCAATTTTATGTTTTACTGCGCTCTCTTTCTCACATTTTTAAAATTACTTATTTTTTGATCTGAAGGTTATCGCAACTTTTCTGTGAAACTTGTTTGATATGTTATGACTTATGACATTTTATCTGTCATCTGACAGCTCTGTTCCAAAACTGCTTGTAAAATTTTCTTTAACTTCTTTTCTGAAACCGAGTCTTTTTATCTGATATTATGAGTGCTAAGAGGTTTAGTAAATTATTTAATTTTATTTAGTTTAGGTATTTTATATATACCTAATTAAATTTATATTATAAAATATATATTATATTCTTTATATATTATTAAATTCTATTATGTTATATGACTTTGATGATAGCTTTGTTTCTTGTTCTTCTTCTGGTGCATCTGACAAGAGTTTCATTAGTGCTTTTAGTGACGATTCCGTTCACCTTAATGAGCAGTTATTTTCTTCTTTTTCTTGCTTTTCTCATTGTTTTAAGGCGGTTCATATTAATTCCCAAAGCATTCATGCTCACTACGCAGACCTTTTATCATCCTTTGACGCTGATCTAGTACATGCTGTCCTTGTGTCTGAAACTTTCTTAAAGCCAGCGATGCCTTCCACACAATACTCTCTTCCTGGATATAAGCTTGTGCGAAATGACAGAACAGGCAAGGGATCTGGGGGGGTTGCGATTTATCTACGTGATGACATTACTTACAAATTAGTGGATCAGTCTCCGAGTGATTACCATAAATTTTCTGAACATTTATTTATTGAAATTGAATTTAAATACTCCAAATTATTACTCGGCGTATATTATAGCCCATCTAGCCAAATTGATTATTTCTCTTCCTTTGAAACAAAATTAGAACAGTTATCTCCTCTATATAACCATACTATTATCCTCGGCGATTTTAACACCTGTCTACTTAAGGATGACTCCCGCAGTCGAAGACTCCGGTCACTTGTCTCTTCTGTCAACATGCATATTCTTCCGCTGAACGCTACTCATAGGGCTCCTCATTGTTCTCCATCTCTTTTGGATCTTATTATTGTTTCAGACTTAAATAAAGTAGCTACACATGGACAGCTTTCAGCGTCATTCTCATACCATGACCTTATATATCTTTCCTATAAAATTCGTCCTCCTAAGCGCAAGAGTAAATTTCTCCTTCTTCGTAGTTTTAAAAACATTAATCTGGATCGCTTGAGAGCGGATGCGGGCAGTATTGATTGGACTTCTGTTTACAGCTGCAATGATTTGGATACTAAGGTGTTTACTCTCACCAAGTGCTTACTTGGTTTGTATGATACACATGCTCCTCTCAAGAAAATAAGAGTAAAACACCTGCCTGCTCCATGGCTATCAAATAGTATAAAAATGAATATGTCAAAACGAGACAAGGCCAAACGGAAATATAAAAAATGGCCTACGGAAGAGAACTGGGTTCTATATAAGAAGCTTCGAAATCGCTGTAGTCGTCTGTGTAGAGATGCTAAAAGACGCCACATTCACACTTCAATACAAGACCTCAATACAGCACAAGTATGGCAATTTCTTAAGTCTTTGGGCATTGGTAAAACCACGGAAAGCATTAATTACAACAACATCGACATTAATGCCCTTAATGCTCATTTTTCCGAATCACCAATAACCTTAGACGCCGTTACCAAATCGTCTACATTAAATTATCTTTCTTCTCTTCCTTTGCCTATAAATACTGCTTTCTCTTTTCACCCAGTTGCGGAGTTGGACATTAAAAAAATCTATTCTATCCATTTCCTCAAAAGCAGTGGGTGATGATGGGCTACAGCTCCAAATGCTTCAACATATTCTTAAAGAAATTGTACCTGTCATTGCCCATGTTGTTAATTGCTCTCTTTTCATGAGTGCTGTGCCAACATCTTGGAAAAGAGCTCATGTATTGCCTTTACCCAAAAACACCAATCCCTCTTCTTTGTCCCAATTTCGTCCTATATCCATTCTTCCTGTACTATCTAAAGTCCTTGAGAATACTGTCCATAAACAACTATCCTTATATTTATCTTCTAATAGCCTGCTAAATCCCTTTCAACCTGGATTTCGCCATGGCCACAGTACTGTTACTGCACTGGTGAAAATAACAGATGATATCCGTCTGGCCATGGAGAACAAACTAGTAACAGTCCTAGTTCTTTTAGACTTTAGCAGCGCTTTCAACTCTGTTGATTTTGATATCCTGTTAGGAATCCTATCCTCACTTAATGTCTCAACTTCTGCGATTGAGTGGTTTAAATCTTACCTTCAGGGTCGCACGCAGTCTGTTCGCACCAAGGAGACCGCCTCTGAATGGTGTGATCTTACTGCGGGCGTCCCTCAAGGTGGCGTACTTTCTCCTCTTCTCTTCTCCGTTTTTATAAACGCCGTCACGAAAGTCATCACTTCAAACTACCATCTTTATGCAGACGACCTGCAGATATATCGTCATACAACAGTGGGTGAGTTGACTGAAGCTATAGCTGCCATTAATAAAGACCTTGAAAATATTAGTTGCTGGGCTCGGTCTTTTGGGTTAATAGTTAACCCTACAAAATCTCAAGCTATTATTATTGGCGGCAGATATATGGTTAACACAATAGGATGCCAGTCTCTTCCTACTATTGTTTACAACTCGACACCGATTTTAATTACAAAAACCGTTAAGAATTTGGGTGTTCTTATGGACACAAATCTCTCTTGGGATAACCACATTGCAGAGGTAAGCAGGAGGGTGTTCTGCTCGTTTCAGTCACTCAAGCGGCTTCAGAAATTCTTGCCGTTTCAAACTAAAGTTACTCTTGCCCAGTCCCTTCTTTTGCCACTTCTAGACTATGCGGATGTCTGTTTTCTTGATGCCAAGGAGGAACACCTCAATAAGCTCGAACGACTGCAAAATTAAAGTATCAGATTCATATTCGGTTTACGTAAATATGACCACGTCTCCGAATTCCGTAAGAAATTGAATTGGCTACCCATTCGGCAGCGTCGAGACTCTCACATTCTCTCTCTTCTTTATTCTGTCCTGTATAGTCCTAATTCACCTTCATACTTAACAGAACGCTTTGAGTTCTTAGTTCCTCGAGCTAAACCCTGTCGCTCTTCCTCTTCCCTTTTACTTCGTACTCCATCTCATAGTTCGAGCCGGTACGACGGCTCTTTTACTGTACAAGCGGTAAGGTTATGGAACTCTCTTCCTCACAGGGTACGTGACAGCTCTTCTTTGGATGTTTTCAGGAGAAGAACAAGAGAACACTATCTCACTAAGGTATATTCGTATTAGATGTATTATATTGTATGTAAGTATAAGTATTTAAATTTATACATATATATATATATATAAATATTAAGTATATATGTAGTCATAGTATGTATGTTTATGAAAGTAGGTAGGTATACACGATGTATACAATATTATTAGTTAGTTCTGTTTTTCCTATTTCTTCTATTTTCTCCTTCTGTTGTACACTTCATAATGCTCTTATATTCTTATACATTTCCTCTATCACTGTTGGTTTGCTGTTAGAAAACTCAATATTGAGTTAAGCTCGCCTTTGTGCATGTCTTTTATTAAGTATTTTGTATTGTTATTATAATCTTGTGTGCAATAAAGAATTAAGAAAGAATTAAGAAATTGATTATTAACAATGTTTCATGATTGTTTCTTATTAAGATACAAATATATTATCAAATAGCTGTTGCCCGCGGCTCCGCTATTCCAGACCATAATCTATCTTTGTGCCAAATTTAATCCAGATCCGTTCAGTAGTTTTTTCGTGAAAGAGTAACAAACATCCATCCATACTTACAAACTTTCGCGTATATAATATTAGTAGGATATGACATAGTGACAGTAGGTTTCAATACATTTTAAACTTTTGGAATATGATAGAATAGGTAGTTTGTATAATTTGTAGTAATACCAGTCTAGCGCCACATGTGACTGTTGGTGGTGGGTAATATCTTTATATTTTTACAGCTATTAGCGTCGATATCAACCGTCCGCACGCGGGGGGTCATTATTATTCCATATTATATTCTGTAATGGCTCGTCTTTACTACACATTATGTCTTGCATATCAATAGTGAAATATAACATTTGATGCCAAAAATACAAGTCATAATTATTAATTTATAATATATGAGGCCATCAATTGTGTAATGTGTACGTTTAGTCAATAATATGTGCTCTCAGAATGTAGGTTCTAGCGCTACACCTATAAAGTGCGCTGCGGGAGGCTTTAGTTTAAATTTCGCGTAATACACTGGCGAGCAAAAAAATCGACTCACTTTATACTTTTGCACTCAAAGTGTTCTAATTTTAAAATTAAGACCTAAATCTTAATTTAGGTCTTAAATTCTTTAAGTTCTAGATGTTAGCTTTAAAAAAAATAACAGTTACTACAGTGTTAACTTTTAGACATTGTCACAAAATTCGAGGAACAGTAACTGTATGATTTCGTACTCGTTAACTCAGTTAGCATTGCGTGACCTTAGGGCGTATAAAAGGTGACGTACCCCTTTCACCCTTATCAGTTGACCGTGAAACGTCAACAGGTACACATCTCCTCAATCTCCAAGCAAGAAAATTTCCCGGAAATGGATACAACAGCGGAAGCAGCGGCTCAAGCAGTTATCCTATTGGAACAGGGCCTGAGTCAACGTCAAGTGGCTCGTACTTTGCAGATAAGCCATTCAGCGGTATCAAGAATATACCGAAGGCACCGGGAGACTGGTGGCTTTCACCGACGAAGAGGTTCCGGTAGAAATCGATCCACTTCGGAGGCAGACGATCGCTTTATCGTCCGTACTTCGCTGAGGAATCGTTCTGTCACCGGGGTCACACGTGGGAGAAACACGTGGGGTAGCTGTAAGTTCTTGGACAGTGAGAAGAAGACTCAAGGCAGCAATCCTCACTCCAAGAAGACCAGCAACGGGTCCCAAATTGAATGCAGGTCATCGAGCAGCCCGGCTACGTTTTGCAAGAGAACACGTCGATTGGACTGAGGATCAATGGCGCTCTGTTCTCTTCTCGGATGAAACCAGAGTATGCCTACATGGTAGCGACAGAAGGAGAAGGCTGTACAGAAGGCCGGGGGAGCGATACGCACAATGCTGCATAGCAGAAACTGTTGCGTACGGAGGAGGTTCCTGCATGGTGTGGGCTGGCATATCAATGGAAGCAAAAACTGAACTGGTTTTCATTAAAACTGGCCGCCATGTGGGAGGGTTGACCGCACATCGGTATATTGAAGATATCTTGGAAGACCACGTCATCCCATACGCTGGTTTTATTGGAGAAAACATCATCCTGATGCAGGATAATGCCCGTCCACACAGCGCAAATGTCGTGCGGCAGTACCTGCGAGAAGTGGGTATCGCTGTTATGGACTGGCCAGCTCGTAGTCCGGACTTGAATCCTATTGAGCATTTATGGGATGACCTAAAGAGAAGAATCCGGGCTAGAGATCCTGCACCAGGTACAAGAGCTGACCTGCAAGCGGCTCTGACCGAGGAATGGGAGGGTATACCACAAGACAGAGTGAAGCACCTCATTGAGTCAATGAGGAACCGTTTAGAAGCTGTCATCAGAGTACTAGTTTACTAAATAATAAAAATCATGTACAAAGGCGAGCTTAACTCATAATGAGTTTTCTACCAGCAAACCTTAGAGTGGTAGAGGAGAAGATAAGGCGAGAGAGCAAATGAAGTGTACACCAGACTAAGAAATAAAAAATAAAGGAGATAAAGAAAAGAGAGAGAGCAAGTTCTAACTATGTAGTATACCACAATGTATACTCTCATAAATGTACATATATTATTACATATATATTTTAATATGATACATATAATATATAAAACATAAACATACATACTATCTAAATATATAAATAATTATTTATTTATTTATTTAGAACTTAATATACAGAACATGTATAAAGGCGGACTTAATGCCAAAGGCATTCTCGACCAGTCAACCTATAGGGTGATGCAGAGATGAAACATAGTAGGTGCATATTAGTGTGAGGTCTAGAAAGAAGCAATTCTTATATAGTACTAAAATATTATAATACAAGAAAATAGGAATATATAATAATAATAAATTAAATAAATATCAAAATATATAAGTGATATATAAATATATTATAAAAGAATATTATACTTCACCGTTGTGATGATTCTGCTAATTCCTTCAGCATTTGTGTCCGAACCCTAGTCTTGAATATATAACGGTTGGTGGACATCCTGATTTCAGAAGGAAGGGCATTCCAAAGTCGGATAGATTCAAGAAGAAAAGAAGAGTGCATGAAGCCAGAGCTATGAGAAGGAAATACAAGGAGAAGATTGTTAGAGGAGCGAGGATTTCTGTCATGTATGGAACTGAGATATACAAACTGGGATTTTAAATAGGAGGGAGCATTAGGAGACATAAGGGTGGTATAAAGTGTGGAGAGTGCGCGCAAATTACGACGCTGACGAATGGGGAGCCAATTTAACTGAGAGCGATGAGTAGACACATGGTCATACTTGCGAAGATTGAAAATAAATCGAATGCAGTTATTGAGAAGACGGTCGAGTTTATTGAGCAGATCTGCATTCAGGTCAATATAACACACGTCACCATAGTCGATCAAAGGAAAAATCAAAGTCTGCACAAGCATCGTTTTAGTCTTAACAGAAAGAAAGTTCTTCAGTCGATACAGTGTACGCAGGGCACCAGTAACTTTCTGGCTAACCTGTGCAACTTGTGCTCTCCAATTTAAGGTTGTGTCAATGTGTAACCCTAGGTTCTTAACATTAACACAAAGATCAACAATAGTACCATTAAAAACCACTGATGGAAGAGTATCTATGCGTAGGCTGTTTATTTGGCGTTGGCTGCCAATGACAATGGCTTGAGTCTTGTTTGGGTTTACAATCAAACCAAACCTCTCAGACCAGTTCCTAATATGTTCGAGGTCTCTATTGACCATATCCACCGCAGTAGATATGCCATCGATAGTTGCCTGAGAGTAAATCTGCAAGTCATCGGCATATAGGTGATACGCACACTGAAGATTTTGTGTAATGAGATTAATAAAAATTGAAAATAACAACGGAGATAAAATACCGCCTTGAGGAACACCAGAGTCGATAACACGCCAACTAGATGATGAATCATCGAAGCGAACTGACTGCTGGCGACCTCGAAGATAAGTTGAGAACCATTCCAGAGCTTCGGACGAGACCATATTGTAGGAGAGGATAGAGAGAAGGATGTCGTGACTGACGGTATTAAAGGCGTTGGAAAAGTCGACCAAAGCCAAAACAGTGACTTTAGTGTTCTCCATGCCTTCCCTAATATCGCCAGTCACTTTAAGGAGTGCGGAAACAGTGCTGTGGCCTGGTCTGAAACCAGACTGCAAAGGGTTTAATAGGTTATTTTGGTATATGAAACTGGAAAGTTGCTTGTGCACACAAGCCTCAAGCACCTTGGATAAGAAGGGAAGAATGGAAATAGGACGGAAGTGATTTGGTAGAGAAGGATTTTGTGTTTTAGGTAGAGGTATAACATAGGCTTTATGCCATAAGGAAGGGAAAATTCCGGAATGAAGAGAAAAATTTATGATATGGGAAATCGGGAAGAGGAGATGATCAAGGATATACATGATCATGCGACGGCTAATATTGTCGCAGCCCACAGCATTGGACTTTATGGATATAATAGTTTTTTTGATCTCGTCTGTTGCTACTGGAGAAAAATGAAAACTTTCAATATTGGGACAAGGTAGATCAGATAGGTACTTAACAGTTTGACACTTGACTTGGTAATCTAACGAAGTAGTAGTGGAGAAATGACAATTGATATCCTCCAAATCAAGTGTCAACTGCAAATCAGCACGGCTCTGTTTGCCGATACCCAGAGTCCCAAGGAACTTCCAGATATCAGCAGGTGACGTAGAAGTGATGTTACTGAGAATATGTCGGCGTTTGGCATTACGTATCACCTGGTTACATCGATTCCTTGCAGACTTAAAAAGTGACCAATTTTCGACGCAACGATCCCTTTTGTATTTTTGAAAGGCCCTATTTCTGCGTCTCATATACATTCGAACTCCCCTAGTAATCCATGGTGCAGGTGGGCGCTTAAGTTTTACTTTCCTCACCGGAGTATGTGCATCGTACAGTTGCAGTATTTTGGTGTTCAGAATATTGACTTTATCATCAACCGAGGGAGCCGAGACTAATTCATCCCAGTTAATTTCAGATGCACCTTTATAAAGCTTGCTGAGATCCATACGACTAAAACTACGCGTGTGGAGAACTTTGGGAGGGGGCTTGGGAGGTTTGAGGGTGTAGGAGAGGAAGATGAGGTCGTGGTGAGAAAATCCGGGAGCAAGGAGTTGGCCATGAGATGATACAAGGGTAGGAGTGGAGGTGAGAATTAAGTCGAGCCAGGTGTCCTGCCCCACAGTGTTGTGGTGAGTGGGTTGCAACGGTAATACATGGAAGCAGGCTGACTCGACAATCTCAAGGAGTTTACAGGATCGATGGAGATCACGAGAAAGGAGATCGGTATTAAAATCTCCCATGATGACATGATGTGAATATTCTGACCCTAAAGATTCCAGAATCGGTTCGAGACTGGAGAAGTAATTGATAGATGGAGGACAGTAGACGACACCAAGAACGGATTTGGATCCTTTGACGTTGACTTCGAGAAAAAGATACTCTGCAGACGCACAAAGGTTAGGAGAAGAAGATGAAAGAATTTTGTAAGGAAAATCGCTACGAAGGTAAATAGCGACTCCTCCCCCCCTCCGACCAATCCGATCATTCCGTATTAGAATGAAGCCGGGGAGTGAGTAGGTAGTGGATGGGAGATCAGGTTTCAGCCAACTCTCCGAAATCAGGATGGCATGAACGTTAACATCTGAGAATGTATCAAGTAGGTCAGTGTAGTGACTAGGTATACTTTGCGCATTAATGTGGCATACATTAAACAGGGAGTGAGATCTTTTGTTAAACATCAATCGCAAAGTATCACCCAGCGTCTCGTCACTTGCAACAACAGAAACTTTCATCACTAGATGGATTCGTAGATTCATTAGCAGAAAAATAGGAATCATCAGTATACATAAATAAAATAAACGTAAATAAATAATAATAATTAGAAAAAAGTGTATATGTACAAACAATAAAAATAAAAATTGGGGAAACAAAAGAACTATGAAACGCGATCGTCTCTGCACCACCCACCAGCAGATAATTCACACAACAAAACAACAAAAAGAACAGTGAAATAAAACGTAAAACAAATAAAAGAACGACACTAAAGTATAAAGCAACACAGGTATAACCAAAAACAAATTTTTAGGAACGCGACATAATCAAATTTGACAGTTGTCTGTCACTTCACATACAAAACGTCAATGTCAAATCGATATGACATGTTTATAATGCATCGAAAATTATAAATTAATGTGGGTAAAGTCTAGTTAAAATACAAGTAACACTAACAAATAGATAAAAGAAATGATAATGCAGACTATGTTGCTTATGCAAATACTGAAGCACTAAAAATGCAATAGTTTAAGCCTTACGCGGTTTTAAGCTTACACCCGGCGCACCCGCACCGTTGCCACTTTTGTCTGGAGTTGAGGAAGTGACTGACGCTTTCGGGAACTTCTTGAACAAGGTGTTCAGCTCGTCCATTTGCGTGATCTTACGACGACTTCCATCTGCTGTCTTCACAACGATAACGCCGTCCTGCGTCCAGCACGCCCGCATGCCGAAGTGCTGCCGCGCTTTGCCAAAAACAGCCTGTCGGGCTTTTGTCAGTAACTCCTTAACTGATACAGGAGACCCTTTAAGCCTAGATTTGGCCCTCCACACAGCAGACCTCGAATCCACACCGGTGAACCACACCAGGATTGGCCGGCGACGCTCTTTGCTTGGGGAACCTATCCTATGGCAGGCACTAATAGACGGCTGAATGTCTTTAAGTGACATCTTGTCCAATATATTATGGACAACAGAAACACAATCTTCGTTTTCAGCTTCGGTGACCCCAAGAAAGATGAGTGCTTTTCGTCGATGCCTTGTTTCTATGCCGTCAACCATGTTAGAGCATTCAACAATCTGCTGTCGAAGGAGCCTCAGCATGTTGAAAATCAGCTCCCTGAAGGTCCGAAACTCTTCAGCAACCCTTGCAACTGTATCCTTGGCTGGGGCTCCCGTGTGTAGCTGAGCCTTCAGTTCCGCCATGCGTTTAGTGAAGGACTCCTCCAACTTGTTCTGAGTGTCCTGGATGTCAGCTAGGTGTGCCATTATTAAAAAAACAGTGTTCTTGATAGTTTTGACAAAGTGAAGTGTTGTAGAATGTGATGTGCTGGCAGGTGGTGTATAAATTAGCACTCAATCACATTTATTTAAGTTGCAAATGTAAGTACTTTGTTTATATGCAGTATTGCACATAAAACTTACTTAAAAATCTTGTAAATATTTAAAAAAATTAATTATATTCAGTTTTAAGTTTCAAATCGTCTGCATAGAGATGAAAGTGTGAAGTTATAACTTTTGTGATGGCGTTAATAAAAACGGAGAAAAGAAGAGGAGAGAGTATGCCACCTTGTGGGACGCCCGCAGTCAGATCACACCATTCAGAAGAGGCCTCCTCTGAACGAACAGACTGCGCGCGACCATGAAGATAAGATCTAAACCATTCAATTGCAGAAGATGAGACATTAAGTGAGGATAGGATTCCTAGGAGGATATCAAAATCAACTGAGTTGAAGGCACTGCTAAAATCCAAAAGAACCAATACTGTTAAAAGTTTCTTCTCCATGGCCAGCCGGATGTCATCGGTTATTTTAACCAGTGCTGTTACAGTGCTATGACCATGGCGAAATCCAGATTGGAAAGGACTTAGCAGGCCGTGAGAGGATAGGTAATGGCTCAGTTGCTTATGGACAACACTCTCTAGGACTTTGGATAGGATTGGAAGGATGGATATAGGTCGATATTGGGATAGAGAGGTGGGGTTTGTGATTTTGGGCAAAGGTAACACATGAGCTCTTTTCCAAGACTTGGGAAAAGAGCTCATGTAAAGTGAGGAATTAACTAGATGGGTGATGACAGGTAGGATTTGGTCCAAAATAAGTTTAATCATTTGTAGTTGAAGCCCGTCATCACCCATCGCTTTTGAGGAGATGGATAGGATCGATTTCTTAATGTCAGATTCCGCAACTGGATTAAAAGAGAAAGCAGTATTTATCGGCAAAGGAAGCGAAGAAAGATAATTTAATGTAGAAGATTTTATATTGTTGTCTATAGTAATTGGCGCCTCGGAGAAATGAGCATTAAGCGCATTAAGATCAGTATTGTTACTAATGCTATCCGAGACTTTACCAATACCTAAAGACTTGAGAAATTGCCATACTTGTGCTGTATTGAGATTCTGAATAGAGGAATGAATGTGGCTTCTTTTTGCATCTCTACACATACGACTGCAGCGATTACGCAGTTTTTTGTATTGAACCCAGTTCTCCTCAGTGGGCCACCTTCTGTGTTTCCGCTTCGCCTTGTCTCGTTTTGACATAACTAATTTTATACCTTTCGATAGCCATGGCGCTGGAAGGTGCTTAACTCTAACTTTCTTTAGAGGTGCATGCTTATTATATAACTCTAATAGAGATCTTGTAAACGTAGCCACTTTACCATCTACGTCATTACAGTCGTAGATAGAGGACCAGTCCATACTATCCGCATCGGCCATCAAGCGCTCCAGATCAATGTTTTTAAAACTACGAAGTAGGAGAAATTTACTCTTGCGTTTCGGAGAACGGAGTTTATAAGAGAGAAAAATGAGATCATGATAGGAGAAAGGTGCTGAAAGCTGTCCATGTGTTGCTACTTTTTTAGGGTCAGACACAACAACAAGATCTAAGAGAGACGGAGAACAATGGTGAGTAGCATTCAAGGGAAGAATATGCATGTTGACAGAAGAGACAATTGATTGGAGTCTACGGCTACGGGAGTTATCTTTAAGCAGGCAAGTATTGAAATCTCCGAGGATAATAGTGTGTTCATATAAAGGAGAAAATTGTTCAAGTTTGGTTTCAAAAGACGAGAAGAAGTCAATTTGGCATGATGGATTATAATATACACCTAGAAGAAATTTAGAATGTTTAAAATCGATTTCCATAAAAAGATGTTCAGCAAACTTATGATATTCACTCGGAGATTGATCTACTACCTTGTATGCAATATCACCACGAAGATAAATCGCAACCCCTCCATATCCTTTGCCTGTTCTGTCATTACGCACAAGCTTATACCCAGGAAGAGAATACTACGTGGAGGGTAATGCAGGCTTTAGAAAAGTTTCCGAAACAAGGACAGCATGTACAAGATCAGCATCAAAGGACGATAATAGATCAGAATAATGAGCGGGAATGCTTTGAGCATTAATATGAACAGCATTAAAGAAATTTGAGAAACAAGAAAACGTAGAAAACAGTTGCTCGCGAAGTTGAACGGAATCATCATCACTAAACGCACTGGCAAAACTTTCATCAGACGCAGCAGAAGAAGAACAAGAAGCAAAACTATCATCAACATCAGATAACATTATACTTATATAAATATAATAATAATAATAAAAAAAAATACTATATAAAAAATAAATATATAGCAAGATTATAAAAATATAACTCACTTAATTAACCTCTTTACACTCATCGGTTGCTGAAAATACACATCACAATAATAATATGGCTAAAAGACTATGTTCCATACACAGAAAACTAAACAAGTTTCAAAACTGAGCACTAAATGTCACTATGACAATATATGTAATTGAAATGTCATAACATAGCAAAGTTTTACAACAACCTACAATTTCGTTTATTAAATGATGTAAAGTTAAAAGAAATAAGGTTACAGCATAGACAAACTAAACATTTAAACAAAAATTATATTATGTCTTTTATTTTATTTTTTTTTACCTTAACTTTTCAAGTTGTAGTACTCACAAAGATTGAAACCATTTATTGTTCAAGAAAATGAGTACAAGTTAAGAGTATTTGTACTCATTTTAAAGCCAACATCTAGAACTTAAAGAATTTAAGACCTAAGTTAAGATTTAGGTCTTAGTTTTAAAACTAGAGCACTTTGAGTGCGAAAGTATGAAGTGAGTCGATTTTTTTGCTCGCCAGTGTATATACTTGCCATTCAAATATTAATAGTTGTAACACTTTAGGCATTCGTGTTGTCGTAAAAAACGTTGAAAATTGTAGCTTTCCTTCGAGCAGCAAATATCTACACGACAAACAGATACCGCCAAACTAAAAGTTTTAAAAGGCAGGTAAGGCTCCCCGAGATTTATTGCTCTAACTGAAGCAGCCCGACTTGGTAAGTAGGTACCCTAAAACCTACCGATACTGAAGAGTAAGTACAACTAAATGAACTATCTATACAGGATATTTTTTGTGTTGTTATTATGTGTCTATCTTTTGGCTACCATTTGTTATCCTGTGTATGTTCGAATAAATGCTTTTCTTTCTTCATTCTTTCTTTTTGACTTATCCTCTGCGCTAAGTGCTAGAAGACAGTTGATGAAACTCGCTTGTTTGTCTTTTATCGACACTATTTTATACAGACAACCCGAAATCAATCGGCTTTTCGTTCGAAAATTAAAAGTTTGACAGATTCAGATGTTTTAAAATATACAATATTATTTTGTAAAATTTAATAATATTTCAATTTTCTTACTAGTTAAGAGACGCTGCTTCACAAGAATATAGTATATATCGGTTTCTTTCAAAGAACATGTATTTTGCCCAACAGCCGCCAAACTCCCGACAACATAGCCACTTCCTACCTCATTTACAAGTCTGCATCACTTACGGCTCAGCCGGCACATTTCCATTCATACTCGAATTAGCATTACAACATATACATTATGTTAAACATAAATAGTTATTAGCGGATATATTAGCTCTGCTTTATGCGTGCGTATATTCTTCCTCATGTTTACCGCGGCTGGCGCGGCGCGGCGCGGTAAGCACAGCTCGATGGTGGACGGTGTTAGATAGAGGCAAGTGGAACAATTGCCACGTGTGTCGCCGGTGACACGGCCGACCAATCACGTAGATCCTTGCGCAACAACTATCGATGGATTGAGAATACACATTGCGTCATGAAGACAAATATAAATATTTCGTCACTGGAAAGGCAAAATTACTGAAGTGAAAATAGGTTGTTTCGAGATAAAGCCGATCAAAGTTTTTATTTTTAGAAAAAAAATCATATCTTTTTACACAATCATCCGATTTCAATGAAATAACTTTATAAATAATTCTATTTGTAGCATGCGTTTACTGGAAGTGGTTTAAATTCGTTTTTTTTACTACTTTCCAAGATAAGTGGCGCTTCAGTAATTTTGACCCAATAACTTAGTAAGCCAAATTTTCTTAAACGCCACCAATGTAAACAACGATTGTATTTTAAAAGTACTGAACACAATACTATTAGTAAATTTGAGTAGGATAAAATTTCTTTAGCATAAATTTTAGTGTCGTGTTGGTGTATCAAAATAACTTCAAGGGAAATATTTTATACTCCTCATGTCTAGGATTTTGACTCATAACTTCAACTAAAATTACTTAAAATGTTTTTTTTTCGTAATCAGTTAAAATTTCTTTAGCTGAATTTTTATTACATTCAAGGTAAGCACAAATTACTTAAAGGCCATTCTTTTTTAGGCTACACAAAGGCAATATTACTCAAGCGCCAAACTTAATATTTAATATTCAGGAAATATTTCTTGAGCGACATGAGTGAAAAATTGGCCAAAAACCGCGTCGCTTCAGTAATTAGGAAAAAAAAGCAGCACCTTTTTTTAGGTTACTTAAACGCCACAAAAATGCTCTGATTGCAATGGTTCCTAGGCAGATCGACGCAGAAAAAATCGAAGATTCCGAATATGTATATAACTCAATTATGCCCACTTTGTATGACAGAAGTAATTTTGCCTTTCCAGTGACGATTTAATAGTTACAACAAAAAAACTAAATGAAGACGTGGTTTAATTGTTTTAGATGGAAATATTAAAATATTTCCACATAATGTAAATCAATAAGAAAAAAAGATTTTGGATTTACTTATTAAGTAGCTTCTTCTTCCAAGTGGTACGAGCTCGATCCCGGGTGGCAGTACCAAATTCAATTTTGCTTTGTGGAATTTATATGTAGGTACTAATCATATAATTTTCCATCTGCTAATGGTGACGGAAAACATCGTGAAGAAACTCACATGCCTTAGAAGAAATTCTAAAGACATGTCTGGTTCACCAACCCGCATAAGGCCAGCGTGTGTGAATTAAGGCCTAAACCCTCTGTCTCTCTTGAGGATAAAGGAGAGAAGGCCCGTGCCCAGCAGTGGGACATATATAAGTTGCTATTTTTATTATTATTAATTACCAAACAATAGTTAAGATGTTCGTTTAACAAAGCTCTTCAAAGTATAATTTGTCAAATTTAAGATATCCAGAAAAATGTTGTCCCGTTTTATTAACCGATGCTACCTCTAGGTTTAGATAGATGTGCATGAGCACAGGATATAGCGGACCTGCGCCAGTACGGTTTACAACATGTTTTACGATTGTCGATAACGTCGATACGTCGATAGCAATCACATCACTAGGCGGGTACTCTGTGTTGTCTATGTTAATGTGATGCCATGCCGTTGATCGTTGATATCGATGCAATTGTGGTATTTTACTTAGTGTTGCGATAGTTCAACCGTTATATAAAATATATATCTTTGATCTGTGAAATATACAGGTTAAACAAAACTAAATAAATTGTAATGCTTCCGTAGTTGAAAGCACAGCGCAGGCGCAGCCACCGCGCCTGCGCAGCTGCGCCTGCGCCCGCGCCCGCCGCCCGTGCAGTAAAATGCGCAGGACCCACGCGTTATTTGTTAGATCGTCCTGAGAGAGACATGATTTAAATGTGTATTTTTATACGACCAAGGAGGCACACAAGCATACGGCCCGCCTGATGGTTAGCAGTTACCGCTGTTATGCTCAAAATTCTACAAAGTGTATGTGTGTATGTGGGTTTGCCAGCCTCTCGAGCCTGTCCCCGCAACGGCATAACATTACACTTAATATATGTAATTAATACTTCATAATAAATACAATATACATTTAAAGCTTTATATTATATGTGGACGCTATTCTAGTAGACGGTAGACACTATTATATTGTTATTCTGTCTGCCGAATTTAGGCGCGTATCTGTTTTACCGTTTACTTTTCACTGTTTTAAAAACAAGTTGATAATATTCTTTATTTCTACTTATTGGTAGATAACAATATTTATTGTTATAGTCGTCACAAATTAAGATTAGAAGACAGTTTTGACATTTCGTTACGGCGCGGCTAGCTGAACTTGAATGAACACACTAAAATGAAATATAAAACTCGAATACTTTTATATTTAATTACTTGTAAAGCAGGGCAATTAATATAATTTATTTGTTTGATAAGAAATTGCGTAACGAAAATAATAAACCTAACACCCCCAACTCCGACCGGCACAGCGGTAATACTTTTTTTAATGACGAATTCTCTAAACGGCCAATAATAATATGTCAAATTTGTGTAAGGAGGTTTTGATCTAAGAGAATATTAATGTGAAAAATATATAGTAGGTATAAGGAGTCTTAAGGAATTATTACAAGTATTCATTTTTATCATTATATATTTTTATGAATCATTGAGAATAAAATAAAATGATTTAGAAATATGCAATAGCTTTAACGCGGCAGTCTTCGAGTGCCACACGTCTTTTTTATTTTGTGACGGCTATCACAATTGTATACAAACATAATGAAGTGTCTCGTCAACATAATGTTAGGACAATTAGTGGCGAGGCCTCTCTATACTTACTCGTATATACCACCACCAGCCGGTCACCTTAATGCTATAAGTGGAGGGTGTCGTCCACAACCCTATACTTATCGCCATTACTATGTAAATGGTCAACATAAAAATATATGTCGTCAAAACTATATTGTGTCGACTTTTTGTTAAATGTTTGACTGGGTAATTGATAGTGTCGCGTGTGTAGCTGCTCCGTGTTTACTTCCCGTTTAGTATTTTTTTTGTTCATAGCATTACGGTGACAAACAAGCATTATTCGCATCTTATGGTAAGCAGTTAGTGTAGGTACTCTGTGAACGCTTGCTACATTTTAGTTTAAGGTGGGACAAATAAAATGAACAAGAGAATAAGTCGATCATAAGACTTGAGTTCTATGTGATGATTTAATGTTGCTAATTTGAGTGGGTGTTACATTTGAATAGGAAACGTCTGTCAGGTCGTCAAGATATGCAAAACAATATTATTTATTTTATATTGCTTTTTTTAGTTTTATAATAATAGAACCTTCATAAAACTTGATTATTAAACTTATCGCTATCCAGACTTGTTGAGTTTCCTTAGCCTCAAGTACATTTGTCGCGTCAAGTAGAAATATTTTAAGTTTAAATAGTGGTCACTTGTTTGGTGGTTGGGACCGTCGCCTGCGCCTGCGCACCACGCACCACGCACCGCGCCCCTCTCTGACTCATTGCTTAATTACGTAGATTAATCGATGATCAACTCGCAGTAGCTAAACCTTAATACGATCCACGTCGTTAGCCATTACTCAAGCGAGCTTTACTTTTTAATCAATATTCATAGTGTGATGTACGTGTTGCCATATATAAATATTGACTGGTTAATTACAATTGATACTAATCTGTAATTTACGACGCCACTTCTTTGTCAAACAACGGCGGCCATTAATAAATTTAGTGACAAGTATTCAAGGCATGCGCATGCGCACACAGATTTATTTTAAGAGATTACGCCTTTCACAAGTGTCGTGACAGTTTGACATTAGGGTACATGTAGACGAGTAACGTTTTGTTACGCAACTGTAGCGTTGCGATCGCCAAAACTGATGAGCAACCATAACTTAATAATTGTATATAACTTAATAAAGTGAGTCTATGCATTAGCTCGTAAACTTATGAATGGCATTTAAAATACCTCTAGCATCAAACAACACGCACAGTAATTAATTAGAATTATAATAAATATAACAGTGTGTTATGCCACTCGAAGTTTCCAGTTTGGTGAAAACCCTTATTCAGTGTATGAGTGTTTGTCTGGAACCTTTCAAGTAAGCAGGCTAGCGGAGAGGGAGGGTGGGTATAAGTCGAGGGGTTGACGAGAGCTAGATAAGCGGGAGGCTGTGCGCGCAGAATACTGATGAACCTCACGCGAGGATTTGCGTGAGCCATGGGACAGATGGCAACAGAGATGTAACGGTGCTTTGTATAGGTACTACTTACAGGTATTTGTTATGTTTAGCTTTCATTGTTGAATAATACATCTATAACACAGGCGGTAATTGTATACTACACACTGGTACTTAAATTGTTAATCTTCTTCTTATCGTTTGGTTAGTGGCCAACCTGGTGACAGAGTTATTTAGATCACCCATATTTAGGCCGCTGTCGTGATCTAACGACTTTTAACGTGCCCTCCGAAGCACGGAGACGCTCAGATGAAATACCACTATGTGGTCACCCATCTATAGGGTTACCGCGCCGTTCAAAGTCAAAGTCAAAGTCAAAGTCAAAGTCAAACTCATTTATTCATTTAGATCAAATCCATGATACTTATGAACGTCATTAAAACAAATGCCAGCATACTTTTTTCCTAAGGCCAATTCGCTGACTAGGGTTGGGCCTCGAGAAGAATTGGCAAGAAACTCGGGCCACTCTTTTTAATCGCCAGAGTATAACATTTACAATTTGGTATGAGTTACAATAGTGGTAACAAAAAGGAACGGAAACCAATATACCATATGAGAAATTTAGATAAGTATTTAATTAATGGGTAAACAATATTGAAAAAAAAATGAATTTAGCTTTCCACTGTATGGTAATGAGGGATCGTTTCTTTTTGTAAGTATAAGATAGAAACGTGTCGAGATCACATTGCAATCTTAGTAAATATCTAGAAACTATATCTTTAATATTTAAAAATAAATCATGCCAAGATTGACCAGCCACCCCAAGTAGCACCCGTTCACGAGCATGACGCACAGACCAGCCATCATTTCCTTCGCCATATTAGAGGGAAGAAACTGACCCGGCCAATACGACACCACAAGCAATGGCATTTCAGTGAGCATGACAATCCAGGACATAATAAGAAAAAATAAACTCAATAGAAAGCCAATAATGATCACAAAACGTCTCCTGACAAATTTTAAATGTAGTTATTATTCTTATATAATTCTGCATCAAAATTAGCAACTAACCCCATGACTTTTTATCATTTAAAAAGTCATTAATAGTGTAATAACCCTTGCTTAAAAGATGATTTTTTACTTCTAGTTTGAATTTGTGTAAGGGTAGGTTCATAACTTCAAGAGGTAGTTTGTTATAGAAACGTACCCCGAGTCCCGCAAATGAATTGTGGACTTTATGAAGACGGTGATACGTACCAACTAGTTTATGTTTGTTCCTTGTGTTTAGTGTATGAATGTCACTGTTTTTACAAAACAGGTGTATATTTTGTTTAACGAACATGATGTTGGCAAAAATGTACTGAGATGCAACTGTCAGAATGCCTATTTCTTTAAACCTTTCTCTAAGTGAAACTCGTGCGCCTAAATTGTAGATAGAGCGTACTGCTCTTTTCTGGAGTATAAATATGGTTTCAATATCGGCGGCCTTTCCCCACAGTAGTATGCCATAAGACATGACGCTGTGAAAATAACTAAAATATACAAGCCTAGCTGTTTCTACGTCTGTAAACTGCCTTACCTTTCTTACTGCAAAAGCTGCGGAACTAAGTTTCCCTGCAAGACATGATATATGGGCACCCCACTGGAGCTTGCGATCTAAAGTCAAACCCAAAAACACTGTAGATTCAACGAAACCTAACGTTTCACCGTTCAAAATTATATTACTTGATATAAGAGTTTTAGTATTCGGCATAGTAAACTTAACACACTTGGTTTTTTTTGAGTTTAACAGTAGATTGTTTGCATCAAACCAGTCCAGGACTTTCGCGAGTGAACCATTCACAGCATCAAGATTTGATTTTTTACGGTCTACCTGAAATATAAGCGACGTATCATCTGCGAATAGTACAATGTCACAGAAATCCTGCACATAGAAAGGCAAATCATTAATATAAACTAAAAAGAGAAAAGGGCCTAGAATTGAGCCCTGTGGGACACCCATATCTACAGATAATCCTGAAGATCTACTACCGTTAATATCGACAAATTGAACTCTGTTACTTAGGTAGGTGGCAACTAGGTTGAGTGCAGCATCTCTGATACCGTAATGCCTGAGTTTTCTCAGGAGCGTATTGTGTTCAACACAGTCAAAGGCTTTTGAAAGGTCACAGAAAACACCAATAGCATCCATTGAATTTTCCCAGGCTCTAAAAATGTGTTTTATCAATTTAACACCTGCATCGACTGTAGAACGACCCTTTCTAAAACCATATTGCTCATTATGTAATAATTTATTTAAATGAAAGTGACTCTCTAACTGCAACAGTATAATTTTCTCGAAAATTTTGCTAATAGCAGGCAATATGGATATTGGTCTAAAGTTAGTTGGATCATTTTTACATCCGTTTTTAAACAAAGGTATTACTTTACTGTGTTTCATTAGATCAGGAAATACGCCTGTATCAACACATCTATTAAATATTGCTGCAAGATGTGGAGCTATATTCAAAATTATATTATGAACTAGTTTAACAGATATACCCCATAAGTCAGCAGTTCTTTTTGATTTCAATGTTTTGAACGCTTTCAGTATATCATTGGGGTCAATATATTTAAAACAAAAAAAGACGCTACACTCTTCCACGCTACCCTTTACCAAGTTTTCGGCTTTGACTGGGCAAGAATCTAAGGAGCTAGTTGTGTTAATTTATTAGTGATTTCATAAGATATTTACAAGAATAGTTATAAAAATTAAAGTAACCTAACCTAACCTACTTACAAACAATCAGATATTGTATTTAAAGGTATTAACCTATAAATAAAATATCTGATTGAGATCGCAGTTCTGAGGAAAGGTGCCCAAAAGACTGGCCACATTTCCACGCTGGATTGCAAGGCTAATACGTTGACCCAAGTAAAGGCCAGCGTTAGGATCGTGAGACGACTCGACCAAACGCCTTGATATCTCACGATACAATTTGTGGGCACTTGGGCCCCATGGTCCTAGAGTTTCGACCCCAAATGGCTCAAAAATGTAAGTCTCACCGAGACTTTCATATTTGCGCCGCTTGAGACACTCTGCAGAAGTGGCGGCCGAACCCACTTTGTTACCACGTTGTGTTAATTGGTATGTTCGTAAAGAAATTATTAAACATATGCGCTACATCTAAATTATTTGAGACCACTTTATCATCATGCTTAAGTTGAAAGTTGTCATCACGCAATTTGATTCTACCAGTTTCATTATTGATAATATTCCAAGTTGTTTTTACTTTGTTATCTGCCTGCTTAATCTTATTACTTAAATATAGAGACTTGGCTAAAGAACAAGCCCTTTTAAAAATTTTTGAATAATTTTTAACATAAATAAGAAATGTCGGATTACTATTGTATTGTTTCATACCATATAGCTCGTATAGCCTAGCCCTACTTTTATAGATGCCGTTCGTTGCCCAGTCACAAAAATTAACTTTGATGTTCTTAAAGAAAGTTTTAGGCTTAAAAATTTTTTCATATTCGAATTTGATTACATTAAACAAAGACTCATAAAGCTCATCTGGATCATCCAGAGTAATATCTATATTGATGATTTTGGTGGCTATACTATCACTAAAGTGTTCTAGGCGTCCAGAGGTCATTGGCCTACATGTGATCTTAGTAACTTTAGGTATTGTGTTTGTGCGAATTTCAACCTTTTGGCCACAATGATCTGATGTCAAATCATTCAATATAGATTTGCTTAAATACTGACAATTGCAAAAAATATTGTCGAGGCATGTAGCTGAATGAGAGGTGATCCTTGTTGGTTCGAAAAATAAATGATGTAAATCAAATGACTTAAATAAGCTAATCAATCTACTGCAAGTAGCTGATTGTTCAAGTATATTGACATTAAAGTCTCCACAAACTACTACATATTTACTACCAACAGCTAAACGTTTTAATATGTCTTCCATTACTACTTCAAATGTACTAAAGTCACTCTGCGGTGGTCGGTATATACAAACTACGATATGTTGCTCAAGCTCAACACAGGATATTTCAATAGTGCGCTCGATAGAAAGTTTAACTATGTCTTTACGTTCTTTACATTTAATACTATTACAAATATATATTAGAGAGCCACCATGAATAGCTTTATTTCTTACAAATGCACTACCAATAGAATAATACTCATTATTTATTAACATAATGTCACTCTTTAACCAATGCTCAGTGACACAAAGAATATGAATGTTATGTTCTTTTAAAAATAATTCTACCTCTAACATCTTGCCGGATAAGCCCTGAATATTTTGATGAAATATGTTAAGGCTATGTGTCTGCTTACCCTTTGTCGCATCTAGTAGTTTAAACTACGAGATGTATCAAAATTATTGTTAATAGTACTAGATACTATACTACTACTAATACTATGATTAACTAAGTCCTTCAATACTCTATGAGTACCTGCATCAGTGAATAAACTAAATAAACTAAATGCTAATAATTTAGCAACCTGTCGTTTGTCAAATAAGGAAAGATACATAGTATCTTCTGTTAATAAAAAATTACTAATAAATATATTAGTGTCGAAAAATAAAATTAACTCGCTAAGGCGACATGTACTATTATAAATTAATAAATTAAGCTTTTCAATATGCCTGTTTTGTTTCTCAGTCAAGGCATATGAATATGGCAAGGCACAAAATATAAATCTACAACCTAAACTATTGTGAAGTAATGTCATTACTTCAATTGCCTGCAAAATGTCTTTTTTTGTGACATTCAAGCTGTCACCAAATAATAAAATCCCTGTGGATTGCTCATTAAACCTAGCACACTTTAAATTATTAATTATGTTACAAAACTTAGCTCCCGGTAAACAAATATTTGTTATTGAATATTCAGTGTAACAATTAATTAAACTACCTAAATCTCTCCCTATCTGGTCAGAAAGTATAGTTACATTTTTTGTGAGAGAGGTCTTGACTGTGTTACTTACTTGAATTGGCTGGTGATAAGATGTGAGACAACAATCAGAATTATTCTGATTAATGATTAGATGGTGCGGTGAACAGTTGAGTGACTCTGTTTGACACACAGATGACTCATCGGTGAATGTTGTTGTTTGTGTACATGTTGAGCAATGCTTATTAGTGAGAGAAATCACCTGTTCCAGGTTCTCCCTGCCAACCCTTGCGATCTCATCATATTTAAGTATGTACTCATGTGTTTGTGTCTCATGTTCAAGGATAGTCCTTGTGAGATGTGATTGTAAGTGTAAAATTTGTGACTCAAGTTGTTGTGTATGTTGTTCATATAGTAACTTACTACTTACTAATTGTTCATTATAATTTTCTATCTCAGAGAGTAAAGTTACCCGTTCATTGATCAAATCACCGTTAATTTGAGATAACTGTTTAATGTTAGCTGACCTCCTGAGGTCAAATTCAAGTTTCTTAACTAATTTCCTTAATTTAAAATATTTTCTAGATTTCTTTATACTATTAGTAAGGAATGTTGATTTAACACTACATTTACATTTTAAAGCATTTAAAATTTCTATTTTGTTACCTAGAAGCTCAGAATATAGGTTCTGAGTCGCTTTACCGTTAAGAGCCTGTATGGTATCTTGTAAGGTAATTATTTCTAAATGGGCTTTGTGCAGGTTTAACTCCAGCTCAGTAATGCGACTCAGAGACGTTGTATAAGTATTATGACAACTTGTGAAGGACTCCAATTCTTCCTGAAGAATATTACGTTGGTCCGATATGTCCATAAACTGAATGTGAAGTGTAGATAGTTCTCCTTTTAGCTCTGATACCCTATTATTTAGAGATTTCATCTCTTCTTCGCAGTCACTGCGCTCCTTCAACAGCAGACTGTTTTCCTCCTTGTATTTCTTTAGTTCTAGCAGTGTTAATTTAAGCTGGGTCTCTGTTTCCTTGGCCTTTGTTTTACGGGTCATTATATGAGAATTCATAGTGGAAATGACCTTCAGTACCACCAAGTCCCTAGAAGTAAATAAAACAGCTGAGAGAAAGAAATAAAAGCAAATAAAGAGGTTACAGGGTTGAAACTAGATTATTACAAACAAGGTTAACATTTACAAGGACTGGGAAATTAATAACAAAAGAAAAATTGTGAAAAGTTAAAAGAAGAATGGTATTATATGTTAATTGACCCTTAAAAAGTTAATTTTAATTTTAAAATGCACTGACAAGGGTAGTAATAGTAGGTAAGTATGCTGAGCAGAAGTGCGTTAGAAACTGTTTAAACAAGTTATAATAGATAATAACTTAGTATTAATCTATGGTATTAATGAAGGTGAAGACTGTGAAGTGTACCTACATGCAATGTTGAAATGTTGCTTTATTATTATATTATGATCTTACTTTCATATTAATAGATTCACTTTATATTAGCTTGTACCTAGGTAAATAAACAGTGTGTATGTAGTGTTTGCTTGCATTAAAGAGTTTTATATCCCTCTGTAAAAAAAACTTTGACAGTATGACTGTGCCTGCAAATGCAGGTTTTAAAACTCATAAAATACTAAATTAGGTCTTGTAGGTTATTACATACAAGCCTCCAGTAGTCTACATATGTATTGTGGAGTGTTTAAAATGGTAATAAGTAAGATACTCCCCAGGTTTTACACGATGACTTCAAATTCCGTACGTTGAAATTCGCATGTCATTGCGCTGTCCGGCAATCAGTTTTTGTGACGGATTTTTAGCAGCAAACACTAAAATACTGCATTTGTCACCTCCAGTGTACTAATTAGATATAATAACGTAAAAAATACAACTTAATTATTAGTAAAAATTAAATAAAAATAATTTATTCTTCGGAAGGACAAATTTGACGTCTGGCGGTCACAGTGTTGCCAGTCGAAAAAAAAAAAAAAAAGTTGGTTACTTAACCCGCTGATCGTTTACCGAACAGCGAGTGCACCTGGCTATGAGCGCCTTAATTATTTACCTCAATATTTCCTATCTCTACATCTACAGCTTTTCCTAAGATTCCGCAACACGACAACATTGCACTGCGGCTAGAGTTAGAGCTTATTAGGTAAATTGTATGTATGAGCACGCCTCTGCCCTCTGGCGCGTTACTTCAGTACTTGTGAGTGTTATGACGACAGATATTTCGTGTATTTGCATTCGTTCATGTTCTGTCGTTCACCATATAATATGTATATACATACATACATACACTGTCTGCGACAAGAATAGTTTTAATAATACCTAATGATACTAATAATGTACTGAAGTATGTTCAGTTTAATGTTTATTTATTTCAGTCTCGCAAACCATCAAACACAGTGTTAGCATAGCTGCCGTTGATTTGCTGCTAATTATTTGACTGTCGGAATTGTCTGATTGTACCTACATATGAGTATGTTGGAATAAACATATCAAACAAAATACAAGTATAAGGAAATCAGCGGCAAGTTAACCGTCGACCGGTCGCGCGCTCGCGCTCTGCTGACATTTCAGTAGCAACATTATTGACGAGTAAATAATACTTATGTGTGATTAAGTGTAATTTGTACAAGTACTTGTTCTTGGTACGGCGCGCGGACTGGACCACCATTATAGTGAGGAGAGGGAGAGGGAGGGGGCTGTAATTGTAGAGTAATGAGAGGGTGTCATGTGATGATGCACAGCTTTTTGGTTATTTGTAGAGTAGGGACTCTTGCTATTTTTAGGTAGTCGACCGTTGGAAGTTTTGCTGGGCAGTTTCCTTGGCATTTACATGCAATTACATTTAAAATAAAATATATATATTTTAGTTAATTAATGGACAACCTCTCAGGTTTCTTGATAGTGGAGAGAAGACCCGTGCGCTGCAGTAGAACATATAAAATATATGAACTATAGCTTTTTGTTTAACAAAATGAGTTAATTTATTTTCATACAACTTTAATAATAACAGGGTCAAAAGAGAATGTAAATATAGACATGTAAAACAAGATGGCCTGTGTCGAACACGAGTTCAGGTGATTTCCACTAAACTGACTAATTAAGTAATATTATCGCTCGTGTTCTTGAATAAATGACACTGTGGTGACACTCAACGTAAGACGAACATCGTACCAATAAAATATCTATTAACATTTTAATTAGTTATAATTAGAGTGTTTAATGTAGATGGGAACATTCTGTGGAACAGACAACAAGTTCATTAGCATATATGAACGTATTTGGAGTTTGTTTCGTCATTCGCATAACTAGATCAATTAGTAGATCGCTCCAGTTTCATGGGAACGTTGCTCACGCGCATGTGCTACAGTGTGTCATACAACAGCGCCGCCGCCGCCGCGCCCCCGTCATTCCATAGGTACCTACTGTTGGCGTGCTCTTCTGTCAAGCAATTAAAAACGATAGTATGTGCTTCCGGCGAATATTTTAAAACGGAGCTATTCCAAGTTCCAGTCGTTGTCATGGAGACAGAATTGACAACGTGGCGGCGAGATGCACAGTCGAACCGTGTCGTCAAGATGAAGTAGTAAAATAATATTATTAATCTTAAATAATACAGTGAGATTGGCTAAACGATTATAATCAGTATTTCTGATTATAAGCAGTCAGTATCAGGGTGTTTATAATCTCGCTATGTACCTACGTGGAAACTCACGGTTGTCGGAGGTACCTACCTACATATCTACGGAGTTGCTCAGCCGTATTTTCGTTCAACTGTGTGGTTCATTACATGTAATGATCACAAATATGTATGTTTGACTTTGGATTTTTATATATCTAGATTAAATTTAGACATTTGTGAAATTAGGATTACCTTGATTTTAATGTAAATACAGTGTTAGAGATGCAAACATGTTCTGTGTTAGTTTTAGTCAGAACATCCTTACTAATATTATAAATGTGAAAGTTTGTGAATAGGGATGTTTGTTACTCTTTCACGCCAAAACTATTGAACGCATCTGGATGAAATTTGACACAGAGATAGATTATAGTCTGGAATAGCATATAGGGATATACTTTTTATCGCGATAGCCGACATCTACGCGGCTGGAACCGCGGGCAACAACTAGTACCTATAACATATTCGTAAAGTAGTCGCCTTGTCTCTCGCACCAACTGAGACTGTTGTCGACGCGTGATCCTTAAATTGTTGTTAAGGGTCTTGCTGTACGCTATATTTAAGATAAGGTATTGTTACTGCCTTGTTCTTTGTGGGTCGTAGCGTGATGTTAAATAGCCTTTAAGCTTCCTCAAGAATTGGGCCACCAATCACGACTGCGATTGGTAGGTTCAGAGTTTAGCGCGTTTTTAACAGTTGTCTTATAAATAAAGATAAAAAATCTCTGAAATATATGGAGTCAATTGAAATAAGCCAATAAATATTATATGGAGTGATCTTAATAACTTGCTCTAATCTCAACAATATGCTTAACAAGTGCCCGCCACCAGTACACGCTCATTTTAAAGAAAGTCGATGCTCACCTCCTTTGTTCAATTATCAAGTCTATAATAATAATACGTAGCTACAGGAAAGTTTATCAAAAATATATTCACCCAGTTCCCCTCTCATTAATCAACAGGTAAGTATAATATTTATAGCACTACAACTATAATAATTGAGTTAGAAAGCGGTGAGTTTGTTGAACCAGTTATTACGTGGATCGTTTCGCTCACAAAAAACGTCCGTGGGCCGATCTAACACAATTATTAAGTAGTTATTCGTGACTTCTCAGAAGCTTGCAAAATGTTTGATATAAGTGCTCGATATCTGATCTGATGTTATTAATATATTGGTCGATAGTCTGCTCGCGTTTGGCGGCCATAGTTAAGCGGTTAATGAGATTAAGTGTAAGGCTCCTCGCACATTCGACGCGTTTCACAACAAGATACAAATAGGTACTTTTCCATTTAAGAGAGATGGGAATACCACAGCTAAATGACTACACACGGCGGTGTGTGTTGTGTTACTGTGCGTGAGTACAGGTCTCCAGCGCTCAGTTAGGAATATGTTTTGAAAGAATCGTTTTCCTATCCGAGGGATGCTTCATCATAAAGCCTTGGTGTAAAAAAATGGGTCGGCAACTCGCTATTGCAAACCTTAATAAGCTTCGGTAACTGCTTATCATCATATTTCATCAAAAATATGAGTTAAGCAATATCCCGCAAGACATTATACACGATGAGGAACCTTTACACGTAGGTACCTAAGTATGAAAAATAAAACGTTCGCATAGTGTGTAAGTTCTTTATTCTAATTAGGTTTTTGATTTATGTGAGACTTGATAGAGATAAAAATGATATAAGAAATATTTAGAATTAAATTGTTACTCTACAATGTAAGTAAGTAGGTATGTAGCTAAGTATTAAATTGCTTTTTTATATCAATAACTACAAGCATAGGTACTAACTGCTTACCGCCGGGCGGGCCTGGCGGTAAGTAGTTACCGACGTTACCGTAGTCTATGAATCCTTGCAATACCAAGGCCATTACTCACGCGTTTTCGAGAGCTTAGTGTGCTTTTCATGGAGGTAAGATCTCGGAGGTCTCGTTATATTTTTAGAAAATGGTCTCTTTGCAGACTTAACGATATGAGCCGCTCCGTGAACCATGCCACTGAACGGTGATATCGTTATGGTGCAATAAAGGTGCAATAAATCAATCACTGTAATATTTATGGACACTCTAAACACAAGCTTCGTTGACGCGTGTCAGAAACATCCGCCATCAGCTGTCAGAATCTCTAACACGATCACTTACAGAATACAGGCTACAATAATTGTACTTAGTTTTATAATTCTCTATGTAAGTACATATATTAAATAAATAAAAAAATAAATAAAAACAATAATATGCGCATCACTTGAGAACGGCTCAATCGATTTGGCGAATTTTTATTAAAAAAAATACCCCGAACTAGGAGAGAAATATTTGTTAAATTTTAAAATAGAAAAATATATTTTCTATTGTGTTTTTGTATGAACTTAATATTATAAGCACTTGTGACTCGTTCGTGTTATATTTCATTGTGGAGACTTCATAGAAAGTCCATACAAATACATATAGCTACGGAAAATGTATGCTTATGTTTTTCGTTACAAACAGGTATCTATTGTGACGTTTTATAATTTTTTGGGGGGCAGCATCGGTCGGGTCACCGAGTATTTTATGTGCTACAGAATACCTTATACATAACAAGGTATTCTGTAGCAGTTGTACAATAAAGCAACATTCGCCAATATTGTTGTATTGTTAATCCTTCTACGGGTACAAAAGCAACTGTAAGCTTCGTGTCGCGGAGCACAAGTGCCGGAGTCGCGGACGCTATTGTCAATCTGATAATACTTGGGGAACATTCCCTTTTATGACAACCTATATTTCATGTTTAAACTTAGTACTTACTAACAGAACTGCTACTTTTATAGTTCTACGGGTTAACTGTAACCATTAGATGAAGAAATCACTTCCATAATAGAAAGACAAAAATCCGCCGGTAGCAGTTTCCCACACAAATCGCGTTATTTTAACTCTGGTAACATTTCACGCGCGGCGGTAAAGGAGCACATTAACGACGCGACCATCCGTCTTGCGGCCGCGACTAGTCGCCCGTATTTGGGCCGGTTAGTTGCTTCTATCGATCGCAGTAAATCCTGCTAACGGTCGCCTACGCAATCACTTGTCGCACTATGAATTGTCTGCTTTATTGTAACAGTTCATGGATTTGCAAAGATCTGAAAGATAGGAGAGCGTCGTGTTTAGTCTCTAGGTCATAGGCAACACTGCGACTAGTTAATACACGAAACTACTTCTAGATCTGACATTAACTTGCACCACGGTAGCTGTAGTAGCTCAGCGTTCTGGGAATATGTAAGTAGTTACAATAAGTATATTAAAAATTAGTGAGTCTTCGAGACTTCTTCTGTGTGTAGATAATTTGGAATGTAACTCAAGATAGTGGAAAATAAAGCATTATTTCGTAATTACTTTACGATAGCCCTCCTCATCGATATCGATAACAGCTTATACGTAGGTACATAGTTATGATATTCTACATGGTTTCTGTTTATTTAGCCATAATATTACTTATTTATTACTGCAAGTTTTAGGCAACTCTACGTGCAGTTGAAATGAATAAATAAATATACATTGAAGTACCTATTAAACTAAGGCATTTAGTCTAGCTAGACTTATAGTCGCAAATGTACACAATTCCTTAGCGACCGTTAGCCAGTATTGTTTTATGAGGTGTCTCAGTGAACACTGGTTACAGAGTGCGACCAACATGCGCTGAGCGTCCATTATGTGTCGCGCGATAGTCGCAGCGTGCTGCGTGCTGCGTGCTGCGCGCTGCCTGGCTGCTGGAGGCGAGCGAGTACACGACGCGCTCAATAATGATCCTAACTGAAACGGTTCGCTTCGATATCATCGGACAACAGCACGGCAAATGTTTTGTTAGACATATTGTTAGGACACCTATAGACACGCGATATTAGGTTTATACCTAATATCGCGTGTCTATAGGTAACTGAATTGAAAACAGATATAGTACTTATGTACTATATCTGTTTTCAATTCAGTTTCATTTCCTCAAACATGCCATAAGTGTTGGAGTATTTGTTGGTATCTTGTATTTTTATGAATAGTTATGTAGTTATTAATTTGTATGCCTACTTACTTAAACGATCCTTTATTGCAAAATCGTATTCAAAGATATTTATTAATAACATTTTTATTTATTTAACTTTGTGAAACCAGATTACACGTTTTAGATACATTGAACATAAAATGAGACTTATCAAATAGTGAGCGGGTGAAGTACCTACTGACCTTCTAGATAGGTTTACAATACTTATAACAGAATCGGCAAGATTGTGAACATATAATATGACAATACCTTTAAGTGTCGAAAATACGAAACACGGGAGCCCATTTGTGAACATAACTATAATCTATTGTCGACTGTTCGTTGTTGTCACTAAATAAATCTGATAGTTCCTTGTTTGCTCCAATTTGGCCAAGCTTCAAGTTTGGGCTGCGTGTAGCAAGGTGTGTCGGTAATAGTAGAACGCGGTAACAGATTACTGACAGTTTGCGCGGCGAGCGGCGCCGGCGCAGCGCAGCGCGAACAAGCGCAACTGTCCGCTACCTGTAATGTATCGTCCGCGCTCTGCGTCACTACAGAACAGCCACTTGATATGTAACTAACACTGAATTATGGGATAGATCTGTGCTCAGATATATTTACACTGATCCTTTTAGATAATCTACTTTTTGACACAACTTATTTGTATAATTTATTTTATGTATTAAAATATAACATGACGCATTTTTTACTAAAGGGGCCTTTCAAAATGAAAGAGGTGAATCATATTCATGCCTCGTCAGCTGTTTGTTAGTCCCACTTAGTAAAGAGTAAAATAAGTTTTATTATATCAGACTGTTAATAAGGAAGAACCCAGCTCATACCACTTTACTTGTCCAGAAGTTCAAATCTGGACCTTCGGAACAGCATTGTTGCTTGCGGTGAGTACGTTGCGAATGTACGATAAGGTGCTGGTCATCATCAGCATTCCCACAGCGAATGAGCCTCACTCAGTATTAGCCTACTCAATATTGTGGACGTATTCACATGAACACCACCTGGCTAACGCTCACGCCTGAATATCTTTGATCCCACACCGATACAGTCGACAGTGGACGCTTGATATCATCAACACACAATGCACCACTTGGCAGCCAAACTACTTCTCTAATGTTATTTACTACCATCTGATCGGTGCGCTCCTGACGTCGGAGCTTGCAACATGCGTCAGATGTTCCCGATACGCTCCCGGTACCAGTGTTGTAGTGTCTGCATAATGTCGCCATTGGATGCAGCTAACATATTGGTTTGGAGAGTTGGGGAGCGCTGGCGTAATGATCCAGATGAATGCTATTTATTGCTAAGAGAAACTTGCTTGTGGAGGATTTCATGAAGTGAATGCAGCTTTATTTACACGTTAATGTTATGAATAATGAGTTTTCCGTACGAACGAACGAACGTTAAGCTTAGTAAGTACCTACTTGTGAATGGTTTTGTTCGCAGAAATTCTTAAAATGTTTTTGGTTGTGACCGTGGCGAAAGTCCTTTATTTTAAATAGGCAAGTGGTAATAAAGTAATTGTTTGTAGTGCGCGTTTCCGACTTGTTACGAGTTTCCTCATGAATGTGTTGGTAGGTATTGTCGGCGGTGCTCGTGAGCGAGGAGGTTCACACGCAGCGGCGCGGGCGCACTATAGCACTGTTCTGGTGTTAGCTCGTGAATGGAGAAAGCGTCAAAGTTGTTTGTAATTAACCCAAATATACAAAGAGTTGTTAACATTATTTTCTACAGTTAATGTTAAACGCTGAATAATCGAAATGCAAAATGCTTAGTAATGGTATGTTATTAGTTACATTATGTATTCAGGAAACTAAACAGCGCGAGTATATTTACATAAGCTTAGATTTGTAGTGAAACCGTCGCCTTTGCAACGTTTTCACACACAGCACTACCGTATAATCTTGATTAATATTTTGCCAACAATCTTTTATTACTTAAATGGTAGAATAGAATAAATAAGAAATAAATTATAATTATCTCCACACCTGGGTCCCTGCTGTCTCCCTCGCGCTGCGCTGAGAACTAGTCGAGTTCGTGGTCGGTGCACAATGTGCAGGCGCCAGCCTGTAGCTCACACACAATAGCGTAAGGTGCGATATAAATCTGCACTGTTATCATGGTAATGCAGCGTGGCAGCGTGCGGGCGCGGGTGCGCGGGCGCAGGTGCCGACGTCTCTTTGATACGAATGTAGTGACCATGTCTTATTTAAAAATATGTAATGTTAATAATGCAAAATATTTTGTTTCCCGAAAACATGTACAAAATACTGGTAGCATTGCCATAAGGAATGGCAATGTTGCCAGTTAGGGTGTCAAACTGACGACTTATGATGCATGGCATATCAAAGGGAGTTACTATGGCGGCAAAGACTTACCATCAGGTCTTTTACTATCGTCGTGTACGAAACCATTGGGTTCTAGTATGAGTGGAACGCCACAGGTGACAAGAGCATGATGGACTATATTGGTTGATGGGTTTGGCTAGCCATGACGTGTCCTAGGACAAAACTAGTAACGATAGGGACATTACCGTACCTATCTGCTAAAATAGTATAGAATATTTTTTAATTTACAGTTACTAATATTAAATGATAATCAGACACTTCTAGCTTAGTAAGGATAGAATCTTTTGAGTTACAATTGTGTCCCGTTAAAATGTCGTTGTCATGGTAACCGTAGCGGTATCATAGTAAACAGATTTATGCGTCTAGTTCACACCTCATTCTCATTCAAATGAGTTGTGTGACGAACTTCACGGATCAACACACGTTGAATGCGCCTGCGCCGCCCGCCGGTCAGAGAATACAACAGACTATATATTATTATAGTTCAATATTGTAAGTTTTGTTGTACGAGAAGTGCGTAAAGTCATGTGATTAGTCAGCCAACACAAATAAACACCAAACTTAATACCTGAATTACCTTATTTTTGCACATCGAGTATTTATGTATATTAAGAGAGGTAGGGCACCATACTAGCGAGCAAGCCCGACTGGGGAAGGACCTCCACCTTACAGAAGACCACAGCCAAGTGACTACACACAGCGGTGTAGTTGTGTTCCTGTGTGTGAGTACAGGTCTCCAGCGCTCATTTAGGAATGCGTTTTGAAAGATACGTATTCCTATCCCAGGGCTACTTCCATCTTAAAGCCCTGGTGTAAAAAAATGGGTTGGCAACACGCAAGTGATACCTCTGGTAATGCAAGCGTCTATAGGCTACGGATACTGCTTAACATCAGGTGGGCCGTATGCTTGTTTGCCACCCAAGTAGTATAAAAAAAAAAAAAAATATTATGCAAGCTAACATATTGTTAAGGATGACAAATTATTTATCTGTGTTTCATTAAGTATACATATATCATTAGATATAATGTGCTGCACGTACTTAGCTAATCTTTCGCGTTCTTTCTCCTTAAGTTTGGTCGTCGTAACCGACATCGGCATAGGCTTCCTAGGCTTTCATTGTTTACTTCCATGTGTATTTGTAGGCAATATTATAAGACACCAGTCTCAATAATAATGAATACGGTAAAGTAGGTGATATACGAGTAACACTAGAACTGAACTAATATCCACTATTTATTTTATGACTTATTCAAATAATTTATATTTAAGTATGCAAATATCAAAATTACGACTACAGGTTGACCTTTCACGATTTCCACAAAGAAAACGATCAACTTATGTTTATGGATGACATTTTATCTATCTATACAGTTTTATTATTCGAGTGTTGCAGGTTATTTGTTACACTAATAATAGAATTGTTAATAATTATCAGCATAACCATTGACCCATATACTATAGGTACGTTAGAGAAATGCTGAATAGATACCTGTAAATGTCAGTTATATAGTAGCATGACTGTAGCGGGCCAATGTAAAGTAAGTATATCTGTTATATATTTATTTATTTATTTCTCACTATAAGTGAAATTTACGAGGATAATAAATGATACCTACATGCATGCATTGTATTATACTGGTACGTCACTGGTACTGGGATATACATATGTATCTCTACATATTTATACGTGTTAAACTTATTGGTAACATTTTTATTATTCCATCATGCGTCTTAAGGTTTTTGTTATTAATAAAGAAAGTAATACACCTAAACTGGGACCAAATTTGACCAAATTTGCAAATATTTGATTAATCCTTTATTACTTTCTTTGACGGCAGCATAAGTTGCGAGTTCGATCCCGGGCAGTACCAATGTGAACCACTAAACAAATGATTCGCAATCTGCTAACGGTGAAGGAAAACATCGTGAGGAAACCCACATGTCTTAGAATAAATTCTAAAGACATGTCTGATTCACCAATCCGCAAGGCCAGCGAATGTGAATTAAGGCCTAAATTAAAACCCTCTCTTTCTCTTGATAGAGGAGAGGAGACCCGTGCCCAGCAGTAGGATATATATGGGTTGCTATTATTATTATATAAAATACATAATAACTAATTTTATATCATCAGCATCTGAACCCAAAGACCACAGCATTCGGTATTTAGTTGACCTTATCTATCGACCCAACTTTTTCCATGACTATTTTATACTTAGATAGGTAGTTTGTTTTATGTATTTTATACGATTCACACATCACTAAAGTCGTAATAATCGAATAGGAAATTATAGTTCTAATGATTATTGGTATATCTTATAAAGCCTACGCAACCCGTCCGCCGCCGCCGCCGATGTCACCGGTGCGCGGTGCGCGGTGCTCGATGCGCGGTGACAAAACTGACTATGACAGAATACCGTTAATCGTTTATATGTTTGTGGTTATTTGTGTTCAAATCACCTCGTGTTATGTGATTGTGTTGTCACACTCAATCACCAGTAATCACCACACATTCAATATTTATTTGTGACGTATAATCAGGTGTAAATAACTATTTATACACCGTTATCCCGTGTTAGCCGCGCTCGCGCGCTCGCTCGACTGCGACAAATTACAAATATAATAACATCAATGTCTTATATAATTAAATACACCATATTTGATATTGAGTATAACATTGCGAGTGAATATTCAATTACGTGTGCAACCGCTAATCTATATGATAAAATATGTATTTACTGGTTTAATTAACTGCCTAAGTACCGGTAACGGTTATTGAATATTAAGTAACTAGAGGTCGCCCGCGACTTCGTCCTCGTGGTAATTTGGAGGTAATTAATTATACGGAGGCAGGCAGTTGGCTGTGTTACATCCCCGGGTCTCGGAGATGACGTTGAGCCATCCGGGGCTTCGCTTGATCATCATCACCATGCGACCCTGTGGCCTTCATTATATTATGTCCTGCGTAGTCCCTCTGTAACTATTATTATTGTTACAAGTGTTGTACCAACAACGTACACAACACACGTGCATCCAACAGATTTGTTCGTGTAACGTGCAATATTGCCTCCTACAATATTACTCTAATGGTTTAGAAGATTTAAACCAGGAATGGTGCAGTAAGCGGGCGGCGGGTTAACTACTGATCATTACTCTAGCATGATATATTGTGGGGTTAACTTACTATCGACTGCAGGTCTACAGAAAATCTAGATAACATATAATCTAGATTTTCTGTAGACCCGCAGTCGATGCCGTTCAGTTGCAGATTTGTCATAACGCCCATAATCCTATTGCTAGTACTACAACAAAATAACGACTTGTTGCAGTTGCTCATTTAGTTCTGCCCAGATGAGCGGTCACAGAATCACTTATGCTTACTCTAATTAAATAATGATAAAAAATATCAAATTTTATCACTATTATAAATTTGTTGTTCATTTTATAATTTAAAGCACGTTCATGAGTTAATTAATTACTCTATTTTATAAGGCATGATGTGAAATCTCTCAGGTCCACACGTTTTTGTCCTCATTGAATACGCTCCATTTTCCTCGCCACGTCGCGTCGTTACTATTGGGAGTGGTACCAACATGTAAGTGATTATCTTAATGAGCAGGCCCCAGTGGGTGCTGGTGGACCGAGCTCGTGTGCCTTCCAACTGCACTGATTGATGTATGTGCTCGCGCGCGCACGTCGCTGTCAATTACGCGCACGCGCATCCATCACCGCGGGGACGACCACCGACTGCGCAGGCGCACCACTTGCACGAGGACCCCTTGCGCGCGAAATTTATATACCTACGTTTATTGATGGGATAGAAAGCGGAAATGGGAACACTATCAATCTAACCAATCAACAAGTAACCTGCGTTCATTAGGCATCTCTAGCCACCCTGCCACCGAAGCGATAATTGGAAAACATATACTTTACGCAATAGCAACCTATATATGTCCCACTGCTGGGCACTGGTCACGTGTCCTCTATCAAGAGAGAAAAAATGTTTAGGCTTCATCTTACAGAAGACCAAACGCAAGTAACCACAGGTCTCCAGAGTGCTCATTGAAGATAAATGTTTGTTGTAAATAATGTTTTTTTCTGAGGGTATTTTACCACAAATCCTGGTATTCAATTATGAATAAATTTAGGATCAGTGGCTTACCAGGGGCGTCACGATTGATGCTCCTGGTATTAAAAGTATCTATCTATAGGTTACGGTAACAGAATGCTAACGGGAGGGCTTGCTTGATACCTTGATCGTATATAATGAGAGATAAAACAATTTAAAACACACAGACTTTTTGATTAAATTGTGTTATGATAACGTCAACGACGTAAAAGCTCCAACAATTTTTATAAAAATATTTAAGTTGGTCATTGAAATTATCTTAAGTACCGTCTCAAATCAGCAACCTCATTTCTTTTTGTCGAATATTTTTAACAAATGTTCATACTTTATTGAAATAGGTATTGTGTTTAAGTCGTAATAAGTAAACATACATACTTACGCAGCACAGTTGTTGACACGGATGGTACTAGTAGGTACAACGATGGAAAGCCACTATTGGACTCGCCTTAACAAGTAAAAACTATCTACTGATTATATATTATACATTCCCGGCCTAACTTCATTAAGTTTGACGTTTTTACAATTTGCAAGCGGTCGTGCATGTCATGTGCCCATCACGGGGACCATTCGTCAAACGTCGCACGCGCACGCTGCGCCGCAAAAACATCTCACGCTGCGCGCTAACGTATGCGCGGTGCGCTCTAACCATGCGCGGATAACGAGCGCGATGCGCGATGCCCAGCCAATGAACATAGTTTGCACCATGAGGTGCGAGTGTGAACTCGTATCATTCATTATTACTGAAACGCCATAAGTGTTGCTGCGGTAAGGTGGTCACCCCCGTGTTAGCTATACTTTATAGCCGACATTCACTTTTTCGTTTTATTTATTTTTCTTAAAAAAGATATCTCCCGCATGTTACGGGGGACTTTACAACACACACAATTAACGGACACAAATTACACCCAGACTCGGGACAACCATTTATGAATAATATTTTTTTTTGTCCCGTGTGGGTATAGAACCCGCAACATGCCGCGCAGTGGTAAATGGCGAGGTAACCACTTCAGCCACTGAACCAACCGTGTAGTCACATTGCTCTTTAGTTTTCTGTAATGAGTATCTCGAAAGACTTTGAAACGCATTCGAGTAAACGATCCGTTGTTTATTCAATAAAGGTTATATCTACCGGCACACATCTTCGTTAACATTTGGAAATTCTATCGAAATTACTTGCGTGTTGCCAACCCATATTTTTACACCAAGGTTTTAAGATGGAAGTAACCATGGGATAGGAATACGTTTCTTTCAAAACGCATCCCTAAATGAGTGCTGGAGACCTGTACTCACACACAGAAACACAACTACACCGCTGTGTGTAGTTATTTGGCTGTAGTCTTCTGTAAGGAGGAGGTCCTTCCCCAGTCGGGCTTGCTCGTTAGTATCGTGCACTAACTCTCTGAATAAAGGTTACTTTTATTATATCAATCAATTAATCATGAAGCCTGTTTTAGTCTTGTTGGACAAATTAGCGCCTCAAGTGCCTTCAGCATCCAATCTAGCCTGGCAGTCATCGTTCCACCTGTCCGGGGAACGTTTGATAATAACAAATAAGTAATTTCACATTAATGTCGGTCATGGTATTTATTATAGATATAAATATGTACCGTTAATGATACGACTATATTATATCTAGGTTTAAGTGTTACACTTACCTACTTGCACAAATATAATAATTAACTCACTTTATAGTCAGTCTGGGTTGTAATATACGAGTATATTGTAGCTAGGTAGAGATAGCCAATCACATCGTTTATATTATTAGTACAGAATATCGGGCGACTACATTTGTGTATTAATGTATAATTTGCATTAATTTTACATATACCTAGTTGGTTTGTTATAAGTCTGACATTAATTAGTGATATGTAACGTTGGTATTTGACTAACACTTTTTTTTAAATCTTTATCCTGCTAATATTATAAACGCGAAAGTTTGAAAGTATGGATGGATGGATGTTTGGTACTTTACAATTATAACTCCAAAACAATTTATTATTTTCACTTTTAATTGTTAAAATATGATGACAAGCGAATTGTGATAGTTTTGAAAATGTTCCATAAATTCCATGTAAACTACTGGTTCTCAAAAAATTATGAGTATTGTATGTTATGAGTAACATGGAGGCGGCTGTTAACACGCTACTGTACACCTGACAAACCTCCCTCCCCAGCCCTCTCGCGCCGAGCTCCCCACAGACATATTATTACTTACCACCAAAACTTGTGTATAATTTTATATACTAATATACATACATTACAAATTGTACAACTTACAATTTGTTTTTAAAAGCTCGGGAGGCAATTATGCAAGAGTCAATAATTTAATGTTCATTACATATATAATATACCGCGCAGCTTTGTTTGTGTGCTGTACTGATATGTATAGGTATAAAATATATAATTATTACAGCCAAGTGCGAAATGGGCCTGCTCTCTCTCTCTCTCTCTCTCTCTCACTCTAGCTATGTTAGAGTTCTAAATATAATATACGCAGCGTACAGCAACAGTTACAACAAAATAGGATCTCTGTTTACATCTTTAAATACGGATCCTCAAAATAGTATTTTCTTTATCTCTTACACAACCCATCCTATTTTTTAAAAAGTAATATTACAAATACTCGTAGTACTTATAGGTATATAATGTTTCAGAACTGTCACTGACTCAATGATCACTCACTGCAACTTGTATACAAAAGTTCAAGAGTTCTACTAATATAAAGTGAAACTTAATAGCAGTCTAGCGCGTAGCTGCATGCGTTTAGACCAATCTTTCTCTCTGTGAGCGGTCACAAGCCCAATATTGTTTATACAGAGTGAGTCCTAACAATAGGCTCTGGAGGGAAAGTTACATTAATATTTCTAAAGATTGTAATAACGATAGAAAATGTGTTTTGTAATGTTTTGAATACGTACTAGTGATTTAAACCTGTGACCTTTCGAATAAAGTATATATTTTAATTTAACGAGTGATTTTATATGTGTATTTATTATAAATGACACATTATTTAATATATGAATAACTAAGACACCGTTCAACCTAATTGAATTAATTTGTAAAATATAGTTTCGTTTTAGCATTATTATGTTAATCAATGTTTTTAATATGTTAACAAATCATTATGTATGTTAATATAACACTCATTAAGGTTAAATAGGTAATGAAATAATTAACAACCGTCGTTAACAAACATAGTGTCACTATTTGATTTAATTTATAATTTCCTTCTAACCTTATTTGTTGATTTTATTTGCAAGGCTGATACTTGTAATATCTATAATATAATCGTTTAAATTAATATATACAATTTGTAGAAGAACGATAGATACATAAGTTATATATATAGTTGTATCTACATATTATGATATCGGACACTATTTACTTTGAATAAGTAGATCTTTTATAAACATTGTGTCTTATCAAAATAATTGGTTTATTAACATTTTAATAATATTGCTTATATTACCAATAATTATAATTACTTCAAAACTATAATTATCCTTATGATTGGCTCCACAGCTACCTGTTTGATCACTGACAACGAATTGAATGCGTATAGAAGACTGGTATTTTTCCTCTTAGTGAAATACTTCCGTTACCAGAGCGTGGCGTGCTGTCTCCTTTACTTTACACAGTTTTTATTAATTCAATAACTCAAGCAATTATATTCTTTCTATCACTTTAATGCAGATGATCTTCAAATCATCTGCATCATACCCAATACCTACTGTACCTTCAATAATATGCATCTAAGTACCTACCTATCTAGGTATTTTAGTTGTATTAAACTACTTCTGTTTATAATCACAAAACCATGTCCATTTTAAGTTTGCATGTAAGAAATAGTTTTTAGCGACAGGAACTCCTATTATAAGTAGGTACTACCTAGCTATAAATTTATCATTAGGACAAATTGTAACTTTGTGTATAATAAAAAGGTAGAATCGATCCCTGATAATGGTTTATTAATCAATGTTGAGAGGTGTTCAAACTGAACACTTATATTTATGGTAGTTGTATAATACATTAACTGATGGCTTCATTACACCCGACCAAGTGAGCAGCACGCATCACGAGCCACGACCGCCACCATAACAGGCGACAGGCGACACATCTCACTCAACAACCTGATACCTACTTCATTGGGTATCATTTATACATTACTTTTCATAATCAACTCTTTTATCTGCCACGTAACGAATAAATAATAAACTACTTAAAAATAATTAAATACAACAGCTATCAAGTGTATGTCTCACTGCCAAATTCAAAGTGACATGTTTAATTACGTTATCATAACAACGTACACTCGGTCGATGGACGCGAGAGACTCGCGAGCGCTCGAGCGACGGGAGACGTGGAGTTCTCATGGGATATTATAGTGGTGACGTCACACGAGTCGACGACATGTAGACACCAGTGCTCCGAAGAATTAACCAATTAACAACAATTAAATACTGCGGTCCATTGCCCGCAACACACCGACCAACCTATACTCGTACATACCTACCTACCTACCAGCTATACATAGGTACATATTATATTATGCACTTTATAGCTTTAATTATAAAGCTGATATTAGTGAGTAAAGTCGGAAGAGTGGTTGTCATGCTAAAGCACGTAATGGTACAGACAAATCGGGATAGAAGCGTTAAATGAGATAATATTAGAGGCGGGTCAGTTTTTGTGTCCGGAGGCTGTAGTGATGTGACTACGACTGCTCTACTGCTCTCCGCAGTGGCTCCGTTATTATAAATAAATGTTAATTCGTTAAATTGCCTCCTGTCATGTTTATGTTTTATTGTGAATTGGAATCGATACTTATTTCCTGTTCGGTAAAAGTTTCGTAAAATGTAGAGATCAAAATTATAATTAAATTGATGTTCTACTAAGAAATCATATTTATGTGTCGGAACGACGAGATGTGAATTCCGATTGTTTTACATTATTAATTAACACAAATTGAAGCATAATAATATATAGATTTGGACATGTTTGGCCTAATGCGGACATTTATTTATTTTAATTAGGATAAGTTACTCTATTGTATTGGGTTAACACCTGTAAAAATAGACGTAAGAGTGGAAAAATAAATAAATAAATAATAAAATTTCATTTACTAGTCTAAGACTTAATTTAGACTAAATACATGTTACTTATGAACATCATAAAAACAAATGCTAGCATTTCTTTGCCTACTTTGGTTCAGTGTCTAAGTGTCAGTCCTAAATAAGACATATATAAGTATTTCTAACTCCGAACAGGTACTGCTCGTGTTCTATTACCTAAACTAGCGCTGTTAATACTGCGGTACCTGGCTCATCACTATGTTTCAACCAATTTTATAGATTTGCTTACTTTACATAACCAACGGTACACTATGCAATTAACTGCGCCTTTCAGTGAAACATTGTATATTTTAAAGTGAAATGCCACAAGTTGTACGAGCCCTAGGTGACAGTGCGTAACGTGATGTATGTGGAGCGTGGCCAGTCACCGTCCCGCGTCCGATTGACTCTTACGAGCTGTACGGAACGACAACATTGAATTATTTACTATGCGTAGGTACTTGTTTTACATACTCTCTATACGGACGAATGCCATACGTTACTCAGGTGATTTGAGTTACATTTTGATAGTAAACAAAATAGCTACACAAATCTCGCTTCCAGCTTCAGAATTAGATCACCTCGATGGTGTCATCATCGTGTGTCATGGAGACACCAGCCGAAATAATGAGTTCAATCTCGATGGCTGGTGCTGTGGCTGCTGAAGATGTTGTTTAGTGATTTAGGCAACATATTTTTAACAATAATATACTTCACTATAACGGGTCAGTTAAATTTTGCTATTGTGTCCGTGTGGTGACGGATTAAGAATACAAATGTTTCCATCCCGAAGGGTGTCGTAAGAGTCGACTAAGGGAGTAAGTCAGGCAGACAATATCCACTGCTAGAGAGGGAAAACTCGAAACAAAACCCTATACCAACCCGTCTGGCCAGCGTGGTATAGTAGGCTAATATCCCTCCAAATGTATGGAGGAGACCCGTGCCCAGTAGTGGGACGTTTATGGGTTGAGATGATGATTGATAAATTTTGCTAAACGTGTTATTGACGATTTGGTTAATATTTTGAATTAAAATGCACAAAATTTCTTCCAAGATACATGACATATTTATTTATACTTATTTAATACATAATGCATTACTTAGATTTTTTTGACAAATGATACAGGTTGTCCCTGTGGCACACACACACACACACACACACGAGTGCACAAGGAGTACTTTGTTAATTAAATTAATACTTTTGATTGTGGAGGTACATCACTACGGTCCAAATAGTAGCACGGTAGCGTCAAGTCATGCGCGGTAATGGCGGCCCGAATTAATCGCCTCTGACCCGCACACCTCCCGCACCTGCCCCGCACACCCGCCGCACACCCGCCGCACACCTACCGGCTACCGACTCCACCAAGATTACTGGCAATTATAGCTCTACCACTGGCTTTGTACAGTTTTTGTTCACCATTGTTGAATAAATTAATTTTAGGTACGATTCATTTGATAGTCATGCTCTTTATAAATGTGGTTGTGCGGCAAAAAGGTTGAATTAACGCTCAGCGGGTGAATTAGACGCGAGAACTGGTCATTTTGGGCATTTAATGACGGACAGAAACGACGTCAAGGAGGCAACGACATGCTCTGAAGTTTGTGAAGACTACGTAGTCATCGTTAAAGATCCCTTTCTGAGTCAGTCAAAATTTTTCGAATACAAAAAATGCAAAGCAACCTGCAATGACAACATAGATCAAACGAGGGTTAGTTGTAAACTACTTCGATAATGTGATCATGAATAAAAAATGATGTCTTAGAAATAACCTCAAACATGCCGTACCGTAAGATTCCAGAGGAATTTCTTACCACGTACGATTAGGCTGTGGTGCTCCCTGCCGAGGTTTTCCTCAAAGACTATAGCATGGGGTTCTTCAAGAAGGGAGTTATAAGGTTTTTAAAGGGTCGGCAACGCGTGAGTGACACCCCTGGTATTGCAAACGTCCATAGGCTACGGTAATTGCTTACTATCAGGCGGACCGTATGGTTGTTTGCCACCTTGTTAGTATAAAAAAAGTAACAAATATTACTTCTAGCACATTTAAATGTTCGCTAACCATCTCTTAGTAGCACATGAAGCCACACCTATAGTATTACTTTAGTAATGAACGTACGGAGAAAAGAGCACGATACAAATATTGCGATATTATATGCGGTTTTCACAATAATAATATTGATTACGAAATACATAAATGTAACATCAGAGGTTAATTAAATAAATAACAAGTGTATAGTATTAATAAACAAGTTTCGCAAGTTGTGTTGTCTTTACGTTATATGTGTTATGTATGTATGTATTAACATAATAATGTCGTTCATACTGAGCGTGTGCGACATGCGACATTATGTGTTTTACATCTTTTATGTTACATTTACATAATTATGTCATATCTACTTATTGATCCAGATATATTCTTATATAGACTATTTTTGTAGCCTACGATGATATTCTGTGTTGTTGTGTATAAGAGTCCAACTATTATTTAAATATTTTTTGAATTATCGCTTTTAAAAGTGAACTGTGACTTTTGATTAAACATCTAGTAACAGTACACACAATAATTATAATACGCTACACGAACAAACACAACACTACTATTAATACAGTCTCTTGTAGGGTGAAGATGGACTGCCTCAGGCGAGGTATTCCCTTTGAGCGAAAAATCTGGTCACCCCTGGTGTTGCAAACGTCCATAGGCTACGGTAACTGCTTACCATCAGGCGGGCCGTATGCTTGTTTGCCACCTTGGTAGTATAAAAAAAATAAAAAAAACTTGCGGTGCTGCTTATTTACTCTCTCTCTCTCTCTTATTCTGAGTTTCTAGCTAGTTTTTCTGATGGTTCTTAATAGTCAGCGAAATGAATAAATGAATTTAAGTACCTATCTTTCTTTTTGTGTTTTCAACAGGACGCAACATTTCATCGTGAGTCAGTGAACGAGATCTAGATGTGATGTAACAGTATTGGCTCGTTATAGATGTAACTGATGTTTAACGTAAACCATATGCGCCTGCGCAATCTGCACAGTTATAACATCTAAGGGTATCTGTAAACTAGTATCGTTATCGTGTAAGTGATACCTGACGAAATCTATAGTAATATTATAAAGCTGAAGAGTTTGTTTGGTTGAACGCGCTAATCTCAGAAAGTACTGGTTCGATTTAAAAAAATATCCAAGAAGACTATATGCTATATAACATCACGCTTTGATCAATAGGAGCGGAGCAGTAGTGAGATATGTTGCAAAATCGGGGAAAATATTCCAAATTACCACGCGGACGAGGTCGCGGGCGACCCCTAGTAATATTATAAAGCTTAAGAGTTTGTTTGGTTGAACGTTCAAATCTCACAAAGAACTGGTTCGATGACAAATAATCTTTATCGTTGAATAGTACATTTATCCAGGAAGGATATAGGCTATATAACATCACGCTATGATCAATAAGAGCGGAGCAGTAGTGAGATATGTTGCAAAATCGGGGAAATAATCGTTCCAAATAAACACGCGGACGAAGTCGCGGGCGACCCCTAGTAGTTTATAATATACACACGTGATTACTTTACAATTATTATAGATGCAGGCTTGTAGCCAACCAGACAAGAAGTAGGTACAGATATGAGGGTCCAATCGAATCTTACAATACAAACAACAAAAACAAAAAGTACACGTTACTAGTAGCACTAAGCTATCACAAGTAATACTTGTATGTTTCAACAATGGTACTAATTATCTAAGTGTAGAGATAATGTAGCATGTTGTCATTGATGCGTGTTGTCGTCTCGTGTGTTCACCACCTAACAGCTGCGGTGTCGCAACAGTCGCGAGCGCATGTGGGCCGCGCATGCGCAGTACGCGCCGGACAATGATTTGTGCAAATTATACAGCGGCCCGTTGCTGTGCCCTGTTTATGCTCCACCTAGAGACGGATTCCACATTCTTATGAAATTGCACACAATTCTGATCTAGGTAAGGAATTTCATATTTTACATTGGTTCACATCACAGTTGTATGTATGTATGAACACCATACACACGTACGCGTCCATACAAACAACTCTATCTATCTTGTCGGGTCTTCAACTAATTGATACGGTGAATCGAAACGGAAATGAAACAAAGGAGGCGGTACTCAATACATATAAACTATAAATAAAAGCTATATACTATTAGGTATGCATACAAGTCTACCGATCGTAATTAACATGTCTACTAACTCTAGTATTAGCGAACAAAGCTTATTTAAATACTTCCTGTACGAGTTTTTGTTCGACTTAATCTCTAGTACCTTTTTAACGGTCTCTAAGACGCAGAGACATAATACATTCACGTGATCGTAATATTTCATAATGTTCAGTGTAAAGCTAGAGTACACAATAATGAATATAATCCGATGCCATTACACAGCGCAGCGTTACAATACAGTGTTGTGAGCTCAACGCACAACGCTCAGAGTTCAACGTGTCGGCGTCGTCGGGTCACTGTCAACTAATTCAATAAACTAAGTCTTATAAATACGTTGACAAATCACCCCGTGGTGTGTGTCACGCACACAATAGTGTCGAGTACACACTGTCGCAGTCAAGTGGGCGGCTCCACACATACGAGTACGTGGAGGCTTACTCACATGATCTCACTAAAAGTACCTACGCGTCACTGTGTTATAGTCCCACCATCTAATCACATAATATCCAGGGGCTGGCAGATGTAGACTATAGACATCGGCAACGCCAGGGACAGCCGAACCTTTACCTACCGTGAAAAGTCAAACCAGTGCTTTTTAACCATTATTTTTTTAAATGTATGTTCATCGATATCTCCCCCATTTGTAGACCGATTCTCAAAATTCGTTCTTTCTTGAGGTGGTCCTATTGGCATCAAGTCAGGATTTGATGATGGAATCCCAGGGCAATGAGGGCAACTCTCAAATTACTTTTATTTTATCACTTAAAATAGAAAGAAAAAAACTACACTGACTTCAAAAAGCTAAAAATAACCGAATAATATAATTGAAGTCGGTGCCAAGCTGCATTTTAGATAACAAGATAACCCTAACACCGACTTCAATAATTTCTTACGTGCTACAAGCTCGTCGAATAGTTATTATTTTTATAAATGTTTAAGTAACTATTCCACTGTTGGGCAATAGCGTCATTGTATAACTTATGAATTCTAGACTAAATTAGAATTATCCAGTTTATATTTGTTATAATATTTGACTGCCTCGGTGGTCCAGTGGGTGCAGAATGCGCCTGCTGTGCACGAGGTTGTGGGTTCGATTCCCACACAGGGACAAAACTTTGTGTGACCCACAAAGAGTTGTTCTGAGTCTGGGTGTGATTTGTGTCCGTTGATTGTATGTTTGTAAAGTCCCCCGCGACACAGAGCTTGTTCTCTAGTGCGGGAGTTGTTTTTAAAAAAAAAAAAAAAAAAAAATATTATGACAAATATAACACACACGACTATATAGTCGTTGTACGGTTAACTGTCAAATTGTTTGTAATTAATATCAATTAGGGTAAGATTGTACCAGTATTTAGGTCGACGTTTTATTTCTATTTTACAACTTGTTGTAAATGTAACTCAGCCACATCGAGTAGGTACCTACTCGTATATGACAGGCGTGGGTGTAATACAACTATATACTCAACAATAACTAATTATACGTATATAATGAACCTCACCGACATCACGGCGTTATAAATAACTATAAAAATGTACTTAAATTCAATCATTATTTAGGCTACTTTTTTAAATAATATCCCACGTTAGAGATTGTTGGCGTGTTATAAGAAGACAAAATTATTGGTCCCAATTTGAGATTACACGTTTTATGGTACGTTGCACGATTACGTTATTAATGCGTGACAGGACTTAATATTGTACCATTGCAATGCCTTTTTATTTTCACTAAATAACATTTGTTTACGACTTGCAAATTCGTTTGGCAAAATTTAGAACGTTTGAATTTCAATCTCACCTCTCCCATCTTCATCTCTCCCTTTTCAATCTCATAAATCAATATTGATTGTAGATATTATTTTTCTATGGATTGTATGGTAAACATTTTATAATTATGTTTATTGTTGTATGTACATTTTGGTTATATGAATAATTTATTAGTACAAAGGTATAAATTTTGATAGCCATTGTCTCATTACCAAACTTTTGAATAGTTTTTTCTTGGATGATCATTTTATAGCATTTTTTTTCCTTAATAAAAGACAACTCCTGCACTAGAGAATAAGCTCTGTACCGCGGGGGACTTTACAAACATACAATTAACGAACACAAATGACACCCAGACTCAGAAACACTCTTTGTGGGTCACACAAAGTTTTGTCCTGTGTGGGAATCGAATCCACAACCACCACGGCAGTCTAAATTTATACCCATGGTGTTAAGTCTTAAAGTGTATCAGTTATAGTGTAGGTGCATAGCTAGCGTAGGCGTGACTAGTATAGTACCGAGAGTCGACGCTCGACGCTCTATCATTACTGTTATGAGGTCGCGTTATGTCGACTAATCACCAGTCATAATTGGCGCTCTGCACATAACTCCGCTCCACATACAGACACTTTACACCGCGTCAGTGACATTCACTCTCGAAACAATAACTGTATCAAAAGGATTTATGCACCGTTTATCTATTCAATAACTGAGTTATAGAGATTGATTGTTGTACTTACAGTTAGTATATAGAGCACAGTGTTAGTATTAGAGAACCAACAAACATATTAACTATCACTAATAACTGTGCAACATGGTGAAGTCGTTTAAGAGGCCGCCGCCAATTAACTCTGCGCGACGTATTGCGGATTTGATTCTCGCAGGAAAATATACATTTTGCGTGATTCACAGAACTTGTTGTGCCGAGTATGTGTCGTGTAGTTTGTATTTGATATTTTTATAAATCATTTGGAAACGATCTATTTATACCGGGATCATTTCGTTTGTTGTTGTTGTTTCGATGTTTTATTTTACTTTGTTTTTGTTTAAATTAATGAAATTATACGTATTTTTGTATTTATGTTTCTGAACAATAATGAATGTGAATAAAAATAAATAAATAAAAATACATAATGTAATACGGAAATTAATTACTAATTGAAAAAAAAAACATTATCACACTTTTTTAAGGTTTGATCATGGACCTCGGTTCACGGACTCGGTTTTAGTTTGAGTTTGGTACACGGGAGCTATTTTCATGATCTCGTGTGAGGATCATTTTAAGATGTCAGTAGCAGAAGAGTGACGTAACCTCAACATTCGTCATCAACTTTATGTTAATTTTACATTTTACGATACACAACTACATGTAATTGGTTTCTAATTTAAGATGGCTACCGGCCCATTATACTTAAATGTAATGTCGTCAAAAGAAATAAAATATAAAACTATTCATCGCATACTTCTCACGGTCACATCTCACAGGTACCTTGGTAAGGCGCGTATTCGCGTGGGTGGGCCCCGGGCGCGGGCGGCGCGGGGCCCGGCGGGGGCCGCTCCACCCGACACTTTTCATCCCTATGTGTGCCAGTGTGTGTATCATTTCTGTATGTTTGTCTGTGTACGGTTTTATTATCTCATTAGAGTGACGAATGTCTTCATGAAGTGTCGGGCCCCCGAGACATCGTTCATTACCAACTAATGGCTTTAATAAAACCCTATATTGTCACCTACTAACATAATGCGAAATAAATGACTTGGTGACTCCTTCATAATACAAGTCATGTTGCTTCAAGCTCAGTGTTCTCTTATTGTGAACTGAGTGGTCGATGTAAGGTTAAATAATCGTTATGTTTTATGAGTGGTGCGGCTCGTTGTAGTCGGACCATTACAGGGTTGCCTGGAGGCGCGGGCGGCGCGCTATGTCCGTCGTGCGCCTGCGCGTGAGCAGGTGCCTCCCTCGGGGGCTGCCACCGCGCATTCGCAGATAACATCGATACACTCAGCATAAACGCGTTATTACCACTTACGCCATTGTTTATCGATAACTACCTCTTAGTACTCCATAATTTAAACAAAGTATGTCTCGGGGCTCATTGCAATCGTCAGCTACCAACATTATTTGTATTCCCCGAGCGATCGCAACCGCCCTGCGCCCGCAGTAATCTCACCATCGCAACGATTTAAATTAATAGCGTATTAACTGGGAATCGATTATCGATAACACATTATCGCCATACAGTAGATTTTATTCACCCATAAAATAGGAATTTAAACTATAAACGCTGGGAATTGATTAATAATTCTAAAAAACCGCTACCGAGTTCATTAATCTGTGTTGTAAATGTAACGCGCTCATTGTAATTTTAATTAAATTCTTGTCCAGATAAGTCGCATGCCTCGCACGGGAACTGTCCGCGCCGCGCCGCCGCCGCACCGCCCCCGCACCGCGGACGCCCCGCTGCCTGCTGCCGCGGCTGCGCTCTACTAACATCGAACAGGTGAGTCAATTAGATTATTATATACTAGGTATTTATATTACATAGGTCTCATAGTTCATATTTATGGTACGTATTGTGTTATAATGGGCTGTATAAATAAATAGCTCACGTCGATATTGAGTGATGGTGAGATTCAATACCGCACGTCTCGCTATCCCATTTCTCACATAGCATGGGTACTGTGTCGACGTTTGGCATTTGAGATTAATAAAAATGATTAAATCAATCTTCAATCAATTCGATAATTGAGTGAACTAGGCTCTAGATTATTCAATCGATATTGCACATCTGCAAGGTCTGCCCAAGATAAACGTTTATAATCGAACAACTTACTGTAGAAGTATCGTCATTACTCATTACCAGCGATCTGCGCCGGAGTTATAGTAATATGTTTATTAAACAAGAGTTTAGTTTTAACAAGGTTCATCTAGAGCCCAAATTTGTTAGAGGTTTTGCAGGTTGATCGGTCATTATTCTATTATTATTATTATAAGATAGGTGAATTATCTGTTGGACACACAGAGCTACACAAATATGAAATGATGTCTGCTATTTGCCAACTCAATGTGTTTTATAAAACGTTTACGTTACACAACGTGCAGATCATGATTCAAATAAATTGCTGCGCCAAAAGCGGTATAATTTGCGTGTGCTAGATAGCCAGTGTTGGTCGGTTCACACGCTCACGTGACGCAGCCGCCACGCCGCGCCGCCGCAGGGCAGTCGTCTGCACATCCATCATATCGACACGCCCGACACCAAATGGAGCGATTTGTTCGCGCGCACCGAACACCGCACACCGCGCACACACCGATTGTGTAACTGTCACTATGACTACAATACATACAGACTAGTACATTTATAAGTAATTATGTATATGTATATGTGCGTCTGTCAATGTATACAACAATGTATACCAGCGGCAAGCCGCTGTGGTCCCGTGCTCCCCCTTAACAACTAACATTTTTAGTTTGACTTTTGGAATTTCTGTTTAATAAAACCAGTCCCGCTTTTAGTCTCTCGAGGATATCTTCAAGGGACCTGCAACGAAAATAAACAAATTTTGTACAATCGGTAAAAATACTTGAGTATTCAAGGTCCTAGTATAGTAACTTAGATGAGTTGGATCTTTTAAGTTAAGATTATAAAAACCCTTTAGGGTATTTTAAGTATAGGTAATTGTTAAAATTCTTAAATTGTTTATATCGTTTGTTACCAAACAAACTGAATGAACTAAACAGATAAATGTGATACTAAAATGTAGTGTTGGTTTGGTTTGCTAGAGTTAGTACAACTTACAATATTACATTGTGTATGTGGGGGTTGATATGATGTTGTTGTTTAATTCAATGATACACATATTTAAATATATAAAACTTTTACTGGTACCAGATTTGACAAATAATTACAATATATATATCGACCTAACTACATGATTGCGGGGAGACGACTGCTGCGCCACGCTAACCATCGTGCGCTTGTACACAATACTAATGCGTCAGCAGTCTGTCCCCGACAAGTACATTTATCGTGTCGCCACATGTACAACATTAGAATGCGAATCAGTGATGTTTATAGCGATGCCCGCAATTACAAAATGTCAGTCCACAGTTCTACTCTACAGATAGTTGTTATTTGATTACAAACTAGTTACCATAGCACTAACGGTTATAATTTATTCGGCAAGTGGTCGGATAACATCGAGACCGTTCGCACTAATGCGAGAACACATAAATCTTCACGTCGATGCCAAAATATTGAAACCGTTCATTTCTTTTTACGAAATAAAAGCAGCTCGTTTTAATCAATATTATACCGGTTCATTATAGAATGTAAGCACTTTATTAAGTGTTGCCTCTGGTGTACGATAGATGCTACCGACATAATATATCTCTTAAAATAATTTGTGTATAACATTATGGAGGTAGACTTATTTGTACACCAAATAGGAGTTGTAGGAAGTGAGCATATAATGTTTGAAATGTTTTATTTAATAATAATATTCGTCAATATTAAAAATAAGTGTAATAGCCCTGTCGGAACAAGATCCATGGCAGTTCGATGCATTGTCACAATTCAACACTTACTTACCGACGATCAGGCGACATATTTTTTTGAAGCATTTGAGTGTCCTTAAGAATTTTCACTGGGTAGGTGCTACGATAGGCAATAGGTAGGCAGTGTTCAGTTTAAGTAATATAAAATTAAGCAGCAGATTAGTATAGGTGTATGGTAGGTACTGCGGTGGAGATGAAATGCATGAACTTTGCAATGAGCCGAAATAAATGAGTTATTAATTAATATTTTTTAGTTAGATTAATAAGTTTTAAGTATGTTAGTATTACAATTATACTGATCGTAAGGTGTGAGATATTTAGTGGCGGATGTAGACGGGCTGCGAATCTCCGCATGTAAGAGCCAACGACCACGAGTGAAGGGTCACCAGTGAGGTTATGTTTTATGATCACTTTACATACAGCGATAACTAAACGTCGTTTAGCACGAGAGGTCGCTCGCGTCGGTGTGAACTATCTATTAATTACGTGGACGTGCGCATGCGCAGGTGTGTCAACACTCTACACAGACGACCCACGCCCACGCCCACGCGCTCCCTGCGCATCTGGCACTCACCACCCGGCTACATATTAAAGGGATAACAACTAAACTTCCCTGTGCTGACGTACATATTACTATATCAGTACATTCAGTACATAAATTGCTCCAATACAATTGTTTGACATGCGTAAGGTTTTTTCGCTGCAGTGTTATCACTTTTTGCTCGTGTAATTCTCCTACTTAATATAAGAAGAACTGGCCACAGATTCTTGCCAGTTCCTCTTGAGTCCCTGCCCTAGGCAGCCAATTTGCTGTAGGCAATAAAATCTTTCTTTATCTTTCTTTATTTTAAAAAGACAACTCCCGCACTAGAGAACAAGCTCTGTGTCGCGGGGGACTTTACAAACATACAATTAACGGACACAAATTACACCCAGACCAAGAACAACTCTTTGTGGGCTACACAAAGTTTTGTCCTGTGTGGGAATCGAACCCACAACCTCGTGCACAGCAGGCGCATACTGCGACCACTGGGCCACCAAGGCAGTCAAATGCTGGTCTTGGTTCATTTTTGACATTCATAAGTATTATGTATTTTGATCTAAATGAATAAATAAGTTTGTGTTAGAGAATGCGTTTAAATACAATTAACACACATATTGTTATGAGAGTTAAATATAACAGACCCCTAAATGTTATGTGTCGTGCATAACTAATTACAGAACCTGGCTCCGATAGAAAGGATAAATAGTATAAAAATAAGTAAGCTATAAAAAGGCCCACGCTCGTGGTACACTCGAGCTCTCCCATCATTGAGAAATTCTCTACGTAACGTCGATAACCTCGGCAACAACCGGCGCAGGCGCAGGCGTAGCTTATACCTTGTGCTATAGGTTGTAGCGCAGGCTGTATCGTTACCGACGGTACTGCCGCATTTTTGTAATCAAGCGCACTCACTGTGATGTGCCGCACCGCCATTGTTCCGAACATCTGCGGAGACATTAAGTTGAGTAGTAGACTGTCTTTTTTAAATTTGTTTATAACGTATTATCAACATTTTAAAGACATCTATATGGATCGTTGTATAGCTCAGCGCCAATATGCGCTAAATATGTACGAATACCTAATATTATGATCATAATTCAGGGAAAATATTAATTTACATAATATGGGAACAAAACTAAACGCGGCATAAAAGTATTGCAACATGTGACCCGTGCACGTTGAGTCGCCACCAATGTGTTTAATAGAATAAATAATTGAATAATGTATTAAATGAATAATAATGTTCAATGAAATCAATCGTCGACGATCTTACCACTTATTAGTACGTAGATGTATCTAAACTTTCTACTAATATTATAAACGCGAAAGTTTGTAAGTAAGGATGGAAGGATGGATGGATGTTTGTTACTCTTTCATTTTATTTATTTTATTTTATTTAGGAAACAAACAGTCACATACAAAATAGATAACATAGTACAGGTATTCTTAAAGACTTAGAGTTCCATTATAGACATAAAAATAAACAAGAACAGCAAAAGTAAGTTAACAAAAAAGAAAAGCTATAGTATTAACAAATAACATGCTATGAATCTAATACAAACATGACTTAGACTATAACCAAAAACACAAATAAGTTAGCTTAAGTAATTAATTTTACTATTTAATTTTTTCTTATAATTAGTTAAAGAATTTGTAAACATATCCAAATCGTTGTATTCTTTATTATAACATTTTACACTACGTCTGAGGAAGCCATTACTGGTATAGACTGTCTTATAGAAGGGTACACAGAAAAGATGTTGCTGACGAGAACCGGTCCGTGGTATTCTAAGAGTAATTTTTTCTAAAATAGGAGGGGAATCGATCAAATTATTCAGAATTTTATATAAGAACACTTGGTCGAATATCTTTCTTCGGTCAACAAGAGTTGTTAAAGAATGTTGAGATAACGAATTTTCATAAGAAATTTGCTCATGGTTCCCACGAAAGTCCAAAGCTTTAACAAATTTCTTTTGTATTCTTTCTATGCTTGCAATATGACAAGCGTAGAAAGGACTCCAAATAATGCAAGCAAAATCCAAGATTGATCGAACATAGGAAAAAAATAAAACTTTTAATGTGCAGGTCTGTTTGAATGGTTTAGAGATCCTAAGAATAAATCCGAGTTGACGGAAAGCTTTACGAACCACGTGATCAACGTGTAAATTATACGAAAGACTGGAATCCATGATTATTCCAAGGTCACGTATTGACGTGACCCTGTTTAAAGATACATTATTCAATTTATAATCAAATATTATGGGGTTGCGGTTACGGGTATAAGAGATAATGGAACATTTATCGAGATTCAAATAAAGTTGATTAGCTATACAAAAGTCAGCCATTCGATCAAGATCTGACTGCAGTTGTAAACAATCATCTGTACCTTTCACAATTTTGAAAAACTTAGCGTCATCAGCATAAAGTAAATAGTTCGAAGCATGTATGGACTTTCCTATGTTATTTATGTAAATGATAAAGAGCAATGGGCCTAAATGTGATCCCTGAGGAATTCCCGAAGGAATTTCTAGGAACCTTGAAACGTAACCTTTAATTGAAACAGCTTGGGAACGATTTCTAACGTATGAATTGACCCAGCGCAATAAATCCCCGTGAATCCCAATAGCCCAAAGCTTCTCTATGAGCAAATCGTGATTTATTTTATCGAATGCTTTTGAAAAATCGGAATACACTACATCAACTTGCATCCTATTATCCATAGCATTTACTAGAAAGTCAGAGAATACAAGCATATTCGTTTCTACCGAGCGACCACTAAAAAACCCATGCTGACTGTCGCTGATATGATTTTTTACTGTATATGATATAACATTAGTCACGATTTTCTCTAATATTTTACCAAACAAATTCGTTTTAGATATAGGCCGATATTGCGACACATCATCTTTTTTATCATTTTTTGGAATAGGGGTAATAAGAGCTTGTTTCCATATTGTTGGAAATTCGCCCATGGTTAAAGATTTGTGATATATAATAGTTAGAGGCAAACTCAATTCATCAGCACAGTTACGAATAAATATAGGGTGTATCCCATCATAGCCGGCACCCTTGTTGGTGTCAATATTTTTAAGCTCTTTTCGAACTGATTCGATGGAAACTGTAACTGAACTAAGATCAATAGGCGAGTCAGTTGAAGGACAATCAGTATCGAAATTAATATAACGAGGCGGAGATTTAACAAAAACCGAATTAAAATATTCATTAAATAAGTTACAAGTGTCCTCGCCAGAATTTGTAATACGTTCACGCAATCGCACCGTTTGGGGTATGTGACTAGTAGGTAATTTTGATTTTACAAAGGACCAAAATAGTTTAGGGCACTTTTTAATTCTTTCCTCACTCAACCTTATAAAATTATTGTAATTGGTAGTTTGAAGTCTAGATTCCCGTTTCCGAAGCATTGAAAAGGTTTGATAATCTAAAGGATTGCCATACCGTTTCCATTTGGAATGATACTTCCTTTTTTCTTTAGATAACTTAATTAATGGGATTGTGTACCAGGGGGGATAACGTGCGGTCGCTACTGTTCTGCGGAGGGGAATATTTTCATTAATTAAATCATTAATTATTTCGTAAAAAGATTGTACCATGGAATCAATATTTTTATATATCAATAACCTGGAGTGCCACTCAATAGATAATAATTTAGCTTTTATGATATCATAATCACCTGCGTGAAATAATCTTCTGTAAATTGTATTAGAAGGCAGTGGTATAAGTTGTTCTAGTCGTACATCAATGGATAAAGGTTTATGATGTAGGTCCTCTGTAGCAACAGGGTCACAACAAGTCGTGACCACACATGGTTTGTTGCAGAATATTAAATCTAATAACCTATTATTCACATTAAAGGAAGAATTAAATTGTTTTAAATTAGAGAAGCTCATAAAATCTGAAGTGATTTGTGCAAGTTTATTACTATTTGAAGTTAATATCATAGAATCAGATATATTATCATAGGACCAATCACCATGTGTTATATTGAAGTCACCTGTCACTAGAAATATGTCATTCGGGTATTGATCCATTAATTTATTAATAAATTCAAAAGTTGAGTTTATCTCAGCCTCGTGCCTATCGCTATGCGGTATATACACACAGAATATATGTATAAACGCTGGGGTCAGAGTAGGGACGCAGGTAGCCGGCCGCGCACGCGGCGGCGCCGGCAGCGGAATACTTACCCATAGATATTCTGTAGGTACGGAGATATCGCATCCATCACGCAAACTAGGGTTCAGGTCTCGACGTATAGCCACTATGACTCCACCTCCCCTATTCATACCCGTCACATTCACATCCCTATCGCGTCTAAACACAATATACCTATTATCAAAGTACTCGGCACTATGAAAACAATCGTTAAGCCACGACTCAGTTATACAATATATATCATAATTATTAAGAAGAATTTGCCTTGAAAACGTATGTGATTTAGTTCGAAGTCCCCTCACATTTTGATAATACGCGGTTATTTTACTAGAGAATGGAATATATATATACTATATTGTTAATTAAAACTTTATAATAAGACCACACAGTCGCTCGCCCATCTTTTAATATTATTATGTAATTGTACAACGAAACAATATACCGTTGACAAAAATTATAAATACCCACAACGACTTTATCAGACGAAAAAATATACATTGAAAATATGTTTACAAAATTATTTTTAAAGTGTAATAACAAAGTATGAATTAACAGAAAGACAAATATAAATAAAATGATGAAAAATAGTCACTTTATGTAAGTTAGGTCCTTTTCACTAGAAATGCGAACAATTTTAGAGGAATCTGATTTTCGTATAAATATTTTGCTATCACGGACCCATAGATATGTATAGTTATGTTGTTGTTTCAATTCTCGTGCACGTTTAAGTAAAAGTTTATTAGCGGGAGTAAGATGATCACTTATGTAGATATTCATGGCGGGGCCGGTTAATCCGATATCGGCGGTGTTGACACCGCGCCGTGCTCGCACCGCAGCCAACAGCTGATCCTTGTTACGTTGCCTTGTGTAACGCACAATAATTGCCGGCGGTCGGGGGGTATGTGAAGCATTTTTTTGCTCAAAGCGACGAACACGATGAATACCGTTGATATCACTTGCTTCTAATGACAAACCCACTTTGGAATAAATATTTGAAAGCATAGAATCCAGATTTTCACCCTTATGGAATGGTATTCCAGAGATTTCTACATTATTCATTCGGGCATACTGGTCACGTTCATCATTTTCATTGCGTAAATCAATAATTGTTTTGTTAGCAACAAGAAGCTCTTTTTGAAGCGTGCTGATCTGTGATGGCATACGTTCGAAATTTTCAAGCCGTGATTCCATGGAATCTAGTCGTGTACTCAGGTCTTTCCATTGTGATGATACCTCCTGAACTGTTAGTTTAAGGCTGTTGAAATCGGATTTCATTTCGTCAAAAACACTTCTGAAATCTCTCAATTCCTTTAGAATCTCAGCCAAATTTGGTGAATTTGTCAAAACAGGATTGCGACAAGTGATGCAACGCCAGCTATCCTTTTTTTCCACAGTCATCTTCCGATATGTAGTTTCCGAAAGTCCGGAGCAAGGGAAATGTAGGTACTCTCGACACTGACTACATATAACCCCATCGATTACTTCGTCACAGCATTTAACACAAGTTTTCATTTTGAATAAGGATTTACTTATACACTTTCACTGATATTGTTTATAGCGTTAATTTATTGAACTCAATGACGTCTTTCACGTAAAAACAACTTAACGGATCTGGATGAAATTTCAGAGAGATAGATTATAGTCTGGAATAACACATTGACTACTTTTTACAGCGATAACCGACATCCACGTGTGCGGAGCCGCGGGTAACAGCTATATATTATAAAGAGGATAGATATGATTTTTTGTTTATTACGATTTGAATCAAAAACTAATATACCGATTAAAAAAATCTTTTACTATTAGAAAGCTACAATTCAGCGAGTAATATAGGCTTTATTTTATTTAAAAAAAACGGAATCCCTACGAAAACTAAATAAAAATGTCCACCCGTGCGAAGGTGGGACGTGCCTCTAGTTAGGTATAATTAACTGACATTATTGCGTAGTTAGCATGTCAAATGTACTCGTATGTGACGATAGACTTGTGTGCACCCTTACACGCTCTCGCAGGTCGGCTATTGTCCCGGGAGCTGGCGACATGTTTATCGTTCCCGTGCGTCCGGTAGAGCCTCCGCAGCTTCATTGTCCCCTGTGCTAAGCGGCGCGGCTCCACAGACACTTGAACTATTCCATATTTCACACTTAATTCCAGCGCGTTGAGTAAAAACGTCTCAACATCTGGTTATTTATGGTGTCCGGTCCGATTCTAGTTTTTATGGAATTTTAATACTTTTATCAACAAATATTTTGTACCATTACTGTCACTTTATGGTTTATTTTATGGTGTTACATTAGTATTATAATTTGTTGCGTCGTTTGGCGACTCATGGAACAGTTTTATGGAGGCTTTTGTGCTCTACAATTGTGTCGAGCTGCTGTAAATCACAACTCTTACACGTTTTATGATATAATGACTATTATGTTGAGATATTAAGAATATTTTATGTTTTTTTATGGTTTAATTTTATGACGATTTGATTGACATAATTATTATTAACTAATCAGATATATCACTCGGCAAACAGTTAAAGTAAATTTAAGAGAGGTAGGCCACCAATCCAAATACCAAAAAACGGTATTAGGAATTACAACACCGTGATCCTGTAATACCGGTATTAAACTAGAATTTTATAATTATGATTACAAAACCAGTGACGTATTTATCTACTCAAAAATCTTGAATATTCTTATATACCTGGAAAATTATGAAAGGCTCTTTTGCATATATACTTCTTAGGTGGCAAACAAGCATACGGCCCGCCTGATGTTAAGCAGTTACTGCAGCCTATGGACGCTTGCAATATCAGAAGTATCAATTGCGTGTTGCCAACCCATTTTTTACACCAGGGCTTTAAGATACAATATCCGTAGAATAGGAAAACGTTTATTTCAGAACGTAGGTCTCCAGCACTCATATAGGGATACCTATATGAGTGCTGGAGACCTGTACTCATACACGGGGACAAAACTACACCGCTCTGTGTAGTTATTTGGCTGTGGTATTCTGTAAAGTGGAGGTTGTTACCCAGTCGGGCTTAGCTCGCTAGTATGGTGCCCTTCTTTTAACAATTATAAATGGCTCTTCTGGCAATTCTCTGTGACTTAATTTAAAATAGAAAATACTATCAATATGTATACTACAAATTTTAGGACTACTATAACCAAATTAGCCAGAAGAGCCTTTAATTATTCTCCAGGTATATAAGAGTTGGGAAAGTAACCGACTTGCACGCAAGAGGTGCAAGTTCGAACCCGGGTGGCATATGTACTAATCAAATGATTCACCATCTGCTAACGGTGAAGGAAAGCATCGTGAGGAAACCCACATGTCTTAGAAGAAATTCTAAAGACATGTCTGATTCATCAATCCGCATTAGGCCAGCGTGTGTGAATTAAGGCCTAAGCCCTCTCTCTCTCTTGATAGAGGAGAGGAGACCCGTACCCAGCAGTGGGACATAAATGGGTTGCTATTATTATTATATTATTATAGGCCACCAATTAGGGATGCGGAATAATAGTTGGAAAATGTATAACGTATATAATTACATATGTAATGGACACAGAAAGAACCCGGCACGGATGATCCACCACTAGGTAGGTACGTCAGCGCGTCGCGTCGGCTTGTCTCGGTTGCAGCAATAAGATGAGAACATAAACCACTCGTCCACTGCTGTCATTTATGTCAGCTACAAAGTATCTTGAGGTGAACATTGTTGCATACGTTCCGCACCGTGTGCCGCGTGCTGCGTGCCGCGTGCGGTGAGGAGGCTGTACCTCATGCTTGTTGGTAATTACATCTCTAGTTAGAAACAATAGAGGGCGTGTGCCGCCGCCGCCGCGCCGCCGCCGCCTCGGTATTATCACTCGATGGTTAATTGTATGTAATTGTGACCGCGGTGTGCGCACGCGCATGACACTGCGAGCACCTCGCAACGCCTCAATGGCTCCAGGGGATGGTTTACTCGTAATACTTGATTGTAAACTTGTGCGGTCATTTTTTGTTCGTTCATATTTATTTTGATACTCTTTTATGCCATCCAAGTTTCAAAATAAGAATTGTTTGAAACAACTAGCATTGATAGGTGGTAGATCTTGTATATCTACACAAAGTTGCATATAAAGTTTGAGTGTTTTTATAAGTACTTTGCTTATTATATGGACTTATTTTCCCTATAGTTTGGGCTTCGACTGCCGCATCGTACTGAATCCTATTCGTATTGGACTTCTGGCTTTGTTGTATTAAGATTATCTTTTAAGAAACGTTGCGTCTGCAATTGTGACAAGTCGCTATGACCTTTCGGGGAGTGTGATACTGTGTTATGTTTACGCTCGAAATTGATAAGAAACAACATTTTAGTATGTAAATTAACAGTGGACAAAACTACTCTTGCCTTGTACTGATGATGAGACAGAATGATAGAGAGTCCAAAAGCGATATTGGCTACTTTGTGTAATCTTTACATATATTTAAATATACTTCGTACTAATCCTATACAACGATTTAATATCTCCATCCCCATAGGTATAGTATATGAGTAAGGGTTTATGACATAATTATTCGCCACTTAGATTGTTTTACCGTTTTTACTTTGCATTAAATATGAGTGGTGAGGATCGAATCATAAGATTAACTCTGGCTGGGTCACGGCCACACTGCGTTATTCAGTCATCCTCACGGGAGTTAGCTACTCCGATTGTCTCTGCCGGCGGTGGATAACTAATGGTACACCCCCAGTCCTAATTGATTTGATTGATAAGTAGTGCTTAGTTGTAGTAGAGATTAACTAACAGCCCATTTATTTTAATTAATTAGATGATACGCAGTATCTTGGACAGGCATCGCGATCAGCATATATTTGTACGATCGATATATAATTATATGCTGTGTTGCGTCGGCGCACGGTGCGCGGTGCGCGATGCGCGGTGCGTGGGCGGTGGTTAATTGATACATCGCGATGGTACCTATATGTTGTTGGAAACTTAATTCAATTAACTGATATGTCAAGTTGGATGGTGTGGAGACCACCCCAGGGCTTACTGACAGTCGTCAACATTCACTGAAATGTACAGAATACTGAATTGCAACTTTGTAGACTTAAACGCGCTACACACCTACAGTTTTAACTGTACAGTCGGATTGTACAGATAAATCGTTAGATGTGTAGGACAAACAGTTGAACTGGGCTAGGCTGTAGGCACCTACGATGTATCTGTACAGTTCGACTGTACAGTTAAACTGCAAAGTTAAAACTAAAGGTGTGTAGCGGGCATTAGATATTTGCCGCATGTCAATGTTTTTTATTAAAGATGATAGACAGGATGTGAGGCAGGCTGAGGGATCGTACGGCTAATTTAAACTGAAACATTTATGTGCAACTATTGGTTTTCGCTAAATTAAAATGTTGCCACAATAGGTTGGTCGGCGGTAGGTTATATAATAACGTGTGAGGTTACAAAGTGCGCCGGTTCATATCCCGGGTCGCGCTCGTCTCGCTCGCCGCTACACATTAGCGCGCGTCACGCCACTTGACTCTACAACTCTACACCGACACAGGCAGCGCAGCGTTCCTGGAAGGCTTCTGTTCGTGTTGCCAGCTAATTTGTAGCGTGTAATGTGCCGTTTATCGACGACACGGGCCCGTGACGGGACCGGCCGTTCCCGAGCGTGACGCGACGTGACCGCCGTGACGAACGGCCCGCCGCCGCGCCGTGGGAGAGACCATCATTTGATTAAACGCCACGTTAACAGACCACCCGACTGTATAGTACCTACAGTTGGTTCCACCGACACGCATGCTCCACACTTTATTTGATTTCTTACTTCAATTTGTGATATAATGAACCGTTCTACTAACTAATTATTGTGAAATTAGTTTACTCACTGAAAACAAGTTCAAGTCCCACTACCTACGAGTAAGTGTACTTGTGGACGTGCTCGAGTGCCTTACTCATTATTATAGAGAAGGTTATGTATTAAAGTTAATTAAATTGAAATTAACTAAATCTTCCATAGTACTGATACTGTGGTCATCAGCACGCGTTGAACTCTTTTCCTTTCATTCGTGTTGATTGCACTACTATTACTCTAATACGTAGCATCATCGTACACTTACAATATTGTATACCTCCTCTGTACTCTACAGTACAGAAGACTATACGTATAGTCTTCTGTACTGTAGAGTACAGAGGAGGTATATTTCCACGTGGAAATAACACCACAAAGCGAGTGTTATGGATCAGCTGCTGGTGAGTAGGTTTCTCTTAACTCTGAGGCTCCTTGTTGTAGTGACAGTAAGAGGACGTTGTCTCTCCTCTGGTAAGTATTCATTCGTTTATTATGACTTAATAATGGAATAATAATAATATTTTGGGACATCTCACACACCGCCACCTGATCTTAAACTAGGCAGAGCCTGTACTATGGCAACCAGACAACTGATAAACATACTTATATATTTCTAAATACACACATATTATAGATACATAACACACAGACACAGTACCAACATTTATGCTCATCACACAAAGATTTGTCCTGGGTGGGAATCGAACCGACGACCGCCAGCGTAGCAGTCAGAGTCACTAACCACTAGACCAGCAGGCTAGTCAATGTTAGGTTATGTTGTGTGGAGTGAGAGTATGTGAAGTAGTGTACAGTTGTAGATGAGCGGCCTGGTCGGGACGTTGGCGTCGGTCGGTGAGCGAGTAGGTACGGAGCGAGGAGGCTGCGCTCCCAAATAGTGGAGGTCACGAGCGCTGTGGGGTGCACGGCGACCTGCCGCATGCTGCATGCCGCGGTACTGACGCACACACTACTGTTAACTATAATAAACAATTTATATTCGTTTTATTTTCATGACATCAATACGTGTAGGATATAGGGAGGCGTTTGTATAGGAGTGAAACAGAATAGGCTACTAACAAATATATAGTCTGGATGGTAGTTCCTGAATGTAACTATAGGGTAAGCAACTTTTCGCTCTGTCGATGCTTATGGGTGACGGTTAGTATCATCAGGCACCTTGTTCGTCTGCCACCATTTGTAATTACAAAACTTATTTATGTGTATTGTGTCAGATATTTTCAAGCTCTTTGTAGTTTTCTGGCTACATGTGTCGTATTTAGTGTAACAATAAAGTAGGCTGCCCTACTTGGATAGTATTATTTATTCTGTCCACCCTAACGTCTGTAAGAAATTGCTCTTGGCAATAAGGTTACCAGGCAATAAGCTATAAGTTTATTATTGTGACAATTTTTTGTTTACGTGGTTATTTTTTATTTTATTACTTGGGTGGCAAACAAGCATACGGTCCGCCTGCCTAAGCAGTTACCGTAGTCTATGGACGCTTGCAGTTTGCAGAGGTATCACTTGCATGTTGCCGATCCATTGTTTTACACCGAGGCTTCAAGATGGAATATCCTTGGGATAGGGGAACATTTCTTTCAAATCGCATCCCAAAATGAGCACTGGAGATGTGGGACTCGCATACAAGAACACAATTACACTGCGCTGTGTTTAGTGCCCTAGTAACGTGGTGTACAATAAAGAGTTATCCGTTTTGTTTATTGCCATTACAAAATAGGCCCAGGGTAAGTATCCTCGGAATACCGGAGCTCTACCGGCTCCACCGCGCCGATGCCCTTATTTGATACTATTCATATTTATCTTATAAACGCTAGTACCTACCTACAGGAGTGTTCTCGGCTGTACTTCGACTCTCCGTCGTTGATGTAACTACCGCTATCTATAATTGAGATCGGCGCATGCGCAGTACCCCGCGCACCAACAACAACTCTTTGTCCGACGCTCTCTAAATAGCCTCTCTGTTACCGGAGCAGAGCCTTCGTACCGCTATGCACACTATATATGTACCTACCTACCTACTAGTATACAGGTACATCGCGAATCGTTATTAGTTTTTAATCTATAACAATGAACGTTTGCTCTTTGACCCAGGTAAAGTTAGTGCCAACAATTGTTTATAGGGTTACGTAATACGAGTATGTAATAGTTACAATTGCTTTGTTAGCCACAGTATGTATGTTATCCGATACATATTTATGTCTCAAGATGAGCGACGCGTGAGTAATAACCCTGGTATTGCAAGCGTCAATACGCTATGGTAAATATTATACTTTTTTATGCATAATTCCATATTTCTTAAACCCACAGGTTTAAACTGTGCATTATCTGTCAGTGAGGGTAATAGTTTTTTATCCTGTAGGCATTCTGGAAAATCTTTTCTTCTCTAATCTTCTTTCAGCTTTTTTTTTAAGGAACGCTTATACAAACTTATATATTAAATAAAATGTATTAATTTATTTTATTTTTATTTTATAGAATACATGAATATCACTTAAAAAAGTTAATATAATATTGGTACTTGCCAACGGGAGACGAGATAGCCAGCTCTCGTGTGACGTCACACCAATATTTAAACCCTACATAGTATGTACACCACACAACGCAGAACGCTCGCTCACACGAACCGTCCGACTTAATCCGTTCAGTATGAGTGACATATACCCGTACATATGTATATGTATACTGTAGCACGACTAATTGATTAATTGTTCGTTATTGATTATATCTAACTATTATTACTACCACAATATTAAATAGGTAGTATGTAGGTATGATGTATGTCTGTTTGTGTACGTAATAATGTATGTGTGAATTGTTGTGCGATGTAGTGAAGATTGATTCTGTTAGCCCTTTTTTAGTCTATCAAAATATTGTACTGTCACAGGGAACTTAATATGTGTGTGCACAGTTTCATAAGAATCAGTTGAGTAGAAGAACAGCTGACGCTCGGGTTTAAGCTAAAGATAAGCGTTTAATTTAGTTGGATTTTAGAAAAAAACTCAATACATATTATCACTCGTCCATCTTTCGGTTAACATTATAACACTCCAAAACGTAACGTATGTACGTAAACAAGCGGTGGACAGATTCGAACTCCGGAGAAGGAGTTCGGATGGCACAGTTGGTAGTGCACTGGGCCGGAATCCGAGAGGCGCAGGTTCGAATCCTGCTCCAGGATCGTCTATTTCCACATTGCATTAATATTTAAAGACATTATAACAGTTTGTCAGAAGGTAACAAACGCTGTCGTTCATGTTAAACCTCAGGTTATACCTATTGTTATCATATTTCCAGCATTACACTTACATGTTTATATCATGTATTTATACAATACATAATAATATAGATACTTATATATAGTAGGTCTGGTAGGTTAGACTGTAATGTGCTGCCTTCTTATCGCTTATCAAATAGAACATTCAAATAAGAACGCCTTTCTCTCTGACCATTATTGCTGACTTTCACTGTTAGGTTAACTATATTTATAAGCAGTTTAGGAACATAAGTATTTTAAATTTTTCATTAAGAGTATGCTATAAGCTGTATCTAGAAGAACCTCGTTAACTCATCGAGTTGTATTTCCAGTCGCATAATTTTTTTTCTGTTGTGTGTGTTAAATTTGATTTCTGTCAAATGATAGGATACTTTTCCCGACGCTATGCTGTGAGCTACGTAACACCAAAGCCAAGGTAGATCTAAGTTGTGAGTACCTCGCTGGTGCCGCTGGTGCTGTGCTAACGCAATTCGAAATTAAAAAAAACTATTCTTGTTCCTAACTGACGTCAGTGGTCTCCAGCGCTGATTTAGGGATGCGTTTTCGAAATAAACGTATTCCTATCCCAGGGATACTCCCATCATAAAACACTGATGTAAAAAAAGTGGGTTGGCAACACGCAAGTGATACCTCTGGTATTGCAAGCGTCCATAGGCTACGGTAACTGCTTAACATCAGGTGCAGGTATGCTTGTTTTGCTACCTAAGTAGTATAAAAAAAAGGTACCAAACGAGGATCGAATCCGTTACCGGCACACATTAGGCGAGCACATCCACGCCACGCTACAAAGCGTCTATAAAACATCTCAACACGAGTACTTAAACATACATATATAGGTATTATTTATTCTCTGTTGGTCTGTTAAATCTGTTTGTGTGGCACCGCCTGCGCCTGCGCCGGCTGCCTATAATCCTCTTACTGCGAACGCACGTTTAGATAAAAACTTTAGATATAATTACACAAGCCACCGTTTCTAATTGCTCCATCATGTATACATATACGTAGGTACATTAGACATGTTATATATGTGTGTATATAATAAATGTGGCCATTCGGACGTTAAAGTGTAGCATAAATATAATTACAAGTGTATCATGATGATAATATCTCAGCGGCGATGTCGTAACACGGAGCGTTTACATCGTGTGAGTACTGGTACCTACGTCACACGGTCGCGGTGCGCGGGCGCAGGCGGGTACACACAAATGTGACAGTTCCCAGTTTCCACTAATTGCACACACTCATGCTAAGTGATATTGTTAGCCTTAAGTTATGCCAATTAACTGTGGAATGTTCAGTCTTTAATTTAAAAGCAAGTGGTATTATAAATATTTTAATTGGTGACATAACGTTCAACAATATTTAAAGATTTTTTTAATTATTTTAAACAACTTAAGCTAATGAAATATCATACATAAACTTTGTTTTTCTATAGGTCCATTTCATAAGCCGAGTCGTATGTTTGTTTGCCACCCAAGTTGTATAAAAAACTGGAGAAACGTCGTCGTTACGTCCTCTACTAATATGCGTACAATTACCTACTTATTTAGAACATCGTTAGACAAGGCGACACAGGCAACTAACTATTTGTACTAAAAATGTAAAGATACGTATACCTAACATAAGTAATTAAATAAGTGCCTCCGATATCAGTTTTGGAATCTCGTGTTATTTCTTCAAAGATTTTATGTTTTTTAAATCTTTTTTGTCCACTATAGTCCCAGCAGTAGAATTGATTTCTCTTAGTTAAATGTGACTCAATGTCGGCCGCAGGTTGTAGGCAAATATTTGAGCCGCTCTTGTGAATTTAACGAGCTCCACGATCCGACGACAGCGACACCACAATAAAATATTTACACTCATCTATTTTTTGTTCCACACGGACACGGACATACAAAATAGCCACAAAGTGGACTATATAACATGTGATGTGATTCATAAGTAGACGCATTAAAATTGTGATGCTATCTGTTATCTGTTAGAGGCGATGGTAGCGACACCGCGCGACCTGCACCGCAACTAACGAATTAGTCCAAACACAGCCGATAACATCGCACTGACTGTCTGTGTGGTGCGTTCTCAGAAACTGTATTAATTGTCAGCAACCGCCGGAAATACAAGGTGAGTGAATGCGATGACATGCCCGGAGATCTATACAGTAGGTTAGATTGACGCAGCCTTCGAAGTTTCAGCAATGTGTATAGGGATTTGCGTCCTAGTATCAAAATATTTTAGAAAGAATTATCAGGAAGGATTGATTTAAAAAATATATATTTTTACCCACGTCTGCAGTCCATCTCAACAAATTAAAACTAATCCTTGTCTGTACATTCCTAAGCATATTATCACTGCTACATAATATTTTTATATATTCTTGTGGAAAAAAAAGTAAGTATTTAATACGTTATTAAATATTTAAAGGTATAACAAAAATAAAGTGTACAGTTTGGTGATATTCGTTGGCACTACCATGTTCATAAGCTGCAGTAACCATTAGGTGGTTCAAAACATATTTAAGACGAGTTCACGTTAACTGTGCTCTGACATCCGCGAACTGCCGCTCACCTTCATTGAATTACACTTATTATTTAAAAATGCAATCGCAACTTTCCCACAATCCGGTGCGCGGCGGAGTATATTTGTATTACTGCATATTTACGCGTGACTCAGTCCGTAACCGGCTTTCAATTTAAAACGCCATAACATTTTATAGTGGTGCGGTTTATTGCTGATGCCCGCTCGTTTTTGCCCAGCCCCGCTCGCCAGAACTCGCCTCTCGATATGTCATAAAAATTGACTATATTTTACACGGCGCGGCGGGCTGCGCAAGCGCACACACACACATACACAAATAATAATACGTCGATTATAATTTATCGTCGTCAGCTCTCCGACTTTTATTGATTTAATTTGGAATAACATTTATTTTGGTCTAGTGCTATTATATTTTATGTGTGTTTGAACTAAAACTAAACGAGAATGTTAATAGAAAGAGGCAAGTTTTACGAGCCTTTTTGTACAAGCCGTTTAGCCGAAGCCGCGGTTTTATCGTTTACACAGTGATGCCATTTTTGACTTCATTTTACAACCAACAAATTAAAGTAACGGCAAATATATACAAGTGTATACCTCCAACTTTATTTATGACATATTTGAATCTTGTCCAGTTGATCGAGCAAAAAAATTTCAATTCTTATTTTATATAGAAGTTGAACGATACGGTCGCCCTAAGGAACTCACTTGGGACTGTTCGATCAACAGCTATTTTTTTTAAATATATATTTTCTATACTACTTGGGTAGCAAACTAGCATACGGCCCACCTGATGTTAAGCTTTTACACTAGGGCTGTAGTCCCTGGGATAGGAAAACGTTTCTTAAATGAAAAAAGCATCCCTAAATGAGCGATAGAGACGTGTACTCACACACAAAGATCCAACTACATCATTGTGTGTAGTTATTTTGGTATCGGTCTTCTATAAGGTGGATGTCTTTCCCCAGTCGGGCTTGCTTACTCGTATGGTGCCCGACCTCTCTTTAAACTACAACAAATGAGATTGAACTTGAACTAAACAATTGAGACTGTTGCCCAATACACTGATGTGCTTTTAATTTAATATGTAAGTTGTGGGTAATAAATAATCAACAAGCAAACACACGAAACTCTCTCTGTACTTGTCACTCTATCTACTCCATGTCTGACAGTTAACTATGTCATTACATTGTCTGCCTGTCCGTCCGTCCACACCTCGTAGCTATTACGTTACCGATGACATGACGACACGACGTACGTCGACGTTTAACTCATTGTGACTAGTGACGACACCCGGGGATGCTTATATTTACATACGAAAAACTGTATACCAATTATGTACCCTAAATATATTTCTAGGCAAATGATTTGTTACAAAATGATTGTCAATAGTGTTTAATACTTTTTATACGTAGCGTCGATTGGCGTGGCGCATGGAGATATGTAGATACGAAGCTTGTAATAATATTCCAATGTTTGTAATATTAAAAATGGCTGCTTTAATTCTAAACAAAATTATTTTTTCATAACATTTATATTGATGGACAGAATGGTATAACAATATACCGATTTAAATGCAATTAAAATTGTATTTAAAACCAAAATGCAGTCTCCTTTCAGTAAAATTGTTTATTTATTTAAGGTACTTTCCCTCCATGTGGCAAAGCTATGGGACGTCCTGTAAGTATATAGATTAATAAAATATTATTTGTAATCGTTACAATAGTAGCCTGCAGTTCGTGGGTCCACTATGATTTCTTAATTACTCATTTTAATGTGTTGCGCGAGCGTAAATACCTTGTTGTGTTACATTTAAGTACTGTATTTATCATCAAAAGTAGCAGCAGTAGTAGTAGTGGCATCAAGTCATAACAATACACGTAGATAACATCAGGACAGTGCAATAGTGAGCGGGAGCGCAATCTGTAACAGCAAGAGTCCAAGCTCCGAAGGTCAAGCTCTACGAACAAAAGAGCACCCATCGCGCATAGAGCTGTTGACCTCGACGCGTACACTCGCACAGTCCACCCTACAGCCACCAGCCACTAGCCACCACAGGCATATACTGTAGCTACGGCTAGTAGCGCTCTTGAACTGTGACCGATCGGTAAAGGCTGCGCCTGCGCACCATGTAATTGTGATTTACTTTTTTGTTCGTGCCAGCTCTCACTAGGGAGGAGTCATTTAATTGCAACAGCCTTTTAAAATAAATAGTTTGAGGTCTATACACTTTATACGAGTAGAGATATATGTATAAAAGTAATCTTAGAAGTTAATATATCTGTCTTTTTGATGTCGATGACTAATGAGCGAATCATTTATTGTCTGTCCCACGACCCACTGCCACTGTAGTGAGTGTCCAAACGCCACGTGTTAAGATTAGTATCAATAACACATTGTTTGGTGACATGATGATCTCATTACGATACGCGCACATCACTATCTACATTAATAAATGCTTTCTTTGAGGTAGACGTCACCTCGCCGCGCCGTTTCTGTTACTTGTCAAACTCAAAACATGATACTTATGAACGTCATAAAAACAAATGCCAGCATACTTTTTTCATACGGCCAATTCGCTGACTAGGGTTGGGCCTCGAGAAGAATTTGCAAGAAACTCTGTTCACTCTTTTTAATCGCCAGAGTATAACATTGTTAACAAAAAGGGACGGAAACCAATATACCATACAAAATTAAATTTAGGTAAAAATATTTGATAAATAAGAAAACAATTAAGAAAAAAATGAATGAATTTAGCTTTTCACTGTATGGCAATGAGGGAGGGCTTGTTCTGCTACTACTTCATATATCTTTTTTATATTTTGCATAGAGAGTGAGACATCGGGTAACAAGGGAACGTGATCAACCTTTCTAACGCTGTGAATAGTTATCTACTGGCAATAACCCATACTATACAGCTGCCATCAGACAGGCTATATGCTTATTTGCTACTTTGTATAGGTCATATATCTATACTAATATATATATTATTTATTATAATATTATAAAGAGGAAAGATTTGTATTTTTGTGTGTGTGTATGTTTGTAATGAATAAACTCAAAAACTACTGTGCTTATTTCAAAAATTCTTTCACCATTGGAAAGCTACATTCACCCTGAGTAACATAGGCTATATTTATTGCTAGAACGAATAAGGGTCCTTACTAAAACATAAGTAACGTAACTCAAGGTGTGAAAAAGTGCCCTGAAACGTTTTTCTTTGTGTCCATCCATGCGAACCCGGGACGGGCCGCTAGTCATGTATATAATTATGTAGCATCCAATAGTTGGTAACTATATAATCTGTGCCTTCAATGAGTTCAAGAAAACACGAATAGTTAGATGATGCATCAGTAAATAGATAGATAGGTAGTTCTAAGATTAACGGCAGGAGACAAACTATCCAGTATACAAGTAGTAAGTCTCACAGATCACCATCAAATCTACCCCGGTCCCGGTGCACGGTGCTATCGATCAAGGAACGTCATAAATAAATCGCGTAAGTCTCGCGGTTATCTTCGGCAAACATCGGGCGCCTCCGCCGCGCCGCGCCCGTCCCGCGCCCGTCCCGCGCCCGTCCCGCGTCCGTCGGCTCGTGACCCCCGTCTGCTGTAATTGATTCCGACTTGTACGCTAAAACAATCGGGAGATACGTCTGTCTGTCCGTCCGTCCGTCCGTCCGTCCCATACATCAAGATATCGATCTCTCTACTACTATATCCCCATACTTGTTAGAAACTTATCTAAGTATATGTTTGTAGACCATTTTGTCATATCTATTGTGGAGGAAATAAATCGTTGTTTAGTTTACTGGACAAGTGTTAGGAGTCATTGGTCGCTTTGTATAGCGAGCAGAGACATGGTTTAAGGAGGCACAGCTAGTTTGTGATACGTGATGGTACGTCAGTGTGTGCTTATACGATATTAATCTGATTGATCGTTAACTTAAAGTACATTGAGCCCACGCTGCGTTTTATCTCTCTCCGGCCAAATTTGTTTTTTTTTAAACAATGCCCGCGCGGGAAATTTTACAAACATACAATTAACAGACAAATTACACCCAGACTCAGAACAACTCTTTGTAGGTCACACAAAGTTTTGTCCTGTGTGGGAATCGAACCCTCGTGCACAGCAAGCGTAAGTGCGACCACTGGATCACCAAGGCAGTCATTTGCCGTTTGCCGATTGCCGTCCCATCGGACTATAAGAATGCATCTGTGATTGCGCGCACATTTGTGTACTATCAATGTCTCTTTTCGTTAAAATTGGCTGCCATCATCGGAATTGGCCTGAAGGACTAATATATTATAAGATATCAGTGTTTATTGTTGTTATTGTAACACATACAAACACTTAATTAGATTCGGGGGCAGCAGAGGATGCTAAATAAAATCAAGGTTTTCTTAAATCACTATAATTAAAAGATAAAAGTTACAAAGAATAACTATTTCTAAAGATGTATTAATTAGTCCACGATTGACCAAAGAATCTATGAGAATCGAACGTATGTGGGAATCACAGGGATCATGTTAGCGGTCTCAACTTCGCTCGACGCAGGGCACCGCGTCAGCAGAAAAGTAACTTTAGCGATGTGCCGCGGCTATGCTTGCGTAACACCTCCCCCCGTAGAACAGCGACTATTGAAGACCTTGGTCGTAAATTGCGCTGGGAGATGACTATCTCCAGTTCCTTGTGTCTCAGGGATAGTATAAGCGCTCTGTAGCTGAACTTCATTACTTCCGGATTGCTCTTTCTTAAGTTTCATTTGTTTGAAATAGTATCTTCGGTACGTCAGACCACTAATGAGTGCGAATGCACCGAATAGTAGTACATACAGTGGTATGGTTGTATGGTACAGAGTGATATCCGAACTGGTATTGATGACTGGCGACTGCAGTGAAATCTCCTTATTGGCAGCGTGAAGATTAGCGAGGTTAACAGAATTAAGGTTGAACGACGGGTACGTTGCTGGGCTAGGTGTGTTTTCTTCAGGGACATCTATTATCTTTAAGGCTTGACCCTTCAATCGATCATTGGCATTAGAGATTGTGAACTCGGCTGTCTCGATGAAACATTTGTGAGGGACTAGGGCAAGATAACTTCCTTGTACTATCTTGTAGAGATCTTGTTCGCAGGATAGACGTATTTTCGTTGGAACTGGGAAGCTGACAATGTAATGGCGGTCGTCATGTTTTTCATAAGCGGGTTTCTGAAGAAATATGGTGATTGGCTTGCATTCGGGAATCTTTTGCTGTGTCCTGATGAGTGTTGCAATACAGTCCGGTGATGATTGGCTATGTACGTTGTGTATCTCTTCACATAGATACCCTTTAGTGGTCTTCGGGCATTCAGCCTCTATGTACTTGAAATCTTTCAGATGGATTGCAAGGAATTGGAAATTAAATGCAAGGGTTTCATGGTTTCTATTGGGAACAATGGATATTTTATAGAAATCATAGATTTGGGGTAAAATAACGGGAAATTTAAAGACTATGACTATTTCGTTGCCCACGTAATATGAACCTAATTGTATGACATCATAATATTCGCGTACTCCTATATCTAAAACTTTATCACTACCATAAAGACTATGTAACTTATCAACTATAGACCTAATAGATTTTAGGCTTATGACATCGTGGTGTGCCGTAGATGTTCTTACAAACGCTAGCACATTCTGTAACTTTGATATCTCTTGGGACAACATATCTACGTTGTCGCTGATTATTAAGATAGCTTGTCCTAAATGAGAGTATTGAACGAAGTCGTGATTTCCGACTCCTAAACTTTGACTAATATTTCGAACTAAGGCTGCTAACTTATTCTGGTTGTCTACTATATCATTTATTACTGTAGAGTGCTGAGCTACCCAATTTTTGGTCAGGCTTACGTGATTGTTAAATTCCGTTACGATTTTATTTTCATTATTTTGAAGCATTTTAATAGCGGTATCAAAATGTTCGGCATCTGTGTAGTCAAGATTACCAGTTATACTTTTTATAACGGAACCGAGACCATCTATGAGACCTCTTTTAGTACGGCTAATTTCAAATGACTGTAACTGTTCGAGGACGGCTTGAAGTTTGTGTTTTAAATACTCAATATGGGGCCGATATAGGGAAAGAGTTTTATTATAAAATTCAGGGCTTAATTCATCTAATTGGTTGTGTACAGCATCTACTTTATCTTGCAACTCCTGAAGATTAACATGTTGTAGAAATGAATGATAATGAGACACTATGCTACAGGGATCTAATTTAAAGGGTAATACACCGGGACCATCATCAAGATTCTCAAGTTTCATCTCTAGTGTTAGAGCCAAATGTAGAAGTGGAAGGAGTACCAGGGGAATCCTGCAACAATTGGGCACTTTTAGGGACTTTCTTTAATCTGGACTTAGCAACAGGTCTACTACGACTTTTACGTGTATATATGTGTATCGGGAGGTTTTCCACGACAGTGTCGTGTGTATATCGTGATGCTATTTTCTGACGAGAGGCAAAAGGGTTTTGTACGAATATTTGCTGTTCTGGAGAGTACTGGACTTCTTTCTCACGAGATTTGTTGCGACTATCTATTATATCTTTACGATGAGTTAAACTAATTTCATGAATCAAATTATAGGCTTTACTCATTTTATTTTTATGTTCTACTGTATATTGCTGTAGTAAATGGGTTGTTAAGTCCATGTCCAATGGGTCTCGTGGGTCGAAGTGTCCTGTAATAACGTCAATTGGCCTACACCTAGTGAAACTATGTATGGAACTGTTGTAAGCTAAAAGGGCGTAATTCATTAAATTCAAAACGGATTCATTCTTTTGTCTGACCTTCAAAATGCGTAAATGTTCTAAAAGTGTGGAGTGGAACCTCTCTACGATACCATTTTCGTTAGGGGTATGAGATGCTATTCTATGGTGATGAATTTTATGTAGTTTAACGAATTCACCAAACAACTGATTGGTGAACTCAGGTCCATTGTCCGTCACTACAGTATATGGTAGCCCATGGTGAGTACAATATTTCAGTAATGCCTGCACTACACTTATTGCAGTTCCGTCTCTTAAGTAATAGGCCTGGGCATACTTTGAAAATGCATCAACGATAGTCAGAAATTTTTCACTTTGGATGGTAAGTAAGTCTAAATGAACTATTTCGAAAGGTTTAGAAGGTGGTGGAACTAAATGAAACTGTTGTTTGGTAGGGTTACGCTCGTATTTAGCTTGACCACAGACTGTACAATCATTAATAAATTTAGTGATGTGTTCTCGCATTTTCGGCCAGTAGTACTTATGAGACAAGGCTAAGTAACACTCGTTGATACCTCTGTGATTCGTTTTGCCGTCATGGTATTTATTAATTATATCTTGCTGTCTCAAATATTCCCTTACATTTTCTAGTTCTTTCTTTGCTAATACGAGGTTCATTGCAGAACTTTTAAAAGTTTTCTGGATTATAGGGATAATCGTGTACATAGCTAATGGTGGATTAATAAGTAAAGCTGTCTTAGTTTTGGGATGGACATATTCTTTAAAAGCATTAATGACATCTTCCTCAAGGTTACATTCTGATAACTGAACAGTGGTACGAGTATGAGTCTCGAAAGGTTTTGTGACAATGGGCCTTCCTTTAATTTCACCTACAATAGTAAGAACTAACTGTTTGTTAAATTTATTCAGGGGTTCCTCTGTGATAGGAATTTCTAAAATAGGGCTTTCGTTGTCCGTATGAACGGTTGCAGTATTAGAGTTATCTGTATTGTTTGATGCTGTGAGCGTTCTAGAATCTGTGTCTGATACTTGATTTTCAGATGGATTTACAACTATAGAACTTATCTCTTCATTATGGATTTCTAGACGAGATAGGGCATCGGCGTTGGTATTAAACTTGCCTTGCTTATAAACGACATCGAAGTCATATTCAGATAATTTTAAACGCCATCTTGTAAGTCTCGAATTGGATTCTTTAAGATTCATAACCCATTGTAAGGGTTTATGGTCTGTAATAATTTTGAATTTTCTGCCAAAGAGATATGGTCTAAAGTACTTGCAGGCCCAAACAATAGCTAGTAACTCTTTCTCTATCGTACTGTAATTGAGTTCACTTGAGTTTAAAGTTCTAGAAGCATATGCGATTGGTTTGTCCGAACCAATCTGACCTTGGGACAATACGGCACCTATAGCAACGTTGGAAGCATCCGTGGTAAGTATGAAATCCTTAGTGAAGTCTGGGTATTGCAAAATGGGATCATTCGTAAGTAGAGTCTTGCAATGTTCGAAACAGGAGATGTAATTTTGATCGCAGACAATTTTAGAGCCTTTCTTTAAGCATTGAGTTAAGGGTTTTGTAATACGGGCAAAATCTGGTATGAATTTCCTGTAATAGCCAAGTAGACCAAGAAAACGTTTTATTTCTGTGGTGGTTTTCGGTAAGGGATAGTTTTCTATTGCGCTTATTTTATTTGGGTTTGGTTTAACTCCGTCTTTAGAGATAACATGGCCTAAAAACTCTGTTTCTAACTTTAAGAATTCAGACTTATCCATCTGTATCTTAAAGTTAGATTCTCTCAATTTTTTGAAAACCTTTTCTAAATTATCAATATGCTCTTGCAAGGATGTGCTAAAAATTATGACGTCATCTAAATACACTAGACAAACGTCCTGAAGGTCCCTTAGGACATTGTCCATTACTCGTTGGAAAGTTGCCGGTGAGTTTTTCAAACCCATCGGCATTCTAAAGAATTCGTAATGGCCATTTTCTACACTAAAAGCAGTTTTGTGTATATCAGAGGGGTCAAGTTCCACTTGGTAAAACCCGCTGACAAGGTCAAGAGTGGTAAAGTATTGACATTTGCCTAATTTGTCTAATATGTCCGTAATATTGGGTATGGGGTACTTATCGTCGATAGTTTTTTCGTTAACCTTACGAAAATCTATCACGAGACGCCATTTAGTTTTACCAGAAGCGTCTACCTTTTTGGGTACCACCCAAATAGGAGAGCTCCACGCAGAATCTGAAGGCCTAATTATATTCTGCTCGAGCATTTTGTTAATTTGGTCTCTGACTTCCTGTTTATGGATATATGGGTATCTGTAATTTTTAACATGTACGGGAATTTCATCGGTCGTTCTAATCCTATGCTTAATTCTATTAGTGAAGGTTAGGGGTTCGTTTTCTAAATAAAATACATCTGAATAACGCATACATAGAGCTCTTAAATTTGCTATCTCTTCAGCATTTAAATGATCGGTCCGGAGTCGCGATAAAACTTCTCGCGTGCGATTTGGTAGTGGTTCTGCGCATTTTCTCTCTACATTAAGTAGTTCAGCAACAATGGGACGATCCATTGAAAAAATTACGTCATTAGGTGAGTTATTTGAGATTTCTACCCAACCTCGACTATTCTTAACTGTAGTAAAGCAATCAGAAATTAAACAGTTACTTATTATTTGATCGGGAACAAATACATCTCCATCTTTGGAATTTACAGGTAATTTCACCAATTTAGATGACTGAGCTGGTATAATTTCTTCATAAAGGTAAGCGTTACGAGAATCATACATAGTTATAGGTATTTCAGTATTTCTAGTGATTAATTTCTTATTCCTAAGGTCGATGTTAGTCTGCCACTCATCTAATAGATCAAAACCAATAAGGCCGTCGAAATAATTGTGAAAGTCTAAAATATATAAAGTAATGTCACCTTGTTCCTTAAATTCAGTAAAACTAGGTAACGTTATGGAATAGTTATTTTTATAAACGTTATGCGCATTGGTAACTTCAAACGGCGTATAGTTAAGAGGTACAGTAGGGAAGTATTTTTGAACTGCTTGGGGTGATATGAATGATTGATTAGCTCCAGTATCTATGAGAAATTTTAACGGCGGATTATGGATTACTACGTACCCGAGTTGTCTTTGAATATTAAAATTTACATCTATTTTGGTTTTTCTAATTTCGAATCCTTGGGAAAATTTTCAAGGTTTTCATTTACATTTGTGTAGATCTCTTCTATTACAGGGGCTTGATTTTGTTCACAATCAGTAAAATCTGAATACTCTTGGTAAGTGTCATAGTCCTGGTAAGTGTCATAATAGTCAAAATCATAGTATGGTTCATAGTCACATTCATAGTTATTAAATTCACGCGTTTTAAAATAGTTATTTGGAGATGGGTTACCATGCATACGCCAATCGCGCCCAGTCGAAGGTAAAGGTTTAGGCACAAAGTGACTAACGCCACTCATAGGTCGCGGTAAATTATTAAAGTTATTAGTTTGTTGCATGGGTGGTTTGTGTGGTATTCTAAAGACATTGCTTTGCGCATTATAATTCGGCGGTGGCGCACGGAACATCTGTTGAGTTCGTGTTGGGCCACGAGGTTGCTGTAACTGAGGAATGTTATGCCGCCAACCCTGATTAAATTGAGAACCGAATCCTTGAGAGCGTAATGGACCCGAAAAATTATATTGCTGTGACCTTGACGGACCAGGCATATTATATGGCTGTGACTTAGAAGGATTAGGTGCGGGAAATTGCTGTGTGAAATTGTTTAACGGTAAGTTAAAATTAGAATTCTAGAGCCTTTTCCATTGTTTCAGGACGCATGCAACGTATTCTAGAACCTAAAGGATCTTTCAAACCGCGCAAATAACACTGTAAAGTTAATTTCTTATAAAGGTTACGTTTCGCCTCAATGGTGGTATCTAGCGACTCATGTAACGTGACGTATGTCATAATAGTGCTAAATAAATTTTGGCAACGTTCATAAAATTCTTGTGGGGTAGAAGACCCTTGAGTCTGTAAGGACAAATCATTATACAAAGCGGTTTCGTCGCGATGGTCAGCAAAATTATTAATAAGTGCATTTCGAATACCAATCCAATTTTCAGGAATACCGTTAGAATTTATCAATCGAGCCGCTGAGCCTGTGACCTTGTTCAAAATTCCATTTATAAGGGCTAAATTGGTTAACTCATTACCCGGTTCTGTATTAAAATAAGCTAATACTAGTTGGTCGCATAAATTCACAAAGCGCGTTAATACATGAGGGTTACCATCGAAATCTGGCAAAACCCTGAGCGATTTATAAATTTCATGTATTCTGTCGTGCGACATTTTTACGTCTGACTGGTGAAATTTGTCCAACTGTCTTAATTCGTCTATAGTATTAAACCTACTTGTCCTACTACTACTACCCGAGACGCGGGTTTGCGATGACCTTGGATGAAAAATTTTGAAAATTATTTAAAAGAACACTAAAAGTTATAATAAATCACTAGTACGCAAGGAAATATAAAACTACAATTACGGTTCCTACCTACGATAGGTATACGAACAGTCAATAAAAAAGAATAGGTATGGGAAAGGACTATGGTAAAATAGGATAAGTAAGAAAGATTCCAGGTACTTACATAATGATTTTGTAGCCGAATCAATATCTGGATTCACCTCCGCTGACGGCTCCCGATGATGGTTCTGCTATACTCTGTAATCGGTCAGTCGCGCGGGACTTCGGTCCGATTTTTGGGGAAATCTTGACGCGACACGTACCTAACGAGTATCCTACCGACTGCGCCAATTAGATTCGGGGGCAGCAGAGGATGCTAAATAAAATCAAGGTTTTCTTAAATCACTATAATTAAAAGATAAAAGTTACAAAGAATAACTATTTCTAAAGATGTATTAATTAGTCCACGATTGACCAAAGAATCTATGAGAATCGAACGTATGTGGGAATCACAGGGATCATGTTAGCGGTCTCAACTTCGCTCGACGCAGGGCACCGCGTCAGCAGAAAAGTAACTTTAGCGATGTGCCGCGGCTATGCTTGCGTAACAACTTGGTCAACATATTCAAAACATAAATGCAAAATGTTATTCCAGATATAAAGGGCTTGCATTTATATATAACGAAATAATCAAGCTGTTGTTATTGTATCTGTGGTGGAGAGGCAATACAAAGGTACCTCTGACACATAATAGGGCGCGTTTAGATCCACTAAAGATAGGCGGTGAGGTTCGCGAGCTTCTGAAACTGTTCACAAACAGGCGAGCGGCGAGCTTCAACTATCGAGATGGCATTAAACGGACTCATTAGGCACCAATAGTAAGTAATGTTAACTGTTTGTATTGCCAAGCTTATTGTTAACTGATCCCTATGACACTGCTGAGGCGACATTATTAACCGCTCAGTTCAAAACACTTAGTTTTTAAAGAGCAATGACTTGTTATTACAATATTTATAGCCAGCCAACCCGCGGTGTGACAATATCATCTGTTTAAGAATTTTCACATTCACAATGTTGTATGTGTGAAGCTTCAGATGTGTTGACGCAATATGTTTTTAATAAATGACACATTTAGTTGCATTGAGAGGTAACCCAACTGGGGAAGGACCGCCAACTCATAGACCACAGCCAAATACTGACTCATATGATTTGAAGCTAAATACATTTCTCTTAGAACCACTGCGTTTTAAACTCCTGTGCGTAATACTTTCAAAAGTCCAGGTAATTATAATATCTTAACAAAATTGACTGAGGCGCTCATATCCAGGTGCATTTACTGTTCGGTAAACAATCAGCGGGTTAAGCTACTATAGATGGGTGACCGCATAATGGTATTTCATCTGAGCGTCTCCGTGCTTCGGAGGGCACGTTAAAAGTCGGTCCCGACTATTAACAGTCAGATTACGACAGAGCCCTAAATATGGGCGATCTTAAAAACTCTGTCACCAGGTTGGCCACTAACCAAACGATAAGAAGAAGAAGAAGAACAAAATTGACTATTTCATTTTCTTTACAAGGCAAGTCGGCAAGTCTCTAAACGTAAATAAAATTCATGGTGACCACATTCGAACTCATTTGCCCACCACTAAACGTTACAGTTATACTCCCCCCCTCTCCCTTCTTGCCTGCCCTCGTCTTGTTCACACTGACCTGTCTGTTAACATCTCGATAAAATCCACACGTTACTTCAATATTATGATTGTCTTACCAAACAAGCTTGTTTTATAACAAAATGACATAAACGCGCTGCTTGACCACAAGTGTAGCCTCATTATCAGTTTTAATATTATGGAGCCTTTTAAGGTAGTTGTCAAGTATGATATTTTTATTGATCTGGCATCTGTAGGTCGTATTGGTGATAATGTGTTAACCGGTTAAATGTTACAGATTTTAATAAACACACCTAGTTGTGAAACTGATCATACTTAAATCTGAAATTTTGCACAGTTCCACACGATTTGCACAACTTATTGATATAAGAGTTTACGAGTAATGTGTAAATTTATTGAGTTCCAACAACTCGTTATATTTTACAACTTTTTTATTAGAATAACTTTTTTTTTTATACTTACTACCAAGGTGGCAAACAAGCATACGGCCCGCCTGATGGTAAGCAGTTACCGTAGCCTTTGGACGTTTGCAACACCAGGCGTGGCACTCACGCGTTGCCGACCCTTTAAACTTAAGTGCCAAACAAGCGTAAAGCACCAAGCGGTAAGCAATTACCATAGCATATCAGCACTTGCAATACCAGGTGCATCACTTGTGCGTTGCCGACTTTTAAAGTTGTATACAAGTTTTGATATGGGTAAACCTGAAATAAAATTACAAAATATAATAGACTAGCCTTTTTCAAACCTGGCCCAAATAACTTAAATAAGCTCCATTATTTAATCTCCGCATGTCCGCTCTTGTCACAATTTCGTTGGTCTTCAAGTAGTTGGTCTTCATTCCAGATCGTCACAATAAATTCCCGTTTCGTCAAATACCATAAACAGCATTTGAACGTTCGTGATCATACTTTAGAAACATCTTTTTGCACCAATATTCACTGCACGGACAATGACTTACAATTTTGATAATACTTACACCAATACCTTGCTAAAATATTTTACTCAATAAGATTTTAGGTTTTTTATTTTTCTATTTATATAAAATTTAACGTGTTTGTTAGCAGGGTTCTCTTTTTTATTTCCCTCTCTTTTCCCACCGCATGCAGTCTCTTCTAAACTTCCGTGTCTCCCTCTTCCATTTCGCTTTATCCTCAAAATCATCTTCCACAAGCCCTTGGCACTATATCTTCCCATATCGATCCTTTTGTAGTTTGGTGGCCTCTTTTTTATGACTCATAGCATCGCAGCCTACACTCACTACTGTAACTTGGTTGGCGATACCAAGCACTCCTAGACTACCATGCACATAGTCATCGCGGATTTTATCCAGCTTGGTGACGCTGCACATCTTTATAATCCACAGCTTCTTAAATTTGAAAATATGGGTTACTGCCATGATACATGTTTACCTGCCGTACATCAAGACTGGTCATACTTTTTATACCTCTTAGGAGGCAAACACACGCAGCCCGCCTGATGGTAAGCAGTTACCGTAGCCTATGGACACGCGTGTTGTCGACCTTTTAAAAACATTGTAACTTCTTTTTTGAAGAACGCTAAAGCAAAGATGTTTTATTGTATAATGTCGTAATGAGTGTTGTAATAACAAATAGCAATAGCATATATTATTATGTCACAATGAAGAACACTACCGATAACCTCCGGCGTCACCCGTCACCTGTAACCCCGCAGTAACACGACCACATTCCTGCGACCACATTTTGTAACATCCGAGTATGGTGCACCTTCGCCGCGGGGTCACTCGCTGTAAATTCAATAATCGTTGTAAAATAATTGGACAAACGCCGAAACGTCGCGGCCATATTACTGTTCAATATATTTATATAAATTCTTTAACTTATTGGTTGTATTTTTATTTATAAAGTAGCTTCCAATGTAAATTAATATATTCTGGTATTCGAAAATGTCATAATATAATGGTGAATCTATTAATCAGTTATAATATTGTCCAATGAATGCACGAGTGACAGTTCTAATGAACGTTCCGAGTGTCGATGGTTCTGATTAAATGTATTATTTATAAATATTTATTTTTATCTGACTAATAAGACCACTACATTCTTATATAATGTTAACCTTAAACATTGGATGTTTATGAGTCGCACGCACAAGCTACATAATGTTGTCATTTAATAGCGAGTATATGTGATAAGTATAACTACTGACGAGGAACTTAATATACTAAAAAACACAAGTATTATATGGAAGTAAAATACCTACGTCTTTAAAGTATAATTAATAGCATAACATAGAGGAAGTACAGAGGGTAACAGTGTTTTTAAGACCTAACTGGAATGGAAATTTGTATGGAAAATCTTATTCCATAGTCGTATTTGCTTAAAACTTGATACACCATACAATACAAATCATGAAATACACAACGTTGGTTAAGGGGAAGTGTACCTATATATTATGGACAAATCTTTTTCCTTTGGCGGATTACTTGAAACTCCATACAAATACTCGTATTCATTAATTCAAATGACTAGGTTCACAGAATTTTAAAATCATTTTCAAAGGGGTGTCATGGACATTACGCTAATACAATAATTAAGAAAATGTACGGAATAACACAAAGCAATGACAGAATGACACCAAATGGCAACGGAATAATACGCGGAAATTAAAAACGTGCCGGTGAAACTGCAGTTGAAAGCTAGGAACTCGAAAAGTCAGTCAAATCAGAGCCTCTAGACAAGTGGCATAAAAATAAAATGTATGGGATTTGAGGTATGTCTACGATATAATGTCGTAAACTTACGTCAAATCCCATACATTTTCTTTTTTGACTTTTCGATTCGACTATCGCTTATGCCATTTGTCTAGAGGCTCAGATGTGACCCTTTTGAAATACAGAACCGTATATTGTGTTCTCTTGTGTCAGTACAATAATAACTCGAGATTATGAAAATATATAAAACTAGCTAGTAGTTTTTGCTTGTAATAACGTCGCTAATAGCTTACAGTCTTAAATCCTTAACTCATAATAGAATATCCGCTTCTGGCCGCACAGATTTCTTCGGCGTAATGACTAAAAAATCTCGGCCTCATCCGTTGAACGCTTTAGTGGTAAACAATGTTTCAAGCCGCTTTAGGTAAGTAAAGTACCAATTCTTAATAACCGCAAGGATTTGTGTAGCTGCAGACCACTGAGTGTGATACACTCCTCACCGCAGCACATCCAACCTGAACCATCATTATCTGTTATGGATGCGGTTTGCGAATATAAGAGTCCTGTCCTCCTGCGCCTGCGCACGCAGACACAGGCAGGCGCGGCGACGGAGGCCCGAGCCGCGCCGGACACGCCCGAACGCTTCTGAGAACCATCGACTAAGTGTTTATGGTAATGCCCGACATGCGCCCGCGCATACAAAACTCACTAAACACGCAATTTGCGCAGAATATTTTGTTGCACTTTATTATAATATTGTGTGAATATTGTTGCAGGTATGTGCGTTCTGCAGAGTTCAAAGGTTCAGTAACGGGACAGCGCGCGGTGTTATATAGGTATCGTAAGTACCTCTAAATACATAATTTACAATGTGTTAGTAACTTTATGTGTGTGCGAGCTCAGCTTTATGGTACACGCTGCACCTTTTCATAATTACCATGTGTTAGAAAAATAACCAGGAAAATATTTTTTCGAACATGATAACCCTGAGCTGATGCTGCAGTATCAAGTAGTCTGCTGATACCCAACTCCTCAGCAATTTACAGCAGACATAGCGTGTTTGGACTCATTAGAATGTGATGGCAATGATCGAGTACTTTTTTGTATGCTTATTACATAAAGCTGAAGCTAAACTTAAGTACCTACACCATTAAATTTATAAATCTAATTAATTAGACATACTATGTATTTAAATATAGAAAAATCTTTCTGTATGGGTATGTCGGTAGGAAATACGATAGAAACACTAGGCGGTATTATGAACATGCTTCTTTAAAATGTAAATGTAATCGCGAGTGAGTGTCGCTCCGCTTGCCTTCCTTGTGCAGCGACACTAACTCGCATACTGCTGAATGTTCACAGCTCTGCGCATAACTCTGCGGCAGTAAATCAATGGTGCAGTGCGCGGGCGCAGCGTGGCGAGCACCCATCACGTGGCGAGCCGCGCATACATCACTGCCTCGCATTGAACGATACTCCACCGCGTTTGATCGTATTACGCCTTTCATTACTATAGTCAATGATACATTTTATTATGCCTTCCTCCAAAGTTAATTGAACCGAATGTCTGCCGCCATAAAGTCTAGTTTTGTGTGAGTTAGATACGGGTATAAGTTATGGTATTTCATGGGTGCTTCACGCGTCTCTGATTTACGTGTGCGCTGCGCAGGCGCAGGCACAGTGAGGTAGAGGCGGCGGCGCGCGGCGACCGGCGGAGTCATAGAGTGAAATAGAGCGACTTCAGATGCGAGTGTTCAGGTGTCCGAGAGATGGATTTACTTGAGTCAGTATCTACTGTTGCAAGTGCAAGAACTTATGTCTGTATTACAAATTGAACTTTTTTTTATTGCTCTACTTATACATATAGATACATTTTTTTACACTTTTATTGCAAAATATGTTGACAAATACATAATATGTAAATCTTGTTAACTAAACAAGATTTACATAATATCTACCTATATAAAATATGATAAAAGTGATAATTGCGCTAGCAGACTTGAGACAATGTATTAGGTACAAATAAAGTATCATTCCTCAATTATTTATTATTACATACATATAGGTTTATTGGTTAGGTGCTTCATGCACTCGTAAGAAAACCGATTTAGTAGGTAATTTTAGTTTTTTATGTTACATACAATAACCAATCCAAGAGTGCGAATGCTAATGCATAAAGTAGTTAGATTGCTAAACCAAACTTTTAATATTTACTACTTTAGGCGAACATTCGTGATGATGATGTTCGCAACAGTACCGATACAGTATGTGTGAGTTGTTTGGCAGCGATCATAATGTTGTAGTGCCCTCGCGCACCTCTGTATATTACCTTGTCGGTACAGAGCGAGCGGCGCGGGCGCAGTCGTGTCGTATCAGACATTAAGGCTGGCCTCACACAGCCGGAAAGACTCTGAATTCATAATCTGTATTCAAATGATTAATGCCGGCACCGTGCCTACCACATTTCTTAAAAAAACAGATTGATCAGTAGTCTCATGTTTCACGGCACATGCAAACATCTCTATGGAAGAGGAATTAATACTGTCAAACTAAAATAATTCATAATCTGATTTCAATATGTGTGGTGCCACTCTATTCAAATGTATGGAATTACGCGTGTTATGAAGTCATAATCTTGATATTCAGATCCGGAATTCAGTATAATGATACTGAATTCCGGATCTGAATATTACAGATCGCTCTGAGCAATTCATTATCTGAAAAAAACAGACATTAATAATATGAATTCAGAGAGACATTTCGGCTGTGTGAGGCTTGCTTAAGACTTAACGCGTGTCAGTGCCATTCTGACGCGCACTACACGGAGCATCTCGCTCGCAGAGCTTTCCTCTGTGTATTAAGTGTACAGTGACTGTGTGACCGCGATTATTATAGATACCATGTTTCATAAAAATAATACTTACTTATTATCAGATAATTAATCAAGCTTACAATAAAACGACTACATTTTAAAGATCATATAAAACTCCGCGAGTTTATTTGCTGACAACAGTCAATTTAGTCGGTTTAGGAAAACTATAGCCGAAATGCCATTAAAGAACATATTTTTCAGGTTATTGTGATTCCAAAAATTGCTTTTTAGCTTTTTATAGTCAACAAAGAGTCCTTAGTCCCGAGTTTGTCAGTCCACAGTTTAGTTCAGAAGTGCTAAGTAATTACTAGAAAGCTGTAACTGCTAATCGCTTATCGTTAAAACGTTCATCGGTCCGACGAAGTAGAAATTAAAAATCTTGAAAAACATATTTTTTGTGTACCTCCCCTAAGCGTAGCGGACATTTTATTTTCTCGTCTGTTCCATTGTGTAGTTGAATAGGTCGTATAAAAATATCGTTCGGCCGCGTGAAAGTCATTTTCAGATTCATGGATGTATTTTTGAACATATTATTAATCTGATTTTATTTCACCAACTCAATACATTCTCAAGCTTTACCTACAATAACCACGACACACACACACACACACACACACCGTATAAGTACTGTATCTTATTAGCTCGACCACAATCCCACAATTACTGCAGCACCACCTTTATTTAAAACTATAAAATCACACACAACGATCCTTTCTTTCCCCAGTACAACATTGCTCCGTAATGGTCTGTAACATGATCAGCGATGGTCCACTGTACCACAGCACAACCATCAGGTAAGACAGTTAGCCGTGTGGTCGCGTGCTGACCACATAATACGCAGGCGCATGTTCGTTTAGTTCCTGCAACTGTACATAAAAGTTTGTGGTCGGCAGGTCGACTGGCCGTTACCGAGCGACGCGATCCGACGGTTTAGTTTAAATTGATCTTTGAACATGACTATTTATATGAGCACTACTATGAGCGCTACTTCTGGTATGGCAAGCGTCCATTGGCTACGGTAACTGCTTAACATCAGGCGGACCGTATGCTTGTTTGCCACCTAAGTAGTATAAAAAAAATGATATATATTCGTTAATATCGAAATAAAATATTGTATTTTTAGTCCAATTATGTATCAGCAAAAGTTACATGATCCATCATGTCGCATCATTTGAATCATACCATACCTAAACATGAGAACCCCTTACACCGAAACTTACAAACAAACGTTACCTCTTTATTACATATATTAGTGTAGAAGGATATACACAATCTATTAATTGATTCAACGTCAAGTTATAAATTATCATATAGCTGTACGGTGATACGGTGCGCCATGACCGTCGCGGCGTCGGTCCTCACGGTCCTCACGATGAGACAACGCAGGCAGCGCAGCAGTCAACTCGCGCCACTCACTCGTCAGGCACACATGTATTTATATCTTCCGGTGTTCGTCGGCGTCGTTGATAGGTAAGACGAGTACTGGTAATGCGGAGGTTGTTCACAGTCAGCACTGAGCTTGTGCACAATGTACGGTTTATGTTCAACTAGATTCAAAGTTATAAGCTACGAGATTTTCATTTATTTACTTGTGTTTAATACGTACAAGTTCTGGTTATAAATAGTTGTACCACTTTATCCGCGACAACCAACAAATATGTGTTCTAGATCATTTTATTTTTTACTAGCTGTTGCCCGCGGCTCCGCCCGCGTGGATGTCGGTTATCGCTGTAAAAAGTAGCCTATGTGTTATTCCAGACCATAATCTATCTCTGTGCCAAATTTCATCCAGATCCATAGCAGTTTTTACGTTAAAGAGTAACAAACATCCATCCATCCATCCATCCATCCATACATCCATCCATCCACCCATCCATCCATCCATCTATCCATCCATCCATCCATTCTTACAAACTTTCACATTTATAATATTAGTAAGGATTGTAAGCTATGTTAGAGTGGCTACGTATTTTTTTACTTGAATTAAAAAAAAGCTAGAGTGAGGTAGCTAGTTAATACTGTCTGGGTAAAATTTGCGCGTTGTTTAGTAGATTCTATAGAGTTTTTGTGGATAATATTTGACTGTCAGCGAAATGATTTCATATTGTAAAATGGCAACATTAAAAGCGACTATAGGCTGAAAACACACAAATTCATTTGTCACAATGATTCTGCAGCTGATACGAGATATCAACACAAATATGTTGATATCTCGTATCTCATATCAATGTTATGTCACAGCGCAGCGGGACATTACCAACGAATTAAATATCAAACAGTACAAAATGTAATGTTAGGTTCGTCTTATCTCAAGCTCTTTAGCATTCATTAAAATGATGAAATTTGAGCCGGTCAGTTATAATAACAACAATATTGAGACATTCTCTAATAAGAATGCATCTCGTTAATACATGCAATTGGATACAGTTGCCTAAACTATACCGACTGATTGTATTTCCTACGATACATATTTATGTATGTATATTATATAGATGTAGTGGTAGTTGGTAGGTAGCTCGGTGCGGCGCGGCGGCGGAGACGCACGCTGCACTAATGTAGTCAGCGAGCCGCGAGCCGCGAGCCGCGGGCCGTGGTGCGTTCGCGCTCGTTATGCAACTGTAACGGAGGTAAAGGCGCGACCACACTTAATAGCGTTAGCGTTTGTTTACTAGTGGTCTGTTAATATGTTTATTATTGAAATTGATAGGTCACAGGTCTCCAGCGCTCATTTAGGTATAAGTTTTGAAAGAAAACGTATTCCTATCCCAGGGACACTCCCATAGTAAATCTCTGGTGTAAAAAATGGGTTGGCAATATGCAAGTGATACCTCTGGTATTGCAAGTGTCCTTAGGCTGCGGTAACTTCTTAACATCAGGCGGGCAGTATGCTTGTTTGCCACCCAAGTAGTATATTACAAAATGTATAAATCTTATTATTAATAAGTGTCTATAAGATTTTGATGTGGTTTTTTGTTTATTATTGAGGAGTATCAATAGGTATATTGTTTGTTGTATCACATAAATAAATAAAGGTAAATACTCACAGCGAATGACTCTAATTTCACTATCAATGTTTAAAACAACGTTTCATCGTCTAATAAGCTAAGGTAATAAAATATCTTTTAAGACACTCGGGTCAAAATTCGTCATTAGTTAACAAGAACAAATTCGCGCAGGCACGATTAATCATACGATTAATACGAGTAAACGCACGAACTCTAACAGCGCTCATAAAGCGATCAATTAATGTGTCGCGTGTGTCACTTGTTTATTAATTGTTTTGTCTCACGAAAATAAGCGCAGTCAACGATCTGTGTGTGATGTCATCGTGTCTAGTACTTGTAAGTACCTACTGCACATAACATCGCTTCTTGCGTCGTCGTGTGTTGCTGTGTGTCCTCGCAAGCATCGCGGTAATCGTTGACGATGCTTACAAAATTATTATCCTCGGTATGGTGCCCATTATCACGGTTCGCCATCGCACCTCCTGCCATCGGCGCATGCTAGGAACATAGTCTCTTGCTGTAGGTATTTTTTTTTTAAGATAAATTCCCTTTCACGTATAATTAGGTTGAGGTGAGTGCATAGTTTTTGCACAACTGCCTCATCACCAACCATCAGTTATAAAAATCCCAAAACGTACTTGTTATATAGCTGTACATAATATCTAAAATTAAAAATTAATGGCCAAATGTATGATGGAACATCATTATAGAACACGGCTACACACTAGATTCACGCTGTAAGTGTGACCACGGCTTTAATGTATTTATTGATAAACGGATGCAAGATAAAGATAGCGGACGCATAATTCGGGCGGCGCAGGCGCAGGCGCAGGCTGAGCGCGACTAGAGCGTTCCCACAGCGCACCAGTGCGATATTTGTGAACCAAGTGTATAGAGTGTAAAGATAGTGTACCTCTAAATGTAACACGTATATATCTACATAAGAACCTACGTGTTACATTTATGGGCTAATGTGAGTCACAGAGCTTGTTGCGTAATCTCGCACACCGACATCAAGCGATATCCTCATCATAATATCATCCCGTTTGCACCCACTGTTGAGTGCAGGACTCCTCTTTATCGCGCCATCCTTCCAGGCATTTCTAGATTCTTTGCAAATTTATCCGATTATCGGGGTAGCTCTGCCTGCGCCTCGGATACTTCAAGTTCTGTAATTTGTAGATATCCCACATTAGGTAGGCAATGTGATTTTCGTTTCAGAGAAGTTCCACCCTTAATTCGTGGTTTATCTGAACTACGTGCCCTCTACCCACTGTTACTTATTGTTCTGTGAAAGCTAGTAATTATTCTGGTTATCTCATTGGTTTGTCTGTAGATCTCGTAACTCTCTATTTGATATAATGTTGTGGGAAAATTTTGAACTGATCCGAATATTTTTACAGCTATACACAAGTTATAAGGTTTCTAAAGGGTCGGCAACGCGAGGGACACCTCTAGTGTTGCAAGCGGCCATAGGCGGCGGTAAGTGCTTACCATCAGGCGGGCCGTATGCTTGTTTGTCACCTCGGTAGTCTAAAAAGCAAGTGCTGGCAACAATTTGCGTTACAGAACTACTTAAATGTTGCCTGTACACTAATAGATCATCGTAATTACATTTGTGTAGCAGTATAGCAATGTAGATTACTACCGTGGGTGTTCCTGTGGCCATTAGACCATAACGTATTTATGTCCTTCAGCACAAAAATGTTTACACCTAATGACATTTCTAAAAGGAAAACGGTGTGCATTTTGCAGATATTTCAGCGTAGTAGCCATCGTGAGTGAGAGCGTCCGCATCGGTGTGAACGAATTACTCTAGAATCTCGTAAACCAGATATATTATGTGTGCCTGTGTAATTTATCGAAAATAAACAGCATTGTTTAATAAGTAAACAATCATACATAAAATACTTAAGCTGGCTAAGGAATAAATAATAATCGGATAAAACATAAATATAGAATTAATCAAGATATAATCCGAACGTCGCCAAACATGTCCGAGGCGACGCGACGTGGCGACATCCTGCTCCGCGCTACATTACATAAATCCGATCTTTTATATATCTTAATAAGTTTATATCGAGAGTGACGTCATCACGTAATCTTCACCGCCGGCCGCCGCGCCGTGGTGACACATATCACAGGCTCCACTCCGAGCTCCGGTCCGTCCGTCCGTCCAACAGTGCTGTCGTTACTGATAGAAAGTGACAAAAACTTAATCGGATTATTCGTCAAATTACCCCGCACTTGCTCGGGTTCTCACGGCACAGCGCGGCGCGGGGGTGGTGCGCACGCGCAAGTCATGCGCGCTAATGACGCGACGTGCGTCACCGCGCCCGCGTATGCGCAGGTAGCGCCCGAATCACAGCGCGTATTATTGTAATAATTTATAAATAACTAACCACTGACAGCCGCCTCACAAGAATTGGGATTGGAAACAAAATAAACAATAGCTTTTGGTATTATTTCATCACTAATGAGATAATTTAGACAAGAATCTTTCACAGATTGTAAAAAGACTAAGGTCTGCGAGGGCTACGAGATCATTTTGATACGATTTAATTTGTTTCCTCCTATATAAATAAAATGTGTTCAAATGAAAGATTAGCATTGTTGTCGTCAAGACAAAAACGTTATGGATCAACAGATCACTGCTGCTTGGATAATAACAAAGACATTCGTCATATAATAACAACTAAAAGCATACCTACTGGTAAAATATAATATGTAATATATACTTTGGTTGGTACAATCAATATTATAATACGTTAACCGTTCATCGTTATCTAGACCACTTGTAATTAAGAAATATACATTTAATTCTTAATTAACGACACAGATGCTAACGAACGATTTATAATTATTTATTATCCTTAACAAGCAGATCAACCGTTACTCAAAATTGGTTAGACGAGGTCCGAACAAGTCGCGTTATATTCGACATTATCGCGCTTTAACACTAGCTACTCATACATTAGTTACGTTACGTATGTATGTTATATGTATAAATAATAGCAACCCATATATGTCCTACTGCTAGGCACGGGTCTCCTCTCCTCAATCTAGAGAGTAAGAGAGGGTATAGGCCTTAATTCACACACGCTGGCCTAATGCGGGTTGGTGAATCAGACATGTCTATAGAATTTCTTCTATGACATGTGGGTTTCCTCACGATGTTTTCCTTCACCGATGCAGATGGCGAATCGGTACTGCCCGGGATCGTACTCGCAAAATCTTGCGTGCAAGTCGGTTACTTTCCCACTCCACCACCCCAAAAATTTTACATATAGCCCACATTAATGTATCTATCATAAATAGCGCTGCAGCCTCAGTAATTCCACGTCGTGTTATGTACCCCAGTACCGCTGCGGTAACCAAATTGATTAAAAATATTAACAAACACAATATTTGAACAAATTTACAACAGTTTAGATTATCATAATTATCTGTGGAGTGGCTCTAGTACGAGTATAGTGACGCGGCCGGCGCGATGACCAGAGCTATTAACATTAATAAGTACATAAAGTGAGCTTACAGTGGTGACACATCGCTCGCTTCGTAGACCCCATGTTTATTTATTCACCTTATTTATAACGATACATTAGCATGTTTTACTTAAACAAACTTATTTAGACGCGTGTAAACAGAGCCCTACTATCGAATACCAACATACCGATATTAGTTACGATTTACATTTAAGTAAGTATTACTAAACACATATTTAAATATTGTAATTTTGTCGGCGCGGGGTTAATCGTTTGTCATAATTACTAGCACATTATTAAGTCTTCTATACATATATAACAATAATTTGGTACTTACGATGCCACGTGTGGAATGAATGAGTTAACCCGGTGGCAGGCTGTTAACCCTGCGCCTGCGCACATAAAGTGTCCGTCCCCTGAGGGGGGTACCACTAGGTGTAAAGTGTAATATATAATGTTATGTCCGCGGGGCGCGGATCACTTCTCATACACACAACGGTAATTGAAATAGTTGTCTCGATCCTCACAGCTCGTTCATGTTGTGGAACATTTTTTGTACTACTGTAGTTATGTCAAACATTACTTAGTTGATCAAAATGAAATAATATTTAGTTCAGTTACTTATGTGCCCTTAAGTTTGATTGAGGCGCTATAGCATAGCAAAATATAGTAGCAAATGATAACGGTACAATTCAACTGATCTGATGATGTTGTTAGGCAACGATACTTCATATTTAACAACGTAACATACATGAAAATATTGGCAATTTCCAACCCTTGGACACTTATTGTGATTTTTTTGCCAATAAACATCAATAACTATTTTGGAACCTACCCAGGCATCGAACCTTGTGATTAGCTGTCGCACTAGACCACTACAACAACGAAGCAGATATACCAACATAAATACGGGACCATGTATAACAACTTGTCGCTGTCGACTTCTTGTATAAACTGTACCCTTAAACGTTTCCCCTCGAGGGATTATAGTTAAGACGTTTGTATTATAGTAATTGACATTAATTCGATGAGCCGCCTCGAGCTGCACAGACCGTGTGCGCAGGCGCACGGTTACGTCATACAATAATAGTGAACAACCCTATTATGATAATGTAGGGTTGTCACCAAGACACTTGTACAATTAATTCCGTTCATTTTTTAAATTAATACCATTTGTTATTGTTTGAATTAAGCTACAAAAGAGTTTCGAATAAATAAACTAATAATAATTGGCTGTGTTTTAATCATCAACATCACCGACACATATAAAATGTAACAAATTCAAATTCCAACAATTACCGGTGTAATCTTCTAAAGTCATTAACACCTATCAATAAATTGCCGGGGCCCGTGGGCAACGAGAGCCAGCGCCCGCGCAACGTGCACGTGGACTGGAGCTGAGGAAGGGGGTTCTGATTTATGCGCGGGCGACTGCTCCCAGGTGATCGCCATTAATGACGATTATACACGAAGGTGGCCGAAGACGGCCGAAGTGGCCGCCTAACTGTTGTTGTCAATAATATAGTGTTATTGCTTACTGATCGAAATTGATACACGATAATGAGATTATTTCGGATATCTTATTAGAGGTCAGGTGAGGCATGCGCCCTCTGCTTATAGTCAATATGAATGTTAATACTTGTATTAATACGAGATGGTCAACTAACCTACGCTACGCTTGATACACACCGAACACAATTGGAATGATCAGTGCACTTGTGTTTGTGTTTAATCAAAGCTTGAATTTTTACACGTAACGATGGTGATGATAAATAAATCATACGGGTGGTTAATCGACATGAAACAATAATGAGTGACACATTACTAATGCACACTGTTTTTTGAACATCCCATTTTTATTGAAAAATTTGATAGAAATCATCAATTAGTTTTGACCCATTCAGCTATCATGTCTAGTTCCTGAGTTAAAGAAAATTTGAAAATCATAAATTTTTTAATCGATATTCGGTTTATTATCCGGTAATCCGCTGTATATCCGTTTTATTTCTAGTTTCTACCCTTTGTCGGAGCACAGTTCTGTTAATCGGAACAGAATGTGAACAGGCAGTGTGACCGTGGTCTACGATGTTAGCTATAAAGAGCCACACAACTATATAAAGTGGTCACGTTTCCAGTCACGGCTCAACTTTTGATTACACATAACAAATATGTGAGTGGTATAAAAGTAATAGGTATGCTGGGTTGTCGGCCGCGCTGCGCTTGCGCCGATAGCCCGCAATTATGTTATTAGACGTGGGTACACGGGCGCAGAGCGGCGGCGCCAGCGCAGCGGTAGCGTGACCGCACCACTACTCCTCGTAGGGATGTGCCATCGAACCAAATATAGTCTGATTTGTAAAATGACAACTTCAAAACGAATAGAAAAAAAAAACAACAGCTTTAGCTATATACTACATACCTACTTGTCTGTATTGGTTCATCATCATCATCTCAGCCCAATTTCCTGCTGGATACTCGCAGCTTTCGGTCTTGAGCTCTCCCTTGTTTATCGGTTACCCCGTACCTAAAACCTTTTCTATGTCGTCGGATATCTAACCACAATGTTAGCAATCCTCATTAAGTCACAATTTAAACTTCAGATCCATTTAAAGTTTCGTTTTTAATTTAGCTTCACAGGATAGGGATGTGTGTGTATGCGCCTGAAATGTTGTGCCTATTTGTTAATTTATACAAGTCTACAAAACATCAGCTAACGCTTCGTTAGCTCTAATCTCGGATCTAGTATCGGTACAACGATCTTATACTTTATTTCTTTCGATATATATCATGATGAACTTTAATACATTTAATTAAAACGTATATGGATTAGTTTTAAAGTTGTAGTTTTGACATTTGCACAATGTGGCCCAGTATTATGTGTGCGTGTGTGTGTGTGTGTGTGTGTGTGTGTTTGTTTGTGTGTAACGGACACATTAACAAAGCTGTTGCGACAACTTGATGGTAGATAAGCAAGCGAAGCGGATATGAATAATATCATGTCCAGATACATTTGGTTATCTGATTTATTTTGTATGTGTTTGTTTTTATTTGCATGTCGGCTTACAGTGTTATTGAATAACAGGTCTGTATGTCTGCCTTGTGTAGGGTTCACTTAATCGATATGGAACGTTAGCCTCGAAAACGCTTTTGCTGATTGTTTTTGAAAACATATAATTTCTGTTAATACAAATATATCTGTGTTAATATCTTGATCGATATTATTTGTGTTATTTTGTTTCATACGTGTTAGTTATTATATTTATTTATGACAACAAATTAACGCTTTTGATTTGCTATCGATTTATTGCCAGAATATCTCTCTCATTCGGGCTCAGTTAGCTTATCATTTTAATTTTAAAAAATACTACAAATTATATTTTCCTCTTCTTGCCATGGAGGTGGCAGAGGTGGTACATCACTAGTAACAATCCGCGTGTAGGTACCACCCAATTAATATCGCTTTCACTTTTATATCTCACCGCCACCATTGTTATACATATTATTAAATGAGTCTACACGAACAATTTCAGCTTGGTTAGTTTATATTTAAATATAACGGATTATAACTAATAATATAGTAATAGGAGTGACTATCAATCTGAGTCAGTTTGGCACAAACTGCGTGGACTAAAGGTACAACGGAAAATATATTGTTGATCCGATCGCCCGTAAATCCTTACTTCTTTACAAATATAATAAACGCGAAAGTTTGTATGGATGTTTGTTACTCTTTAACGCAAAAACTACTGAACGGATCTGGATGAAATTTGGCACAGAGATAGATTATAGTCTGGAATAGCATAAAGGCTTTTTATCGCGATAACCGACATCTACGCAAGTGAAGCCGCGGGCAACAACTACTAATTTAATATCAAGGTTTTGTAATGACACGGTCGGCAACGCGCGAGTAATACCCCTGGTGTTGGAAGCGCCCATAGGCTACAGTAACTGCTTAACATCAGGCAGTCCGTGTACTTGTTTGTCTCCTTGGTAGTATAAAAAAATGTGGAGAATCCCTGGGTTAGTAAACCTTTTGGTTATAAACGCATCCCTAAATGAGCGCTAGAAGCCTACACTCACACGCAGGAACACAAGTTGTTTTCTGTAAGTTGGAAGTTGTTCACCAATCGGTTGTGCTCGATGGTGCGCTGCGGTGCCTTACCTCTCTTAATGTGGTATGTGGCACATGACACGCTCACCCGTGGCCATCACATGACCCGCCAAGTCAAACATAGATAACGCTCTATCTGGATCTGTTGGCTAATGCAATCATACAGATTTATTACATTATTATGACTGGCCTGTTGCTCTAGTGGTTAGTGACTCTGACTGCTACGCCGCAGGTCGTGGGTTCGATTCCCACCCAGGACAAATCTTTGTGTGATACGCACACATGTCTGTTCTGTGTCTGGGTGTTATTTATCTATAATATGTATGTATTTAGAAATATATAAGTATATTTATTAGACAACTGTCTAGTTGCCATAGTACAGGTTTTGCCTAGTTTGCGATAAGCACATGGCGATGTGTGAGTTGTCCCAAAATATTATTATTATATCCAACCTCTACACATAATGATAATGTTCAACACCGTCAGTCACGATATCCTAATAGCCATCCTCTCCTACTTTATGATCTCTTCCGAAGCACTGGAATGGTTCTCAAGTTATCTTCAAGGGCGTCAGCAGTCAGTCCACCTGGATGATTCTTCATCTATATGGTGTGATCTTGGCTCTGGTGTTCCTCAAGGTGGCATTCTTTCTCCTATGTTGTTTTCAATTTTTATTAATCTCATAACCCAAAACCTTCAGTGTACGTATCATTTGTATGCTGACGACTTGCAACTTTACACACAGGAGAGCGTTGATTGTGTCCTAACAGCGATTAACAATATAAATGGCGACTTGGAATTTATTAAAGACTGGTCAGATAGGTTTGGTTTGTCGGTTAATCCAAGTAAGTGCCAGGCGATCATTTTGGGCAGTAAACAGATGCTAAATAGATTAGACACATCAACGCTCCCACCAGTCATTTTTAACAATGCTGCCATAACTCTAAGTACGCATGTCAAAGACTTAGGCTTATACATTGACTCCTCTTTGAACTGGCAAGTCCAAGCTACCAGTGTCAGCCAAAGAGTCACAGGTACCCTTCGTGCTCTTTATCGCCTGAAGAACTTCCTCCCATCCAAGACTAAGGTGATGCTTGTGCAAACTTTAGTCCTCCCTTTAATTGACTATGGTGACGTGTGCTATTTGGACCTGAATGCAGACCTTCTCAATAAATTCGATCGTCTTCTTAATAACTGCATTCGATTCATCTATAACCTTCGCAAGTATGACCATGTGTCTACCTTTCGTTCACAATTGAATTGGTTACCTATTCGTCAGCGTCGTAGCTTACGCTCTCTCACTACCCTCTTTTCCTTTCTTATGTCTCCCACTCCCCCCTCCTACCTAACACACTACTTTCAGTACTTGTGTAATAATCACAACAGAAACCTTCGTTCTTCCAATAATCTACTTCTACTATGTCCTTCTCACAGCTCGAATTTTGTTGGTTCTTCATTTCCTGTACAATCCGCACTTCTTTGGAATGCTTTGCCTCTGGAAATCAGGATGTCCACTAACCGTTTCACGTTTAAGGTGAAAGTGCGGGAACTCCTTATAAATAAAAAGGCAGATTCATCACAATGATTTAGTTGATATTTATTGTATATATATATATATATATGTATGTATTTATATTTATTGTATATGTGTATGGTTTTGGTATGTATCATATTTTAAAATTATTTATCTCTCTCTCTCTAACTTGTTTACTTCGAATGCACCTACTTTTATTTATCTCTGCACCACCCTTAATGGTTGACTGGTAGAGAATGCCTTTGGCATTAAGTCCGCCAATGTACTTTTTGTATATGAAGTTGAATAAATAAATAAAATAATGAATAAGGTGATCACATATATCGCCAATAGTAACTGTCACTATACTTCGAGGTAATGATCTCTCAGCCACGCGGGCTACTCACGCTAACGATATATTGGCGAGTTCTCTTGTGGCTAAAGTGAGCGCTAGAATGTGAATGCCACCGTTTTGAACCTCTAATACTGAAGACTATCCAACGATCCTTAATGACATAAAACTGATTCACTTAACTAAGGACTTAATATTATTATAGCAATATATTGAGCACTTGCCAAACCGGAGCGAGTTTCTCATACATTCTCAGACATACCCACCACCGTTCACCATTACAAAAATATATAAAATAACTGTACTCCACCACTAACTATCTGGCTGCATAATTTAATCTCTAGATAGAGTATCGAGCCTATTTGCATGTACTGCTGTAGAGCAGGAATAAATCTGTGCGTTGAATGTAGAGTCGGTTCCGTCAGCGGCTAATTGAGTTCGTTAATAGAGACGGTCACGATAGAGCCGAGTTATTTGCACCTGCGAGTGCTCTAGCGACGACTGCCGACCGTTCAATGTGCACCAATATTACTTACGTACCTTGGGCTATAAACTATACAGAACAACATTTATATTGGTACGCAAATAATATTTCATCTTAAGTGTTTCGTTCATAATATTAGTGATAATAAAACCTTTAACATCGAACAAATTATTTATCTCTGTACCTACTTCCTTCCCTTGATTAGCTATTGCACATTTTCTCCGTTTTATATCACACTAGCGGTACGTCCCGACTTCGCACGGGTCGACATTTAATTAGTTTTCGTAGGTGCCTCGTATTTTTTTTCAATAAAATATAGCCTTTGTTATTCGTTGATATAATCTAAATTATCAACGAATAACAAAGGCTATATTTTGACTGACTGACTGACTAATGGTCGAGTAGTTTTAGAGTTAAAACGTAACAAACAAACAATCAAATCTTTCCTCTTTATAATAATAATAATATATAATAAAATCATTTATTTCTCTCCAAGGTTACAATAATAATGGATATCAAAATATTGGGCGTCGTATAAATATAACCTTGGGAGAGCTGGAGTCTGTAGTAGGTTCAAGACCTGTATGACAGATCTCCATAATATGAGAAGACAAGGTAAAGGTCCGGAAAATAGTAAAAATAATTTTCCAGTATTATCTAACAATTCAGCAGAGGTCCAAGCTCGAGGTTTGTCAAAGAGCGATGGAACGAAGTATTCTGGGTATTAAACTTTCTGACCTGATTAAGAAAAAATATATACTAAAAACACAGTAGGTACCTAAATCGTTCCAGTACAAAAATAACTAGCATCACTTGGAAAGCTGCCATGCTGAAATGGAACTGGGCTGGTCATATTATTTATCTGTCCTATGTCAGACAATCAGTGGGCCAAACTCACGACCCAGTGGGTACCTATGAATGGCAAGCAGCATCGCGGACCCGGGCAGAGATGCCGGAATGAGTTGGACCCATAGGGTAAATCCTTTCTTACGATATATGCCTATGCCGTATGGAGTTTCCTCAATTTCTCCTTGGCAATTTCGGGTCCTAGTTTTATTATGAGGAACTCTTGTGCTGGAGTTATAAGAGTTAGAGCGACTTACTCGTTTGAGTTGGGTGTTTTTAAAATACATATGTATACTAGTGGACCTGGCAGACGTCGTCCTGTCGGAAAAAGCTGAAATACCGACAGCAGCGCCACCTACCGGGTCCAATTGCGAATCTAAACCATCCAGGGCCCTACCCGAACACACACACAAAATTTCATCAAAATCGGTCTACCCGTCTAGGAGGAGTTCAGTCACATACACACGCACACAAGAAATATATATATTAAGATGTATATTTTAAATTTTCCTATTTTTGTTTTTATAATATTGTAAATTGTAGTTTGTCTATCCACTAACACTAGCAGTAAGCCCACTATTGTTACTAACACTATGGAATTATTTCCGAAATAAATTACATACATACATTCATATCATCACGCCTGTGTCCCAATGGGGTAGGCAGAGACTATGGTACGCCAATTGCTTCGATCCAAACATACTTCCTTCACCTCTTCTACATTCATCAACCTCTTCATGCATGAACGTCGATTCTGGGTACTTTTAATAATTATTATTGTTATTATTATTATTATAGTAATGTGCATATTATGTACCTAAATATAATGGTATATCACAATAATATAAATGCAATAAGTGCACAGGTAATATTGCCAGCCCGATATTAGTTGATGCAGTGAGTTAGTGCGGCCCTGCGCGGGCGCACGACGCGTTGTTTATTACTAATGGTGCGGCGGCGCCCTGCTCTTGTATCGAGCGAACAATAATTAATACATCTGCCGACCCTATCTACTGTGTAGTGTAGCTAATGTGTACCTACGTAAACAACTAGGTACGAGTACGAATGGATATACACGACGACTACACGAGGTAGCGGGGTCCGGTGTGGACACCTGTGGAAGTGTTATGACATTCACATACTTATAATATTTTTTAGAGCAATTCTTTGATTATATAGACGTTATGTTATTTCTATGTATTTTTAATGTCTATGCGAAAAAATACTGAAATTAAGAAAATGTTTTGACAATAATTTTAACAAAAAAAAACCGACTTCAGTACGGCAAGTTGTAAAATTTTCAAATATTTGTTTGTTACAATAGAATAAAATCGACTGAGCGTCGGGCTGAACACAGATCAAGTAGGTATTAAAAGCAATATTTAATCTGTGCAATCCGCGCTCAATTCATTTACGTCATTATTTCTTATTAATAGTTGCTTAGCAACAATAACCGAAACTTATCTAATCGCCATCAGTAAAATACTTATTATTGAAAAGTTCAGATGTCCATCTGTGGTCTTCTTCATCAGTTTTACTTCACCAAATTACACTTTCTGAATGCAAATGATTGATTAGTTGTTAAAAATATTGAAATTGCTATATGTGTGCCTATAACTTTTGAGGAGTTCCCTCAATTCCTCATGGATCCCATCATCAGAACTTTTTTTTGATGATAATGGGACCAAACTGGAAGTATGTCCAGTCAGACAAAAAAAGAATTTTTCAAATCGGTCCATAAATGACGGAGTTATGCGGTAACAAACATTAAAAAAAAATAAAAATACACACGAATTGATAACCTCCTCTTTTTGAAGTCGGTTAAAAAGGAAAGTTTTGTCTTCGCTGTGTAGAAATCAGTTCTAGATCAGAATATCTGTCTTGCTTAATAAGTACCTAACTGTAATAAATAAATACGGACTCAAACACGGCAAATATCGTTTGTTAGGGTTGTGGGCTTAAAATAGAAAGGTTTAAGTGCGAGCGAAACATTTTAAATAGGTATACTTACTTCCTCAAAGGTATAGTTTCCTAGCCGCTCGCCAATTCTGGCAAAGTGTTACGCCCTGGCCTACGTGATAGCCTTCTTGCAAGACCTAGAAGCGGCATTGAACTTACACCTCATCGAGCATCGACCACCGCACCGCTGCACCGCCCGGTAACCGTCTGGACATGTGGACAGCAGAAGATCTAACAAACATGAAACTTACACATATTAACTATGTATTTATGTTAACCTAAAACCAGTGCATCTCAGATATTTCTTCTGTTCGCTCTTTACCTATTACAATTTCCTGTATTGCGAATTGCATTTTGCTAGAATTACGTAAAACTGTTCATACAAATACATAATCAATCAAATTCAAGTGGTTTATAATAATAAATTTCTTGATTACTGTTAATATCGGTCGAGTACAACATATTTCAGTCGCACGCAGTACCTGCTCCTACGCATGATTTACGTTCGACAGCTTATCGTCCGTTTATCTGTTTAACTCGAGTAGTCGAGCACTCGCTTGTAAACGCCATGTTTACTGTAAACACATTGCGACACTGGTGAGACCCTCACGAACCCTCAGGCACCCTCGTCGTGTTCTCGAGTGATTTGTTTGTGTGTGCGTGAAGTGGAGCGCCCACAGCGCAGCGCCTCCTACCGGCCACCGTTAGAGATAACTTGATGTAGATGTAGTGTGGTTGCGCAGGCGCAGACACTGTGTCGAGTGGCAAAAAGTGTACACCTGTGACAGGGTTGACACGAATTGATTAATTGTTGGACTCGATATTGTTATCATCTTGGAATAGTTATCAATATTTGTGCAGCACAGTCGTTATTAAATATATACTACATGAAAAACTTTAATACGCCTCCAGATACAGGTAACCTTTCAATGCGGGCGAGGAAATACCTCCTGTAGCGAAATTCGGTTTATACAGATAAAACTCGGTTTATACAGATATTGTAGTGAATTCAAAAATTTTTTGAGTATGATGATTTACGTCGATATATGCAAATCGCATTGCTAGCAAGATGAGAGCAACCCTATTCTTCTGTGAGCGCCGCAACGTCGCGGTGCGCCGCCGCGCTGGTGGCGCTGGGTACGTAATGAGTTGCTCACCGTCTGATTGAGACGTCTCTGCGTGATGTACAAAGCACACTTACTATTTATACATGCCTCACTTATATAAATACGATAGGTATTTGTAAGTCCCATAAGTGTTTTCACAAAATATTTATATAAAAATATAAATGCGTCGTAAGAAATTGTGAGAGTAAGAGGTTTTACCAACAGCTGGCAAGCACTTGAGCTTCTTGTGGTTAGCTGTGTAGGTACATTATTTGTCGCGAGGTGAATGGGTTCTAAAAGCGAGGATGTGACGGAACGCGGACGGGACAAAGCTCGTGGAATACGTACGAGTACTCACTGTCGACGTTTTTCGACGCGAGTCGTCGTTTCCCGTTACTTAAGACGGTAAAATTTTTATATAAGCGGTATTTTGTTTCAGCTATTTTACATCGACATAAATTCTTGAGATATCGCAAATAAGATTTGTGTCACAAATGTTATTAATGTCTTGTGATAAGTAGAATGTGAATGTATCGACAGTTATCTCACAAACTAGGTACAGCTACGAGGTATTCAGGGGTCTGTGAGCCGTGTGTGAGCACTCTTGTATGTAGTACTCCGATGGGTCCATCATAAATTTAACTATTGCTGTGATTTAGAGGCTGTTGCCGCGAGCGCGCGTTGTGCGCGCATGCGCGGCCCTCGGCGCGCATCAAGCGCGCATCACCTCACAGACAGATCGTTAGCACCGCATATCATGAATAAGAACCAAATCTAACCGGCGTTTACGAGCCGCCATTGAATGCGCCACAACTATTCAATTACCGCGGCACTATCTCGGCGCATAAAATATTTATATCCGTTTAAGCGTCGCATTGTGTCAGCTATGAGAATGGCAATATAAACGGTGGTACCGGCGCGAGCGGCGCGAAGCGTATGCGCGCAGGCGCAGGGGGCGCGGCGCGGGCGCGACACACCGCGCGCATAAATATTCCGTTATTCAATTAACGCGGCTGATGTATGCGCGCGCACGCTCCCCGCCGCGAGCTTGTCACACGCTGCTCGCCGCCGCATCCGATGCGCGCTAGCCGCTGAGCCTAAACATCGACACGAGACGATAAAAACCCTATAAAGTATAACACGCACAGCTCGGAGCCGGAGCTGCGCAATTAATTACATCATAAACAATAGCATACAAATAGTCTTATTTGTTTGAAGCTATCGGTCGCCGCGTGACGCGCTACGCTTCTCAATATCCCTGGGGTTGAGGAACACTAAATATGTGGCGTACCTAATATCTTCCTGCCTAGGCTGCGGCTGTTACAAATATACGCATGCCTAGTACAGTACCTTGCTGCCTAGGCAGTGGCTGTTATAAATGTAGGTGTACCTAATACCTTCCTGCCTAGGCTGCGGCTGTTATAAATGTAGGAATGCCCAGTACCTTCCTGTCTAGGCTGCGGCTGTTAAATTATTAGGCATGTCTAGTACCTTGCTGCCTAGGCAGCGGCTGTTACAAATGCCTAGTACCTTGCTGCCTAGGTAGTGGCTGTTTCAAATGTAGGCATGCCTTGTACCTTGCTGCCTAGGCAGTGGCTGTTTCAAATGTAGGCATGCCTAGTACCTTGCTGCCTAGGCACCAGCTATTACTATAATCCTGTAGGTATATTTATCAGTTATGATCGTACGAGTAAGTCGCGCGGTATCGCTCGCGGTCCTCGCGCCCCGGTGCCGCGGTGCCGCGGTGTGCGCCTGCGCCACATGTATTATGTATGTCGTGTGCGTGAGTTCGTCGGATGCAGGTTCACACGGACACCTCAATGAGACTGTCACCACTACGGGTATCTACTCGTATAATATATGTATTTAATATAATTGGATTTAAACAACATCGTGTCTGTGTGTCGCATCATTTTATTTAATGTGCCGAGATGTGAGTGTGATAAACGCCACATTTTGAATGTAACTTTGAAGACTTTGCCAAAAAGTTTTGTTAATTTTTTTTGAAGGCAACTCCCGCACTAGGGAGCAGGCCGTATGTCGCGGGGGACTTTACAAACATGACAATTAAAGGGCACAAAGCACACCCAGATTCGGGACAATCATTTATGAATCACACAAATTTTTGTCCTGTGTGGGGATCGATCCCACGACACGCCGCGCAGTGGTAAATGGCGAGGTAAGCCACTGAACCAATCGTACAGTCTAATTCTTCATAATTATGTACTTGATCTGGGAATAGAGCCCAAAACATCAGTATCTCCTCGTAAAGCAGATAATAGCTATTTCAAAAAGTCCTAAATACCTAGTTTCGGCTGCAACAATATAAATCCTAGCGATGTTTGCCGACGAAACGCTTAGAAATAGAACGTCAAATAGACCGTAGTCAGTATTTGATACATACCTCTTGAATGACTACATCTATAATACAAAACTACTGTAGATAAGACATAAATATTGTTCATTTAAGTAATAATAAAAGTACAGACTACAGAGTACATACAACCCAGCACAGCCACAGAGTGCCACGCCGCGTCGTGTCGCACCGCGTCGCACCGGGGCCGCGGGGGAGGACGCCCTCGACACTTTTTGTCGCAATCTATTACAAGTTATGAAATGGCTTCCTTGATACATTTTTATATTTCCAGTTCTCCGAGTGAGGGATATGTATTCCACTTGATGGATCGGATTTTATCGGTTTTTATATAACAAGTTGCGTATTGTTAGCGTTCTTGAACTATTATATTGCAGCAAAAAATATAGATCATCATTTATATTGTATCACGTTGTTTTGTGACCATCGCACATCGCGCATCGTGCAGGATGTGGGATGTTAACTATATATTTGTTATGGTACTTGCAACAACAAAAAACGCTCTGATATAGTCGAGATACTGCTGATTGCTGAGACGCGTTTGTGTTATCTCGATCCCCTACGAAATATTATTGTACCGATTCTACGAACAGTTTTACAAAGAGCATCTAAAATAAATCCTAGTCAATTTTATTCATTTGTTGAAAGATTTATAACATCATTCATCATAAGCATTACCATCAGCCTGTCGCAGTCCACTGTTGGACATATGTACCCCCATTCCACATGGGCTTCGACTCAACATAATCATAAAAAAAAACTTAGATACCGTGACTGCTCGCTATATAAATTAATCAAAAAGGTAGATCAGGAGAGCCAAGCCCTTGCTAAGAAAAGTAAGACACCACACAAGCGAGCAAACCCGTCTCGGGAAGGATCTCTACCTTACAAAAGACCACAGCCAAATAAACAGCGGTGTACAAACAGCCACACAACGGTGTAGTTGTGTTCCTGTGCGTGAGTACAGGTCTCCAGTGCTTATCTAAGGAAAGCTGATAAAATAATGTTGCCTTCCATAAATAGAATAGAACTGAAATCCTTTCATCAGTTACGTATAATGGGCGGTCTTAATTGCTAAAAATACTACTAATACTTCCAGACAACCTTTGGATGGACAGAATAGATCGTTACTTGACTATTAATATAGTGGGAGGGAGGTTTTGGCAAACAAGGAGTTAATTTTATTTTGTAATTAATGGTGTAATAACCCTTGCTTAAAAGATGATTTTTTACTGCTAGTTTGAATTTGTGTAAGGGTAGGTTCATAACTTCAAGAGGTAGTTTGTTATAAAAACGTACCCCGAGTCCCACAAATGAATTGTGGACTTTATGTAGGCGGTGATATGTACCAACAAGTTTGTGTTTGTTTCTTGTGTTTATTGAATGAATGTCACTGTTTTTACAAAACATGTGTAAATTTTGTTTAACGAACATGATGTTGGCTAAAATGTACTGAGATGCAACTGTCAGAATGTCTATATTTTTAAAGCTTTCTCTAAGTGAAACTCGTGCTCCTAAATTGTAAATAGAGCGTACTGCTCTTTTCTGGAGTATAAATATAGTTTCAATATCAGCAGCTTTTCCCCATAGTAGTATTCCATAAGACATAACGCTATGAAAATAATTAAAATAAGCCTAGCTGTTTCTATGTCTGTAAACTGCCTTACTTTTTGTTAACGTAGTACTATAGAAGAATGCTTCAGATTACAATTACCTACATTTATTTTCTGCCTCAACCACTGAAACTTAGATATGATAACATTTCAGTAACTCACTGTGGCTTTGGTACCAACAGTAGAAAGCAACAGCTAATGTTGAGTATAATACGCTTAAGATCGGAGACAAATATATTCAATATATTCTACCATTAGACGCACCAACAACTAGAGAGCGGAGCGTATCAAATGTAAGAAGTAGCCAATGATCAGATATCGTATGTAAACAATGTGTCGCGCGCTCTCGGCGCAGCTCGCGGTGCGGTGCGATATTATGCGCCTGCGCAGATAACGGGTGAGTATCGACGCGACGCGACGCGCAGCCGCAGCGCACGCAGGTGCAGCGCGCTGCTGCATTATTCACACGCAATAATGTTGACATTGTATTCAAATAATATGGTCTGTTTTATGGAAAATCTAAGATATTAACTATTAGAGCCCTCGCTTTACAAGTTGTGTCGTTAATATAATGTAGCGGCGGCGCATGCGCACTCATGACGCGATGCGCGACGGGCCGCAGATCGTGATTACAATCGCACACTGATCATAATAACTGACACGTCTCCCGCTACATTTCCTGTGTAATTATCATAAACTCGACTGTTTGTTGTAGTTGATCAGCTGACGTCGTCTATAGCTACTCTTATGTATGTAGTCGCACTGGTCGCACGCACGGCTATCGACCCGCATACTGCTATTTAATAACAAATCATACGCTTCAGTGAACTCGTGACTACACAAATATTACACTTCTATATTACATTTACATATAGAACGTTCGCTATTGGCGGAGCTTGCGAGTATAGCTATTCTCTTACATACTGCTGTGTAGGTATATGTTTACTGGACATGGTTTAAATTGGCGCGTTGTGCGCATACAATAAAATGTAACTAGCATATAATCTGTAGGCGATATTGAGCACATACAATGCGCAATATATTCCACGCAGCGGTTTCTATTACACGCTGCGTTTTGTTTGTGCGATAACCCGCAGCTTGCGCTAGCGCCACACCACACCACAACGTGTTGGTGCTAACAGATACCTATCGACATAACACAAACTAATAATTACCATCGACATGAGACATCTAAGAGTATTACGGCTTCTGAATTTATATTGGCATCAACATGTTCCATGGTCTTAGAACAAGATATAGTTCTAAGTTTGCCGTCGTAATGTTTTTTTTTCTAAATTTCAATGATGCGGTATGGTAGCAACTTAATAAAGCAAGTTAAAATCAACAGAGCTACCAGCTAGGTCCGCCCGAGCCCCCTCCCGCCTCCCTCTCCTTGATGGCGGCGGTCGACCTCTGCACTTAAAAATAACGTATAATTTGGTTTTAATATAATTATGGCCTCGTTCGTGAGCACGGAACTGGTTCACGAAACTCTTTATTGATCTAGTAATAACATATAATGCCTAATTGGATGCTGGGCACAAACTACGTGAGTTCAACATTAGAACTGAAATTGGCAAAATATATAAGATACAGTAATTATTATATGTACACTAAACCTAGACGCTCTCACTAGGTACATACAGATCAAGGCCACCAAACTACACAACATACACTACTTATTCGTACGAGTATATTTAATAAATAAACAAATTAATAAGTATGAGATGTATGTTTTTATCGATCAAACAATAAAACATATTGATTATAGCACAAGCGCCAGATAGGATAGAGTTAAGTAATATGCGCTCTTTACTAGTTTTAGAGAATGTAGTCAATGCACCTAATGTAGCCTAGAATATTGCATGTCATCATCAGCGATGGTGCTAGGACACAAACGAAAACACTAAATACTTTTTTTTGGACGAGCAACTGGAACTTTTTCGGGTGTGGGAAGCGCAATTACTGATCTTTTTGTCCCCAATAACTCTATTATAATAATTATTATTTATATAATATAATATAAAAAGTGAAACATACGTCTCTCTGCTTTCTTTTGATGTAGACACAGGCGTGATGTGTGTGTTATAGGAAGCTTTAACAGCTCGTCGTTATGGAGTGTTCCAACACAAACAACACTAATCGCTTCATCTTTTGTGGTGAAACAACAGGTCGGCTAAGATCCGCGTCGCTGTACAATGTTGCCAGTCATTTGTCGCCACGGTGAGTGATGTCGCGTCACCAGTCACGCGTGTCGCCTGTCACCGCGCACACGCACAGTCGCACGCACACACACAGCCACAGTCACGCCCACGCCTCCATCCTTCGACACTTTCTAGTCCATGAGATAAAAGACAAAAAGAACACAAATATTATACATGTATATACTTCGTACGAATAATGGGACGTACTGCTATATCATAAAGATATGAAATGCTTAGTGTATATTAATTATTCCCAATAATGGCCGGTATAATTTTAGAACATAGCATAAATGCGAACTCTTAGTTAAATACATAAATACATAGACACAATATTAACACGCGTCATACGATAATATTCCATTGATATCATACGTAGCGTGGGAAGAACGATGTTATTAATAACATTAATGTAACAACATTAAATAAATTTTGAAGCTCATTTTATCGCGAACAAATGTAACCCTATCCGGATAGATATTATCTGTCATTAAATACGAATTATTTTTATTTAATTAAAGCGTAACTATTAAATAAGAGATGTCTCTACTAACGGCGAGGTTTGGTTTTATTGGTGGAGCGACTAATGACGTCATAAACAGCGGTAGAGTCGTGTAGTGCGCGTTAATCATCGCGTAATGGACGAACAATAAAGTGTGCTCGTAAACTCTCCCTAGATACTAACTACTAACTATGGGACGAGCTTTATTGGAGAGAGAGCGGGCTGCGCGGGCGCAGCCGGCTCTATACTCGCTGTACATGTTTACGGTCACTAAAATACGACAAAAACGTTTGTAATTGCTTTACAATTTGTAGCGACATGTTTCATGAAATCCGCGTAATGTCACGACCCTAGGCTTAACGTCCCAGGGTCTTCAGCTATCATCTAAGTAATTAAACGTCTCCTAATGGCTGAGTTTCGCACAAGTACTAGTCCCACTTAACTGTCAACAGTATCGATCAAGTTGAGTTATCGTCACGACTTCTGGAGGTTACATACCTTATAATACTCCATTCAATACTACAACTGTTTCATGGTAACTGTTTGAACATAGCGCAATTTAAACTTTTGTCAGTTCAAAAGTATATAAGTAGTGGGTACTGAAGTAAATTGTTATTCATAAATATTTCTATTGTATCGTGCGGGTCAGCGCCGCGACTACAGCGCAGCGCGGTACTGTTCAGGTTCACTCATCCGTTTAATGAGGAATTGAGAATCTTTCTATTGATTGCGTCGCGCGCGCCGTTATCCGCCGCAGATAGCGCGCCAATCATCCATCAATCCACTTAATGCCACACACACACACACACACACACACACACACAGGCGTGCAGCACAATCTCTACATCATTCGTCACTTAGCGTCCTGAAATCCGTGCGTGACGTCATCTGACACGATCCTCTGTATTATGACTTACGTCTTAAGCCAGCAAGCACACGAGTATCTCAATTTAAATGCCTCGCATGGCCTATTGCCCTCCCATTTGTTTCCTACTCATGACTATTCCTGTCTGGATCATGTGCTGATAAAGTCGGACCTAAGAACCGTTACATTAGTTATTGACACTGACATCACTGATCACAAACCCACCTTTATCAGTATAGAGTGGGGCAGCTTACTTCCAAAATCTGCAATTAATCGCACTAAAGTTGATTACTCAGCTGTTACCGCAGAGATCACAGCTTCTGATTTTAGTGAAATTTTGAATATCGGAGATGTAAATGTAGCTGCCGATTTATTAATAACCAAAATTGTTACTATAATTACTAAACACTCCAAATTGGTACGCATATCATCTAAACGCAGGATTTTTAAGCCCTGGATTACAAACGGATTGCTCCGCTGTATTCGTAATAGGAACAACTTGTGTCGTAAATCTAAGAATGACCCTGAAAACTATATACTTAAAGTAACATATGTACGATATAGGAATTTTTGCAATAAATTACTTAAAAATCTAAAAAGAGATTATGAGAGAATGGAATTTTTTAAGGCTCGAAAAGACCCTAAGGCCACTTGGAAAATTATTAAAAATATTACTTCAACAGCTCGTAACATCTCGCCACCGTTAGAACTTTTAAATTTATCTTCTGATAATAGTACTTCCATTAACAGCGTTAATGACTTCTTTGCTTGCGTTGGCAAGAGGCTAGCTGAAGCATTTAGTCCTACTGCATCATCCTCTATATGTCTGTCTGATCCAGTACCATCCAGCTCTTTTATGCTACTTCCTACAGATGATGTTGAGGTAAAAAGCCTTATTCTTGGGCTTCGGACGGATGCGGCTGCAGGCTGGGATGGAATCACACCCAAGCTTTTAAAAGCTTGTCTGCCAGTGCTAGTACCTGTCGTAACTCACATTTGTAATTGCGCTATTCATTCGGGCTGCTTTCCCAAGGTGTTTAAAAAGGCAATCGTTCATCCGATTTTTAAGAGTGGGGACAGACACAGTGTTAATAACTATAGGCCCATATCTATCCTGCCAGCGATTTCTAAAATCTTGGAGAAAATAATTAATAAACGTCTTATAGACTATTTAGAATCTCATAACATCTTAGCTCCCAATCAATATGGTTTTAGAACTGGTAAGTCTACTGAGGATGCCGTGGCCTCGCTTGTTGATCACACCGTTGATATTCTTGACAAAGGGAAGAAATGTCTGGGCATTTTCCTTGACATTTCTAAAGCATTTGACACTGTGTCTGTGCCGCACCTCCTTTCTAAACTAGAAAGCATCGGCATTCGTGGAATCCCCTACAAAATCTTCCAGGACTACCTTACCGACCGAACCCAGCGAGTTACCATAAATGGGCTAGTGAGCGACAGTAAATCACTAACGTTTGGAGTCCCCCAGGGATCAATATTAGGCCCTACGTTATTCCTAATTTACATAAATAATCTCTGCAAGCTCCCCATAGCAAACTGCTCAATCTACACCTACGCGGATGACACGGCTCTACTTTTACATGGAAATGACTGGACTGATACGTACGTGTATGCAGAAAATGCTCTTAAGACAGTAATGAGTTGGCTCTCTGCAAATATATTAACTATAAATCTTAATAAGACTACGTATATCCCTTTCTGCCTGAAACCCACAACGTCACAAATTTCTGATGCCCTGGTCCTTAAAGCCCACTCTAATATCTGCCCCCTTATTTCATCCAAGACGTTGTGTAACTGTCCGCAATTAGCAAGAGCTACCTCGGTCAAGTATCTAGGCATCGCAATTGATCCCTCGTTAAATTGGAAGACACATCTGGACAACGTCGCCTCTCGAGTACGGAAGCTCATTTTTATCTTTAAAAAGTTAAGGCACTCAGCAGACCCGAGTACACTAAATACTGTTTACTATGCTTTATGTCAATGTGTGCTCACGTATTGTATTACAGTATGGGGCGGGGCGCCAAAGACACATTTTATAAAATTGGAACGGTCACAAAGAGCTGTTCTCAAAGTAATGTCCTTCAGACCTTTCCGTTTTCCTACTGCTCTGCTATACACACAATGTAAGGTTCTGACAGTGAGACAGCTCTTTGTGCTTCATACCATTTTAAGAAAACATACCAGTCTTCGGTATGATGCCAATGCTGCTAAAGGTCGTCGGCTCTTTAAAGTTTGTCCCACACATCAATCAAAAACAACTACTGCCCAGCGTCATTATTATATTCTCGGCAACTTCCTTTATAACAAAGTTAATAAAATTTGTAACATATACCATCTTTCTAAGTATTTGTGTAAAAGTAAAGTCTATGAGTGGCTTCGCACTCTGAACTATGATGAAACCGAAAAAATAATTATCTTGTCAATTTTGTAAAACGCACAACACACACACACACAAACACAGACACACACAGAGAGAGACATACTTACACACACGCACTCACATACACACACACACACACACAAACACAGACACACACAGAGAGAGACATACATACACACACGCACTCACATACACACACACACACACACACTTACACACTATAATAACTATACATACATATAATGTAAACTAAAGTTAAGTTTTGTTAGTAAATAATAATATTATAAATAGTACCCTATAAACACGCTCCACTATACGCTCAAATAACTGTTTTGCTACAAGTGTGAGAGACCTGTTAGCCATAACACAAGTTTAATCTTACCTTGGCTAACAGAGTCACAAACCACTGTAATGTTATATTATAATGATTAGTTAATGTATATATAAAGTGGTAAGTGTACCTTTTTGAAAATAAATATATTATTATTATTATATTATTATTAATGAACACACGTGGTAGTGCCGCTGGGGCAGCAGGCTCATCGTCTTTGTGATGTATGTGTTCAAGATGTGTGTCCTGAGAGTGTCGAGGTATTCATACTAGGACTAGTTTCACTTCTCGAGGGTGGTCGGTTCCAACCATTATTACATTCTCACATATTGTACTTATGATTCATCATTTCCTACTGCTGGTATTGTTCAATATCTACGTTTGGTGTACCTAATTATCTAGTTGTGCTTCCAGAAACTCAAAGCCAGATTTACGAACCCTAGAACCTCCCATAGTAGATATGGAATGAATAAAACTAATTTTGGTAGAAGTCGCTAGCAGTTCATAAAATATGAAGTAGATACTTGTTATAACTTCCGGGCACCACTCATTAATATGAAACTTATAGAGCAATAATAGTTCTCAGCTGGAGGGTAGAGCGGTAGAGCTTCGCCACTTATTACCAATAATAGAGCTCGGCTGCGCCTGCGCCGCCGCGCGCCGGTGAGACGCCGCGGGCGCGTCCACCGACTTTACCGCGGCGCGGCGGCGGCTAGCTACTATAAAATATACTAGATCGTAATGTAGAGCCAATGAAAATGGCGTCTTAATTATAATCTTATTTTACACTCTATCGATATGACTCTATGATAATTGTCAAATAGCTTCGCGTCGCGTCGCCTGCAGCTTTGCACCAGGATCGCAGCGGCATGTCATACGGTGAGCTAAAATGAAGTGCTAGTAAAGTGTTACTAACATAGTTTTAAGTAATATAAACTAACAAATTTCCGTCCGTGTGGTGACGTATTAAGAATACAAATGTCACCACCCCCTTCTATCCCGAGGGTGTCGTAAGAGTCGACTAAGTGAGTAAGTCTAGTAAGACAATATCCACCGGAAGAGAGGGAAAACTCGAAATAAAACCCTATTCCAACCCGTCTGGCCAGCGTGGCCTAATATCCCTCCAAATGTTTGTAGGAGACCCGTGCCCAACAGTGGGACGTTTATGGGTTGAGATGATGATGATGATGAAACTAACAAAAGATATAATTATGTATGTTAGTCTGTAAGGTATGTATCTATGAATTATATTATCTGAAAATAAATGATTTATTATTATTATAATGTACGTATCATTACACAAAACTTATACTCGTAACAACTACATACATATATCACTTGTGTCAAAGAATATCATGATTAAGACCTTTTCAATGACTCCTTGAACTCTTTTAAAACATCAACAAAGCTTAAGCTTACCACACTCCAACAGCATACATGAAAATGTCCACATTTTCTTTTTCTACAAAAATTGTTTCTCTCACTCACATGACTGTATTTTTATTTTGGGTACTCCTTGTCGTTTTATATTGTTATTTTTTATATATTGCTTTTTATTGTTTAATAAATATTTGTACCTAAATAAATGAAAAATGCTGTAATTTTAACTTAAGTATAACTTTAAGGGTAAGAAGTCGCCACTATTTGCACACTGCCAAGTGTTTGTGGGACCCAACAATTGTCACAATTCTGGGAGTGCTTCGGTTATATATTTCAACATTAGTAATATACCGTAGATATAATAACATTATAATAAAATACATTAAGCCAAAATTAAATCTGCCAGAATTACCAAATTCAGTATACATTACTTTTATATATTCAATCTAGCTTGACGTAAGTCCAGAACTTAGCATTTGTAGTGTGTATCAGTCATAAGAGATCTGTTTATACAGATGCATAAAGTTTTAACTTTAGTTAATGTTGTGCATCTTGTAGTGGTGGTGATTATATTCACTGTGACATTTCTATAATATGACTATACATGACATGAATCTCCACCAAACAGCGACTGCGTGCGCTTGACAATCGATTTAAGTAGTAAAACGTTAAGAAAGCTCATTCTTTTAAACGTTGATGTGATCGATTGATTAATGATCGAGTTAGGTAATATGTCGGACATGACGTATGGTGATGTCACCGTGGGCGATGTAAGCGGCAATTTGTTGCGCACGCACATACATCACGCGGGCGAGTGTGTTCCCGGGCATGACGCGTGACGCGATCGTATTGTACTTAATGGTTGGGTGATACGATCTGATATTATTGAATTGTTCAGACATTGTAATTGGGAAGACTGAGATTAATGGCTCGATACAAATTAAACGTTTTATTTGGTAACCGCCTTGGCACTTAGCGTTGGTACGTCTGTACGTCTCGTCCTCAGTACGTAAGTACGTCATGTATAGCATGTTTGTACAATTACAATTTTGTAAAAAATAATAAAAAATATTGCCACGAGGCGAGGATTACGCAACTACCGCCATATAGCGAGATAGTAGAATATTATCTCGGCGAGACATCGGACCGTCATGTTCGAAGTACCTACACACTCGTTATCTCTTGTGTAGTAGTACAATGTAATATAAATACAAATTAGTTTATAACCTTCGAATTTAGACATATTTAAATCAGTTTTTAGAGAGGTAAAATATATTGCGATTGTTTGTTTGTTTGTATGTAGGTGTAATCTCTAAAACTACTAAACTGATTCCATTTCTCTGACTGACAGAAATATACGCTATATTTTTATTTTCCTGTCATCGTGCTAAAATAAATTACTTTATTATAGTCATCTGTAAGCAAGTACTTAGATAAGGAGTTGGTTTGAAGAGATGAAGAAATGAATGCCTGTGAATAGGAGAATAAGCGAATGAATTGAGTGAATAAATGAAAGTGAACGTGAGAGAGAGAACGAATGAGTGAATTGGTTAAAGGTGTAAATTATTAAGAGAGGTAGGGCACCATACTATTTAGCAAACCCGACTGGGGAAGAACTTCCGCCTTACTTAAGCTCACCGCCAAATAACTACACACAGCGGTGTAGTTGTATACCTGTATTAAGTACAGGTGTTAGGTACAGATGCATTCCTTAGGCAATTTAAAGCACGAAGACACAAAAGTAATTTTCGAAATTGAAATCAATAGAAATACCAGAGCAGCAAAGTCGTGAATGTACATTTTGTTATTGCTCAAACCCCGTACGAAGATAGTGGTCATTGTTACGTCACAGTTCATTAATAGCTAATGTTTAATTAATAAGTAGGTACCTACCTACTACCTGCTGCTTCAGAGCGGCGGCGGCGGGCGTCACGACTCTAACTATCATAAATAATAATAGTAGTTATTAATATAACATTGTCTAACGTACAGTGTTGCTCTGTTGTTGCAATAATTATCATGGTAGACATTATACATAATTATGTGTATCTGCTACGATATTACAGCAAGTTGTCGCGTCTGACGGGGTGAGGAAGTGCGAGGGTTACAGCCGGCGGCGGCGGGTAAACGTTTATTCTTTTATGCAGTTATAATTATAATTAGATCACTAAGTGATTACTAGTATGTGAGTAGCACAGTGCGAGCTAGAACTACTCGTCTTCAATCTCTTCGTTTCCCTTTCTTCGCGTATATAATATAACTCTTAATTTTGTAAATAATGCTGTATTTAAATGCTTTTAAACTTTCACGATTTATACACATATTATTACTATAATGGACAATGGGTCTAAATTGCGTAATATTTTAAAGGTTTTCATTCCTTTTTGTTGCCCGACGTTTTGGTCGAATTGCACCGACCGTGGTCACGGGTTGAATGGTGCGGGTGTAGATGTCATTAGTGTTGTATCGATGTACTAACAGTTACGAACATTATAAAAACTACGACCAAGTGGGGGTAGTTACTTTAGTAACTACCCTCACTTGGTCGTAGCGAGAGGTTTACCTCTCGCTTCGCAATGAAGTCGGCGGCAGCGCTCACCCGCACCAGTGCGGATACATAAGTTTGATGTCATTGGAACTTTACTTGAGCGCCGCCATTGTGCAACCTCCTGATTACTAGTAAGCAGCTACTAGTGCAGTAGGTAAGGTACCCACGACTGGTGGAAGTGCCGCATGCCGGGGTGTGTTGTGCAATGTGCTCGGTGCACTGTTGGGTTTGTCTTGTTAACAATGTTATAGTATCACTTGAACGTACTGACAAGCAATTATGCAGTAGTTATGTAGTGCGCCTGCGCAGAGGTGGCCACTGGTCCACCACTCACTGTAGCATAGTTTTATAAAACTTAATAGTACCCGTAGTGCCTACATGCTACAGAAATGCTAATGAAACGAAATTACTAAACTAGCGTTAGCAAACGTAATTACGTTCACTAAACGTTTTAATTAAATTGTAGCTTTAATGTAATTCGCTCGAAGTTTTTATAATAAATGTAGTTAAATGTAAGCACAAATATGGTCTATCGTTTATATTTTGATAAATTGGTCATAAAAAGTGTAGGTACTAGGAGGTTTCCAGTGCTCATTTAGGAAAGTGTTCTTAATAAAACATTTTTCTATTCCAAGGATGATACGAGTATGTCACAAAACCCTAGTGTTACAATATTTTGTGTCGGCAACACACGAGTGATGCCCCGGGTATTATTCTCATATACTTAGTATCTATGAGGCACAATATTGTGTGTGACGTGACGTATCCCCCCGGCGCGGCGCGGCAGAGCAGGCGCGCTGTAAGTGACGCGTCCGTTTCACTGAACACTCTTGTGTTGTGTCGGTACTGCTACGAGTACCTACTAGCTACTCGTACGTAATGCGCGCCTCGATCCCTATCTTAAAAGCTTCTCTATCGTTTGTTTTTTGTATGTTTGTGTGTTTGATGGTGACTGGTGTATAGTGTGCATTGTGTCGGTGGAGCTGCCACTCAGGCGCAGGCGCAGCGCACGCGGGACTGTGTGGGTCGCCGGTAATGGACGGTGCGAGCGCGGCCGCATCAATACACATATTGCTGTATTCTCTTTATCTATCTTCATCCGTTTTGTTGCTTCAGTTTTCGATCTACTATTGTATCGCTTTGATTTCTTTGAATTCATAAATATTTTCCACGCCACACGCACCTCCATTATGTTCTAACGACTCGACCTATGGATGTCTACTTAATGCTACAATGTTCACAAAATGTTAATATAAAAAATAACTATGTTTTGCCAAAAACATTATAAATCAATGTAAAAGGGAAGGAAGGCCTTTGCTCCTTCAGTGGGACAATTGACAGTAAGTATCACAATAATATAGGTATAATATCAACCAAATAACCCACAAAACAAAGTACACATAATTGTATTGTTCATTCTTAATAAAATATATTCAAATACCTACATACTCGTATATGTAAATCCTTTACAAAAACCTTGTCCACCGAATATCCAAACCCGGTGAGATAACATCTTGTGTTGAGAGTTATTTTATTAATTACGTATTTGTTAAAAGTATCAGCTATGTAGCTGACATATCAACGTTTATCCTAAATTGCAATTCAAACAAAAAGTTGTCCTTAGATAATATCTTGATGGAGGCTGTATATTTTATTAATTAGGTATTTGTTAGGTAGCGAGAATATCTTACAATAAATTAAGAAAAGGATTGGAATTGTCTTTTTATTGTAGAGCCTTCGTTCGTTACAGATTCTCAGGTAGAGGAGCGCGCTTCGAATTCCTCTCTCTCTGTCGAGTTATCTGGCGCGCGTCGTATATCTGGCTGGCCTCTACTCAGATATTCGTGTCAAAGCGCGTGTTATAAATGATGTAGAGTTGCCCAGGCGCAGCTTGATGGATCGGCGCGGCGCGGCGGCGGCTGGCGATCTGCCGACCCCCGTGACCTTACCCACTACACGTGATAATATATCAATGGCGAGTATTTGTGTTGTTGTGCAAATGTTACCTACCGCCGCCATCGCTACAACATTAGATACACTCTTAATGATCCACGGTGTTACAAATGTAACAGTCCACCTACTCATACGTAAATTACACGAGCACCGTACGGTGTCTCGGGGGTCACTAGAGAATCGTGGACTCTCGTTCATGGTGCACATGCAGAGTTGATTAATATTACTTCTTTTACTAATATATCTTAGAGACGCTATACAAAGCAAGTTGGAAAATGTACTTATTATGCGAAATCCATGTTGGCTGACTTGAAGCAAGCGTTGTTCATATTCGCACATGTGCATTACTAGATACGTATCTCTCTATGTCGATATATATATGTATGTCGATATCACAATTTATCATCAACTATATTTTATTCTGTCTCGTCGTCAATAGAGGTACATTTTTGTGACTCAACCATTTTATACAGATTTAAAGTAGTTATGAAAACTACTTTAAATCTGTATAAAATGGTTGAGTCGTCAACTAACGAGACAAGAGGACAAAAGTTTGAGCCTATCTCTGGCAGCACCTCGCGGTACGCATCCATCACCTCATCAACTTTACTTCCTGGTTATTGCAGATATCTAAGCGCTACCTCAATCTTCGATATATATTTTTCCATCTAGCCGCAGTTCTACTTTTGTTATTAATATTTGTTCGTCGAAAAATGCAGTTCAGGTTTAGCCATTGGAACAACATATATTTATACATAAGTAAGTACTTGGAGGAATAATGGTTTTGTGTTTCCCATTAACATTGCCAGTGAACCTATAGTTTCATTACGTCTCAGTATATACATACGTGGCTAGTGCCTATAGAGGCGGCGCGGCGCGCGGCGTGTATGCCAGCTCGGCCGGGGCCGCACGGAAATTATAAAGCTGAGGCTGCACGCACGCGGCGAGGAGGGCGCGCGCGGCTGCGCAGGCGCAGACACAACCTCTCCGCCGAGCTAATTAAACTAGATACCTGTTTATGAAGGGAAGGGTTTGAACTAAACGTTCCGTTGATGTGAACCTGCTCAAGTGAAGCACATTTATTTATTGAATATCTGTGTGTTGACTCGCGGATGCTGTGCCTTAGCCTTAGCTTATTGTGTCGAAGGTCTGTGTTATGAAATACGAATTTATTTATGTTTCGAATACTTCGATGAATGAAAGACAAATAATAAATTTGTTTCTTTTTATGATCTCTTCGATTTACGTCATGATGTTATTAAAGAAATGTAATCGAATTGATGAATGCCAAAAATACAAAATGTATTATTTCGTATTTAGCATGAGAGGGTTTAACCTCTTATGGCCTAAAATATATTATTTATGGATCTTGTTGCTATGTATTATCTAAGTAGTTAAGCTTGTCTCTCTCGTGCAACTTCGCCTGCGGGTTAATATGTTTTAGCATGTTCCCGATCATTGCTTTTAAATGGATCCAGAACAATATAATTTTCAGAAAAAGTTTAATAAAATAGTGTACTCATACATTAAATTTTTATTTTGGAATGTTATATACAGGCATATTATCTAGTTATGTAGAAAAACAGTACAAATGTGAATACTTACGTAATGTAACAAAGTTTTTAAGTTATACTACTCGTACGAGTAACATCTACGAGTACAAGTCTCTTAAATAAAAGTTTTTAATTTATATATTGAGTAACTTATTTATTCATGAATTTAAAGATTTTTTTTTGCTTTGGGTTCGGTTTAGCTCCCAGGTGGTCTCACATTAATGTCTTTTGTATTAGACCTTGGACTCCAGCGATACATCATGAGACTTCCCCAAATCAAATTACACAATGAAACTGCAAATGATAAAATTAAAATGAATTGTGATTGAGATAATGCTAGGTTTATGACCATATTTTTAGCAATATAAAAAAAGCAATAGGTGGCACTCATGAGTTTTTTCTTTCAGATCATAATACGTGCCAAACCTTAACATTTCCAATTCATAAACAAAAACCAACATTAAAGTATTGGTATATTAATGTTAGGGATTACTGTGCTGATAATATTGTCAAATTTAATACAGCTCTGGGCAGTTTGTCATGGTATGATATTTACAGCGAAACTGATGCCAATATTGCTTTTGACAGTTTCCGAGATATATTAATCTTATTTCATAATTTATGTTTTCCAGTTAAAAAAATTAAAATACATGCAAATAGTACTACTCCAAAATGGTTAACGAAGGGCATAAAAATCTGCTGTAAATACAAAAGGAATCTGAAAAGATTATGTTATCAGAAACAAAATAAAAAACTGAATTTAAGATATATAAATTACAATAAAATACTAAAAAAATGTATAATTAACTCTAAAAAATCTACAAACTACAAATACATTCAAAATTCTAAAAACAAGAGTAAAGCAACCTGGGATGTTGTAAAAAATAAAGCTGACACTATGAGAACTTACAAACAAATTGAGTGTTTAAACAAAAATGTTACACTAATATCTGACCCTTTAGATATTGCGAATATGTTTAATGATGTTTTCATTACAGGGTCAAAAAATAATACCATTCCAAGTAACTCAAATCAATGTATCTCTCAGCCAAATAGGAACACTGATAGCATCTTTTTACGTCCCTGCACACCAAACGAAATATTGCGAACTATCAATTCTCTAAATAATACGAAATCAGTGGGTTATGATGAGCTTTCAACATTTATTATAAAATCGTGTGCGGTATTAATATCTCCCATATTAAGTCATTTAATAAATTATTCTATGGTAAGCGGTACATTCCCTAAAAACTTAAAAATAGCAATAGTTAAACCACTTCATAAAAAAGACAGTCTATTAGATGTAAATAATTATAGACCCATAACTCTAATCCCTATACTCTCAAAGATCTATGAAAAAATAATGCACTATCGCCTGACCGAGTTTTTAAATAAATATAAAATTATAAAAGAAGAACAGAATGGGTTTCAAAAAGGAAAGTCCACCGCGTTGGCAGCATTCTCTTTAGTTAAGTCTATAACAGAAAATGTAGATAAGGGCCACGTTGTTACTGTGGTGTTTTTAGATATGAGTAAAGCTTTTGATCTAGTCAATTTTGAAAAACTACTCGAAAAGTGTGAGCGCTATGGCATCAGAGGTCCAGCTCTGGATTGGCTTCGAAGCTATCTTTACGATAGAACTCAATGTGTAGAAATTACCCGCATAAATGACAACCTACTATTAACACCATATAGGTCTCAATTTCAATTAAATGAGAAAGGAGTTCCACAAGGTAGCATCTTAGGACCACTGTTATTTCTGCTCTACATCAACGATTTGCCTAGTGTTACGTCACAAAAATGTGTATTGTTTGCCGATGACGTGTCAGTTGTAATACCCAGTAATCCAAAACTCAACCATGAAGAAATTGTGCATACAACAATGAATAACATATTTAATTGGCTTAGTAAAAATAATCTAAAAGTAAATTTATCAAAAACAAATTATGTTGAATTCCGAAATTACAAGCAAAAACCGCATAACTTAGACCTAATGTTTGAGGGTGTAAAAGTAAACAAAATTAGTTCTGTGAATTTTTTAGGTCTTACCTTAGACGAACACTGTAACTGGAAATTGCATGTAGACACTGTTTGTAAGAAAATAAATCGATTTGTGTTTGCTTTGCGACAATTAAGAAATACATCAGGGGAAAAACCTGCTCTCATAGCTTATCATGGACATGTCGCTTCGATTCTAAAATACGGCTTATTACTATGGGGCAATTCCACCGACATAAATAGAGCGTTCATAATGCAAAAAAAATGTATACGAGCAGTGTGTGGTGCAGGACCTCTTGAATCGTGTAGGCCACTCTTCAAGAGACTAGAGGTGTTGACTTTGGTGTCTATTTATATATTGGAAGTTGGAATGTTTGTTCGGAGTCAAAGGCATTTATTTATTAGAGTAAGTGAAACATGTAAGTTTGAGTCAAGGGATCCTTCCAAACTGAAGTATGAAATTTGTAGAAGCAGTTTTCACAAGAAGAACTGTCTAATCATGACAATAAAAATATTTAACCACATTCCAAAAATTATCAGGGAACTCCCAATAACTCAATTTAAAACAAAATTAAGACGATGGCTAATAGAAAAATGCTTTTATACAATTAATGATTTTTTAAGCTTTAAATAATTATATAAATTTATTAATAAAGAATTGGGTATTACTTATTTTAAATTATGACATTTTATATTATTCAATTAGATTTATTCCAATATTGCTTATTTAATTTCCTATATTTTATAATTTCCACTGACATTTAATTATTATTATTTTGACTTCATTGCGTATTAAATGACATTGTGCCACAGTTTATAATGATTGGTATACCAATTCTACAATTAAATTGAATTTTATTATTAAGTAATGTACCTAGCTTTTAATTAATATGAACATTCGTATGCCTACTGGAGGCGAGATATGATGTATATTATAATATTATAACATCTTATGTAACCATGTCTCAGACGAATAAATTTTCATTTCATTTCATTTCATTTCATTTCATTTCATTTATCAAAACACAAAAATGGTATCTAAGTATCTAACATGCCACTTGAAAAGTATAAAATAAATAAATGTTATTAAAAAAATTAAACCTACTTAAAATTTGAGTTGTGTGGGCGGCGACTTTGGTCTGTAATTCGGTTATATTTCGATTTATTTTTATATACATCGGATATTTTATGTTTTATACAAAAACCTGTAGGTTGAGCAGATTAGTCGAGGTGATCTAGAGTCCGTCGTACGTAGCAGGTAGCGTTGTTATCACAATTACACCGAAGTGTTATGCGGGCGCTATGCGTTACTAGAACATAATGCTAGCTGATATTGTAGGTAGGCAGGTACCTACCTTGTGTTACACGCTCGTATGGAATAATACAAACGGTAATTTGCACACTAATAGGAAGTAATAGGAACACGTAATACCGCTCATTTGTCGACCAACGCCTACAAACTTATTTAATAGACTGTTTTAAACCGTTCTAAATAGCTTCAGAGTATCTATCCGTTATAAATCACAGGCCTGCCTCATTTGATTGAAATTTCACTATAGCATACAAATGTCGGTATTATCTAAATCGAAATATGCTATCACTCACAAGGAGTACCTACCCAAACTAAGTCTTGGTAGGTATAAATCCAAAAGTCAGCGGGCGGCGCTCTACATACAGTTAGTGAGTAGTGTAAGTACCTCTACCTAGTGATATTAAGTCAAACTATCAGAGCTTTAATTATTATTGTGTAGTTAAGTTTGGGAAAAGTCGTGTCGTTGTAAAGCGAGCAATTAAAATATAGAGAGTGTGTGTATGTGTGCGTCGACGCGACTCATGCGCAGTGGTCTCGCGAGTCGGACGAACGACCGGCGACAATTAAATAGTGTTTAGTGTGCGCGCGCGCAGACGCACCGCGCCGCTCACGAACTGTCCACCAAGCGGGCGCACGGCTGGTACACGCGTGAGAGGTAGCGGTGAATCAAACGTTTCAATTAATATAATAATAAACCTTTAAATTATCTTCATTACTATTGTTTTATATTGAAACTAGCGGACCTGGTAGACGTCGTCCTGCCCGGAAAAGCTAACATACCGACAGCAGTGCCACCTACCGGGTCCAATTGATAAATCTAAACCATCCGGGGCCCTACATCACAACACACACAATTTCACTAGAATCAGCCAAACCGTTTAGGAGGAGTTCAGTGACATACACACGTAGGTACAGAAGAATAATTATGTATATAAAGATATAACAACCAATATCAACAAACTATGTTTTGAAGGCAGTCAGGAGTTCAGGACATCCGTTATCCAAAATATTTAGTGCGTTTTATGATTGTTATATTTAAGTAATTAATAGATACGGTGACAACTTGTTGCCATGTGTTGCCATTTGAACAGGCGAGCCTTTTATGCATTCACATTATAAGTATATAATGTACCAACTGAGCTGCAGGTATACATATATCAGGTGTTACACGATTACATACGGCTGAATGGTTTTAATATAGTAATGGTTTATATTTAAATACAAGCACGATCATGCTTCACATCTGATCATATTGATATATTACAATGTCGCGTCGCTAGTGCTAGTGCTAGCTATGTGTTCGTCGCTATTCGCTTATCACTTGCTCCCCACTTTACCTGAGTCAATGTGATGTGGTGAACTGGGCCCAATTACACATATTAAACGGCGCACTTTCTCCTGCGCGCGCGCATCTCCGCCTCGGTCACTGATCCACAGTGCACCACCTCTGATCATCATCACTTGATATTACTTATATCATTTGCACACAACAGTGTGTGCAACTTAACTAAACATTAATATAACAGACAGATTTAGGTAGCGTATAATATATAATGAAACTGATTAAAGTAACTTTAATATTGTAGTTCATTAATCACCGACAGGAAGTATCAATCACATATAAATGCGATTAGTTGGACTCGAGAGCATCATATCTCTGATTAAAATAAATGGCTGCCCTCTCTGTTCTAACTCACTTTTATATAACCTAAATAACAGTGAATAATAGTTTAAATAAATGTTTTTTGGATATATATTATCAGGCAGACCACCAGCCACGGAAAACACTAGACAAGCAATGGATGAACTTAGCACTGGATTGGAATAAATGGCGCTAAAGTAAGAGATTCTTAGGAAAACCAAAGTAACCAAGCTTGTCAGCTCGAAGGATTGCCTCAATTAAGTGGCAATAGGCACATAGCTCGCAGAACGGACGGCCGGTAGAGCAGAAAGTTTTAGGAGTGGCGACCACCAACTGGAACACGCAGCGTGGGCAGGTAGACAACAAGGTAGACCAACGAGCTGGTAAATGTTACGGGTAGCTGATGGAGAAGGTCAGCTCAGAACCGAACGCTGTGGAAATCTTTGGAGGAGGACTATGTCCAGCGGTGGACGTCATTCGGCTGAGATGATGATGAAAATAGAGACAGGGAGTGATAAGGTTCGGTGATGATGATAATGAATATTTTGATCTGATAATGTAATGTGTAGTAGTGGCGGTGAGGTGTACACGCACTACAAAGTATGTATTATACAGAAATTGCAACAGACAATATAAGCCGAGTAGATAATCACCATAATGATAACTAACTCCGTGTGTATAACTAGAAACTAGTCCCCACTCAGTGCTCACTCACTGTCCACGGAGAGAAGGACACACACAACTTGAGAAGCTGTATCCCGAGTTCGTGACAATTAACGGTGAGCTGGTGTGTTTATAGCGTGACGTCACGCGGCGCGCGCGCACCTCATTAGCGCGTCCGACATGCGACACAGCGCGGCCACGGCACACTCCTCCGCACAACACACTCATTGACTTTTTCACCTGAAAAGCGTGACCTGTCCTGCGAGATTGGGCCAAATAGATACAATTCCGCCGCTGAGCTGACGACTACTTTGTCCACCTCAACTGATTCAGTTTAGTCAGATGAAACGACTTTTCGTGGTAGCCGGATTTGCAATATTTAGATAAAATAAAATGCACCGAAGCTAAGTGAGGACGGGGCGCTACTTGCTATATTCAGTAACGTACGAGTGGCTGCGTTACTCACCAATGTCATTTATGTTGCAGTTAGTTTTAGTTGTAAATATTTCTAAACAAATATTGAACAAACAAACAGACACATACATGCATTCTATACACGTTATGAGCAGCGGATACAACCGTGCGGTGCTCACGTCTTGCTTCTCGGCACCAATCTAACTAGATTAGGTACCGTAACATGAAAGAATAATCAAGAAATGTTAAGTTTAATTTAGTGCGGTGCGCCTGCGCCCATCCCGCGCCCACTCGCCTGGCAAATTGGACATTAGTGCACTTCTACTAGTTGTTAGTGGCTAGGGCTACTACTGACGACACACGTTACGTAACTACCTTACTCGTATAATATAAGGCAGTAAGCATAGAGTTATTAAAATTAGTAATTGTCTAAATTTGTTTAATATTGAACAATTACCTACTTCGTTATAATTCCTATGGTAAGATATTACCATGATTCAACTGTATGAATGAATAAAACACTGAATTAATCAAATTAGCAAAATTCTTAATTCATTAACTGACAAAGCACAGTTTAAACCGCAGTGGTTTAAGCTGTGATTTATCAGTTCTGTACCACAACAGACACACACAACACAATTCATTTCTCTCGCGTGTTTCCCGAGCACTCCATAGGTGTGACGTGTCCTTCTTCAAACGAGGTTACGTTAACGAGAGCACTATCTTGAGGGGAGGAAGTGGCTTGACTGTGAGTACTGCTACCCCTAGTGTTGCTGAAGTCCACGAGCGGCGGATACCCAGCGCCATCAGGGGAGTCGCTGGCTCGTCTGCCACTAGGTATTAAATATTTTAATATAATTGAAGTGGGTCTTAAAGCTTAGAGTTGACACCAAGCAGGCACTTTTAACAGGGATCGTTCAAGTCGTTTGAGATTAACTATTTGAATAATATATTTAATAAATCTTTACCTACCAGATAGCGCTCATCTTCAACCAGTGAGCATTAGCTTCCTTCATATTTTGCACAAGCGACCCTCGAGACCTTTTTCCGCGACCGGAGAGAGGACCAGGCGTAGTACCAACGATCTTACAATCCCAGCACGACGGGACGTTCTAACTGCGGCTAGCTTGCTTGACCTCACGGTCTACTGAATGTTTAGCGACGAACCTACAATGGAATAATATGCAGTAAACGTAAAAGCTATAACCTACTAATATTATGAAGAATTTTTGTTCGTGAAATATAGCAGTTATGTACCATCCACTGATTGAAAACTAATTTTGTTAATCCGTATGCATATGGAGGGTAAATCGTCGGCATCACTTATATTTGAAATATTCTTACACTATTGAAAGGTACATCATTCTCCATAATGGACTATTGGTACCTTTTATCAACATTACATACAGGTGAAATCGCGGGCGGATGCTTTTTTAGTATTTTATAATAAAAAATCTTATTTATAGATATATTGTGGTGTACCTTACTCGACTCTAGTGTAGTGTAATGTTGATGCACAGATATCGCGCAGCCCTGCGCCTCACAACGAACCGTTAGGCGGGTGCGCCTGCACAGCGCAGCGGTCGCCTAATTCGCCTCTAATCAGCTGCTTACAGTAAACGTGAAACTGCGCAAATATTCACCAGCTCCCATGCACTCAACAAACCATTCTTATATACCTATTATGTGCATGGAAAGCATCCACAATGCACTATCAGTAATGGGCAGCGAACTCAAAAGAAGTACTTACTATAGTGATTTAGCATAGTTGTGTCGTAGACGGGACCACCAACATAATTATGTCCCGCAGTGCAGTCGGTGGAGGTTCTAATAATAATAACTTTAAAGAGCGAGCACCAAAAGCGTGTCGACGTGACGCGGGCATGACGCGGGCACGACGCGGGCATGACGCGGGCACGACGCGGGCATGACGCGGGCACGACGCGGGCATGACGGGCAGTGGCGACGATGCGGCGCTGGTAATGAGCACGCGGTGGGGGCGCGCTAAGTGCTGCCTGTAGCAGCGGCGCGGCGCGTGATCATCAGATGAGATCGTTATCTCAAACACATTTACATCACACACACACAACTATTTGACATGCTCTCACACTATTCTTTTATAGCCGGTAATCTGTCAGTTGTACACCGCAACCATGTTTTTTAATTAAACTGCGATTAAAATCCATTTCCTATTGCCAAACTAGTGAAATATTTACAAAATAATTACTAAGTAATATACTAAAATTATTGTATCGCCTGAATCCAGCAATGGGCGTCTTTTGATGATTATAATCTGGTGTTCTACTGATGGTGACTGGTGTAAATACCTAGCAGTATACGAAACTAAGTCGGAAGTGGGCGGTGTTACGTCCTCATGCTTCAGCGAGCTCTTCAGCATGACCTGCATAGTTAGCTGGCCTACGTTGCGATTGGTTGCTGTAGCTGAAATTTATCCAGGAGCACTAAGTATTAAGAGCATTACGTAAAATGCTGCTGAAATTACTTTTTAATGTCCTAAACAAATATTTAAAAAAATAAAAATTATCTGTTCTTAAAAATATTGGCTACGTTAAACCAACCGCTCCTGTAGCTACAGTACCTATTAACATTTTTGATATTCACAAAACAAATTAATTGTTATGATAATATACAATTACTTATATATAAACAACACGTTGGTTTGACCTCAGTTCGGTCCCTGATCGCGGCTGAGGTGAGTGCTCAGATATCTTGTGGCATCGTTCGGTAACGCTCTGCGGGAGGTCCGAGTTTTGCAATATTTGTGGCCCAAATGATAATGATCTCAAGAATGAATCCAAGGATCTCTGCAATGGACAAACCCATTACTTATACTTAGCAAGCGCTAAGTATAATAATAACTAACGTGAACTATGAAGTAACCACTCGTAAGTCGTAGGTATACTATACACTAACAAAATCTGAGCTGTGCATTATAGAAAGCGGCTACTTAATCAACGATACAATTTATTTATTTAAAAGCGTCATTGAATCCGGACGGTGCTGTATTGTGCGTGTTCATTGAGTCGCGCGTCACTGTTCTCGTGCGCAGACGCTCAATGTAAGTACACATTATAGTGTAGGCGGATGGGTACAGCACCGCGCAGTGGACGAGCCAGACGTCACCGCGTGTCAGGTGTCAATGCAAACACAATCAATCAGGCATTGTGGCGGTGTCAGCGCACTGTTCACTGCGCTATTGCTCATTAACCTGCGCCCGCGCAGCCGCGGGGAGCTCGCGCGATAATTAAATCGTCCAGCGGACAATGCACGCGCGCACTTGTTTGTGAGCGCTTTTAATTAAACTTCTATTATTGTCGGATACAAAACGCGCATGCGCCGTAACGAGCCCCTCTGTCTGTGCCTAACACGATTTGCCGCTTAAACAAACACAGGCACACGAGCGTGCGCCGCGCGCCGTACCTATTGGCTCGCTGTAAGGCGCACAGTCGCGCGGCGCGGCGGCACGGCGGGCGCGCCGGTGTGGTCGCGTGACGGCGCGCGGCGCGCCGATCAGCGCGATTCACACGGCATCCCTGACCCACGAGGGGATTAATAAATTATTTTAAATTTAAGATACATCATTTTGTTAAACTTTCACCGTATGTTTATAATGAGATTTGAAACTGTGAAACTGTTTTAATATGTTTTGTATAAAAAAACAATGATTTATGTTGAGATATCACCGCGTGACGTTGATTTGTTTCAGCAGCATGCGCAGCGCGCACCCGCCGCCGCGCCGCGCGCCGTGGTCCGCGCGGCCTCTGTCCAACTACAGTGAAAATCTGCGACTGGTTAATTCCTGCTAATACTTGCTCTGACCATTTTGTTCTCCATGAGATCTGGTCCGCTGCGCAATAAGATTTGCATGAACAGAACAAGCTTAAACTTAGATATTGAGATTCTTTTTCTTACTAATGATTAGTACATAATTTTATTAATGGGTTTATTTTTAAATGTTTTAATATCCCTTACCGTACCTATTAAAAACCATTTTTGGGTCTAGAAGTTTAATATAATATCCACCACAAAATCTCAATCGTACCTATGAAGAGGAAAGTCATCACACTTACGATCTGAGCAATTGTAACTTCTCTAGGACTCCTGTCACCAACTCTATTTAGCTTGGCATCAACTTCAATCTGTAATGCAGTTACTTATTGCTTTTTTTGTTAAGTAGTAACATTTTTGAAATATTTGCATTCATCGTATGTGAATGCTTTGAGTTCGTATGCATTCAATTTAATAACACATAATTATGTAAGTACTATTTCTTCTATTCATTTATTATCATAATTACTTAATTACATCAGTTTCACGAACCAACATAAAAACAAATAGGTGTCGGCTTGGTTACGATTAGGCACGGTACAGTTGTACTCGTACTACTTAATACATAAGTATTTAGTTAATCTAAAACGGTAATCATTTGGTGAGGCTGGGAAGCGGCCATTGTTCCTGCAGCTCAATTAAGTAGCGACGTCGTAATTGTACAGATAGCTGGTATCGTGTGATCGCGGAACAAATTGACCGCGAAATCGATTACGATCGTTCGGCGGACAATGGCAACCAATCGCGCGACGCGCTCGCCGCCATTGGCCACCGACGGTGGCGCGCCGCACGCGCCGCTTCACACAATGCGCGCGCGCACCTGAAACCTGAAACTTTTTAAGCTCCACCATCTTGGATTCCACATTCGTCACGGCACAACAGCATGGGTGGAAAATTCAGCACCGTGACGTCACCGCCCGCCATTCAAATTGGAACGCTCCACCGACCTACCTACCACACGTAGGTATACTACACCACCGCCGCCGGTTTGCCTTCTCGCTCGTGCGTATCTCGGACACTCTGCAAGTTCAGCGTGTGCTTTCATTGTGTAATTAAGTTATCGCGTTTTATCCTCGTCACACCACGAGGTTGTACAGGAAGATAGCGTTTGGCTACCGTGTAGGCTAAGGGCGCAGGCAGTAGAGGGCTGCACCACAATACTGAATCAATGGACAATTATCGGCGATGGAGCCCACCGGAGCAGCGCAGCCCGCGCCCGCGCCCGCGCCGGTGCGATAAGTGGCGATAACCCGCGGGAGCGGCGACATCATAATTGCTTGTTATCGGGTACCAGCCGAGTGCGCCTGCGCAACCACTGCGCTACCTCTATTCATGGATATTAAACAGGATTATTGTCATGTCTTTGTAGAGTTATTTGCTCTACCTTTAATAGTAAATGTATACCACTTACTTACATAGTACATGAAATAAGAATATATTTAGGCAAGTCATGCAAGTTCTTACTTAAGGTCTCTATCCCTGTCTACCTGCGAAAGGCGTTCAGGCAGTAAGTGAAGTATAATTTGGCTTTTTTCATAAGTATAATGAATAATTTAATGTAATTCAATTGGAATACAATACTATTTTTAAATCTAAGACATTTACTAAACAAGCTAACATCAAATTCTGTGACTGGGCAACATCAGGAATTTACAAAAGTAGAACTAAATTGTATGAACTTTATGGAATGAAACAATATAATTTTGAGCCAGAATTTGTTCAGTATGTTAGAGATTATTCGAAAACTTTTAAAAAGACATGTGCAGCTGCTAAATCATTATATTTAAGTAACAAAATTAAGCAGTCTGACAATAAAATAAAAACCACTTGGAATATAATTAATAATGAAACTGGTCGTATTAAATTGCGAGATAATAATTTTCAATTGAATATTAACAATAAAATAATTTCAAATAATACAGATGTAGCTCAAACCTTCAACAATTTTTTTGTAAACATTCCTTCAAGCACAACCAGCAGCTTGAATTCTTGCCCAGTCAAAGCTGAATCCTTGGTTAGGCGCAGCGTGAAAGAGTGCAGTGACCTATTTAGTTTTAAATATATAGACCCCAATGATATAATTAAAGTTTTTAAGTCGCTTAATTCAAAAAAAAACTGGTGACTTATGGGGTATTTCTGTTAAATTAGTTGAAAATATTATTTTTAATATAGCGCCACATCTGGCTGTAATATTTAATAGATGTGTGGATGCAGGTGTGTTTCCCAATTTAATGAAACACAGTAAAGTGATACCGTTATTTAAAAATGGATCTAAGAGCGACCCTACTAACTTTAGACCAATATCCATATTGCCCGCTATTAGTAAAATCTTTGAGAAAGTTATACTGCAGCAATTAGAGAGTCACTTTAACTTACATAAATTATTACACAAAGAGCAATATGGTTTCACAAAGGGTCGCTCCACCGTAGATGCAGGTGTTACATTAATAAAACATATCTTTGATGCCTGGGAAAATTCTATGGATGCTATTGGTGTATTCTGTGACCTCTCTAAAGCTTTTGACTGCGTTGAACACAATACGCTTTTGCGAAAGCTAAGTCATTACGGTATTAGGGGCGCTGCACTTAATCTTGTTGCTGCCTACCTGAGTCACAGGGTTCAATACGTAGATGTAAATGGAAATAGGTCTTCTGGATTACCTATAGCAATGGGCGTGCCCCAGGGTTCAATTCTAGGTCCTCTTCTCTTTTTAGTGTATGTAAATGATTTACCTTTCTTTGTACAGGATTTGTGCGACATAGTGCTATTTGCAGATGATACATCACTTCTCTTCAAAATTGACCGTAAAGAAAATAACTTTGATGTTGTAAATGGTTCTCTCGCACAAGTCCTGGACTGGTTCACATCAAATAATCTTCTGTTAAATTCAAAAAAAACTAAATGCATTAAATTTACCATGCCTAACGTAAGAAGTGTTACCACTAATTTAAGTCTAAATAATGAAGCTATTTCACTTGTTGAGTCTACAGTTTTTTTGGGTTTAACTTTAGATCGTAAACTTCAGTGGGGAGCCCATATATCATGCCTCGCGGGTAAGCTTAGCTCTGCGGCTTTTGCAGTTAGTAAAGTAAGACAACTTACTGATGTAGATACGGCTAGATTAGTTTATTTTAGTTATTTTCACAGCGTCATGTCCTACGGCATATTGCTGTGGGGCAAGGCTGCTGATATTGAAACTATTTTTTTAATTCAGAAACGAGCTGTACGCTCAATTTACAACCTAGGCTCACGAGTTTCTCTTAGAGAACGTTTTAAAGAAATAGGTATTTTAACAGTTGCATCTCAATATATATTTGCAAATATTATGTTTGTTAAACAGAATATTGATCTATATAGTAAGAACAGTGATATTCATTCAGTAAATACCAGAAATAAACATAAGTTAGTTGGCACGTACCATCGTTTACACAAAGTGCATAATTCATTTGTAGGACTCGGTATACGTTTTTTTAACAAATTACCGAAAGAGATAATGAATTTGCCCTTACACAAATTTAAACCTACTATTAAAAATCATCTCATAGAGAAGGGCTATTATACAATAAATGATTATTTGAACGATAAAAAGTCTTGGAATTAGTTGCATTATATAGTTGTTTGTTTAATTTACAATAAATCAGCTTAGTACATAAGTTCTTATTTGTGACGTGAGGCACATTGTGAATTCTAGTGATAATTCTGTACTTTTTTTTTTTTTTTTTCTTTTTGTTTATTTCTTTAGTAGCAATACGTTAAATTTAACAATATAAATTGTCACTATTCACATATTGCCTTATTCTTTAATAGCAATATGTAAATTGAAGCAGACTTTAACACCATACTTTTTTTTTTTTTTTTTTCTCGCACGACCAGTACTAAGTACGATTACCTTATTTTATCAATATAGTCAGTATCGTGTTTTGACTGCATCAGCTTGCATGCTAACATACTTGTATTTTACAAAAGATTGTAACTATCTGGCGATTAAAAAGAGTGGCCTGAGTTTCTTGCTAGTTCTTCTCAAGGCTCCACGTCAGCGAACTAGCCGTAGGAAAATTTTGCTGACATCATCTTTCTGGTTTATTCATAATTTATGACCTTCATAAGTGTTACCTTGTAACCTAAATGAATAAATAAATTTTGAGTTTGAGTTTGAATAAATAATTTTGAATTCGTGTTGGTGCTTCGACAACGCTCATCGATGACGTCACAAACTTGTTTAGTTAGGACCTTAGCATGTACTAACATTATATTATCACCGTCGCGGCGACGACATGTTAGTTGTGATGGGCTCGTCCGTACCTGTCCGCCGCTCGGTGTCGCCCATATGTTTCAATTAGCCGCGACACGCCCGCTGCAGCGCTGTGCCTCATGCCATCGCCATGATCCAGCCAGCCCTCACGATAACGGTCACTCGCACCGCTTTTAAAGGCGGCTGCGCTTGTTATCACGACTTAATATTTTGAGATTTTTAGAAATAATTCTACATCTTAAAAATTAGCACTTTATTAAATAAAAATTTCATTCATAATAAATTAATATTGGTTATCGTTAGTGATCAGCGTCGCAGAAGCTAGTCGTTGTCATACAATGGCGGCATCGCATCGTATCGCATCATCGAACGGTGCTCGGTACTCGGTATCACGACGCAGGCATCGGCTCGTCCATCACGGCGGCGCTATCACCGGCACGGTGTGATGATCACACTTCATCACGAGCGACCATTTTGTCGATATGTTTCAAGTTAATTATCGTACGATCGGACGAATCGTTCGTCGATAATTGGTGCCATACGTTATGCCTGTAATAAATTGTAGCCATAAAGTGACAAGAGCTGTGAGGCGACGCGGTGCGGTGCGGAGCGGAGCGGTGCGGAGCGGCATCCACGGGACTATGTCGTGCACCGGTTGTGTACCATATTGTCATCTAATCAAACATCTAGTCTTATATCTGTCGGTAACGGACTCTAGCATTTTTAAAATCAATATTATAAAATAAAAAAGTATGGTAATATGGTATATTACACTGTAACACTGGCAATTTAAGTTGGTAATAAATAAATAAATACAAAAAACGTATGAAATTTCTCATTCAAATAATAATTATGTAATTTGTTCCGTGATGTCCATTTTTGCCGTGGTCTTAGACAATCAATAAACATCGATAAACAAACATGTAAGTACAAAATAGTTGACTATATAAGTAATAGATGAAAAATGATCGTCTACCAAACAGACAAACAAACCTACCTTCAAGTTCACATGTATAATTTTATTTATCACAAACTAGTTACCGCCCGCGGCTTCACCCACGCGTAAAATTCCACAGGAACAGTATTTTATTTCGGGATAAAAAGTAATATATGCGCTATTCCAAATAATATTCTATCTTTATGCCAAATTTCACCAAGATCCGTTTAGCCGTTTTGGTGTAATTGAATAACAAACATTTAAACTTTCCTATTTTTAATATTAGTATACTTAGACAACATAAGTTGAAAAAGCGGTTTTGATATAACAATAATGAAACAAAGCTATAATAAAATGAGCCGTATCCCTGGGAAGTAACACGTGACCGTGATGGAGGTGAAGACATGAACGATTAGTGCATCAGCGCACGGTCGGTTAGTCGCGGACATCACTGGCCATTGTTGTGTTAGTGGTGAGCGCACCCCGCAGCTGCGCCCGCGCATCTCGCCTCGTCAACACAGTGGTGAACTGATGACACACCGCGGGCAGCGCGCTGCTGTTTTTGCGTCGCATCGATGTCGTTGTAATTGAAGTCGTTAGTGTTAATTAAGTTAAGCCGTTGTTAATTTTCACTGTATGTAACTCTGTCTATGATACGAGTAATAGTATTATATCTGACTCACAGACAGTGTACCTATTGAATATGACAAAGCTATCTCATGTAATCAAAGCAAATAAGTTGTCACTTTATCAATGATAAGTAGGTACGTACGTAGGACAGGTGGACATTATGCTATAAGCATTTTCTAACAGTCAACCTAAGGTGATACACAGATAATAATTAGTAGCAATTATCGAACATTTTGTAAGTAGATACCTGTAAGATATAATTAGTTATCATATTTACTAAACAAAAAAAAAACTATTTAAATTCTATGAAAGTAATTTAAAAAAAGTAATACTTCTGGTATTGCAAGCATCTATAGGCTACGGTTACTGCATAACATCAGGCAGGGCGTATGCTTGTTTGCCATCCAAGTAGTATAAAAAAAGCAAAGAAAAGGAGTCAGTAGATATGGACGTCAATAAGTGGGAGAAGTGGGAGAGTTATGAAAGGTAAATAGTACCTACCTATAGTGATGGCATGCGTGGCGTTAGCGAAAAGGTAACCATTTGAGGTCCGAGCGATCTGTAGACACATGGTCGTACTGACGAAGATTACACGAGTACACGAATCGAATGTAGTTATTGAACTCAAACTCAAACTCAAAATTCATTTATTCATTTAGGTTACAAGGTAACACTTATGAAGGTCATAAATTATGAATAAACCAGAAAGATGATGTCAGCAAAATTTTTCTACGGCTAGTTCGCTGACGTGGAGCCTTGAGAAGAACTAGCAAGAAACTCAGGCCACTCTTTTTAATCGCCAGATAGTTACAATCTTTTGTAAAATACAAGTATGATAGCATGCAAGCTGATGCAGACAAAACACGATACTAACTATATTGATAAAATAAGGTAATCGTACTTAGTACTGGTCGTGCGAGAAAAAAAAATAAAGTATGGTGTTAAAGTCTGCTTCAATTTACATATTGCTATTAAAGAATAAGGCAATATGTGAATAGTGACAATTTTTTTGATTGAGATTGAGAAGTAATTCTGCATTCCCAACATTTAGTGATTCTCAAAAGCTAATTTGGAGTGCACGTGTGCCTTAGTAGTATGAGTGGTCACACAAAAAGTGCCATGTAGCACACAATGTATACTCGGCTCACGATGATTAGTTCGTTGTCCTGCACTAATCACGCATTTGTTCGCAATTAGCGACAATGGACACCCTCCATACTCGTGTATCAGGACGGTCACGGCTCGGCGAGGGTCCGTCCGTACACTTGCGCGTACGTCATTGTTCAAGACCACTTGTCGCTCGTTTCATATCTATTGTTTAATCAGAGCACACTTTAAGTAATGACGCTGCACATAAATTAAAACTGCTAATTCATAGTTTGTGATGCGATCAACCCCTCCGGCCATCATTTAATATTAGTTGACAGGCTGGACGTAAGCACGAAGGTCACACATGATGGGACTGCAGATTGAACAAACCCCTATGTATTCTCAACCCCTTAACATTCGTTGTATATTGAGTGTATACTTACTTATTAATAATTATAATAGCTGGTGTCAAGCATTGATATAATTATAAATTACAAATGTTGAAGGCATAAGAGGCATGAGCCATGGCGAACTCACGTTTATGAGACGTGGTTATAGATAAGCACTGTTCGTAATCGATGCTGTCAATTAAGAGTTGGGCGGCGGCGGCAGTGCGCAGGCGCGATCGATCAGCCTCCCCCCCCCCCGCCTCACCCCCGCGCACATCCCCCACACCCCCGCTCCTCTGCGATGTTAATTAAAGATAGATGCGCCCGCGCGCCCGATCATAATTTAGAGATTATCTTTGTGTGAGCCCGAACAAGACTTTCAAATTTGTTGGCTGACAATCTGAGATATTTATTTGTAGATATGACGTCGTCGACAGCCGAAGCTGGCTATCATAATAGTCGCTGGATACTGTAACACCTTAGCTTATAGAGAGCTAGCACTTATTAAAGCGATATGCACAGTACAGACACACGGGGCGGTGCTCACCTACGAGTGTCAAGTTATAATCGTGACGTCTCAAATGTAGAGCGCCACTTTGCCCTAACATTCGTGGAAAGTCCACGTGGGTCCAAGTCATTCGTGGGCTGGTAATTACTAAAAACTAGTGTTTCTTTTCAATTGAATGTATGTTTTGTTAAAATAACGTTTTAACGCAATCAAATTGACAGTTTTACGATTAATTACCTTATTTAAAAGACTGTATTAGAGCCGGTGGGCTTGTCTAACGCAACACATTTATTTACACGGAGGGCAAAAACAAGTTATAGGAGCGAGCATCGAGAGCGTTACATATTTTATATAATTACATATCTGTCATTGTAAATTGTGCACAAAAAGAATGGTGGTTCGGGAATGTTCCTCCCCCCACCTGCACTACGTCGCGTCGGTCGCGGCTGCGCCTGCGCGGTGGTTGCGGAGCGCGGCGCGCCGCAATCATGTAATTATATCATTCCAGTGCGGAGAAATCAAGCGCAATTCGCAATAAGATTTATTACAGAGTTTTTTTCCTAGATCGGGACGATTTATCTGTGGGCGTTGGTCCGCGCTGCGCCGGCGCAGCGAGCGCCGCACCACGACGCCCGCGCCGCCCCGCGCCGCGCGTCGTGCCGCTACGTGCGGTGCAGCAGAACATTAACGTAACATTAAACTAATTAATTAGATTAAGCAACTGGTGCACTAGTAACAACGCACACGTTGATGATTGTACTCTAACGGTGTACTATCTTGGTTCTACTAGCCGTTTGTTAGAAACCAACGACTCTACTTATATCTGTCCTGCTGATACGCAACAGTCTTACCACGCTACAGCACTCTGCTCACATCGCACTAACCCTAAGCTCTATTCCCTGGTTATATCCTACTAATATTATAAACGCGAAAGTTTGTAAGTATGGATGGATGGATCGATGGATGGATGGATGTTTGTTACTCTTTTACGTATAAACTACTAAACGGATCTGGATAAAATTTGGCACACAGATAGATTATGGTCTAGAATATCACATAGGCTGCTATTTTTACAGCTATAACCGACATCCACGCAGGCGGAGCCGCGAGCAACAGCTAGTAGATATATAACAGACTAGCGACCCGCCCTCGCTTCGCTTCGGTTTATTCTGAATTTCTCAACTATAATATGCATGTATTTTACACATAGATACATACCAACCTCTTGAATCACTCTATCTATTAAAAAAAACCGCATCAAAATTCGTTGCGTTGTTTTAAAGATCTAAGCATACATATGGACAGACAGAAGGGAAGCGAGTTTGTTTTACACTACGAGTATGTAGTGATAATACGCACATAACGGACTGGCAACCACCTAAGTAGTAGCAACAAACTTCATCTACTGTGCTTGCCAGAAAGAGTACTCCTTCCTTAACACAATATATGTACCTATTAACAATCTATACAAATAAATAAAATTGGAGTGTCTGTTTGTTACATTATAATAACGTATTTTTACTAAATGCACAGGTATGGTGGTATGGTATTCGCGGTACATATACCAAAATAACATATTTTTTAAATTTTTGTCTGTCTGTTTGTTCCGGATAATCTCTGAAACAGCTTAACCGATCTTGACGGGACTTTCACTGGTAGATAGCTGATGTAATAAGGAGTAACTTAGGCAACTTTTAGAAATTTTATTTATTGTTATTAATTAACGACATTCACGCGGGCGGAGCCGCGTGCAACAGCTAGTTATATTATATATTAATTAACTATATAGGTATTATTTATTTATTTATTTAAAACTTTATACACAAATTTGGTAAAGGCGGACTTAATGCCAGAGGCATTATCTACCAGTCAACCTTAGGGTGATGCAGAGATAAACAAAGTAGGTGCATATTAAGAAATTACTGAATAATCGTAGATAACAGGTACTCATAATTTAAATAAACAAATATATAATATAAACATAGGTATGTGCTAATTATATATAATATATATAAATAATAATACATACAATAAATAATAACAAAAATATATAATAAATAATACATATAAGTATAAATGAAACAGAGAATGATGAAAAAACTGCCAAAATATTATTTTAATAGTAGTTCCCGAACCCTTACTTTAAACGCATAACGGTTGGTGGACATCCTGATTTCTAGAGGGAGAGCGTTCCAAAGAAGGACAGATTGAATAGGAAAGGAAGAGTGAACAAAATCAGAGGTATGAGAGGTACAAGCAAGGAGAAGATTATTGGAAGAGCGAAGCTTTCTATCATGGATAGAACTGCGATACTGAAAGTAGGGAGTTAAGTAGGGAGGGGGAGAGGGAGACGTAAGGATAGAATAGAGGGTAGTGAGTGCACGCAAACGACGGCGTTGAGAAATAGGTAGCCAAATTTAAATATAATATTACATAGCTTCTTATTACCTACTCGCATCTGTTGTTACGCTAGTACAACAAATTGTAATACATACACATTATTAAACATTTGTTGACATAAATCTATTATATTTATGTCCATTTCCTTAATAACCAAAATTTAATCATTTTTTGTTATATCGGCTGAGAATCCATTACAAATAGATTATACTGGAAAATATCGTACGAATACATTGACTGCGCAAACCTAGTCAAATAAAGTTGAGGAAAACTAAATCAATTATGTAAAGCAAAATAAAATAAGTGTATGTTTGTGCATTAGTTCGATAGTTGTCAGTTTACGTGAGTGGTGGTGCTTGTACCTGGTGCTGCTGTCGTGGTAGCTGAGACGAATTTACGTCTTCTATTTGATCTGATCAACAAAGTTGCAAGATCGGAACTATCGGTTAATATTATTTTTCTGGAAACTCACAAGGCTAAAATCCAGCTTAGCACAGTGAGCGCGTCACACTCTGGTGCTTTGCTGGATGTCGGTTATCGCGGATGCACACACCACGGGCTGAGCTCAAATCGCAGTTTAGATAGCTAACGCGAATAAATTTTTCGCGTTATCTCTGCTAGCCAAATTTAGACGCACTTATCGCGTTGACCCAGTTTATCGCACGCGACTTCCCCTTAACATACTCATATATTGTGTTATCAGCTTACAATTATCCCACGCATCGAGATCATAATTATTCGGGAATATTTTCCTCATTGCTCTTATATGTTGTTAATAAATAACATTGAACTAACCTCCGCTATAAGCTATTATTACGAAACAAAATTCCAAAAAACTAAATTCTTTTATCTAATTAGCTTAATACACATAAATATATTGTTACCCTCTTGACAAAGGCTTTTTGCGTAAATAAACTAGACAAATGATATGTAAATTTTTTTTTTTTTTTAGAAAGTTAGGGCCCCAGACTAGCAAGCAAGCCCGACTGGAGATGGACCTCCTTACACTTCTGTAAGGAGGACCTTCCCCAGTCCTTCCCCATCTTAAAAAATAAGTAATAGACGCACTGCGCACCGGTACACAGAGTAGTACGCCATTAAGCTACCATCTCTTCTATATAGATAGATACTAGAAGCGGTGGTGGCCGAGTGGGAAAGTAACCGACTGCCCGCTGCTTTATGCTTTTATTACTTATCGTAGGAACTCGCGTGCCTTCTCAATCGTATCAAGTACTTAATAGTAGATTCGTATAAACTAATTCGTCAAATCCACTAAAGTAGATAAGTACTGAATCTACTTAATTTTTTTTTTTTTTTTTTATACTACTTGGGTGGCAAACAAGCATACGGCCCGCCTGATATTAAGCAGTATCCGTAGCCTATAGACGCTTGCATTACCAGAGGTATCACTTGCGTGTTGCCAACCCATTTTTTTACACCAGGGCTTTAAGATGGAAGTAACCCTGAGATAGGAATACGTTTCTTTCAAAACGCATTCCTAAATGAGCGCTGGAGACCTGTACTCACACACAGAAACACATAAATCACCAAATAAGTATATCAGCGGGCGGCCATTCTTCCGCCAAATCTCTTGCATAATAGGTGAAGCGCACGCGACCGGCCGACGACGCACGCGACGCGCGACGCCTACGCGATCTCTAAATACTATTGCCACTGCTTTTTTTTCCATAAAATCGTATTTCTGACTTTCCTTTCTGGGAAAGGCATAGGAATCCATCAATCAATCCGTATTTTTGATGTTAGTACAATAAAGTATGTATGTGTGTGTTATAAATGAATTTTCAAAACACTCGTGAGTGGCTATTTATTATTTTGCCCTTAAACTGTGCTAGGAAAGGCAGAACTATGTGTTTGTTACGACCGCTTCTAGATAAGACAGTATAATTAATTGTTTATAATCAAATATTAAAACAACGCAATAGTTTTGCAGGCATAGTAAAATCCAAAGTATTTGAAAGTAATTGATTTAACTCGTTGGTTTATTTTTTCTACTTTAATTTTGCTCATTGCTGAGGAAAATTAAGATGAAAATATTTTAATATAATCATTTAAAAAAGAAATGATTATAATACGCAAAGTTGTTTTTGGTATTTTAAGTGTTTAAAAAAGATATATCTGTTTTGGGCTAAAACAACTTCACCTGGGAGCATGTTCCACGCTCTGACAACAGTAGGGCAGTACATTTTAAAAGATAAACAGAATTAAAGATAAATTGACTTTACAGATAATTAATTAATTTATACAATAATACCTGCTATAACTGATGATTTAATTATATATTTTTTTCAAATTAAATAGGTATGAAAAATATTAAAATATATTAAAAACGCACGCCTCATTACCGGACACGTAAACTTACAATCAATCTGCCTGTTTCAGTCCACTGCTGGACATACGAGTAGACCTCTCCTAATTCAAGTTACAATAGACATAACATGTTAGCATATTATCAAGCCAACTAACTATTAATATAAGAAACATTGATCTATAAACGATCTTTGCCGATGTACAGATTGTGAAATATATTTAAATAGGGGGTTAATTTGTGTTATGATACATTTGTGTTAAAATTGGTGACAACACTTTAAGTAATTATTGTCGTTTGTCATCACAATAATTATTTCCTTGTACTTGTAATATCAGACATAATTCCGCCGTAACTACAGAACGTACCTAGTAGTTAATTGTGGTGTCACTGTTAACATCATCACATGACAATCGCTCAAATCTCCAATTCTTATAAACAGTGGCGACATAGTAATTATGTCCAAAGAAGCTCGTTTATGCTACCATACTGTGCCAAAATACTGCGCTCTTCAAATTCACACTGGGAAAATGCTGAGTTTTTAAAGATCAATTGCAATATGAATTTGAAATATATACCAGATATGAGATATATATCCGAACCAGAGAAAATTATATCAATAATGAATACCAATGTTGATAATGAAGAATGGAGTAAATTTAGAAACTACATCCAAGAATCACGAATTAATATGAATGTCAGACAAGTACTTAATGAAAAATAGAATAGTTTAAGAGAATGGCACCATCACCATGCTACACACTTATTACATACAAACATGGTTTGACATATTTGTTTAATAGGTGGGCTTGCTCTTTTATATAATGCCCTATCTCTCTTGACTTCTGCCCTACCTTTTTGGACAAAAATAGTTTAAAATGATAAGGAATTTCAATCTGTCGTGTAATCGTAGAGTTCAGTAGTTCAGTGGAGTGCACGAGGTTCGCTAGACGAGGGACGCGGGCGCAGCGACGACGACGACGCGGCGACGTGGCGACGGTTCCGGGATCATTATTCCCATTCCATCGCTTAATGGTAATGAAATCACGAAATAACTAATAAGTGTGATTGTTCATCAACATTCATACAAAGTGTAATGTGTGTGTGTGTGTGTGTGCGTGTGTGTGTACAGTGTGTACATACAGTGGTCGTGCACACGCACCAACGCGCGTATTCGAGTGGTTCATAGTTTTCCCACGTTTGTTTAATTGCTCACATTAGCATAATGTCACAGACGATGTGCCTCACTGTACCTACACCGAACATGACGAGGCACCATGACGTTGTTATCCAATCCGAGGACCGTTTTAAAATATCACCTATCAATGTTTTAAAGACACATTCAGTGGCAGTCGTCAACAGTCTTCTTCTTATATTAACTGAAGGTCTGAATTTATAACGGCGTGTCAATGTCGTGACCTCGTCTCTCTCATGCGTCCGTACTCTGTAGTTACCGTAGTTATTAGAGAGGTAGGGCACCATACAAGCGAGCAAGCCCAACTGGGGAAAGATCTCCACCTTACAGAAGACCACAGCCAAACACACAGCGGTGTAGTTGTGTTCTTGAATACAGGTCTCCAGCGTACATTTAGGGATGCGTTTTGAAAGAAACGTATTCCTATCCCAGGGATACTCTCATCTTAAAGCCCTGGTATGGTATAACTGCTTAACATCAGGCGGGCCCTATGCTTATTTGCCACCCAAGTAGTATACAAAAATAAAACTATCGCCTAGCGGCTAGTGACTGTGTGCGCCAGACAGTCCACACGTACAACTAAGTAGGTATATCACAATGATTGTTGTTTGATTGTTGCTCATTATCTCTGTTAATAATGACATCTGAGCGCTTGACTCAGCCTTATGGTTCGTATCATTAATTAAAGCTAACGACGGACACGACGTCCACACGAGACGCGAGTGTGTCACGGGCCCTTGTACACTCGCTCTGTCGCGCGGCTTCGCTCGTCGTTCATCGAATTAATTAGGATGAATGTCCTGCGAGCGTCACCGTGAGAACGGCTCGCGGCCCGCGGCGCGGCGGGGGCGGCGGGTGCGCGGGTGCAGCGGTACAAATTAGCATGTTCGCATCGTTCGTCGGATTACAGTTATCTGCTCAGATATTGAGTACAATAATTATAATTTGACACATCTCAATAGATATTCAACTAACGGTTATATGAGCGTAACTTTTAAGTAATTTAGAAGTAAAGTTGTAATGTTCGTATTTTTTTGCTGTTACATGCTATGCTGGACAATTCACGCCACAGACGGTGCTCTATAATGGCTGCATATGAATGAAGTTTTGACAATCTTTGGGTCGTTATCTTATTTTCTATAGGTACACTAGTCACATAAATAATTCATTACATTGACAAGTGTGAGCGCTAACACAGGCGCATACCCTCACTGTATAGTCCTATTCTATGGGCCTATGGAATGAGATTTGGCGCGACTAGAGAGAGAGAGAGAGAGTACCTAGGCGTAGGAACACGCAACGGCTTTGCATGTTTTTCGAGACACGAAGGAGCATTACACCGCCGATTTTCAAACTTCGGGCATCTTGTTGTGAATTTCTCGACTATTTTTGATTTTATACTTAATTTCTTTCTTGAATTTGTTACATGACGTTAGAACTTATTTTCTTTTTTCTTGTTAAAAAGACAACTCCCGCACTAGAGAACAAGCTCTGTGTCGCGGGGGACTTTACAAACATACAATTAACGGACACAAATTACACCCAGACTCAGAACAATTCTTTTAGGATCACACAAAGTTTTATCTTGTGTGGGAATCGAACCCACAACTTCGTGCACAGCAGGTGCATACTGCGACCACTGGACCACCGAGGCAGTCAAATTGAATCCGCGATTTCTCGTGAACGCAAACTAACCACGCGAACCAACGCAGCAGTAATCATTACAGATATGATAACCAACAACGTTAACGAATGTTGAACAAAAACTTGTCTCACCCATATATCAGTCAGGATTTATAAACGGAACAAACTATCTCTTGCTACATAATATATGAATTTTAAGAGTAGGTACTTACTGCCAAACAGCACACACATTCATGCACACACCCACACAATGCTATATATACAAGATTGGTATTTGACGAACACAATAATAGAGTTTGGACAAGTATTTAATTAGTTTCAATGCAATCAGAGCTTGAATGAGTATCGACCGTCTCTCTTTGTATTACTTCATGACACACACGCACGCATACATGTAAACAAGCATGCGCCCGCGCAACACAACAGGTGGTCCTCCAATAAAAACTAATAAGCGAGGGGAGCACGGCGGGATACAGGGAGGCGGCGGGGAGAGGGGGGAGAATCGGCGCGGCACTCATTAGCCGCTCCCGGTGTAGCACACGAGCACACACCGGAGATAGCCGAGCGCAGATACAGATACACGCACCATCTCGCAAACTGATTTTGTACTTGAATGGCACATCATCTGATGTCGCAATAATTGTGCAAGTTGCGTCACCTCTCACCTCGACCCCGTCACGTCGCCGCATCGTGTCACTGACGTTCTACTTGTGACGCCTTCTGACGATGACGAGTGTATTCGCACAACCACACTATATACCTACACAATATTACTTATGATACACAGTACTCCACTAAACTCGTCTGATATCACTTCGTTGTGTCGCATCCCTCGCTGTTATTACAATTCTCCTCTTACACTCTATCGGCTGCATATACCTACATATAATACACGGCCATCTCGTGTGCATCTCTAGACAATTGCAGACGCTACTAGAGCCAACTATTGATAAAAATGCATCATATTAAAGACTAGAATAAATATGTACACATGTAAACAAGGCTCCGCGTCACTTTCATTTGTTCTGTATGACTTCGCCTTTCGCGGGGTGTAATGACTATCTAGCATCATCTGCACCATCGCTATTGTGTCCTAATAGCTTCTGACACTGACCGGTGTGTTGATTGTAACAGTGTGTATGTATAAACACCCACATCCACCCTTACCCAGTGGTCTCTCCAGTGGAATAGAGTCCGCGAATCAGAGTGAAGCGCGAGGGCACAGGCGGGTGTAACAGGAGACACTGGAGATTACGATCAGCAAACAACTTTGATAAAGAACTATTTAATGTACTATTTAGTGGGAATACAAATTAATATAAGTAAATGAACGATATAAGTAAATTTATCGGTTTAAAAAAGTTTGACGTACCTAGGTACCTACATAATGTTACAGGGATGACACGATGTAAGTAAAGAATGTCGCACATCATTATGACGAGGCGTGACGTCATGCGTCACGTCATCAAGCAGGACACCTGCGCGCGCGCACACCGCGGCGCTGCGACGCGCAGTCTCGCCTACCACGTCTGTATGTAAATTGGCCCCATGATGTGAGTGGTGTGACTGACACACCGTGACACCATGCACAGTGGGACTGGCCGCTCACCGCTGGGCAAATACCGCCCACTAATTTAGCAACACTCGGTAAGAAATGATTGGGAACGCCATGATATAAATACTTTACGTTATTTACTGCATTATCTACGAGCACTACTTCACTATTTTTATGAGTTGATACTTCCATAAAGTTACAGTTTTTATCGAAAGTCGTTACAGCGTTATCACCATTTGGGATCAGCACCTGTGATGCGCGTTAACATAATCCGTGCGTTACTGTGCGCGTGCGCCGGTGTCTCACTTACTCGTGCGCATACTTATTGTAATAATGGTAACGACTCGTAACTCCCTGCGACGCGTCACGCGACGGATGCCCAACGACTCATTGCGTCGAAACACTCACTACCTACTGTCCATAGATGAAGACGATTTCAGTGGAGTCCCGGAGATAAAAATACTTGTCATGGGATAATCAACTACTTTTTATAAACTTATTCTTAAGACTGTGCAAATATTCTTTCTCATCAGTTTCAGTAGCAGAGAGCATGATTAAATAAATATAAAAAATCCGGAAAAAAAGATATTCCACCTGTTTACCAGAAAAAATACAACTTGAGGTTATTTATATGAAAAAACTTATTTCAAGATGATCTAATTCTCATCTCTCTCTTCTCTTATTTAGAACATGAAAATCAATGGCAATGTTTTAGTCGATGCCGCCGTCGCCGTCGCCGTCGCCTGGAAAACCAGTTGATTCCAGCAAAGATGTCACAGCTAAAGCAAAATTCAAAACAGCACCACTCTGTACCACCCTTATTAGTAATAATAATAATATTTATTTATTTTCTCTTCACAAAGGGTTACAGTATGTCTACAGGGTCAGTCAGGTTATGATCCTTTGCGAGAGACTGGAGTCCGTACTAGGAAAATCCTGTGTGATGGATCACCAGGCCTCCTCCCCCCCACCTCGGAAAATACATACCATTATATACTTTGTTACATGCTTTGTATTGCGTTATGTTTTTACTACAAGATATAGGTTTTTTTTTTTGAGCTAAACGAGGAATATTAGTGATATAATAATATTCTAACTGACTATTCAATGTGTATCTCTGTATGCAAGGATTATCTGGAGCGCTTGAGAGCGCGTGCCCTGTACAGACTAAAGAGTTTCCAAAGCGTTGACGAAACACACAAGAGATGACGACGTACTTTGACTATCTGGCTCCTTGTAGTCCATTAGTCTTTGTACATTCGTACATTCTATGTATTATACGCCGCCACGGCGCCGCCGCGTTATATGGCAACGATCCGATGACGTTTCGTCTGCGTCCTTTTAAAGCTTCGCACTAACGTTACCACGTTTATAAACAAGTGCTAGACCACAACCTGACAATAACGAGGCGAGTAGATACCCACCTGAATATGTTTAGGTACGCACTTGTTCTGAAAAACATCTGAGCCGGTACTTTGAAATTTATATATTTATTAGAGTAACGTGATCTAATCTGAAATCGTTAATTAGAATTCCATTTAGTTAATGTAAGATATCGAGATGTAAGACAAAGTTAGACGTGAAGTGAACATGCATATTAACGTGAACGTGAAGCTTACAATTAGTGGAAGAGTGAGTGGTTGTTGTGTTCGAGACGGTTTAGTTTCAAGATCCAATTAACCAGATAATGTGAGCAGTCACGGCCGCGGTGCAGTGTCCCGGTGACAGACGGACATACACACATAAAGTGCACCTAACGTACGGGCGCGTCCGACAGATATGGAAGAGATAGCGGGCGCGAGCTCGCGGCTACGTAAAGTGGTAATTAAATAGCTCGACATGAGCCGAACACTCGACGATTAAGTGAAAACATCGTCTGCGTCACGTTATCTACATCACTTGATAGACGTATGTACGAGTGTACTATAGCTGGTGACACAATGACATCTCACATCTGCTCGCAGGCTCACTAACATCTCGTGTTACACTAAATGTACTGATCTAACACGCGTGTGGTGGTACCCATTGTTAGATAGGTAGGTAGGCTGCTCGATATTCCATTGTTGAAGTTTTGAACATCTGCTGGAAGCTCTGTAAACCGTTGGTACTAACTATAAGCTTGTCTAAAATGAACTAAGTTACTGAAAGTGTATAAAATAAACCTTGGTCACACCATCAATCGATTAATGGATGGCTATAATCAATAAAAAAACATACAAAGAGAGGTTGGGCAGTATACCAGTGAGAAAGCCCGACTATGGAACGACTTCTACGTTACAGAAGACCACAGCCGAATACACAGCTACACAGCGGTGTAGTTGTGTTTCTATGTGTGAATACAGGTCTCCAGCGCTCATTTAGGGATGCGTTTTGGAAGAAACGTTTTTCTATGCCAGGGATCACTCCATCTTAAAGCAATAATGATAGTTGCACTCGGGCCAATTTATTTAATATTGTTCAATATATTTTTAAAATGTAATATGTAAGTGTTGTGTCCTTCTAAGTACTAAAGTGAAGAATTTCACTTTAGTATGTTATCATAGTTATTGTTACCATACCGTTGTTTTTATTCATAAGTCGTTGAAGTACCAATTCAATTCATAAAAATCTTCAAACCGTTTGATGAAGGACATGTCGAAGATCAGACTAAGATAAGAGTGTACTCTACGTACGGTTTGCGCCTTGTACAATACCAGCCGTTGACTAGCCATGGAGTACAGTGACTTTATTCAGCACCTAAAGATGGGTGACCTTTTGGTTCACTAAGTAGTTTGGCTTTGTTCTCCAAATGAGTCCTAGATTGGACCTTGTCAGAAATAATGACCCCGAGGATTCCAATACTACATAGTACAAAGAGTTAATTCTTGGAACAACATATGTCGCTAGGTTAATAAGGTCCTTATCGCATAAGTAATTTTTAAAAAAAATATACGGGTTGACTTGAGACCTTCCTTCGTTTTTTTTGTCGGTTAACTTTATGACGAAGAGGTTTTTAGTTAAATTAATAATACTGGCTGGTTTTATCGCCAACATAGTTTTATTGTGCTTTGCGAGATCTGTTACAAATGACACGAGAAATTCCCGACTTTATGCATTTTAAAACTAAACACTCTTTATTGTGAAATGTTAAGTACATAATATATCGACAATTAGTAAGTGATTAGTACGGGGCGCTTAGCGTATTGTAAACAATGTTGTCTATATGTGACACGCGAGAAGGAGAGAGAGACAGAGAGAAAGATAGCGAGCAGCGAGGTAAGAATGTCGTACGTGCCACATATAGATACAGACAAGTTGTTGTTAATTAATTGACGTGTCGATTACACCCGAGATATAAGGACATCACCATCACGACAGGTTTTTGTCGCTCGTGTGCTCACGGCCACTTGAACCTACAAACGAGCCGCTTGACACCAGATACACCTACCTAGCACAGGTATGTATTTGGAGGGTATTGGCATGTGTAGTACCTATAGGTATATACAATGTGCACTCATAGACATGGTATAGTGTGACGGCTCTAGGAGGCGTAGGTACTGCGACCGAGACAAGTGTTGGTCGGAAGCGTAAGGCGTAAACTGATGGTATGCAGTATGCGCCTCCAGTGCACGAGGTTGTGGGTTCGAATCCTACACAGGACAAAACTTTCTGTGACTAACAAAGAGTTGTTTTGAGTCTGGGTTCTAATTATATGTTTGTAAAGTCCCCCGCGACACAGAGCTTGTTCTCTAGTGCGGGAGTTGTCTTTTTCTAAATGAAATTTTATATAGGTATGTATAAGTAGTAAATAAAATATGAATCGCCGCGATAATTAATTTAAATATATGCACATGTGGCTCGTAAAAGAATTAGACAACTAAACAGTAACATAAACGAGTACCAAGATTTAGTGTCGGCCCCGGCACGCACGCGATCATATCACATGTTGCCCAACGCACTACCATGCCCAGCGCTGGGAACTAAGCGCTCCATGCTGATAACATCGCTGCGACGCTTTTATTGCCATTAGCATTCTATTGTTGGAAATTAATTGAATAGCATCGAGCATTGTTGACGAGAGTGAACCTGCACCGGACGGTGGCGGCGGCGCGGGCGTGCTTCTAATTCCTTCCCAACTAGTGTCATAAATAGTTCCACTATCAGCCATCACGATTATCAGGGAAGTATTACAAGTGTGATGTTGGGTGTTGAGAGCGACCTTCATACACCACCTGCGTGCACCCACACCGTTACCTCTATATAGATAGAATCAGAATGTTTAACATATTCAAATCATTTTCAGGTCCATTAAAGAGTACCTCTCTTTCATGCTAGCGAGCGGTGAAGTTAAACAGTGGTGTGTAAAATATACTATTTAATTAACTGGTTTATGTACTGTTTGCATAAAAAATACAGAATGCACCTACCTAGTTTTATCTGAGCGTCACCCAAAAAGGCTGACTGGAAGAGAAAGCCTTTGAAATTTAGTCCGTCATTGTATACTTATTTGTGTAATAAGTAATAAAAAAGAAAAACCATATCGACCCCTCCAAACAATAACTCGGTAATCGAAAAATCTAAATTTTACAGGAGAAATTATTTACTGATTTTATGGAATATCTTTTTAATGAGTGAGTCTATTGCAGTCATTGATGTATCATAAGAAACCTATTTTTTTGTGAAATATGACTGTGTAATCAATATTAAATTCTTTTTAATCAAAACCTAGAAATTTGGGGAAATAAATAATACCTAAAATTCTATACATAAAATATTACAGAAATAGTACTTACGGGGTTATTGTAGTAAATTTATTTAACAATATATTTCGTAACATTATGTTATGGACTTTTACAGCGTTATTTTCTATCGTCGGGATGATACGTGACGTTATATTACGGAGTTATTGTGGTAATATCAAATAATTTTAGAAACTGTATTGTTATGTAACATTATTATTACAAGGAAATTTTAAATAACAGTTTTATTGTTACCATTCAATATCGTTAATTTTAAACAGTTTTAAAGACAAATGTAATTTTAGAGGGTAAGTATAAATGAAAGAAATAGTACAATTATTCGATTATTAAAGTTATATTTATTAAACCTCAGAAATCTACAGAACAGAGGAAGTCAAATAAAGTGGATGGATAGTGTAAAGCATGATAATATGTATGTGAAAGGAGTGAGCAAAGAGTTGACGGCTAATGGGAACGAACGGATGAGGAACTGATGGGATGGATTTTTGTAGTTTCAAGACAGTTTACAGGATGTATAGTTTTCTAACAGAAAGCAGTTCTCTAATGGAGTACAGTTCAAAGGTGAGAAATCTGTGCGGTTTAAAGTACATGACCTTAATTAGGGATCTTTGCGCTCGCTCCAATTCCAACGATTTAATTTTGTTGCTCCATTTTATACAGGAATGCAATAAGTTAGGATCGACTGTGCCAACGAGATGTATATTTTGTTTAACAAGGTTTTTGAAGTAACATGTCTGAGAGTTTTAAAGGACACTGTTAGACACTTTTTGTTTGAGTTGAGACTTCTTTGACAATAAGACATGTGAGTGCACTAACAGCATCTACTGTAGACCTTTTACGTATAAAACCAAATTGCGAGTCAGAGAGTATGCCAAATTTGTCTAGATAATTTAGTAATCGATTATTTATAAGTTTCTCTAGGATTTTAGATATTGCAGGTAATACAGAGATAGGTCTTTAGTTACAGGATTTATCTCTGCTACCACCCTTGTACACAGGCGTGACAATAGTTTGCTTGAGAGATGAAGGGAATTTGCCTTGCTTGAAGCATAGGTTAGCCAAATGAGTTATTACAGGGATAACTGGTTCAGAAGCAAGCTTCAGAAATTTAGTGGGGATGTTGTCGTATCCTGGGGCACTATCTGTCTTTAGCTGATTTAGTACAGAGAAAACTTCTCGATTATCAGCATCCATTAGCGGGAAAGATGACAATTGCTTTTTTTGTGTTGTAGTATGGGTTTGTTGTTTCGAGCTATTTAAAACCATCGCTTTAGTGAAAGTTTTTCCCATATTAACGAATAGTTGCCAAGAGTTTTCAATATTTATTAATTCTCTAATTGCGTTTTATTTGTTTTTCGTTGCGTTATGTTTCTGTGTGCTATATTTATCGTAGTCTATAATTTTTTAGGGTTTTTACAAGCATTATTTAATTGTTCTCTATCATATTTACGTTTATGTTTTTTAATAAGGCTGTTGCAGAAGTTACGGTATCTCTTATATGATATTTTTAATATTTGATTGACATTTCTATTTTTACACAGCGTAGAATGCCTAACGTTATCCAAGGCTAAATTGCGCGTTGGCTCCTTGGAACTAGTGATGTAATGGTATTTTGCAGCAAACTGCAGATTCTAAGTGAGAGTTCAGGGAATTTATAAAGCTTGTAGCATAATTGTTTGATGGAGAGCAAGAGATTGTATATACCTAAGATAATTAGGTTAGGTTGTACATAGAGACTTGTAGACTTGATGCATGACTTAGTTTTATTTCTTGTACATTAACTTTATAGGATTTATTTATATAGAAGACGACTCCATCGCATTGATTAATATGATTTGTTGTAAGATATGTAGTTATGGATTTGGGGAATAGGCTTATCACAGTTTAGTCTACATTCAGTTAGAACCATTAGATCGATTTCAGAGTAAAGGCTTGTCAGCGTAATTTGTAGATCGAAAATGTTGCTATACACTTCTGATGTTCTGCGAAATGTTTGTTAAGTCGGTATTGTTTATGTTAGTGGTTTTGGAGAAGTTTTCTACCGAAGATTCCAGAGATTTTGCTATTTCTATTTTGTCTATTTCTTGCAAAGTTGAGAGAGTGTTATCCATTAAACTTTACGCACCGGCACGATGGGCAAGAGCACGTGCGGGTGGCTTGGCATATATATATATATATATATATATATATATATATTACTGCGTAGCAGCCATCAAAAGAAAGGAATAAATGCGCTTGCAAAAATTGACCGTATTGAAATGTTGCGTAAATTAATGAGCCAACACTAAACTTAAATAACATTGTTAGTGTATATTACGGAATGTTTATATTTAAATTATTTGTAAAATAAACCCGTGCTGACGTTTACCAAAAACTTTATAAAAAATATTTACGCCAATAACCCGGTAAATGAAACTTACCAAATTAAAAAACTTTTTTTTTTTGCACAGACCTATAACAGGTTTTTTGACGAAATATTTTTGTTTCTAAATTCCCAGCAATAAAAGGGTGTGTCATGATATCTTTGTAAATACCAATAGAAAAAATCTGAAAAAAATTACTAAGGTGTATTCCAGTCCCCGGATTCCGAATTTGACATAACAGCATAAACCCCGTAATAGCACATTACCGAGTTTTTGCTTGGAGGGGTCGATATCTATTATATAAACCATATATATTAGATATTTCATAGCAAACACAAGCACAAACAACGTGAACCCGTTGAAGTCTTTTGTTAGCGCGTCGTACCTACGTGGCGTAGGTAGCGCAGCGCAGTGTCAGGTGTGCGATGTGCGGTGTGTGCGCATGCGCACTGGCCGCGGTCGGTAACAATGCGCGCGTCGAGCGAGTGATGTCGTCGTCCAGTCTCCCACGACTGCGCGGGATTCGGGCGGTTTACGAGCGCGGCGGAGGCTCGCCTTACCTCCGACAAACCTTTACGAGCACCAGTGATTGCCTGCAGAATAAAACTCGCGGCTTAATGAAAATATGATACCTGCCGAACCGTACCGTGAGAACCACCCGCCGACGACAATATGTTCATTCATAACGAACACGCGGGATGTCATATCCTAATGTGACACTTCATTTTGTTTGGATTAATAAATAGAGAACACCAACGAATATTGTTCAGTTCAGCTCAGTGACAGGATTCTAGAGTGTGGCAGTTAGCGGTCAGTCAGTCAGTTTTATTGTACAACTTGTAGATGAAGTGCAGCGGTTATGTGTAACTCTGTGTCCCTATGACGTAGTATGTGGAGCCGGTTTGCGACCGGCTGGCGCCTTTTTGCCGAATCTGCGCCGACGCACATAAATCCTGTACCAGTCCGCGTGGAGCGAGAGGTGCGCGGGGTGCAGGGAGGGTGGAGGGCGGGGAACAGACAGAGGTAACCGTGCGGCTCATTAAAATACCTAAAACAGAATCCAGTGCGCTTTTAATAAAGGACGATATTAGCGCTCCGCTCGTGAGAAACCTTCACTAATTAACTCATGGAAAAACTCCAAGAAGTGATCCCGGCGCGATCCGGCCAGCGACCGCGACGTGCGACTTACGTCGTTCGTACCGCCGCGCCGCGCCGCGCCTTGTTGACGCTATACTATACCTACCATTATTAGTGCTGGCATCTGAGCTCATTAGCAAATACAAGTAGAGTGAAGGTAACACAGCATCGGCACATCAAAGGCATAAAGTGCACTTGAGTAAGTCCTCATTTCTGACACAAATGTGTCTTGTACATTTTAATGTGAAATAAATAAACTGCACACATCATAAGAAGCACAGGAATTAATTATGCATTTACCAGAAGTGAGCGAGCGACTTACAAAGTGGATGCCGAGGTGCGACTTCCCTCACTCACAACAAAAACTAGAACATAATTATTCAATAAGGAGACATAACTGGCAACGAGCGCATTATTTAAATAACTATGTTCATGCCGACACAAAAAATGATGTGTCGCGTGCGGTAATGCGCCGGCGGCGGCGCGGCGCGGTGCGGCACCTGTAGTGTAGCTCGCTCGGCCGACTCAACACGATATATGCATACACGCGGGTGCGAGCTTTGCTCCGCTCCAGTGCGCATGTTGACGCACACCGGCGTGTGGATGCGCATGGTTTTATTTACGTTTTTTGCTTGGTATTAATTACCGCGGCGCACGCTTGATTATTCGCTCGATTTGCGGCGAGTGCACGACCGACTCATCGCTGCACATCACATCACATACGCGCCACTCAAGTGTGACACGTGGCGCGCACACAAACATACACACAATATGTGTTGAGCTCATATGTTAGATCAACGTATAATGGAGTATTAGTACTAGTGGGTTGTGCGGGAGGTACTGTGCAGGGTGCCGCAGCTAGGGTAATTCACGACCTCGTCTTACAACCCCTTCTAACCCCTTGAGCGAATCGCTTTTGTTCGTTCGTTGTTAAAATATTTTTGTCTCATTAATTCGCGTACTTACCAAATTTCAATCAACGATACTCGAGTTATCAAGGAACAATCATTTATATACATCTTCAGATTCGGAGAACAATTAACCTGATTTCCCAATTAGGAAGTATTTAAACACGATGAACTTTCATACAAACTTCTTAAAATTTCTTAATTTACTTAGCTAGTGTGCATCAAACTAACAATCTAATATCGCCAAACATGGCTAGGATATGCCTAATGTGTTTACCTTCCAGCTTTATGGTCAGTTCTGTTTAATGTTTAATGTACCATTTTCATTATAATTTAAATTTGCTTCATTATATTCGCTTTGTGAAATACTTATTGAGAAGTTCCGATGGCCACCTGTGGTTCTCTTTATATGGTTTAGTTCACCTAATGATTCTCTTTGATCGCAACTGTATGACTTGTTGGCCAAAATACAAATATCGCTATTTGTATGTATGCCCCTTAAAAAATACAGTGGGAACAACATTTGTTAATTTAAAAAAAAATGGTTCCTACCAACACTTTTTATTACTTGAAAAAAGTACATTTGAATAAAAAATTATATTTAAAAATCTTACAAATACACATATTTTTTTACATTTTACATTTCTCAAAGTTACCCTTACATCCCTAAATGAGCGCTGGAGACCTGTACTCACACACAGGAACACAACTACACAGCTGTGTGTAGTTATTTGGCTGTGGTCTTCTGTAAGGTGGAGGTCCTTCCCCAGTCGGGCTTGCTCGCTAATATGGTGCCCTACCTCTCTTTAAATAATTAATATTTACTCTTAATCTTTTAATATTTTACCATCACAATCATAATACTTGGTTATAATACGAGTAGTAATAAAATCATGGATTATGTCACCACGTTCATATTGACATCAACGTCTGAGTTCCTTGACTAGAGAATACTAAGCTCACTGAATTCCGAGCACTAATTTGTCGCATAAACTGACTCAGAGAATATTTTCTGAGTAACGCTACGCGTCATATTTCTACGCGTTATTGTCCTGGTTACCTAGCTCCACTGGAGTACGGCTAGTCACCGCTTCTTAGATTCTAGAATGTAGTGTGACAGTGATGAGCAGAAGTGCGCGTGAGCGTGCAGGCAGTGCGCGTGGAGCGCGGCGGCGTCGAAGGTTCCTAACATTTACGCTCATTTACGTGCGCGCAAATTGTTCCCCGCAGGAGGGAGACAAACACCGGCCCGGCCCGCGTGCCCCAGGGTCACGCCACCGCTCGAACGCTTCTATTTTTGTTTTGGTCCGGGGGAAATTGCAACGCGCTGTGATGAACTGATGACCGCCCGCTGCGCCCCATTTATTATTATAACTAATCTTAATGAGAATTCTGTTATCGTGAGAGATTGGACCTTCGCTTCGCTACACCTTCGCAGTTTGTGTCGCCATCACGTGTACTGGAGCGCTCGACTGACGCTGGCTGAGGCAGGAAGGAGGAGGAGGACTGGTGGTCACAAAGGGGCTGTTTTTGTGTCAGCTGGTCGCGGGACACAATGCGGAGCGGGCGCCGACACGCTCGCTCCTCACTAATAAATTGGATTACATGGCGCGTTGTGCCGCGGCCCGGCACGGTGCGGCACGTTTTTGCCGCAGCTCCATAATGCGGGAACAAATTAAATTTGATCGTTTACGAGCGGCGCGGCGCATCGACAACGACGACGCGAGACGTTTGTATCGAGTCATGCTCCGCCATTTCAATTTAATTTATCAAATTATAGCACAAAAAATATTTAATTAGATCTTCCATTGTGCTGTACGAGAACCCGATCAGAGCGCGTGCGTGATACATCCCCCCCTCCCTCTTCTCTTCCCTTCAGGCTAAATGCGCACGTGAGACACTTCACATCGCATCAGATCATCCTGACTGCCGACATATATCTACGTGGTATAAATGTTAAATAATGTTAGTATTATAATTTAACACTTTCCAATATTCATACATATATAATTGTATAACTATGTACTTTAAAGCTAAATTCAGCTAAACAAAACTATAGCGTAGTAGGTACCTACTTATACAGAGTACAACAACGTCACCAACGTTACATTCTTCTTCATCTTCCACTCGTGTCATGTTAGTAACAGTTTTGCAGATCCACTTACAATTGTTTGAGACAATCAATTTACGAGTATACTTACCCACCGCACCGAGACCAATGGATCATCGAGCGCACTATGTTATTTCTTGTATATACATAATATTGTTGTAACAGATATTATAATATACCTACATCGTTCGACACTCATATTTTCTAAATTATATTATTTGCCATTGTACCTACTCATCCCACTCGCGGCACATTGATAAATACATAATGTGTGACGTGACACTGAGTGCGCGTGCGCACCGACACTGTAACCAACAACGTACGAGTATGTACTTGTTTATCGTGTCGCGCCCGCGCCTAATTACTATTTATAATTTAATTATATAAAGTGAACTGAATGTACATATTTAACATCGTTTGAGTATGTTATGTTAAGTTAAAGCTGCATTACATAGTAAGTAGTGGACGAGTGCGCAGTAGTAGTCAGATTAGAATTATTGATTATACACAGAGCATGCAACGCACTCGATCTCTGCACGGAACAAACAATATTGTGTGATACACATACATACTATGTACTCCTACCTATTACTTCTAATGTCGGGAACGTGTAGAAGCTATTAAACGAATGAATTACTGGTATCACCATTTATCCAAAATCAATGAACTTTTATAATATACGTACGTACCGGCACAACCAATAAGTAGGTGGCAAGTGAATAGGTGAACTCGTAGACTTAGAGATGAACAGTCTCCCGCGAGCGGGTCACGCTCGCGCAGGGCAGGATGCTCCTCTAGATGACAGCGCAGGGTGGCGGGGCGGGGCGGATGCGGGGTGCGGGAGCGGGGGGGGCGCAGGGTCGACGGCCGCGCGGCGGCGTGCAGGTGGCTGCCCCCGCGCGCCGCCCCGCGCTGACATAACACCTGACTGGTTCCTTGCGCGACCCGTTCCCGCAGCCGCCGCCACATATCTGTGCACGCACGGGGCTTTTTGTCGCGGGGCTGCTGCGGGACTGTGGTACTGCGGTACCGGCACTCACCTCTCGCACTCAACAAGTGCGACAGGCGCGTCACCACACTCACCAGTGCACCGCGGCGCGCATTAGTGAAGATGTCGCAGGTGCTGCAAGCATGCGGCCAGGCGACTACCGACTATCTGCTGCTTTTGCTTCTTGTTGATGCTTGTCGGCGTAGGAGAGCGTGATGCCAAACATGACACCTGACTACTTAAGTAGACTTGTAATATAAGCTGCTAGTTTTTGACCGCAGGTCTCGGTTTTCCTTATAAACTTTAATAACGCTTCAACGTAGGAATAGGTTTTCAATTTCGACAGCTTTTTAATTAGCAACTTACTTTAATGATTTTTCCGGATAATCTACCTCTATGCCAAATTTCATCAAGACCCGTTCATCCATCCCTTCAAACTTACGCATGTATTATTAGCTGAGAGTGTATACACACACACAAATAGCTGCGGTTGGCCCATAACATTGAACGTTTCTCGTGAACAGTACTGTACCTAGATACTAATGTAATCGGCGGTTTTACATCGTCATACACAACGTGAGTGTAGTGCGGGATTGCAGCCAGCACTGTGATGCGTGTCACACGCGCAGTGCGCACCCGAGCCCACACACAACAACTCAACTAACTTAGTATTGTACAGGACAAAGTTATCAGAGACGTTCGTCCCTCCCTGGCACTCCGCCACTCAGTCGCACCTCCAGGCTTACTGAGCAGTGGACACACCGCTGAGGGCTCCGCGTGTCTCACAATATCGTTAATATGCTCTCATAACAGAATTGTGTGTGGTGTGAGATAACTGGCGCAGTGTGTAAGTGGGACGAGACGACGGCGAGGCCGCGCCGGCGCCGTGGCGACACGCGACACGATTAGCAACAGTGAGCGTGCGCGGCGGCGGCGGCGGCGGCGGCGCGTGCTCCTCGCCGGAACCCACTATCGACATCCGCGCCTGTTGCCTAACGTCGCTGATAGCGCGGCGCGTGCGCACCCGGTGAGCCCCTCCCTTGCCTCGTGCAATCACATTGCAGTCTTCCCTCATACTCCAGCAACCGCTATGATGATATTCTAAAGAAGAATTAATAAATTACTTAGAGTTGGAAAAAAGTGGTAGTGACGGCACGTAGGACTCGGGTTGCAGGCTCACAGTGTGTTTGCACTATTCAAGCAACTGTTTTTTTTTGTCGTTAACTTACTTGAGATAACAATATATTATATAATGAAGAAATAGGTAGTTTTTTCTCTAATACAGGTTGAAAAACTTAACAAAAAAGTTCCCAAAATCCGTAAAAAACTCATGTAAAAGTTGATAAATAAACATTTTTTTTATTTTTTTTATTTCTCGTATGTCTAATCTACCTATAATAAAGGATAATAAAGTGTTGACTTAACTCACCGTCACACGTTTGTGTTGCTCCCTAATATCTTGATTGCTACAACTGTGAGACACATGCATACGTACCTTTGTTTTATGTTTTGTTAAGCATAGTTTTTTTTATTATAATTAAAATACTAATTACCAAAAAAAAAATTTGTACATGAAATGAAACATATATCATTTATGTAGGCTATAGACGGTAATTACACACTACTTGTCACAATTCTGAGATATAGAGATCCTGTTTTTCATCTACCCGCAATTGTTTAAATACGTTTATCGTTTATTTTGTAAACAACTGTATTATTCAAAAGTCTTATTTTCATATAAAACTGTAATCTAGAGTGTGTAAACTACACCCAAATCGGTTTTGTTATGTTTGTGGGAAAATTGTTCAGTTAAGTCGTGGTTTCTCTATAACAAAACCATTGCAAGAAGCCTATTTACATTATTATGGATTTCCGGAGTCAAATCAAGATAAATAAAAATTGGGTTCCTCATGTGATTTGCACTAATAATTGCAGATTTCGTTCTCAGCTCCTGGTATTCAGGTAAAAATAGACCACTCAAATTTGATAAACTAATGATGTGGAGAGAGCCAACCAACTACAGCTGATGAAATATATTATCAAAGCTTTGGATAAATCCAAGCCTGCATTTCAATACATCTGCTCTGTCTTTACGAATCTAAATTAAAGGAAGGAATATTTGTAGGGTGGGCTTTTTTAAGATACATAAATATAATATAATAGTGAAGTGAACAGTGTGCGCCAACACAAACAATAAGGTGTGTAGGTATGTGGACGGTGGTGGTCGGTGGTGGTAGGTGGAGGGTCGCGCGGGGTTTTCGTAAATCCTATTAACTGAAGCAAATAACCTGGCGCACCGCGCACGTAATGACGGCGAGCCTGCGCTGCGCCCGCGCATGCTGGCCACAGTGTGCGTGCGTCTTTACGCGCGCACGTGTACGTGTGGGTGTGCGCCGCTAAGGAAAACAAAAAATTTGCGTGCATGTACGAAATTATAGAGAGGAAAACGTCCGCGTCCGGCCACGAGGAAGGTACTGTACAATAAATAAGCACAGCTGGTTGATTTTCCTACATCATTATTTATATATATGTACTTATTATTTAAAGAAGACACAAGCAAAAGTTTAGTTTGCCAAAGAAAAGCTCAGTATCGAAACATGTATTTTATGTATTTTATTTTTAAAAAAAATATTTTTATTATTAAAAATAAACCGAATTTAAATTAGCCTTTATAAGCATTATATCGCCGCACATCTATCTTTGTTATACTGGTTCGGCGGCAAACAACAGTCACCGTAGCATGTGTAAGTAGCCGCTTGTAATACAAGAAACATGAGTTACGTGTTGCCGACAAAAACATTTGTATCTAACACCAGGAAGTTCTCATGGATATAGGGCAACGGTTTCCAAAAAACGGTTTTTCGCAACGCATATAATATGTTTTATATATTAATAGATACAATATCAAAAAGCCTTATTATTCTTTTTACTTTATTTCTGAACACCGCGCCGTGCGTGTAGCTGAGGTCAACTCCTGCTAGGTGCAATATATCAGGATATTACTATGTATAATTATATAGATATTTAATCAATATTGATGGTATTGAAAGCGTCACTAGGCTACAAAGATAAGGATTTGCCGGTAAACTGCGTGGACAGAATAAAAAAATAAAATATTTTATTCATATAAGTATAATGTTATATTATCTCTACTTCGACGCCGATGAAGTCGCAGACTACTTCAAAATAACAATTATAATTAAGGATTATTTTTTTGTCAACTATGTTTGCAATACGGTTCTTGAAATGACAATTAAAATATACTACAGTTTATTATTACTTGTGATATTATTACAATTCAAATGAGTGCGACCACGCTGTTCATGAAACCACCAAGATTGTGAGCCATTCTAACAAATGAGAAAATGATGAGAGACGCCCAAAGTTCTCACCTTGGTTGACTTATCAACGCTAACAGCACTCATCTGTCGAAGAACTATCGTCTTTGACAAAATAAGATAAGCAGCCCTCCTGCCCGCCCCACCCCCGAGGAGGCCTTAATTAAAACGTCTGGGAGTGTGTCATCTCATGGTATGAGAGCAGCGCTCTCATACCATGACGACTCCGGCGCGAGTGCTCGGTGGCGGCGCGCCCTTGCCGGAGGGAGCGCGGCGCGGCGGGCCCGCAGCGGTCGCGCTACACGCTACCTGCGCGCCGCTCGCCGCTCGCCGCTACATCGCAGTTTATTTGTGTTCCGCCGCGATCACAATCTGGATACATTCCTGGGGCTGTGCGCACCTCCCGCTCCGCGCATCACAATACTACTTAAGACCACTTACCTAACCAGTGCGAATGTTCAGTAGCTTAGCTAGACCTGGATGTTAGACTATGCCGATATGTTACACACTTGAAGGTGGTGGCGATGAGCATCGTTACCCTCATGTCAGACACTTTCACGGCTGCGCTCACTAGTATATCGTCTCATGACCGTTGTATGGCACGATCAATTCCCGGCTCGTGCAGCGCGTTATTTAACTCGTCCACTGGTACGGTAACTGGCGCGCAAACTGTCCATTGCGCTTTATGGACGCGCTGGCGCAACAGCGCGGCAGCGGCGCGCCTCACTCACTGCACGACACTGTGCGGTTAAGTGCACATAACGTGTAGGTAGTACCGCTAACGTACGTACTGCATATCTAATGAAGGTAATGATATTTACAATGTTTACCCGCACTTACAGTACTTAGACAATGCGACAGAGCGAAGTGTCGTCTAAACTTATATCTTTGCACTAAATGGCGTATGAGCACACGTGACTCATTAAAAGACATGCCATTGATGTCTTGTATGTGTGTGTGCTGCTCGTGTAGTAACGAGACGATGAGGCACATCACAACAACAACAACAATGCTACGTGACGTATATTAACTACATGACGTGTAGTTGAACTGAGGTCTGTCCATGGCTGAGTTGTCATTGATGTGAGGCTTGCTATAGATAGTAGTAGTAATCTAGTAGTAATATCTGGGATATTTTTATAATAGAGCCACTAAATATATATGTCATTGTGTAGGTATAACATACCTACCTGGCATTGCAGATCATCTCAGAATATTGTCGCATAGAAACAGGTCTTACACTAAGACATGCTCAATGTTCTTAGTGTAAGACCTGAAATCTGGGTGCAACTCAAACGGATGCTGGTTCAAGAGACGGCATTCGACGGTTTTAAGATAAAATACTAAGTAGTTACCTACTACCTAACTATAATATAAGTAATACTATAAATTAATAAATATTTAGGTTAATATAAGTGTGAGCGAGAGCGACGCGACGCGACGTAGCGGTGAGAGAAGAGCGCAAATTGCGGATCATCATTCAATAATATAATTTGTCGCTGGCTCGGTGGACGCACTAGGGCTGCCTGTGCCCTAGTGCGTGCCCGTGCGGAATCATCGTGAGGACGGATTCTACATTTATTTTATAAATTTTCACTCGTGCAACGCGAAAATGCTATTTCTTTTATATTACTAGGGTGGCAAACAAACATACAAGCCCGTCTGATGTTAAGCAGTTACCAAAGCTTAAGGACGCTTCCCTAGTCGGGCTTGCTCGCTAGTATGGTGCCCTACCTCTATCTATATAGATTTTTGTTATCATCATCATCATCATATCAACCCATAAACGTCCCACTGCTGGGCACGGGTCTCCTCCATACTCTTGGAAGGATATTAGCCTACTATACCACGCTGGCCAGACGGGTTGGTATAGGGTTTTGTTTCGAGTTTTCCTTCTTTTGCAGTGGATATTGTCTGCCTGACTTAATCCCTTAGTCGCCTCTTACGACACCCTCGGGATGGACCAAGGTGGTGACATATTGTATTCCTTATCCGTCACCACACGGATTTTTGTTATATCAAGTCTTATTTGTGCCACCAAGTCTGTTAGATAATATGTATTTTCATTGGTGACTAATAAAATGATCTAAGCGATGGCAGCCCTAAGTAGTGAGTAGCTCGGCAAACTAGGCCTGTTTGATCTTCGAGCTCTCGCATCTCGTTGTACCGGCGGCGCACACCTGGACCTTCATGTTGTTCGAACAACAAGCGGATCGCTCTAACAACAAAGTTAGAGGGCGTTAATTTGAATATGTTACGCAAACAACCCGCACAGCCACCCGCTCCCCTCCCCCCCGACACTGCAGCACTAGTGTGGCACCTGGCACCTGGCACCTGGCACCTGTTACTGTAGGTACGACACCTACAGCTACACCACTCGCTAAACAAGTCAATTAATATATTGAATAAGAAAGACAATCTTTATAATAATTATGCTTATTCTTAAATTAAAATGTAAGAAAAAGGCTATCATTTAAATTGTCAGCTAATAATAATTGTTACAAATTGTCTTCGATCAAATTATATAACATTGTGCTATGCTACAGATATCTATACGCTACAATCTATTTTACTCTGAAACGCCCTCCCTCTTTAAATCAGGATGTCCACCAGCCGTATCGTGTTTAAGGCAAAAAAGTTCGTTTAAATAAACTGACAGAAACAGAATCATCAAAGCTTACTCTAGAATTGAGGCAAACACAATAGACACACACACATATATATCTCGAATAATTGTGTATTTATCATTGGATATGTAATTCCTAAATTGATAAGTTCTGGAAATTTTGTTCAACGGTACGTAGCCGGGGCACGATCTGTTTATCAGTAACACTTGTTGGCCAATATCAAGAGCACGTCGTTGCCGATCCGTGCCTTGTTTGTGGTGCTAGAGTGCTAGCTACTACAAGTACCTGCTGACCACCGCACACACACACACAGATGCACACGGTCCTCTCACATACATTAACTATTAGATAAGCTCCACCGTGCACTAATGCAATTAAGCTAAGTAATCATTAATTACAAGCTGAGCGACCGCAACCGAAGCGACGAGACGCCGTCATCTGTAACTACTATGTCCTGCAAAACTGCGGCACTTATTATTATGATTTTTTTAACGATAAAAATAAAAAAGTATTTTACAGAATTATCTACACAATTTTATTTCATTCTCAAAATTAATACTTCAAAAAATTCCTTAAGACTTACTTACTTATACTAGTGATCGCCCGTGGTCGAAATTCAACCATAATTCATTAAATTTGAAGCTTCTTCTTAGATCAAAAACCTCCTTTTGACATAATATCATAATATATTATATAATATCGTAAGGCGAGCTACATCAGCCTCTTCCACATTAAACAATCATCGTGACCACGACCGCTCTGCCAAGAGCGAAACGAATTAGAAGAAGAAGAGAATTCACCAAAATAATAAAAAAAAACAAAAAGTGTTGTTACCACTTTTGGTCTTAATTTTTTCCATCTTAGTAGCCCCCTTTCGCAACGCGCGATAAGGAACTTCGTTCCAAATGTAAAAATTTGGATGGATTTCTGTTTCTTACTCATTCACGCCACAACGACTTAACGGACCTGACACACACAGAGATGGCACAGAGATAAGTATATATATTATAGTTTGGAATAGCACAGACTACTTTTTATCCCGGAAAAATCATCTTCATCAAAAAATGTTCTTTCTTGTACGCGAAGCTAGTTATTTATAATAGTCATGTAAACTGGAATTTGCGATGTTATGTCGTATCTAAATTAAAAATTAGCGACGTCTAAACGTGTTGTTAGCCGGCGGCGGCGCGGGCGCAGGTCCCGCGGGCGCACAGGTGGAAGAGAGCATATTTGACACAACCAGTTAGTTAAAAATAAACAGGACACAGCTGAGATTGCGTCCCGCGTCCCCGCCTCTCCCCCGAGAGCCGCTCGCTGTGGGGGGTGATGGAGCAACTCATTAAACCGGTTGGAAGCACCCCGATACCCGGCGCGGCGGCAACACGCAACACCGCACATCACCATCATACAACGTCGATATCTGCACTGAGAGCAACCCTTCGTAGCTGTTAAAGTCTCGATATTTAGTATGAACTCTGGATCCTCGACGAGTTTTTAGCGCTTATACTATAAATGCAACTCAATCTGAGCACATTCCGCACGCCAGCGTCGCCACGTCCGTCCGTCCGTCGTCGCCCGACTGTTGCCGCGGCACAACGCGGTGACCCTGCTCTGGCGCATCAGGGCCCGCGACCGGTTCTCGCTGCCGGCCACCGACACGCTCATTCAATTTGTCTAACATAATATATATATAATGATATAACGCACCGTGCAATGCGCTCTTTAATCATCCATCACATATGCGCAATGCTGCGCTAGCCATAGGCTTTTCCTCTTATCCATATAAATAATAAGGGTATACAATAAGTAGGTCACACCTACATAGTGGCGAGTCTTAATTTTCATTGTGTTGTGTTTATGGTAATAATTTTAACAAAAAAAACCGACTTCAGTACGGTAAGTTGTAAAATTTTCAAGTATTTGTTTGTTACAATCGAATAAAATCGACTGAGCGTCGGGCTGAACACAGGTCAAGTAGGTATTAAAAGCAATATTTAATCTGTGCAATCCGCCCTCAATTCATTCACGTCATTATTTCTTATTAATAGTTGCTTAGCAACAATAACCGAAACTTATCTAATCGCCATCAGTAAAATACTTATTATTGAAAAGTTCAGATGGCCATCTGTGGTCTTCTTCATCAGTTTTACTTCACCAAATTACACTTTCTGAATGCAAATGATTGATTAGTTGTTAAAAATATTGAAATTGCTATATGTGTGCCTATAACTTTTGAGGAGTTCCCTCAATTCCTCATGAATCCCATCATCAGAACTTTCTTTTGATGATAATGGGACCAAACTGGAAGTATGTCCAGTCAGACAAAAAAATAATTTTTCAAATCGGAGTTATGCGGTAACAAACATAAAAAAAAACTTAAAAAAATAAACACGAATTGATAACCTCCTCTTTTTGAAGTCGGTTAATAAAATACACGTGTGGAGCTAACTCTGGAGCTGTAGAGAATGTTCCCACGTGATTTGGTTCCCTTAAGTATACGATAAACGCAGGCCGATCCGTTGAGTGAACGAGTGTGCTGCCCGAGGCGGTGTGCCACCGCGCGAGAGCGGCGCGTGCGCACTCCAGGTGCATAGTTGGTCAACATGACAATATTATTACTAGTGGACGTCAAGTTCAAAAGAGGTAGGGCACCATACTAGCGAGCAATCCCGATTTGAAAAGGACCTTTCAAAAGACCACAGCCAAATAACTACACACAGCGGTGTAGTTGTGTTCCTGTGTGTGAGTACCTACAAGTATCCAGAGCTCATGTAGGGATGCATTTTAAAAGTAAAGCTTTCCTTTCCCAGGGATACTCCATCTTAAAGTCCTGGTGTAAAAAAAATGGCAACACGCAAGTAATACCTCTGGTATTGCAAGCGTCCATAGGCTACGGTAACTGCTTAACATAAGGCGGGCCGCATGCTTGTTTGCCACTCAAATAGTATAATAAAAGTAATGGTCGAAATTTCTTGAAACAATTTCAATGTTACTTTTCTATATCAAATTATCATCTATAATATGCTTGTTTGCCACCTAAGTAGTATAAAAAATATATGGGTGTGTGGCCCTCATAGCCGCGCATAGCCAGGTACACTCGCTGTTCGGTAAACGTGCGTGAAGCTACCAAGGGTGCGGTAACCCTATGGATGGGTGACCGCATAGTGGTATTTGACCTGAGCGCCTCCGTACTTCAGAGGGGCATACGTTAAAAGTAGGTCCCGACTGTTAACAGTCGTTAGATCACGACATCGTTAGGTCCTTCCCAATAGGCTTTTGACTTTTGAGTAATTTTGTCTGGCCTGTTGGTCTACGTGTTCGTGATCCTGCTGGACGTTGTGGATTCGATTCCTACACGGGACAAAACTTTGTGTGATTCATAGGTATTTGTTCCGAGTCTGGGTGTTATTTGTGTTTATCAATTGTCCGTTTGTAAAGTAATCAGTGACACAGGGCTTGTTCCTTGTTCCCTAGAGCGGCAGTTGTCTTTACAATAAAATAGTTATTGCTCGATTGTAACTACATGTTACCTATGTAACTAATATTACTTATGTTATTGGCAAGTTGATCATTTGTTACGTTAGGTACAAAACGTGGCGCGCGTGAGATGTGCTCCGTTTAATTCGTGGCTAGTCACTGCGGCCGGCCACCTAATTGTAGCGCGATTGGCGCGTAATTTGCGTGAGAACGGCGCGCGCGCATCGTGTCGCGCGTACGCGCACAGTTCGCGCTCTCGTGTTCAATTGTGCCTACTCACTCGCATCAGGTCGTCATAATAATTATGTAGAATGTATCTCTCACAGGCCGATTCACATGTTATACCACTCGCGTCGCGATACAGTTCGATACTCCGCCTTGTATAACTAGTGTGACGGTGCAGTTCCTCGACCCTCGACGTCACACATCAACATTCATATAGTGTAGGTAGTACATTTGTTATAAAGTCCTCTACAAATAACTAAGTAGCCGCTGCGCTGTAGCAATAGATGCGGTGTCGATGCGCTATCGGCGCGCGACGGATGTGTCTCGTTCGCGAGTCGCGGGATAACATCTCGCGACTTCCGCCCATTTATCTGCCACGTCTCAGCCCTGTGATTGTCACAAGTTTCCTCTTCTTTCTCCTCCCTAAGCTAGTATCAATAATACCTAGTCCACAAAGGCGACCGCGTCACGTTTTGTGCCGTGGGGCAGTGAGATACGGCTCCAATATTGTCATCAGTACCGGTGCCATCTCCCCAAGGCTGATACATCTCGTCTACAGACAATAGATGCATCGAGTGGGCCTATGTGACGAGATGGCGGGCTAAATGTACCAAACTATACAGCATCAGTGATTGTGCTACAATAGAGCTCGTTACGCACCGCTTTGTGCGACAACTGTCCTATTTTGACAATGTCACGCAGATGCTGAGTGACACATACGAGTACGTATCTAATATAAGGGAGCTAAGCGGATCGATCTACTGTTAACTTTATATTCTACACCAGTATTTTCATTAAATAAGACCCATCACCCTGAATAATAGATAATAATAATGTGATAATAATTTCCTGCACACCGCCCCGCCGCCCGCGCCGACATACAGAGTTCTTTCCTGATAAATAAATTCAGAAGTTGGCAAAATGTCGTAACTAAAGTGAAATATCTGTTTACTTTTAAATTTAATGATTGTAAGTAGTCAAATTGTAAAATAAAATTATTATATAAATTTAAATAGACAGTATGAGCTTTGCAAATGCACCAAAACATAAAGCTGAAGACAATGCTGCTGTTCTTCAATTGTGCAACTTTTATTTATAATCCATTACATTAAATAACTATTTTTTATAGATAATGATTGTTTAAAGTTTGTGAACTCAATTATAACTAAACAAAATCTATAAAGAAACTGCATCATAACAACCTTTTTAGGTATTTGTTGTGACAATGCTTTTTGCATCGGTCCAATTTGTTATGGTATGCACAGGTGAACATAGTTAGGATATTTTTCGTTAAATAATAGTTTTATATTATTAAGCGTAAAATGGTTCTCCTACGGAGGAGAACGGCTATGTCGGTTAAGTCGAAAAAAAAGTCGAAGTAGCTCGAAGAATTGCCTCCAATAAGTGGCAATGGGCCGGGCACATAGCTCGCAGAACAGATGGCCGTTGGAGCGGAAAGGTTCTAGAGTGGCGACCACGAACTGGAAGACGAAGCATGGGCAGGCCTCCAACAAGGTGGACCGACGACCTGGTAAAGGTTGCGGGCAACCGATGAACAAGGTCGGCTCAGGATCGAGAGCTGTGGAAAACCTTGGGGGAGACCTATGTCCAGCAGTGGACGTCTTTTGGCTGAGATGATGATGATGATGAAGCGTAAAATATCCACAAAAAATTACTTAAGGCATATTCTTTAAAGTTCATTATATGTAGTATCCAGTACCTAATAATAATAAAAAGTACTGGAAATCAATTGTATAAACCCCTTATCAATAAAATTAATCGGCAATCAAACAATAAACCAACAACATACGGTCAAGTGTAGTAGAGACGGTGGGGCTGCGCGGGCGCACACCGCACGCGATCCGAGGGGGGCGCGGGCGCACCGTGCACGTTGCAATAAAAGTAAATCAGTGCTGCACCGGATTAAAAGCTCGTCGGTGGGGCGGAGCGGGGCGCGCGGGGCGCGGGGACCGGGGCGCGCGCCCGCCGGCAGTCTAAGCGCGCGGCCCGCGGCGAGCGCACGAGTGACAAGAGTAGTGACGCCGCAGTCCGCAGTGTGTACAGTGCAGTGTGTGTTGAGTGTCGCGGTGCAGTGCGCTGGTGGAGCGAGGCGCGCGCCACACGTGGCGGCATGCGGCAGGCGCGCGCGCCGCGGCGCCCTGCGCTGCGCTGACCCGATGCGCCGCGCGCTGAGCCCGCGGCTACTGCCGCTGCTGCTCGCCCTCGCCCTCGCCTGCCTGCTGCGCGTACGTCCTCTTCTACTTCTACTTACATCCCTCGCAAGTCGCAACTGGTTTCCGATATCCGCGTTACGTTGTGCTCTACCTACCTACCGTTATTGACGGGTTTCCACTGAACCATCACAAATGATGTCAAAAGAACCCAGTAGATTGTAATTGAGTAGTCTTGACTTGATCTGAAAAAACAGAACTGGTTAATTCCAACAAATAAATGCGTGACACCCCGAGTTAGTTTAACAAGAAATAGCAGTGAGATGGATGGATGGTGTGGTATTTCCCGTGCGACATACGCTCGACTGTTGCTCTGGCCGGTGCGCGCGTGCCCCACATACTGATGTCGCGCCATCAACGACCCAGCTCACGTTGTTGCGCGGAATATCTCGCGTGTGCACAGCCAACCGACTCTCCAGTTACCTTTGTACATTACTTAACCCAATGTCTTTTACTATTTAAAATTCTATCAACGGTAAAACTCTTCAATTTAAGATCCAAAAGACCTTTAAAGCTTTTAAACATCTAGGTAGGTCCATGCAGTGGCAATAGATGAATGCAGGACGTGTACTGACAAGTATCAGCAGTAGCGTGCAGCGACGACCAAAGCAAATCATATTATAACGAACTAATAATTATATATAGACTTGCTTAACTTGGGACATGTGGACTAAGAATCAAATAAATTGAATCTTGAACTCAAAAATCAACAAAAAGTGGATAATCAAAATTATATTAGATATTAAGGAACATAAATGAGTTGATCCTGTGAAATATTACGTTAAATATATGTAACATAACACATTGCTGTATATCTGACAAGGTCAGATTGCAAAGTTGGATTTAGTGACGTACCTACGTGACAAACGTCGAACGTTTTCAAACTGATCAAATTAATGTGACAGATACGATAAAACATCCAACAATAATAGAGATAACAATATATACAGCAGAGCTGTAAATTAAATTGCACTCTTTTGAAAATTAAGTATTGTTAGATAATAATATTATACAATAGTCTCCCCATTCATTATGGTCAAAATCAAGGATGTTGATAAACTGTTCAATAAGAATCTACATTAAATTCAGGTTGTAGCAAACTTTGTCGACAGAGAGTTTTATAATTGGGCGGAAGTAACTTAAAACATTTCTGTATTAGTTTGTCTGTGCTGACTACAGAATAGCTGATATACGACACACTATTTAGAACCAGTCTTGGTGGACAAGTCGTCGTGGTGCGGTTTTACCGTAAGTGGCACGATATTGACTACTAATTTCCTCTAAATTCCAGCTCATGCTTGTATTGAATCATTTATATTGTAAAGTTTGTAAGAGCAATGTTAATTTCTGTGTTTAGTCAACATCACATACCTACTGCGACGTACATGATTACTGGTGTTATCGCTAGCTATATTTCTTTTAGGACATTTCAATAATTAGTTTTCATATTAATTGAGCGTACTTATTATAACCACAAGTACTATGAAGCTATTCATTTACACTTGCTAGATATCTTGTCGTTCCTTTATTCACACAGGCCGTAAGACTTTCCCCTGTGTGGGAAATATTTGACACTTAACGTTTTAATTTTTACACGTAGAACATCATGCAGCAAACACAATAGAAAACTTATTGGGACCGTTGACCGACATGGCCCATTTTAATCTTCTAACAACACATAGGTACACACGGCCATCTCAAAAGTATCTAAAACTGCCTGCTTGTCTGGATTTTCACAAAAGTGTGTATTTTGAGAAGCCCCTCTGTTATGTAACGTCGCCGCGTCGCATCAGCAGTCACCGAACCTTACACCTTCAACTTGAAGTTATTTTTAAATAAATAACATAACCATTTAGATATCGACACACACAACCTCGAAGGGCTTTCGGACATTTTTATATGGCTATCATTTCAACGGTCAGCTAATTTTGGTTAAAGGGTTTTGTCAGCAAACAACGTTAACTGAGCTGCTTCTGCGAGTCGGCAAAAATAACTCAATTAGGCGGCAACTAATGTATGTATGTGTAAAATTAATCTGATAACTTTTTTTTTTGCACCGATATTAGATAAAAAATATCGGTGCAAAAATAATAATTAATGGAGCAGTTAATCGTGATTTGGATGTTATATAATGTTGCCAAAAATTTCGTACTATTAACATTTTCGAAGCTAGTACAACAAATAAAAATTCTGCTGACCAAATAAAATATCTTCTACCGAAACATTATTTTTATACTACATAGGTGGCAAACAAGTATACGACCCGCCTGATAGTTAGTAGTTACCGTAGCCTATAGACGCTTGCAAAACTATAGGTATCACTTGGGCGTTGCTGACTGGAAACACAACTACATCTCTATGTGTAGTTATTTGTGGTCTTCTGTAAGGTAGTAGTCCTTCCCGGACTCCTTTCTCGGGCTTGCTCGCTTGTACAGTGACCTGCCTCTTCTCTGCCTTTACATTAATTTTGCTGGCCAAATACTTTGTAATAATTCTGCGGACATAAACATTATCAAGCTTACCAAATATCCACTAATTAGTATTTGTTGCTGACCGGTACTGGTGACTGACTAAATTATTTGTAGTTATGGCTAACAAAAACATGCATACAACATGCTGTCATAATTATTTTTTTAGATGACATTTATTGCTGATCAAATAATTAAAATAAATACTATTAACTTAAACACTTGCTTTTTAATTATTGTATTCTCGGTAAGTATTTTCGGTCCCTAACGATCTGTGCTATCCACATGGATAGCACAGATCGTGCCATAATTCACAAAAAATAACAAGTACCTACAATCTAATAACCTATTGTTACGGCAACACAATTTATTTGAAAATAAGGGATAAGTGACATACACTCGTAGATGTTACCACAATAATTGACTGTATTTACCAATTTCGGTTGAAGATAAAGCGTAATGTAGTTGTATGGATGACACAAAGTAAAGGGAACATACACACAAGGTACACAAGTACACCGGACGATTGCGATATAAACTAGCGTGGAGAGGGTTCAGTACGTACTAAGAAATTGTATCTAAATTCTTTTTTTTTTATAATCTGATCCAAATTTGTTTGTGGAGACCCGCTCGTGTTAGGATCACATAATTACATATGTGTACTAATTCGAAGCAACTTGGTTGAACATTACAACTGAAAATTCATGAATTGATTAACATTACACCCACAAACAAATATTGAGTATTTTCTATGTTACTTTAAATACCATAGACTTGTTATAGTTGTTTTCCTGTAATATACTTATAGGTAAACAACAACTTTCTGTATCTTTTACAATATTTTAGGCGCAGTAGTTATTTACGGAGACAAGAGGAAGTGGAATGGTGTCTCTTAAGTTAACTGATCCCGATATAAACTAGACCCGCGGGGTGAGATGACTAATTCATCAACTTTCGCCTTTTTTTAAATCTTCAAGACTTTTATCTTTAAATTATTATTTATACTAATAATACGAAGAGAAAAAAGTACTTTCAAATGTTTGTAAAGAATTAACCACTAGACCGATTTCATAGATTTCTTTACATTGCCAACACACGATCTTATTAGGAGCCATGTAAGATTTAAAAAATTAAAACCAATGATATCGTCACTGAGCGACAAAAAACGTCTCAATCAAATATGCTAAGTTTTAAAGATGTTACAGTTTTTTAGAATTACACTAACCTGGTAAAGGTCGCGGGCAACCGATGGACAAGGTCAGCTCAGGACCGAATGACGTGGAAAACCTTGGGGAGGCCTATGTCCAGCAGTAGACGTCTTATGGCTGAGATGGACACTAACAATTTAGAATTATTTCAGTAGAATTGCCCCAAATAAGTATACCGTATTGGATTAAAAAATAAACATACATAAGCGTGATAGACCATAAGAGAGGGTAGGTCTAGGTGCAACATCATTTATCTTTCTTAAAGCGAATAAAAACTGGTTTATTTTTAGTGCAAATTTGATCAATGTGATATGCATTTTGTTCGATAGTATTGTTATTATAAGAGATATGAGTGTGTATACGTTTACTTTACTAGCGTTTATAATGAAGTGTGTTCGTTTTTGCTTATGTTCATTTTTAAATTATATATAACTTATATTTGAATATTAATGTAGAATAAATATAAAAATATATCTATCCATTTAATTATATTACTCTGAGTGTGATAAGTATGGCATAGGACATTATATTATTAAGATTTTTCGCTCGTACAGCACATACTTTCTCAGTCAATATAAGACCAGGGCTATTTTTAAAATAAACCATTATAACAACATCGAAAATCTAAAAACTTCGTTCCTTGAATACTTTAACACAGCCATTCTATTTGTTGGTCCTGAAAACTGTGTTTGTCACAATGTATTGATATAGATGCAAAACTATATGAGCAATGTGTACATCAAAGAGTTGTATTTAAAATTTGATTCAAGATTGTATGAACTAGCCGCGATCATTTGATTGATTTGTCTATTTACAAATAGACAAATCAATAAAATGATCGCGGCTAGTCTCATAATCTACAGATTAGGTACTCAGTTCAAATTACTTTCTAGTGTAACAAAGAGGAGTGCCTATGTGTTACCAATACTGGTTGGAAATAAGACGCGCTCGGTGAAGGAATACCACCTACCTAGTGATGATGCAACGATTAGGCATATTCGCATATCCCTTATATTATTAACTAAGCAAGTTCGCCAAGTTGCAATGCATATTATATATCTACCTACTACGAAACTATGTTTAGAGGATTGTCATAAACTTCGGGAAGGTTTAGATCGTAATATGTCTACTTACTGCTTAGCCAATAAACTCCATTTAAGTATTTAAAATGTAAATCCATTATCTTTACAAATCAAATTCTTCTTCTTATCGATTGGTTGGCAAACCTGGTAACAGAGTTATTTAGATCGCCCATAGTGTCTCTGCCGTGATCTAACGACTGTTCATTGTAGGGATTGACTTTACAAAAAGCATAGACACGTTCTAATAAAATATATAATATAAATAAAATAGGGTTACCGCGGCCCTTAGTTGCTTAACCAAGTGATCCAATTTAAACTCTTCAGATAAAACAACTGTTTACATGGCACTGAGTTAGGAAAAAGTTCTATTATTTTAGATCTGCGTGTGAATTTGTATAGAGCCCTTCACTTTGATATCCATATTACTTAATCCCGTTGTAAGTAAAGCGTAGGTACATCTACTAGATATACGGTTTGCAACTTGTGTACCCCTACTACTGCGATAAATTTATACAACGATAAGATCGAGTCGGTGCAACTACGTTAGTTCTTACGTTCTGTGAACTGCCGTTGTTTATGTTTTAAGTCCTCCTACTCGTATGATAGCAAAACTATGATTATTTATGAATTGGCAAGAAACTCTGGCCACTCTTTTTATTCGCCAGAGTATAATTTAGTATGAGTAACAATTTGATTTGTGGTGGGTAACAAAAAGGAATGAAGCCAACGTACCACTAAAATGAAATTAAGTAATTAAAATTAAATTAGAAAACAAAAACAACAATGTATCAAGGATTAAGGTTCTATCAGTATGGTAGTGAGGGGTCGTCTCCTTTTGTAGGTATAAAGCATGACGTGATCACAATGCAATATAACTGATATAAGTGTACATAAGGTAACTATATTTTTTGTTAATATAACTAATTGTTCCATGACCCTTTATGCAGACGACATCACAGTAGTCATACCAACGATATTTTCTGACATGTACAAAACTGACAAAGACTACACTTTAACATCTATTATGTCCTGGCTTGATAACAACTATTTAGACATTAACCTGAACAAAACGATAAGAATGCACTTCAGTTAACGAAAATCAGATCCAAAAATATTAACCTATCAGAAAACAGTGTCAACACTGCTAGATCTCTCATGCTTATCATTGGAAGCAGACTGGACTGGAGAGCACATATTGAGGGGATAAGTAAAAGAGTTATTGGGTCAGCTAATTATTTACACAAACTCTTGGATGGATACTGTACCATTTCAACACAATGTAAATTGTTATGAAATTTACATTACTCACTCCCCGGCTTCATTTTGATACGAAATGATCGTATTGGTCGAAGGGGGGGTGGTGTTGCTATATATCTTCGCAGTGATTTTTCTCATAAAATTATTTTCTCTTCTCCCCACAATCTCTCGGCATCTGCGGAGTATCTTTTTATTGAAGTGAACGTCAAAGGGGTTAAAATCGTTCTTGGTGTTGCTTATTGTCCCCCGTCTCTTGATTACTTCTCCAGTATCGAATCGATACTGGAATCTTTAGGGTCAGAATATTCACATCACATCATCATGGGAGACTTTAATACCGACCTCTTATCCCAGTGTTCCCACCGTACCCGTAAGCTCCTGAACCTCGTCAAGTCGGCCAGCCTTCACATACTACCCTTGCAAGCAACTCACCACAACACTGTGGGTGATGATACATGGCTTGACCTGATACTAACCTCTACTCCATCCTTAGCCTCATCCTATGGTCAACTCCCCGCTCCCGGATTTTCTCATCATGACCTTATCTTCCTCTCGTACATCCTAAAACCTCCTAAACCCAAACCCAAAATTCTGCACATGCGTTGTTTTGGTCGCATGGATGTCGAGAAGCTTTGTAAAGACGTTTCAGAAATTGACTGGGACGTCATAGTTGCAGCTTCTACAGTCGATGAGAAAGTCCATCTTCTTAACACAAATATACTCAGGCTGTATGACGTTCATGCTCCTGTAAAGAAGGTAAAACAAAGGCGCCCTCCTGCACCCTGGATCACCAGGGGAGTTCGGATGGCCATGAGGCGCAGGGACCGAGCTTTTCGTAAATTCAGAAGAGATCGGTGTGATGAAAACTGGGCACATTTTAAGTCTGCAAGGAATCGTTGTAACCAGATGATACGTAACGCCAAACGCCGACACATTCATAATAACATCACTGCTTCAAGCCCCGCTAATATTTGGAAGTTCCTTAGGACATTAGGTATCGGCAAACAGTGCTGTACTGGTTTGCAGGGGACACTTGATTTGGATGATATTAATCGTCATTTCTCTTCTATAACCCCGTTGGATCACCAAATCAAGTGTCAAACTGCTGATTACCTCGCTGGATTACCTCGTCCCAACATTGAAGCTTTCCACTTTTCTCCAGTAGCAACGGATGAGATCAAAAAAGTTATCCTGTCCATTAAATCAAACGCCGTAGGATGCGACAGTGTCAGCCGTCGCATGATCATACCTATCCTTGATCATCTCCTTGTCCCAATTTCTCATATCTTAAATTTTTCCCTTGTTTCAAGAACCTTCCCATCCTTATGGAGTAAAGCCCATGTCATACCCCTAGCCAAGATTCAGAATCCTTCTCTTCCAAATCACTTCCGCCCCATATCTATCCTTCCCTTCCTGTCTAAGGTGCTTGAGGCCTGTGTGCATAAGCAGCTCTCCCGGTTTATCTACCAAAATAGCCTATTAAGCCCTCTGCAGTCAGGTTTTAGACCCGGCCATAGCACCCTCTCTGCGCTCCTTAAAGTGACTGGCGATATTAGGCAGGGCATGGAGGATACCAAAGTCACTGTGTTGGCTTTGGTTGATTTCTCTAATGCCTTTAATACCGTCAGTCACGACATCCTTCTGTCTATCCTCTCCTACTTTATGGTCTCGTCTGAGGCTCTGGAATGGTTCTCAACGTATCTTCGGGGTCGCCAGCAGTCTGTCCGCTTCGAAGATTCATCGTCTGCGTGGCGTGACATTGGCTCTGGTGTTCCTCAAGGCGGTATTTTATCTCCGTTGTTGTTTTCAATATTTATTAATCTCATAACTCAGAATCTTCAGTGTGCGTATCATCTGTATGCTGATGACTTGCAGATTTATTCTCAGGCAAGTGTTGACTGTGTCAACTCTGCGGTAGATATGGTCAACAGAGATTTACAGCACATTAAGAATTGGTCCGATAGGTTTGGGTTGACTGTGAATCCGACGAAGTGTCAAGCTATCATCATTGGCAGTCAACGCTTGATGAATAGATTAGACCCATTATCTATTCCTCAATTAATCTTTAATGGTATTGCCATAGATCTGTGCCCTGCTGTTAAAGATCTTGGGTTGCTCATCGACACTCAATTAAATTGGAGCGCCCAAGTCACGCTGGTCAGCCAAAGGGTAACCGGTACCCTGCGCACTCTTTATCGGCTAAAGAACTTTCTCCCATGTAAGACTAAAACGATGCTTGTGCAGACATTGATTTTTCCCCTGATCGACTATGGTGATGTGTGTTATTTTGACCTGAATGCAGATCTTCTCAATAAACTCGATCGTCTTCTCAATAACTGCATTCGATTCATTTTCAATCTTCGGAAGTATGACCATGTGTCTTCTTATCGCTCACAACTGAATTGGCTTCCCATTCGCCAGCGCCGTAGTATGCGCGCACTTTCTACCCTCTATTCCATTCTTATGTCCCCTAATGCTCCCACCTATTTAACCTCCCAGTTTAATTATCGTTGTTCTATCCACAATAAAAATCTTCGATCCTCCTACAATCTACTTCTTGCGTGTCCTTCTCATAACTCTGGTTTCATTCACGACTCTTTCCCTGTCCAGTCTATCCTTCTCTGGAATGCCCTCCCTCTCGAAATCAGGATGTCCACCAGCCGTTATTCGTTCAAAGTTAAAATCCGTAAACTACTATTGGCAGAATCTTCTCGACAATAATCTATATTTATGTATATTTCTATAAGTATATATTATATGTATATATTATTATATATTTATTATATCGATATTTATTTATGATAAATACACTATCCTAGTTTATATTATTTTGTTTAAATGTATTTTATAGGATCTATGTATTAATAACCTTAATCTTTTTTTTTTCTCTCCTATTCTAAATTTATTTATATGCACCTACTTTGACCTATCTCTGCACCACCTTGGGTTGACTGGTAGAGAATGCCTCAGGCATTAAGTCCGCCTTTATACATCATTGTTTTGTGTATAATAAAGTTTAAATAAATAAATAAATAAATAAATAAATAAATAAAAAGATGCTCTCCTTACCACGTACCACGGTATGGTCCCATCAATTTTCCGATACAAATTAATACATTATTATTTGGTGCAATGCTCACAACAAGCAAGTCTTATTCAAAGTTCAAAAGCGATGCGTAAGAGCAATGATTCATTTAAAACCAACAGATAGCTGTGGCCGCTGTGGGTAATTCATATTTTATAAACTATAATGTTCTGACACTTCCGTCTGTATATATTTACGAAATAACTTTATTTGTGAAATCCAATCCTGAGCTATTTCCTAAACTATTATTAGATAACACTACACGCAATCAGAGGGACAAAAGTATATCTCCGGGCTCAGAACCAACTCGACACTCATGAGCAATTGTGACACCAAAAGTGTATAACAATAATAATAAGCTGTCGAAATCTATTAAAGACCATAAATAAATATCTTTAAGAGGACATTAAACAATGTTCTGATTCAGAAATGTTATTATTAATGTGACATCTGATACTTATTTAATAATAATTGTTATCTGTGACATTTTTTTCTGATTTCTTATTCTTATTAGATATTATTTTACTTTGATTTTATGATTGTTTTTTTCCTCTTTTTGAGATGTAGTTCCTTTATTCGTCTCTAACATTCGTTTTTAAATTTATACTTATTTAATTATTGTAATGTACCTTTATATGTGTAATATCTTATGAGGTATTGGCATGCCACCTGTGGTTATATTACAGTGACACTTTACTACCTATAGGTATGGTTACCAAGTCAGGTTTTTTGTTTTTTGATCATCATAAAATATATCAATTATTAATGTTGGTGATTCAGATGCCCTTGAATGAATGTCAATGAACGTCCAGTTTTTTTTAAATAACATGGTATTTAATTAGAATATTTTTTATCTAAAAGCAAAAAAGCGAAGCAGAAATGTGCATGAAACGAAAATGACACAACAATGTAAACGGTATAGGTATGAGAAAAAGTGTTTAATGTCTAGGAGTTGTTTAATAGCGTCTACGTTGAAGCTAATCCAAGCCTAACGCATAAAATAAAATTGGTTAATAAACAAAAGAAAAAAAAAACTTCAGATTTCTAAAGCATAAATCCCATCATCCATCGATTTGGTAATAATCGAAAAAAACAAAAAAATCGTTTCATAACTGCCCGAGAAATCGGTATCCCTACATACCAAAAAGAAAAAAAAAACATATACAGATGAACATAGAAACCTTCCTTTTTGGAAGTCGGTTAAAAAAAGTGCGTGAACTTGAATATTGATATATAATATTAATAGATATGAAAAATGCATTACTGGTACAGTTAATGTGGCGACATTAATTTGCAATTTCTATTAATTACAACTTATTTTTTTGGCTATTGATTAGTCATTTAAAATGTAACTAAGAAGTTCACGGGTTTTTATTACAGGAATCGGTCAATGGAGATGGGATGCAAATGCAGCTTCATCGGTTTTTTCAATATAATTATTGCAAACGTAGCAAAATTTTGATATACTTTATATAAAACTTTTTGAATTAAATTTGCGTTAAACTATTTTCTGCACAAACAAACAAGTATACAAAGTATAAGAACACTCGCCTCAGTCATTCACAAGTTATGGCGTGACCAAGGGAAATTACACAATCCCACAAGAATAGAAGATTTTTTTTCGAGATAAAAAGTGAAATTAAATGTTATTTAGTTGAATTCTTAAACAACGTTCTCTACGCCTATCTATCTCTGACCAAAATAGTCTACGATACTATCTCTGACCAAAAATAGGTTACGAGCAAAAAAGAAAACGAAACTTTGTTTTTTTTTTTCTCTTTTTGTTTCAAGTTTTTTTTGGCATAAAAACATGTTTATTTTTTTAATGCCATTCCGATGGTTAATTTAATTCTGTACAAAAAGTTTTATAACAAGTGTATTGAAATTTTGCGTCGTTTGCATGCAGTTATTGCAATATACATATCTCTTTATTGAAATAACTGATAAGGGTGCTTTTATTGCATCCCTATCTCCATTTTTTTCATTCTACAGCTTTTTCTTCCTAAATAACCTATTTTATTATTATTTTATTATATTAGGAAAACTTACAGCTAATAGCACAGTGTAAAGACCTCTTGATACCTTACGAAAAAGTTTCATATACTGTGCTAATAGTTGTGATGGCAAGAGATGTAATTAAAATATATCCAATTACAAGATTTACTATTGACTATTGATTGATTACTGTAATAAAAACCTGTGAACGTCTTAGTTCCTTTTTGACCTGTTTTTTACGACAAATTTTACGATATCTGGATGAAATTTTAATGCCAAATTTCATCCAGATATTGACAAACAAACATCCATCCATCCAAATTCTCTCATTAATAATATTAGTATAAGTAGATGAAGGCTAGCTCCACTCCCGCTACCTACTGACTACTACGTGTACTGAGCTCGGCAACCACTTTATCTGCAATTCATGAGTATCTTTTTGTTGTTTTTAAAGGCGGTTAAATTTTCGTACAAACTGTATTTATTGCGTTGATCTGCTAGTGAAACAAGTCCAGTGTCCAAGTGCACAAATAGGTATAACCTTTTAATAATCTTTTTATCGCCTGCTGGCTTTCTGGAAGAGGTTGGGCTGGATGGAATAGCCAAAAGGAAAACACGTACAAAGGCCCACTTGAGCGGCCAAGTGCGGATAACGCCCCGACAAACTAACTAACTAACTAACTAACCTTTTAATAAGTACGATACCCTACTTGATTTGGTTATCAGGTACTTAGGTATACCATTACATTACCAATAAACACATATTCAATACTTGTGTTTAGCGCGACATTTCGTCGATTTTATACAATTTTGATTTTTTTGTAACGATTTCTACCACTACCTACTTCCTTCTTCTTTTTAACGTATTTGTTTTTATTGTATTGCCCTTATATTTTGTTATATTATTACTATTGTACCAACCAACGTAACAAACCGATCTAAAAATCAGCGCTGTAGGTGCTGCAGCATAAAAGTGCCACAGTACAAAACTATGTGGTCGGTGTGGACCTATTCTGACATCGCACCCGTTAACGTCATCATATTTCATTTTTTTATTGTTTTCCTTTGATGTCCTGCGTATGTTTCAATAGACAATTTTAAGGTTCCGGAGTATTCAAGGAACCCTTATACCTTGTTTTGTTTCTAACTTAATTTATTTGAATCGGACTGCTCTCAGTCGGGATGTTAACCCCTATATTGTAATTATTTGAATGCCAACTGATTGTATAATCATGTTGAACAAATAATAATTGTAGTAACTTGTTCTGCTGCCCAAATGCTAATTTTGCGAAGGAACTTAAATTTGGCTACGTACCCGTTGGACCGCCAAGATTTAGACAGTCACAGAAGTACACGTTCGACTTCATTTTTAGGTTAATTTAATATTTAATGTGCCTATTGAACCTCTTTTATATTTTATAGTCATGTTCTTTAACGTGTGTGTCAGTCACTGTTATTTACCCGATGACCTTATGTATACAGTGGTAGTGCCTATTGTGAATAACAAAACGGGGGATGTTTCTGACATGTCCAACTACAGGCCTATATATCGTTGGCGACTGTTGTTGCTAAGGTTTTGGACAGTTTGCTTGACAAACACTGGGCTAACCATCTCGAGCTGCATGATGCGCTATTCGGCTTTAAGCCTGGGCTTTTAACTGAGAGTAGTATTGTGTCTCAAGCAAACTGAACAAATACTATACAGAAAGGAAGACGCCTGTATTTGTCTGTTTTTTTGGACTTGTCAAAAGCATAAGTCATGATGTGATGTGGCCAAATGAACAGCGTGAGGTGGGTTGACTCGCATTCTGATGTACATACCTATATCGGTTGGAGTGCGGGGTGAGGCAGGGGAGGTTGAGCTCGCCCCGTTTGTTTAACCTATATGTCAACCAGTTGATTGTTGAGCTCAGCGGTGCTAATATTGGATTTCATGTCTGTATTAATACTATCAGCTGTGCAGACGATATGGCATTGCTGAGCCCATCATCAGGCCCAGCGTCTACGGCAGTTGTTTTTATGTGAGTCATATGCGAAAGCTCAGGGCTTAGATATAATGTAAAAAATCAGGTACTAACATAGACGTAGACATACTTAACAACTCAGATGATGATGTAGGTATAGATATAGATGTATACGAGGTATAGGTATGTCACTTCACTTCCCTAAAACCCAAAAGCATGAAAAATAATTAAAACACTTATCACTATCAACCATAACCTGTTGACATGTTTATTCTCTTTTAAGTTTATATAAACAGAATTAAGTATCTTCTTACTCATATGTACCTATATCATCTACTAGCTTCCGCCCGCAGCTTCGCCCGCATGCATAACGTACAAGTTTTTTCGGAGAAAAAAAGTCTCTGTACTATTTCAGACTATAATCTACCTCTGTTATGTATACAATAATTATATATTTATACTAGTGGACCTGGCAGACGTCGTCCTGCCGGAAAAAGCTGAAATACCGACAGCAGCGCCACCTACCGGGTCCAATTGTGAATCTAAACCATCCAGGGCCCTACCCGAACACACACACAAAATTTCATCAAAATCGGTCCACCCGTCTAGGAGGAGTTCAGTCACATACACACGCACACAAGAAATATATATATTAAGATAGATCCATAATAATAATTATTTATTTATTGTTATTATAAAAAGTACATTTAAAATTAGTGCTTGGAGTCCTCTTTTAGGCAAAGCAATGCCTGTGTTAGAGGATTCCGCTCTTCCATATCATAAATTTGCTTAGCTTAAGATAACAAAAAATCTCTTACAATTAAACGTGAGTGTGTTTTTTGAAGTTAACCTTTATAATTTATTTATAGTTAATGTATTAGGTACAGCCAACAGAGCCTCGGTTTCATCGTACGAAAGTGATTTTATCCAGCTGACTAACGTTCTTTTAATTTCGTATTGCTTTTTAGGATATATATATACATATATATACAATTTTATTGATCTTATTGTATAACAAGGCCGAACGTTTATGGAGTTGCTTACACGCAAACATGGTCATGGTTTGGGGGATTTTCACAATAATGTCTTTCCGCCTTTTGGACATTATGGCTGGGTCACGTGTTAGGGATCTATGTTTTTCCATGACTGTCTGAATTATGTACAGCATTATTTCTAACCGAGAGTAAATCACTTATTTGGTAAAGTTCATCGGTAGGGTATGTGATCTTTTTGAAGTACATAGTTTTAATTATCCATATAAACTTTCGCATTTATAATAATAGTGACATAGTAAGAAATATGACGGTAACATCAGACACCTCTATCTTAGAAAAACCTACCTACTTACTAATAGGTTAATATTCGCACGTCCCGCTCCCTTCCGGCTCCCTCCTGGGAGATTATTTCGAAAAAACTGTTATACAGGTGTCTCATAATTGAACAGTAGGTATGTGTAGGTACGAACTTTGGAGTCAATCGACCCAGAAAATAAAAAGTTTCATAGAAAAGTGAGAGTAGTAAGTAGGCAAGGACCTCCACCTTACAGAAGACCACAGCCAAATGACTACACACAGCGGTGTAGTTGTGTTCCTGTGTGTGAGAACAGGTCTCCAGCGCTCATTTAGGAATGCGTTTTGAAAGATACGTATTCCTATCCCAGGGTTACTTCCATCTTAAAGCCCTGGTGTAAAAAAATGGGTTGGCAACACGCAAGTGATACCTCTGGTAATGCAAGCGTCTATAGGCTACGGATACTGCTTAACATCAGGTGGGCCGTATGCTTGTTTGCCACCCAAGTAGGTAGTATAAAAAAAAAAAAAAAAAGGCAATTTTTTTTAAGAAGGATTGCCACTCGCGTGTGTTTTGAAAATTCATTCAAAACACATGGGTACATAGTTAAACTATTGGCCAATCGCAGGGTAGACCGATTTCTGCCAACAAAAAAAAAAACGAGGTACCTAGTACCTATCGTGTTCCGGATTTTCCTCCTCCAAAATGTTACCGATTTTAATTTGTTTTCCACTACGTAGGTAGGTACTCATTCAGCAAAACCAGAGTTATGCTACCTTATTTGTTAGGTAATTAGACGTTTACTTGGGGCCGTTTCCAATATGCGTGTTTTAACTTCATAACTTTTATAAAAATCTGTTTACCTAAAAAAAAATTAAACCATGCGTCATTGTCAAGCCTTATTTCTATATCAGGTTCAAATTTAATTGCTCTACCTAGGCTCAAAATTTTAAGGAAAAAAGAAAAAAGCAGAGGCATACGTTTGTATGGAAAAAATTGCAGTGACAATCGCTCTTAATTCTCTTTATTCACTTATCAACTTAGTGGCTCAGGCCACGCTAGCTCTCTAAGAAATGGTTGAGCTGCATGGTGGCTGATGAATGTGGGTATTTGACGGGAAGGTTCAACTATATTTCCCAGACTTACACTACATATTGACATGATTTCTATATAGTAGGTAGGTATTGTTATGTGGAAGCTCGCTTCGTATTCTACTCACACTATTACGAGTACCTATATAAGATATCGGGAAATCATTGAATTTATACTTTACATTGTACTGACAAAAATGCAATTAAAACTTTGACGCTTTTGTACTAAGCTTCAATGTAAACATAGGTGGGGGCGTACCGCAGCGCAGGCGCAGGGCGGGGCGGCGGCGGGGGGCGTGCGCGCGCCCACCGGCACCGCCCCGCCCACGCCGCGAGGTGCGCGCCGCGCGCCGTGTAAACAAAGCCACGCGCCCCACCAGTCCCCATGCCAACACACAGCGACAGCGACAGCGCAGCGTTTGCTTTGTTTACCAACACCGCGCCACCGCCGCCGGCGCACTAACGCATCGCGCTTCGTATCACTAATGGCACGACACAACAACATACCGTCGCCATGTGTTGTTATGAACTCTGTTATGTCCAATTCCATTATCTTACGACTAATTTACGACCCAATTACAATTATTATAATATACAATTTTATTCCTGTTTCCTTATAGTTTTAAATGATGCATGACGCTCAAACTGAAGAAATCATTTGTTGAACTTTATGTGCCATTAAATAATAAAAACTGTAAATAAACTCAACTATACCTACCTATATAGGTATGTAAGTAGCTTAAAAAGGTCGACCAAATTGGACCAATGTGGACTAAGACACAAGTAGCTGGCGTTTGACTGCTGCCACACGAGATTTAGTACCTATCTAGGAACACATCGTTGATTAGATCGGAGAGTGGTACACGTACATAACAGTTGTGTTATCGCGTAAGAAGAATACACACATAGGTACGTAAAGTCGCAACAATATTATTCACATGGAGCTTCACTGTTAGATGTCAGTAGGTACAGGTTTATGTCTCGCGTCCGTACACAGCTACAATGCGCAGTATGCTAGAATAGATAAGTTATTACATCAGTTTTATTGTTCAATATTCACAGGAGCTAGCCACAAGGTACTTATGCTGCAGCGTAATCGGGTGTGTGTAGTGTGTGTAGGTACTCGTGCTCGAGTGCCTCAAGCGGCTCTGTACGAACTACGTTAGTGTTTTGTACACTTTAATTGCCCTTGTAGCTACGGTAGGTAGTTACCTACCTACGAGATGCCGTCGATGTCTCTCTTTTGCACAACATTGACAAATATCCGACCCAACAGTTCCCACTTAATTGTCCATACTTAATGTACATATGTAATGTGTGTGTGTGCAGTGCGCGGCGGGGGCGGGCGTGTTCGAGCTGCAGATCCTGGAGTTCTCCAACTATCGCGCGGAGGTGTCGTCGGGCGCGTGCTGCGGCGGCGGCGCGCCCCCCGCCCCGCAGGCCCCGGGCGCGGCCGGAGCCGGAGCCGGGGCCGGGGCGGCGCGCGCCTGCTCCTCGCCCTGCCGCACGCGCTTCACCCTCTGCCTCAAGGAGTACCAGTCGGCGGCGGCGCCGGGCGCGTGCTCGTTCGGCCGCGCCGCCTCGCCCGTGCTTGGCACTGACTCCTTCACGCTCGCGGAGCCGCTCTACACCCTCGCGCTACCTTTCTCCTTCCGTTGGACGGTATGTATTCTAACTGTGTTTAATCGACAACTTATTCGTTTATATCAGCGGCGGCTTATCGGCACCTTGTCTGTTGCAGCGATCGTTCACGTTAATACTGCAGGCGTACGACGACTACGAAAACCCTGAAGCCGGTAAGTTGCTTTGTCGCACCTACATAATGAGAGGTGAGCGGTGGGTGACGAGCTGACGCTGTGTGTTTGCGCGTCGCAGAGGCGGGACTGATCGAGGAGGCGTGGTGGTCGGGCATCGTGGAGCCGAGCGCGGAGTGGCACGCGCTGCAGCACGCGGGCGCGACGGCGGCGGTGGCGTACCGCGTGCGCGTGCTGTGCCAGCCCAACTACTACAACACCACGTGCACCACCTTCTGCCGGCCGCGCGACGACAAGTTCGGCCACTACTCCTGCACGGCCGAGGGCGACAAGCGCTGCCTGCCCGGCTGGCAGGGCGACAACTGTGAGAAACGTGAGTCTCACTGTTCTACCAGCTGACTGACAACTATTTAGCGCAAACAGACCTCTTTTAAACAATATTTAATAGAGTCCTCGTTCAATTAAATTACGCGTGATGCATTATTTGTTCTGCATAGTGTGGACTGTAGATAATAACAATATGGCCCATACACCTCGCTGTCGAAGACAACCTTTGGAAGACCTTTGCTCAGACGTTAGACATAATGGGTTGAAATAAAAAATACTACGTTATAATAATAATTGTGTAATTTTCATAACTGACCAGTTCCAACGGCACGTGTCTGTGACACAACCATTAGCTAAGTTTGGAGTCAAAGAAAACCTCAGTTTAGAAACATGTTACCTCTAGTTTATTACTTAATATTTCCAGCCGTGTGTAAGGAAGGCTGTCATCCCACTCATGGTCGCTGCGATCGTCCCGGAGACTGCGAGTAAGTATTTTATATATGTTTTAAAGTTAACACGCCAAAGTACAGCTTATGGGCACTTGACCCGAAAATTGTAATTATTACCAATTTTTTTATTATTTGCATCGTTGCGTTTGAGATATTCCACTGAAGAAGCAGCTGAAACCGTTCTAATACCAGCATAAGCAAGATGGCAGGGAAAAGCAAGACTTCCAATAACTAATATCTATAACTGAGCATATCTTTATCTAGAGTGTACTTATGTGTGTCGGTAGTTGTCGTCCTGGATGGCGCGGAGAACTGTGCTCGCAGTGCCAGCCGTACCCGGGCTGCAAGCACGGCTACTGCAACGGCTCCTCCTGGGATTGTACTTGCGACACTAACTGGGGCGGCATCCTGTGTGACCAAGGTGCGTTTGATTTCCCACAAGCCGCTTCACATATTATAGGTATAGTAGGTGGTGCAGTGTACCTACATCTGACAAGTGTCTCTGACCCCCAGATCTCAATTATTGCGGCACGCACGAGCCGTGCCAGCACGGCGGAACGTGTGAGAACACGGCGCCGGACCAGTACCTGTGCCGCTGCGCCGAGGGCTTCTCCGGAGTGGACTGCGAGCGCGTCGACAACCCGTGCGCGCCCCAGCCCTGCGTGCACGGGGAGTGCGCGCTGAGCGCGGCGCCGCGCGGCTTCGCGTGCTCGTGCGCGCGCGGCTGGGGCGGCGCGCTCTGCGACCAGGACGTGGACGACTGCGCCAGCGCGCCCTGCTACAACGGCGCCACCTGTCGCGACCAGCTCGACGCCTTCCTGTGCGAGTGCGCGCCCGGCTGGACCGGGCCCACCTGCGCTCAAGGTACCTTTGCTATCTGCGACCGCGACATCCGTGAGGGATGCTCTCTATTAACTATTAGATCGGGGTAACTGTTTATTCGTATTTTATAAAAAAAAATAGAAAAATCAAAGTTTAATTACGTTTACGCATGCTGGCATTGTCGTATTTTTTGATACAGTTTCAACCTTGTCTGTTTGATAAAATTATTTAAAGCAAGCTAATTCATTTTCTTTTCTTTCTTCTTAAATAATTCCATAAAGTTTCAAAAATGTTTAGATAACTTGAATTCTTTGCAGATTCTTGCAGTAAAAATACACCATTCTTGCGTGTAATATGTATATTATGTGCTATTTAGTTCGATAGCTATTTGTTGTTATCTCGTAGACAGTGATTTAATCTGTTCCTATAATTTCACATTTAGTGATTTTTCTCTAGAATCTGGTCATTTTCCATCGTTTTGGTTAAATGCGTTTATTATTTCTTTACCTAAAATTTCGAACCCTACTTCAGATAGGATATTGAATATTCTATATATATTTATTTATTTATTTATTTTATATATATACATATATATATATATAGGATATTATAAAATTTCCAAAAGGATTGGAAATTTTACAAACTATCGAACTAAATAGCATATAATATAACACGCAAAAATGGTCTATCAACTTCAAACAATCTTCCATTTCTATCGAAAAAAGTGGAAGTCTGCGTCCAGAAACAGTTGTTTCAGTTTGTTTTTCGGAACAAACTATTAAGTCCTCTACAATCTGGATTCAGGCCCGGCTACAATACATACTACTTCCGCTCGTCTCCAAGTTATTGATGATAGCAGGGGCAGGAAACCAGGGTCATTTGTCGAATGCCTCTAAAATCGTCAGTCACGACAGCCCACTCTTTATCCTCTCCCATGTTATGGTTTCCCCCGGGTGCACTGGAATGGTTTTCAACATGTTTTTAGGGAGGTCAACAGCCTGTCCGCATCGATGATTGCTCATCTGCTTGGTGCGATTTAATCTGTGGTGTCCCTCAAGGTGGCATACTCTCCCCTTTATTATATTCTAAATTTATTAATAACCACCTTGCAACTTTACTCGAAATCAACACTCGAAGACGTGTCCGAAGTGAATACTAGGCTTAATAATTATTTAAACGCCATTAAGCGTTGGTCTAAAATTGTTATCTGTAAAGCCTAACAAGTGTCAGGTCATAATTGTTGAAAACCAACGTCTCATAGCCAGATTAGACAACGGAAACTTGACTTACTACTTTAGGTTTCACCTGTGCCAAGAATAGCATTGTATATATCAGTATATTGTGTCACCAGACGTAAACGAATGCGAGCAGACGAGCGGAGAGGCAGCGGGGGCGGGCGGCGCGGGCGGAGGCGAGGCCGCCCTGGGGCCGTGCGTGAACGCGGCCGCGTGCAACAACACTGTGGGCGGGTACGCGTGCAGTTGCCTCGCGGGGTGGACTGGCCGCGATTGCGAAACTAACGTGGACGACTGCACCGGCCAGTGTCTCAACGGAGCCACGTGCATCGATCTCGTGGACGACTTCCACTGCGCGTGCGCGGCCGGGTACGCGGGGCGCACGTGCGCGCGCGACATCGATGACTGCGCGCCTCGCCCCTGCCGCAACGGTGGCGAGTGCGTCGACTTACTCAACGACTACCGTTGCATCTGCCCAGTGGGCTTCTCTGGTACCAACTGCGAGGTGAGCGGCGACCTGACCTGACTCTCTGTGACCGTCAATAATATAGCACTCAACTAACCGCTCAGCGCTCAGCGCTCAGGTGGCGCGCTCGCACTAACTCCCACTAACACCACTTCTGCTTACTTTTAGCTGACCTCCTGTCATGGACGCTACTGCGCGGTGAGTCTCCTACTACACTTCTTATATTTATTATTATTGTTCCATCGTCGACAGTACCATGGACGTTTGGCATGTGTGTGTGTGTGTGACTCTCTAATACCTATATAATATTTTGTAATTTAAGTAGGTTTTGACAAAATAAAATAAAAATATATTTTATTTTATTTAAAGATATATTGTCTTTTTTTTTTTTTTCAGAAACATACAGTCTTATACTAAGCTAGGGTACATTTAAAGTTAACTAATATACCAAAACAGTTCCATATATAATAAACAAACTTAAAAATAATTTGGAAGATTTTACAACAACGACTTTATTCTAATTTAAAAATCTCAAACAAAGTATAGCTTTATTATTAACAATAGGTATATTATATTCTACTCTATTCTACCGTATATATGACATCACCAACACTTTTCTTGTGTAGGGGCCCAGTGAAATAGAGAAAATATCTATGTTTACTAGATTAGCATTATAATTCTTGCAAGTACGCCTTATAAAACTACATATTTCCAGCGTAATTTGTCTTATAACTTGTAATGTCGAAAGATAAGTAGGTATATTTTAAAGTGTTCCCTTTTTTGCGGAAAGAAATTTCATAGAATTTTGTTTCGCAGAAAATGTATGTATTTAGTCCCTGTTACATTTCGAATATTATTGTTTCATAGACTATTGACTTCAATAAAACATATTTCACAGAAATGCAATTCAATGAATATTGGTATTCATCTTTTTATTTAACAAAATAATCAAAGAGTAGAATTATTTTTCAAATTCAAATTGTTTATTGCATTCCATGGGTAGGTACAGGTGTTATATTTAGGTACAGAGTACAATAGTCCCGTATGAACCCTGTCGGGCACAACAATTTTGGAAAAATATACAATTAAAACTTACAACTAAAATTAGTGAAACATACTTAATATAACCTCTATATTTATAAATTATATAAGAACATACTTTGTTTATCTATTATTCTTTATTGATGTGAAACATCTATAGCCGCACGTAAAACCGATTTCTGGCGTGGCGACGCATGCCGGCATGCGCGATGGTACTATTACCGAAGTCACTAATTAAGTAAACGAATTTAGTAGTCACGATTTAAAATAAATTCGTAAATTTTTGTATTTAATGAAAATAAATGTTTATTCAATAAATAGTCATCGTTATCTGAAAAAAAAATTGTGATATTTTATTTTATCATTATGACATATTTAGTTCCTATCACAATCTGTTTTTTCTGCATATTACTTTTACAAAATAATGTCGATGTTTCACATCTGCCAGGCGTCCCGTGATGGCTCACAGTTTTTTCTTCTATAAATTCTTGTACTGTGTAATAGCATATCTTAATTAAGAATTGTTTCAATTGGCTAATAAACTTATTTATATTTTTTTCTTCTTAAATTTTTCCATTAAATTTATTATATATTTTTATAGACATTACCGTAGTAACTATTTAGTAATCTGTGACATTACTAGTGGACTATTTGAATGTATTTTAACGAACGTTGTTTGTTCGATGTATTTTTCCATGCTATTTTATTTTAATGAAATTGTAAAAATAGACGTTATGTATATATATTACGTCCTATCCTTAGTTTTTTAAATTAAATATCAATTTGGTTGGCGTACAAGTATAATAGAACTGCGAGTTATTCCTAGCTGCTTGTAAGCTTCAATTAAAGATGAACTTTAATCGAACTTTAATAATATTATGCGTAGGACGACAGAGATCACTGCGCAGGCGCACCGTGCGGCAACGGCGCCGCGTGCTACACGGCGCAGAGCGACTACTACTGCCACTGTGCGCCCGGCTGGACCGGCAAGAACTGCACCACGCACGCCGCTAGGGAACGTCTGTATCTCTCAACACGTCCATAATCCTTTTAGTTCTAGTGTGTAGCTTTGAATTTTCAAGAATGTATAATGTGGCAACAGAGAGCGAGACGTGCGGGACGGGTGCGTGCGCGCACGGGCGATGCGTGCGCGCGCCGGGCGCGCCGCCGCGCTGCGCGTGCGCGCCCGGGCACGCCGGCGCGCTCTGCGACGAGCGCGCGCCCGCGCCCTGCGCCGCCGCGCCCTGCCGCAACAACGCCACGTGCCTCGACGCGCCCGCCGACTTCACCTGCGTCTGTCGCGACGGCTGGACCGGTGAGTGCCGCGTGCCCCGGGCGTCCGGCCACCTCCGGCTCGTCGCTTACTCGTGCTTCTGATGTCGCAGGCAAAACGTGCTCGGTGCGCGTCGAGGAGATCGACCGCTGCACCTGCGCCAACGGCGGTACGTGCGTCCGCGACGGTGGCTCGTGGCGCTGCGCGTGCGCGGCGGGCTGGGCGGGCGCGGGCTGCGACGCCCCGCTGGCCCCGCCGGCCGCGCCGCCGTGCCCCTGCGCGGCGGGCGGCTCGTGCGTGCCCAGCGCGGCGCCGCCCGGCTGGGCATGCGTGTGCCGCGAGGGCCGCACGGGCGCGCGCTGCGAGCTGACCGTGGACTCGTGCGCGTCGGCGCCGTGCCGCAACGGCGGACGCTGCGTGGGCGGCGCGGGCTGGTGGGCGTGCGAGTGCCCGGCGGGCTGGACGGGCGACACGTGCTCGGCGCGCGCGTGCTCGCCCGCGTGCCCGGCGGGCGCGGCGTGCGTGCCGGACGCGCGGCGGCCGGAGCGCGCGGCCCGCTGCGTGTGTCCGCCGCCGCCGCAGCGCAGCGCGAGGCGCTGTCTCGAGAGTGAGTATGCTTCGTGAGTAACTTGTGAAGGGTCATCCCACAGAAATAGATCGAGATAGAATGGTGTTAAACACTTTTCTGCATATATTTCGCGCGTGTCACTATTTCAACAAGCCACACCCACTTTGCGCGTCATCGATTCATAGCGAGCCCAAAGTAGTGAGGAGACACATTTACACAATTATCGACAGCCTTCTATGCAACGTGCAATATAACTATATATATATTGCAAATCGATGTAATGCATGCTTAAAACCAATTTCATTTTAAATGTTACGTAAATAAATAAACAGATGAGCTAAGATCATGTGTTCTTTGTATAAATAATTTGTTTATCGATAAATACAACGAATGTGACGACACGTTGCGTCAATCTCTAGCGCATTCGATGCGACGACCAACCAATGACAGCAAAGGACTGCCATCTCATTACCGATTTGAAAATATTGTAAATCTCATTTGTTTCGATGTTCGTTGCGCGCTCAATTAATGGTTATGAGTAAAGAACATTGTACAGCGAAAGTAATGGATATTAAGCTTAACGAAAACTAAATAATTTATGATCGTCCTTGTCAAACATGGTAAAGGTGAAATGATATTTTGATTCTCGTAAAACTTAGTTTTTAGTTATATTTAAACACTTACCAATGAAATGAAATGCCTCCTTTCTTCCTGTTCACTTTATTACTTCGATTTTTACAATAGCGACGGAGCAATACGGCATATTTTTGTAGATTTTAATAATTTTGTACGTCCCGAACGCAGCTATAAGAGTCGCACGACGTAATGAGGATGCTCGATGTGAAATATATGTTAAGTACGAACATTCGATCAAAGTGTTGGCACGCGTGCCACGCCTACTTCGCCGTTCTATCCTGATCTATTTCTGTGGGTCATCCTCTCGATTTCGGCCACTGAATTAGGAAACTGACGAAAACGCTCTATTGAGACTACGCGCTTCTTTAATTTTTCTGCAAGTATTTATTTTCATAAAGAATACAGATCTAACCAAAGTACTTGTTGAAACTTTGACCGCTGCTGTGACCTATTGTAGCTACAACAATATCAAGTCATTTTAGATTAAACTTCTTCTTCTTCTTATCGTATGGATAGTAGATTAAACTAAACTAAATAGAGTAAAATTGTATGGCACAGTGCTGGCGGGTCTCGGCGCAGACGGCGCGGAGGGCACAGAGAGCGGCGACGGAGGAGACGGCGGGGACGGGGCCGACGACGGCGCCGACGCCGAGCCCGGCGCGTGCGGCGCCGACAACGGCACGTGGTGGTGGGGCTGCAACGCGTGCTGGTGCGAGGCGGGCGCCCCCGCCTGCACGCGCCTGTGGTGCGGCCTGCCCGACTGCCACGTGCCCAACGCGCAGCCGTGTCGCACCGACGAGGTGAGCACCCACACTCGTCGTCGACGACTACTTCTCGAAACCGTAACCCATGATGAGACGACACGTCCAAAATATCGGAATCACCTCTAATCGCGCCCGCCGCGCACTCCACAGGTGTGCGTCCCGGCGGCGCCCGCGCTGTGCCTGCGCGCGCCCTGCGCGCCCATCGGCGAGTGTCGGCGCGTGGCGGGGCGCCGCGTCGAGCCGCCCGCGCTGCCCGCGCCGCCCGCGTGCTGGCCCGGCGCGCGCGGCCCAGCGCCGCCCGCCGGCTGCGCGCGCGCTAGTCTACAGCTCGCACGCGAGCGCCTAGCGCGTGGGGCGCACGTGGAGCGCGCGTGTGCCGCGCTGCGCCGCGCGCTCGCCGCCGCGCTCGCCGCGCGCGCGCCCGCCGCGCCGCCCCTCGCGCTTCTGTGTGACCTGGCGCCCGACGACGACGACGCGCTCGATCTCGCGCTGGTGAGTACCGACCGCCGTATCCAACGCGTCGGACGACCGTCGCAGATGTGCGCTTCCACTCAAAGGATCGGTTTACGATTTTCAGTGGATCGGTGACGAGGTGGGCACGGACAGCGCGGAGCGCGCGTCCGCGCTGGGCGCGGCCGTGCGCGCGCTCAGCGAGCTCGTAGCGCGGCGCCGCCTCGCGCACCACGCGCTGCTAGGTGCCGCGTTGCGCCTGCGCGTGCCGCACACGCCCGCGCCCGCCGCCGCCACCGCCGCGCCCGCCGCGCTGGCGCCGGCCCTGGGCGCGCTGGCACTGTTGGCGCTGGCGGGCGGCGCGGCGGGCGCGGCGCTGTTCCTGCGGCGGCGGCGCGCGGCCGCGTCCGAGCGGTCGCGGCGCTGCGACGAAGAGAAGTCCAACAACCTGCAAAACGAGGAGAACCTGCGGCGCTACGCGAACCCGCTGCGCGGGGAGTCGCGGGGCGGAGGCGGCGGCGCCGGCGGGCCGGGCGGGGCGGGCGCGCGCCGGCCGCCCGACGAGCTGCCGCGCGCACACTCGCTGTACAAGGCGCAGAACGCGGACGCGCGCAACGACACGCCGCCGCGCGACAAGGAGCTCACGAAGCGCGCGCTGGCGCCGCCCGAGCCGCCGCCCGCGCGCCTCGCGCCGCCGGAGCGCCTCACCGTGCTGGTGTGACGTCACGCAGCATGGTGGACCGCGAGCCTCAAGTTCTGCGCCTCGCACCCGCCGAACGCGTCACTGTGCCGCTGTGACGTCACGTGTGATACTAGTGTGTAGCCCGACGCCGCCCGCGCCGCTCATATTTATTGTTGTACGACGGAACGATCGCCTGTAAATATTGTATTTTATGTAAATAATGTTGACGCGTGTGTAATTTGTACGAATTGTGAGTGGTTACGATAGCGATTGTGTAATTTTTGTTTGTAAAGGTTGTAAAGTGAAAATGTGGAATTGTTGTAATAAAACATAAACAGAGTTAACTTTTGTTTTACTGACCCTGCACCCACACCACACCCATGACACACACAACTATTATAATACATTATGACCATTATTTAAAAGTGATTGTGAGGATGTTATTTCACTTACAAAAACTTGTTTTTAATGGTGTTACGCAAGCATAGCCGCGGCGCATCGCTAAAGTTACTTTTCTGGTGACGCGGTGCCCTGCGTCATGCGAAGTTGAGACCGCTAACATGATCCCTGTGATTCCCACATACGTTCGATACTCATGCATTCTTTGGTCAATCGTGGACTAATTAATACATCTTTACAAATAGTTATTCTTTGTAACTTTTATCTTTTAATTGTTGATTTAAGAAAACCTTGATTTTATTTAGCATCCTCTGCTGCCCCCGAATCTAATTATGGAAGGCATATTTGATAGTGAAATATTTGATGAGCGTTATGTTGGTTTTATCAGAACTAGCTCCACAACTTCTAGCCTAGTAATTTTTAGTATTTAACTTATAATATGGACAACGACAATCTGATTAATATTAGTTCAGTAGGCTGGTTTCAGTTGCGTCTGATTCATAGGGAATGCGACCAACAACACGGATAGCAACCGACGGGAAGAATAAACTTTTGACTGCCTTGGTGGTCCAGTGGCCGTAGTATGCGCCTGCTGTGCACGAAGTAGTGGGTTCGACTCCCACGCAGGACAAAACTTTGTGTGACTCACAAATAATTGTTCTGAGTGAATGTTGAGTGAGTAGAAATGTCGTATACAGTGTGCTTCTATATTTAAGACTTGCATAAATAATAGGAATCTAATAAATTTATTAAATGAAATACAATGAGGCATCGAATAATATTGAATGTCCTATAAGACACTCCGTGTTATAAAAGAGCTTAATATGACCATGGGGTCTCATCAGGAACAAATCAAAATTAGTACGAATAAATACCAATAGATGGAGTTACATATATCGATTTGTTATTTACGTTTATGTTAAATTCAAATCTGGAAGAAATATAGCTTGAAACATATACGTACATATTTTAAGAAATCCTACTAGCATAGGAAAATGAAATAAAGGGCTCATAAAACAAAATTACAATTATATATTTACAAATTTCAATAATGTCGCCGTAGTTCTGGCGGCAGTATTTTGTACTACTAAGAAGTTGAAACTTGCGAGTGACTTGTGAGTTTGTGAGTAATGGCGCTGGCGCTGTATGCATTTTCAGATTTCTATAAATTAAAATACCTACCTGGTTTTGAAGTTTAATGTTGGGTCATACTACTTACTCGTAGGTATAAAAATATATAAAGCTATGTGAAACAGTGACTTATGTTAAAAATAAATAATACGGGCATATGTTTTTTTCTCTCAACAAAAAACTTTAAAAATGTTTTACGTTATCAAAGTTATCAACAAAAATATTGCATCCAAGATATATAAAATATTTTAAAAACTAAACAAAAACTAAATACAAAAAGTGTATCCGAGGTTGGGATTCGAACCCGGTTCGGCCGGTTCTACGGCCGGTACGGTGCAGCGGTGCTACGGTATCGTACTGTGGGAAAATTACCTATTTGTGAATACAGACTGATACTAAATAATTGCTGTTTTACTATATTTTTAAAAATAATTCAAAAAAATATTATCTGATATAAAAACCATCTACAAAAAACAAATTTCAAAAAGTGGACATGAATCTGGGATTCGAACCCAGTACCATCGGACTGTTGGACTAATACCAAAGAATGCTATAATTTACTCCATCCATTAATGACATCGACTGGCCTGTTGTACTAGTGGCACAGATTACTAAAGAGTTACTACGTAACTAGTGGTTAGTGAATCTAATCCATGAGGGTTCGATTCCCATTCAGGACCAATCTTAGTGTGATATGCTCTGTCTGTCGTCTGCAGATTACCATACAGGCTGTGCCAAGTTTGGATTTAGATGGTGTGTGAGTTGTCACAAAATATTATAATTAACCTAATTTGACTAAGACAGAAACAATTCAAACAGACCCTTATCACTTCAAACAGATTATTTGTTTATTTGCACTGATAAATTAATTGCTTATTATAGTTTCACGAATATTCTTTTTAATAAATCAATTTATATTATAGGTATACCTAATATAAGCCATCAACAAAAAAATAAACTTAGGTTAATAGGTATATTAACATTTTAATATACCTAAACGGGAAAAAATTGTTTAGCCCGGGCGAAACCGGGGCGGAGCGCTAGTTAAATACGGAAGCAAACAATCAAAATAAGTATATTTCGTAAAGCGCGTGACCTTGAGCGAGCAAACGTGGCCCGAGCCCGAGACAAATGAGTGATACCTACCCTTTATGGTCGGTAGATCTATGTGAGTGATGAAGTAGATGCCTACTATATCTTGTGAAAAATATAATTTTAAATAAAGTGTCGCCATCTGTTGATTTTATGTGTATGCACGTAATCTGTTGGATACAGACATCTACAGATAGATAGATAATTAAAATTTAGCCCGAAGGTTAGCCCGAGTTAGCGGGGAACCATTTCTTTGTATGGGATGGGGTATCTGTACTAGTATTATATTATCTGTGATATGACATAAAACTCAAATGCAATTCCCTAAGGAGAACAAACCATTGGATTAATAAAAAAGTTACTTGAGCCTGCGAATTTAGGGACAAATTATTTTTTAAATGGACAAAACTAAATGATCTAATAATTAAGCAAAATTATACTAAATCAAGAAACTATGCAAATAAATTGATAATTTTTTATTTATTTTTTATTTAGGAAACAAACAGCCACATACAAAATAGATAACATAGTACCTACAAGTATTCTTAAAGACATCAAAGACATAAAAATAAACAAGAACAGCAAAAAGTGTTCTAAATCCTTGTGTGTGTTCTACCGCCTATACAACGGGCTGTGTTTCGAGGAATTGTTTAATATGATGCCCACGGCCACATTTTATCAACGCACCTCCCGCCACCGACAGGGAGTTCATCCACACATTTTAGAACCTTTATCGTGCCGCACTGTGCGGTTTCAGAGGAATTTCCTCCCACGTACGATTAAGTTGTGGAATGAGCTTCCTGCCGAGGTTTTCCCGAGAGACTATAGCATGGGGTTCTTCAAGAAAGGAGTTATAAGGTTTCTAAAGGGTCGGCAACGCGCGAGTGATACATAGGCTACGGTAACTGCTTACCATCAGGCGGGCCGTATGCTTGTTTTCCTACTTGGTAGTATAAAAAAAAAAAAAAAGTAAGTTAAAAAGAAAGAAAAGCTATAAGTAGTATTAACGAATAAGATGCTATTAATCTAATACAAATCTGACAATGACCATGACTTAGACTATAACCAAAAACACAAATAAGTTAGCTTATGTAATTAATTTTGCTTCTTATCTTATAACTATTGAATTTGTAAACATATCCAAATCTTTGTATTCTTTATTATTATATATACATTGAACACTACGTCTGAAGAAGCCATTACTGGTATAGACTGTCTTATAGAAGGGTATCTACACAGAAAAGATGTTGCTGACGAGAACCGGTTCGTGGTATTCTAAGAGTATTTTTTTCTAAAATAGGAGAGGAATTGATCAAATTATTCAGAATTTTATATAAGAACACTTGCTTGAATATCTTTCTTCGGTCAACAAGAGTTGTTAAAGAATGTTGAGATAAAGAATTTTCATAAGAAATTTGCTCATGGTTCCCACGAAAGTCCAAAGCTTAAATTAATTTCTTTTGTATTCTTTCTATGCGTGCAATATGACAAGCGTAGAAAGGACTCCAAATAATGCAAGCAAAATCCAAGATTGATCGAGCATAGGAAAAAAATAAAATTTTTAATGTGCAGGTTTGTTTGAATGGTTTTGAGATCCTAAGAATAAATCCGAGTTGACGGAAAGCTTTACGACCCATGTGATCAATGTGTAAATTATACGATAGACTGGAATCCATGATTATTCCAAGGTCACGTATTGACGTGACCCTGTTTAAAGATACATTATTCAATTTATAATCAAATATTATGGGGTTGCGGTTACGGGTATAAGAGATAATGGAACATTTATCAAGATTCAAATAAAGTTGATTAGATATACAATAGTCAGCCATTCGATCAAGATCTGACTGCAGTTGTAAAGAATCGTCTGTGCCTTTCACAATTTCGAAAAACTTAGCGTCATCAGCATAAGTCACAGTAAATAGTTCGAAACATGTATGGACTTTCCTATGTTATTTATGTAAATGATAAAGAGCAATGGGCCTAAATGTGATCCCTGAGGAATTCCCGAAGGAATTTCTAGGAACCTTGAAACGTTACCTTTAATTGAAACAGCTTGTGAACGATTTCTAACGTATGTATTGACCTAGCGCAATAAATCCCCGTGAATCCCAATAGCCCAAAGCTTCTCCATGAGCAAATCGTGATTTATTTTATCGAATGCTTTTGAAAAATCGGAACACACTACATCCACTTAAATCCTATTAACCATAGCATTTACTAGAAAGTCAGAGAATACAAGCATATTCGTTTCTACCGAGCGACCACTAAACAACCCATGCTGACGGTCGATGATATGATTTTTTACTGTACATGATATATTTATTTTTTTTTTTATTTATTTATAAAACTTCATGCACACATGTACATAGGCGGACTTAATGCCATAGGCATTCTCTACCAGTCAACCACGGTGATGCAGAGATAAACGAAGTAGGTGCAATAAGAAGTCACTTCAATAACGAATAGATACAATTAACATTAGTTAATATTTTCTCTAATATTTTACCAAACAAATTCGTTTTAGATATAGGCCGATATTGCGACACATCATCTTTTTTATCATTTTTTGGAATGGGGGTAATAAGTCCTTGTTTCCATATTGTTGGAAATTCACCCATGATAGAAGATTTGTGATAAAGATAAAGATATTTATTTGTCTCAACATGTGTACATTAGGTGTTACAGTAATTTGTCTCAACATGTTCAGTCTGGGTAAACATGCAAATTTATATGTTACTTAGTCTAGGTAAAAGTAATAGTAACTAACAGATCACTTATTTGTATATAATAAAATAATAGGTTATCTCATAATAATAAATTCTGACATGCGATTCAATAGTAATTAATAGATATTAGATTATTTCAGGTATACATGTCAACAGTAATAATATGATATTTGTCAATTTGATTAATAAATAATAAAAAATAGTAATAAAAACAAATTTGATACTAATTGTGGAAATTACATCGTTTGTCTGTCATTCAGGAAATCTTCAATTTTATAATAACATTTATGGACCAAACAGTCTTTTAGTTTCCGCTTAAACATATTAATGTCAAGGACATTAATATGTTTAAGCGTAAATAATAAGTATTCGGTATTTTGTTGTAAATTTTGGGTGCCATACAAAATATGCTTTTACCTAAGAGTGCTGTCTTTGCAGTGTGCATACATAATCTATAATTATCTCGGCGATTGCGGATAGAGACATCTGACATCTTACTAAATAGTTGAGGGTTAGTTTTTACAAACACAGCTGTTTCGTAGATGTACAGAGATGTGAGCGTTTTATAAAATACGGTCTACAGCTATCCATTATTTCTAGTCCAAACATTGTTCTAATGCATAGTTTTTGAAGTTTGAACACTATATCCTTATCGACTGAGTTCCCCCAGAAGATAATGCCATATCTAAGTATTGACTCGACAAGACCGTGGTAAGCAGTGAGTAATGCCCTTAAGTTAACTACCGGCACAAGCTTATATATAGCATATGTACGGCTGCTTATTTTATTAGATAGCTGTGATACTTGCTCTTTCCAGTTTAATTTGTTGTAAATAACGAGACCAAGAAATTTAGCATTATCGACTTCATTTATAGTATGATCTTTATGTTTTATACAACATTGTGTTTTTTGCTGAGCTTTTTGACTGAAATGCATAATTTGAGTTTTGCTGAGATTAATTTGTCAATTATTGTTCTCCATCCATTCTATAATTTGCGATAAGAAAGAAAGAAAGAAGAAAGAAAATGCATTTAATTCCAGAGAAAAAAGAAACATACACTGGGGAATACAAAAAAAAATGATTCTTAATACTTAAAACTAAACAAACAAAAAAATAAAAATAAAAAGATTATATTGTTATTTCCTTTCTTTTGTACCCACCGTATGTCACATCTGCTGGAATTTGGACTCTGCTCAGCATAATTCTGCGGCGCCAACAACTAATAGTTGCGGGTCACACAACAGCGCTGATTTTCAGCAGAGCAGGGACAGGACGAGCGACGTGTCAATGTGTTGCGTGAGTAAGAATGTAAAATAAAAAGAAAAAAATAAATAAAAATACAATTAAATAAAGTATCTTAAATAATAATATATATATTTATTAAAAAAAATTAAACAAAAATAGCAAAAATGAAAGTTATTTGTTGTGTTGGTAACATTAACATGACGCCGATGACGCAACGCAAGCGCCGCCACCACCGCCGCCATATTGAATGCCAATGTATTATGATGGTATTATGTAATGTGTCATGTCAATTCAATTGCATAATAAGATAAACTAATAATCTGTTTTTATTACGTAATAAGTATATTTTATAAATAATAGAGTATAAGTGTCCCTAATAATATGTGTGTGTTGAAAATAGAAATGAAATTGGTATTATTGAATAAGAAACTGTTCATACTATGATATACTAATATAATGAAACATTGAAAAATTGGAGTGATTTCAAATACCAATAGTCCAATATTATTGTCAACATTAGGTAAGTGTGTATATATTTATTCCCTTTATATTTATTTATGCCTTTCACATGTTACGAACAAAATAATAATAATAACATCAGATTTGTAGCTGTTCTTTAAGGAACAGCTTCTTTAATTGATTTAAGGTTGCGTATTGGTGGAGGCAGTGAGTTCCAGCAGTGTGTAGCTGCAAATTTGAAGCAACCCCTGAAGGCCATGGACCGATGCTTAGGCACCGACAAAGGATTTACCATGGACCGTTTGCTGAACTTCTGCTTTTCTGACCTCCAATTCAGCCTATTGTAAAGATAAGATGGCTTTTGGGTATTTATGACTCCAAACAATAGATTTGCTAAGTGTAGTCTTCTTCTAGCTGTCATCTTTAGAACCTTAAGTTCGTTTATGTATGGTGTCACATGACTTCTCTTTGGTATATTGACACAGAACCTTACACAGGCATTCTGAACACGCTGGATCAAACCTTCTGTTCTCTTTAATAGGCATGGACCATACACTGTGTCACAATAATTAAACTTAGACAAGATCAAACTATCCATAAGTTGCTTACGTAGTTGTATACTTAGGTAAGGTCTGATGTTATACAGTACTTTTAGCCGGTAAAAGCAGTTACTTGTGACCCTGCTAATGTAACTCTCAAATCGCAAACTAGGATCCATTATCAAGCCCAAACCTGTAACTGTTTCCGCTCTCTGAATTGATAACGATTTATTTATGTCTTCTTCATATGTGTCAACTGTTTTACATGCTACTGTCAGTGTGCTGTCATCTGCAAAGAGAGTCATTTGATTGTTAACCGATTTAGGCAAGTCATTAATGTATATATTAAATAATAGAGGGCCTAACACACTTCCTTGTGGAACTCCGTATTTAACTGTACGCTCGTTAGAGAAGGATGTCATTTCTTTCTTTGTTTTAAAATTTATTCCTGTTATGGCCGTTAACTGTTTTCTGTTAGATATGTACGACTGTAGTAAACTTTGAACATTTCCCCTAATACCGTAGCAATCAAGTTTATTTATAATAGTTAGAATAACCTTATACCAATATTATATTATTATAAGGGTTAGGTTAGGTTAGGTTTTTTTTTTTTTTTTTGATATGGTACACAGCTGACTGTGCACCTTCGCTGGATCCAGGTACTCTAGGTCTCTGACCTTGTTTACCGTTTTTAAAATATTTTTTTTTCCAGACCTTATTTTGTTGGTAAAAGGGAGTGGGGTTTAATATCACGTTTCTAATATTCTCTTTATACCTTGCCGAAGCCCTGTCCTGACGGTCAGGACTTGTTGGATCTTACCTTGCATTCTTTAGATTTGGATTTCCAATCTTTGAAGATCTTGGTTCCGCATCATAGTGCAGAACGAGCTGCAAAAGTGCAAGACATCAGTTTTGCCATTTTAGAGTCGCATGTGCTACTATGGTGCGGAACAAGCTATTACAAAGAGATGCTGTATCTTTGCTGTGGATGCATTTGTAGGCCCGCTACCCACACGGCCAAGCACGTTGTTTCCTGGAAACATCCAAGTTGATACCTCGCTATCGACAGGGGTTTTTAGGTTGCCAAATCCGCTCAGGCCGACATTCAAGCCCGACCACAGCGCGTTTCCAATAACTCTCTTGGAACCAAGAGAGTTTGCGGTTTCTTTTCTCTGGCATGCATTGCTTATAATGCTGTCCAAGAGACAAAGTCCTGCATATCCGGCATTGTACTGTGGTATGGGGATGCTGTTTTTGGGATGCGGCCTGAGCAGATCGTTCAACCCGACTGCTAACCGATTCCACCGGCCCTTTTATCGGGGCGCTGTCTCCCGCTGTGGGACCACCTTAGCAGTATGCCACTGCTGACCTTGCCAAGGTGTCCCACTGCCGCCTTATTGGGCATACTGCATCGAAGGCGTTGTGTGCCGTATCAGCACACTCCGCCCTCTTACAGTTGCAACATGTGGGGGACCCCCCCGCAATCTTCTGCTCACACTTGTCCTTCCGATGAGGTCCCCCACAGTGGCTGCAGGCGTCCTCCGTGTCCGTGCAGTATCTTTTTGTGTGCCCATAGGCTAAGCATCGAGAGCACTGGACCAGGGGCGAATGGTCTTCAACTTTGACCCGCTGGAGGTCAATATGAACGGATCCGGAATCCGTTAGGTGACCCCATATACAAGGTGACACCTTCACCACTATATGAGCCACCAACGGATTCCGAGTCTTTTTGCGATATCGGACCTCCATCCGGTCATCGTCGCCGCTGATGTCCTTAAGGAGGTGCTTGTTCTGTGCCCTTAAGGCACAAAGCAACTCCTCGTCCGTATTGTAATTCATGACGTCCTTAAGGACGATCAGCGGATCCCTGTTCCTAATGCTCTCGAAGCTTAGATCTTGCCCTGATTTTCTTAACTTTCCTTTGATTTTCTCCAGCTCATCCTCTGATGCACATCCCAGTATTACTTTCTGATCCTTAATCTTTCTAATCCTGTCCACCTTCAAGCCCTCCTTCACAGCCTCTGTGGCCTTCCTAAGTTTTCAACGACTTGGTCGCTGGTGTCCATAGCATCGCTGGACTTAATGACAATGGAATGTAGGGCCGTAGGCCCCGAAGGTCGGGACTTCGGTAGCCCGGCCACTACACCCGCATAGGACACCGGTGCTTTCTTCAATTCCTCTCTTAGGTTTTCCATTTCCTTTTTATTTTCCTGTAGTAGTTTTCCGTGTTCTTCCAGCTTGCTTATTAAAACTTTATTTTCCGTGTCGCTGTGTCTTTCCTTTCCTCTGCGAGGTAGAAAACCTCTATAAAAAATTACCCGCGGGCGGGCCCGTCGTATCTATACGCTGGGCACGCAACGGTACCATCTCGTAAGACCGACCCGTAGGCGTCGGGGACGAGGGCTGCCACCTTCCGAGGTGGGGGCCGCGAGGAAGAAAACCTCTATAAAAAATTACCCAAGGGCGGGCCCGGCGTATTTTCGCTGGGCAGACGATGAGAAGACAGCCTGTCCTCTCGTTGTCACTGCTGTCGTGGGCGACGAACTGGTCTCTAACCATAAGTCGGCCAACTCGTAGACCGACCCGTAGGCGTCGGGGACGAGGGCCGCCTCCTCTCGAGGAGGGGGCCGCGAGGAAGAAAACCTCTATAAAAAATCACTCCTAATCCCGTGCTCGACTGTGGCCAGGGGATGCGAGGCAGGGGGGTATCCTGTCGTCAGCAGTCCCTCACCCCGAAGTATGCCGGCTCGCTGCGGGGTGAGTGTAGTAAGGCGGAGGGCTGGAGCAGGGAGCTCACCCTGGGTAATAAAAAGTAATTTAGTATGGCTTCTTACTTCCCCTCCTCGCCTCTGACGGCTAGCAGTGGGACGTTGTTTGCTCCGTGTTTAAAATTAATTAACCCGGTAAAAAGTCGTTGTCTCGGCTTGTGTATCTGTTTATGTGTTATTTGTAGTGTTTAGGATTATTATTCGTAAGTGATTTAACGTTTGTAAGTGTAATATAGTTGTAATTCTGGATTTATTTCGGTAAGTCATTTCATTTATTTTCTTAACAAAGAGGGTAGCAGGTATATTGTTCTGTCTTTTAATTTTTATCTTTTATTTTTAAGTTATTCATTGTAATTTGTTTGTTATCGTTAGTTATACATATAAAAATACGTTATATAGGTTTAATAAGATATGTCGAAATTTATAGGCGATCCTCCCGATAGCGGGGGGCCAATTTTTGCAACTCCAACATCTAAGAGATTATTTAGTGACATGTCACCTACTTTTGTGTCGCCTCAGGGAGCTAAACGTATGCAAACTGATAATCTAAGTAATGAGTCAATTATAAGTGATAAGGACTATTGCTCGCTGGTCACTCAGGCGACGGAATACCTCGCGAAAATCAATGAATTAGTGAACGATCAGGGGTCTCGCATTAATGTAGCCAATAAGACGTCTATAATGGACATTACTCAGCGTCTTACTGGCATTGTTTCGTTATTGGCCATTAAATCTTCATGTAATGAAACTAAATTAGCAAATATGGAAAGGCAGTTAGATAATGTTCAAAATAATCAACAAACATTATCGTGTGGGCAAAAAACATGTGGGTCAAAACCAACTTATGCGGACCAGTTGAAACTTCGTGTACCACCTAAGTCGGCAGCGCCAGTGCAGTCACAACCACCTCTGCCGTGCGTTGTCGCTTACCCGACAACTGAACGATCAGCTGATTTTTGCGTCATCTTCCGCCACTAAACAAGCTTTAATGAAAGCAATAAAACCTAGTGACGACGGCTTTCAGATCGTCGGCATTAAGAAGACAGCAAAGTCAGGTGTCGTGTTACGTGTCGCTAACGAAAAGCAACTGCAAAAACTCCAGTCCGTAGATGCAATCAAATCAGCGGGTCTACGTTTGGAGAAACCAAAGGGCCGCAGACCACGTATTCTTATGAAAGATGTGCCAATTTCTATGGAGGAGTCTACTTTTATGACTGCCTTGTATCGCCAGAATATTAAGGATGAAATACCTATTAAAGAGGAGGATTTCATTAAGAGCACAAAGGTTATCCGCAGACGTAAGCTAGATAATGGGCGTAAATGGATAGGATTAGAAGTTGAACCTGTAGTTAGGAAACATCTGGCGACTACTAAAGATAAAGTATTTATAGATTGGGCAACTTGTAGGTTCATTGACGACGTTGAGGTAGTACGTTGCTTGAAATGTCAACAATTCGGCCATGTACATAAGTTTTGCACTAGTACAACACCTGCTTGTGCGAACTGCGCTGGGGAACACGAAACTCGGGCTTGCCCTGATAAGCTTACCCCTAATTTCAAACCTACGTGCGTAGCTTGCAAACGCCTAAAGAAACCCAGCGAGCATAGATGTGGCTCTCAACAGTGTCTGTCATACAAGCTTAAGTTAGAGCAGCTTATTTTAAACACCTCATATTAACTGATAGGTAGGACTCTAACTAGGTAGGTAGGGCCACAATGGCTAATTTAGTGTTAGGTCAATTAAATCTCCACAATGATAGGGTTGCTACATCAGAATTAGACCGATTAGTTATAGAACACAAGTTAGATATCGTTTTAGTTCAGGAACAGTATCAGAATGCGCACTTTCGTAGGCAGGTAGTACAACATAACAACAGAGCACGGATATACGTCGCGAATTCTAATTTTACAATAACGGCACTTTCCGATCTAATGACGTCACACTGTGCCGTTGCAGAAGTTACATCCTTATCCTGTAGGGTTTATGTCGTGAGCTGTTACTTTCAATATTCCGATCCTGTCACTCCTCATCTTCACCATCTTCGCCACGTCTTGCGGTCTCTCGCAGGCCACAAGATTATCATTGGCGCAGACGTCAATGCTTCTTCAGTTCTTTGGTATGGCAAATATAGGTCCAGTGATAGGGACCGTCGCTGTGCGGTCGAGGATTTCATTGCAGAAATGAACCTCTCTATACATAACACCCCCCATGCACCACCAACTTTTTGCAGCCCAATGGGCGAGTCTTCTATTGACGTCACACTTTCTTGTGGAGGCGTTCGCATTGATAGGTGGCGTGTCCTACCGGATGCGTCGTGTAGTGATCATCGTTTAATCGTTTATGGGTTTTCTTCTGGATTTGCACGGGATCCTTATAGTGGTGCCGGCAACTTCAGATATAAGAGTAAAGGTGCTAATTGGGAGTTTTTCGGTTTGCTCTTTGCTGCTCATGTCAGAGACTACACTCGCAACGACTTGACCGCCGAAGAAAGTGCTGTTATTTTGTCAGACACTTTCACTTATTGCGCAGATGTGGCTCTTGGTCGGAGATCTCTTACTAGTACTCGTAGATGTGATTGGTGGAGTGATCACCTAGCTGAACTTCGTAGACGATTTCGTAGAGCGCGTAGGAAATTTAATATTATTAAGAAACGTAATATAGTAGGAGAGGCCCATGTTTCGGCCCTTGTTGCTCTTAGGGTTGCCAGATCTCATTACAGAGCTGCTGTGGAGAAATCTAAGGGTAATTTATTGCGTAGAATAGTCGATAGGCTTGATAAAGAGGGTCCATGGTCTCCAGTATATCATGAATTCAAAGCAAACAGGTCAGTTGAACTTGCATACATACATAACATAAAGTTCAACAATACACATACTGTAGGTTTAGAAGAGACAGCCAATAAGCTACTAGGTTCTCTTGTACCCGATGATCGACAAGATAATGACACGGAATACCACCAACAGATTAGACAATGGGCAGCACAACCGCCTTTATCTTCAATGTCAGATTTACCATCCACTGACGAATTTATCAATATTGTCAGATCTCTACCCATCAATAAAGCTTCAGGTGATGATAAAATTTCAAACAAAATGATTATAGAGGCTTGTAAAATCTCTGGGGAATCAATCTTAAATGTTTATAGGCGTTGTATTATAGAGGGTATTTTTCCTAGTATCTGGCGTTCCGGTAACATAAGGTTAATACCAAAAGGTGGTGATAAACCACTAGATGACCCTAAGTCGTATCGACCTATAACCCTATTACCATCTTTAGGGAAGTTGCTAGAACGCCTTATCGTTCCTCGACTTTTGCCGGGTGGGGTTAAATTTCATGAAAAACAATTTGGTTTCACAATAGGTAGGTCCACTGTAGACGCAGTTATATCCGTTAGGGAAACAGTCACTAGATCAGATTGTCAATATGTATTAGGTATTTTCTTAGATATATCTGGCGCCTTTGACAATGCATGGTGGCCGATGTTACTTTTGAAATTAAAAGCTCGTGGTGTGTGTAGTAATATACTCACTTATCTATACATATTTTTCACATGGAACAGCTAAGCTTAAACTTGGCCACTATGCAGTGTCGAAGCCGCTAACAATGGGCTGTCCCCAGGGATCAGTATTAGGGCCGTATCTTTGGAATTTAGGTTTTGATGATTTCCTGACACTGCCATTACCATCTGGCTGCACTTTGACCGGTTACGCTGATGACGGTCTTTTACTTATACAATCTAACACCAGGGCTGGACTTGAGAGCTTAGCGGAAAAATGTTTGCGCCTGATCTCTGATTGGGGAGTGCGCAACCGCCTATCGTTCGCGCCTCATAAAACATTTCAGCTACTATTGAAAGGGAATCTAAAAACGCCACCTAGAATTAGATTTAATAATATTACTGTTAGAAATAAGGATTCCGTTTGTTATTTAGGTTTGATTTTAGAAAGGAACTTCACTTTTGTAGATCATATTACAACGATAGGAGAAAAATCTAAGAATAGTTTTTACGCCTTGACGAGGATATCGACGTCGACATGGGGTCTGTCTTTTAACACCTTAAAAATTATCTATGCAGCAACTTATTTGGGTTGTATGTGTTACGGTGCACCTGTGTGGGCTGATAGGGCAACCATCGGTGCCGCACGACGCAAGTTGCTTCAGAGTCAACGTCTGGCGTTGATATTTTTGTGCAAGGCGTATAGGACAGTTAGCACTGAAGCTTTACCAGTACTGGCAGGTGTTCTTCCTGTCGATCTAGAGGTACAGAGACGAGCGGCGATTTATTACACCACACGTGACAACATAAATTCCAACTTTTTAATGCCACGTGATCGCCTTAAAATCACCCGATTATTTAAAGAACAAACTGAAGTTTATAGAACCCTCATTAATGAATGGCAACAGCGATGGGATACATCAACCAAGGGACGCCACCTCTACCAGTTTTTTCCTTCCGTTACTGATCGGTTGGCAAATACATGGCTGGAGGTTGATCACAGTGTCGCTCAGTTCCTTACAGGTCATGGTAACTTTCGGAGCAAGTTATACTCATTTAAGCTAGTTGATTCGCCGAACTGTCAATGCTCAACACCTGGCTCCGATCAGGAGCAGTCTGCTCATCACATACTCTGGGAGTGTAGTCTTTGGCATAATGATCGTACTATTATGTTGAACAGCTTTCATATATCATCTGGAGCGGCTTACTATGGGGATTTAGTCTCATCTAGGGGGAATTTCCGTGCATTTAAACGTTTCTGCCATACATATTATAGCAATCAAACTTAGCTCACTTAGGTCCCGTAGTTTAAGGTCCTCCGTGGTGCTCCTTTTCATAGGTTACAAACCTATACAGATTTATTTTGTCTCCCGCTTTGCTATGGAGGGAAGTGGAAACTTTTCTTTCTAACTCCTCCTATTTACTTCTGATTAAATTCGTTGCGGGGTCCAAGACAGTAGGTTTAGTTGTCCACGGGACGCACGAGTATCAAAACTCGGTGTATCAGTTGGTTACTCCGCTGTTAATCCTGGCTCACAGGAGTCACAGTGGTGGGCATGTGGGTGGGATTGTCCCGATAGTACTTCCACAAGCCGGCGAATCCGGCCGTCCTACGGGACGCACCCCCTACGTATTTGTGGTGGGGGAAAAGAGCCTCGATGCGGTGCATCGCCCAGCTGACTCTCAGTTGGAAGAGGAAGGGCGCACGCCCAGTTTTGTGCCCTCCTGTGAAGACGGGACTCGCACGCCCATCTGTGCGGGTTCGGAGGGCGACTCTTTGCCTTGTGGCCAAGATGTCGTCACCAGGACCTCTACGAGGTTAAAGTCGAGGTCGAGCTCGAGCGCATCAGCGCCAAAAGCGGTTCCGCGAGTGGTGCTGGATCGCCTTCCGATTGTCGATGGGGCGTGCACGCCCAGTTTTGTGCGCCCGAGTGTTGGCACCCAGCAAGGTGCAGAGGAGGGCGGGGCTGGACAGTCGGACTCCGACAGGTCCAGCCTCGTTTCAGTGAGGAGCGAGATGAGCGTGGGTAGTGGCTTCAGATCGTGGCTGAAGCGCCCACGCTCATCGAAGAACCCGGGGTCGGACTCGGCCTCGGGGGACGAGGCCAAATCTTTGGCCAAGCCAAAGAAGGGCAAAGGTCAAGGTGCACTCACGCACGGTAAGTGCGTGGGCCTACACAAGGCCCGCAAGGAGGTGGCCGAGGCGCAGCGTGCTGCCGATAGAGCGTTGGCGGAGGCGGAGGCAGAACGCCGGATCGCCGAAGTAACGAAGAGGGTGTCGGTGTCGCGCCTGTCTGACACCTCAGACACCGACGTCGAGGGCCTGTCGGCAGTGGCGCTTAAGGCGCGTATGGCGGAAGCAGTCGACGCCATACGCACCATTGCCCGCGCCTCAAAGAATTTGAATGAGCCGTATTTCATCCCCCCCCGGGATGACTGGGTGGGTGACCTAGGCGGCTCGGTCACCGTTGTGTCGTCTGCGGCTGCCGGAGCTCCGTCCCTCAACACCATCTCGAGGGAACGGGGCTGCGTTGCTGTTCGTTTTGGGGAGGTGGCCGTCGTAGGGGTTTACTTTTCCCCCAACCGTTCTCTCGCCGACTTTGAGGGCTTCCTCAACATCTTGGGCACCGTCGTCGCTCGATGCCAACCTCACCCGGTTCTCGTCCTCGGGGACTTCAACGCCAAATCCACGGCTTGGGGTTCTCCGGCTACGGACGTAAGGGGTGGGGTGCTCGAGGAGTGGGCCGTGGAGCAAGGTCTGCTTGTTCAGAACCAGGGTGCCGCGCACACGTGCGTGCGTCAGCAGGGTGGGTCGATTGTGGACCTGACTTTCGCGAGCCCTGCACTTGCACGCCGTGTCCTAGACTGGCGCGTCATCGAGGAGGTGGAGACGCTGTCGGACCATCTCTACATCCGGTTCGACGTCTCCGCCCAGAACTCTGGCATCCCGGTCAGAGCGGCCCCTGGGTGGAACAGTCCGCGTTGGGCATTAAAACACTTGGATCGGGAGGCGCTCCTGGAGGCCTCCATCGCTCAGGCCTGGGGTGAAGCCCCGGACAGGCCTGACGACATTGAGGTGGAGGCCGGGTGGTTCCAGGAAGCGATGACGCAAATATGCGACGCGGCGATGCCTCGGGTTCGCACCAGACCCGCGAGGCGCCAGGTGTACTGGTGGACGGAAGACATCGCTCATTTACGGAGCGATTGTGTGGTGGCCCGTCGCCAGTACACCAGGTACCGCAGAAGGCGTCGCCGCCCTCCCGATGCCATGGCCAGGGAGGCAGAGCTATACGAGGTGTATAGAGCGGCCAAGAAGGCCCTACAACTGGCAATCAAGCGGGCCAAGGTTCAGACCCGCGAAGAGTTGCTGGCGACTCTGGACCGTGATCCCTGGGGACGCCCATACCGCATGGTAAGGGGCAAACTACGCCCCTGGGCGCCCCCACTGTCCCAGAGTCTCCAGCCCCAGTTGTTGGAGGAGGTGGTGGTCGCTCTGTTCCCTAACAGGCCGGAGCAGAAGAGAGGTAGGGCACCATACTAGCGAGCAAGCCCGACTGGGGAAGGACCTCCACCTTACAGAAGACCACAGCCAAATGACTACACACAGCGGTGTAGTTGTGTTCCTGTGTGTGAGTACAGGTCTCCAGCGCTCATTTAGAAATGCGTTTTAAAAGAAACGTATTCCTATCCCAGGGTTACTTCCATCTTAAAGCCCTGGTGTAAAAAAAAATGGGTTGGCAACACGCAAGTGATACCTCTGGTAATACAAGCGTCTATAGGCTACGGATACTGCTTAACATCAGGCGGGCCGTATGCTTGTTTGCCACCCAAGTAGTATAAAAAAAAAAAAAAAAAAAAAAAAAAAAGCACCCTCCTCCACCTATGGTTCTGCCTTCCATGGCTTCCAACGCGGACATCGACGACGTGCCCGAAGTGACCCGGGTAGAGTTGCAGACAGCAATGCAACGGCTCAAAGCCAAAAACACCGCCCCAGGGCCCGACGGCATTCCAGGCCGTGCGTGGGTCCTGGCAATTCAGGAGCTAGGGCCCCGACTGTTAGGGCTCCTCAGTGCTTGTTTGGAGGAGGGCCGGTTTCCGCTTCCGTGGAAAACTGGCAAGATGGTCCTCCTCAAAAAGGAGGGGCGCCCGGCGGACTCTCCGTCCGCCTACCGGCCCATAGTGTTGCTGGACGAGGTGGCAAAGCTCTTTGAGCGAGTCATAGCGGACCGCCTCGTCGCACACCTCAGTGCAGTGGGTCCGGATCTTGCGGACAACCAATATGGTTTTCGCCAAGGGCGCTCCACCGTGCACGCAATCATGCGTGTGAGGAGCCTGGCGGAGGAAGCATTGTTCCGGGGCGAGGTGGTGCTGGCGGTGTCACTCGACATCGCCAACGCGTTTAACACCTTGCCTTGGAGTTGCGTAAGGGAGGCACTCGCGTACCATCGAGTGCCGACCTACCTCCGCCGCATCGTCGGGGCTTACCTGAGTGATAGAGCGGTGATCTACCCGGGTCAGGCCGGTTGGGGTCGGCGATCCATGTCGTGCGGTGTTCCACAGGGATCGGTGCTAGGGCCGCTCCTGTGGAACATCGGTTATGACTGGGTGTTGCGTGGCGTACTTCTCCCGGGTGTCGTCGTGACCTGTTATGCCGACGACACCCTGGTTACGGCGCGTGGAAGGGACTTCCGCCACGCGTCGATTCTGGCGACGGCTGGTGTCGCACAGGTCGTTGGTAGGATCCGGCGGTTGGGCCTCGAGGTGGCTCTGAGCAAGTCGGAGGCCGTGTGTTTTCACGGCCCCCGAAACAGACCACCTCCGGGCTCTCATATCATGGTAGGAGGTGTTCGCATCGGCGTCGAGTCGACACTTAAATACCTTGGTCTTGTCCTCGATAGCCGGTGGAACTTTAGGGAACATTTCCGACGTTTGGCCCCCAAACTTATGGGCGCCGCGGGCGCTCTCTCGCGGCTCTTGCCCAATCTTGGGGGTCCGAACGCCTCCTGCCGGAGGCTCTATGCGGGGATCGTGCGGTCCATGGCCCTTTACGGAGCGCCCGTTTGGGCCGATAACCTGGCGGCCGATAACATTGCGGCCCTGCGGAGACCGCAGCGCGCAATAGCCGTCAAAATTATCCGCGGGTACCGCACGGTCTCGTTTGAGGCAGCGAGCCTCCTCGCCGGATCCCCCCCCTGGGACCTGGAGGCAAGGGTCCTTGCGTCAATGTTTTGTTGGCGCGAGGATGCGTTGGCGCAAGGCCTGCTTCCGCTGCCCCGAGAGGTCGGGGCACAGAGGTCCCAGCTCCGCACCATAATGGTGGAGGAGTGGGGAGCACGACTTGTGCGACCAAGTGCCGGGCACGCCGCGATTGCGGCGGTAAGTCCCGTGCTCAAGGAGTGGCTGGAGAGGCGTCACGGCGCCCTCACTTTCCGGCTGACGCAGGTACTGACGGGGCACGGATGCTTCGGGAAGTACCTGTGTCGTATAGGCCGGGAGCAGACGCCCGAGTGTCACCACTGCGGGAACTGCCCCGAGGACACGGCGGTCCACACGCTGGTGGAGTGTCCAGCGTGGGCGGGGCAGCGCGGCGACCTTGGTGCAGCAATAGGGGTGGGCAGCGTCTCGCTCTCTTCCGTGGTACTTGCCATGGTCGGGAGCGAGTCTGCCTGGAACTCCGTAAAAGGGAAAAGGAAACTCTCCGGAAAGGGAGAGGGAAATAACAACCACCCTCCCCTCCCGCAGTCGACGCAACGGGCGTCGTAGGGCGCGAGACCAAGATCTCCGGCCACCATGAGTGACGGCCTGCGGGCGACGACCTTGGGCAGTTGTCGCCAACAGGCCCGAGAGGAAGGCGCGCAGGTGTTCCGTGCGCGCCTTTCGTGAGGGAGGGCTAGTAAGCCCTCCAAATCAGACGGGGCTCGCCAGGGTCGGCGAGCCGTGACCTGCCGGGGATGCGGAAGAATGCGCGAGCGTCCTCGTGTCCCCGGCGATAGGTCGTCTGAAGGAACACCGTGGCTTTTTAGTCGGTATGCCGGTCTCCTTGCCTGTGAGACCGGTGAGTCCGACATAACCACCCACCGACGCCCAGGTGGGTGGTATGCGTAACGCATTTTTACCACGTTAAAAAAAAAAAAAAAGGTTAGGTTAGGTTTTTTTTTTTTTTTTTTTTTTTTTTAATATTTGGAAGCACAATTATTGTGCTCCCTCCAGTTGAACCTGGGACGCGGAGTCTCAGACCTTATTTACTTTGGCTTTATTACACTTTTATTCAATTAAATTTAGTATTTGGAAAGTTCTAATTGTAAATTTCTTTATTTGCATTACCCGGTCTCTGCACCGGAGTGCAGATTTGTTACAAAAAATACAAGACTTAGTTTTGTCATTTTCAACCATCTTTACACTCCGATGCAGATGCCGACTACTATGAGTTTTAAGGCAAATTTTATGCAGACTACTAACATATAATTAATCCCAGCGGCCTGCCTCAACGCGCTGCCAATCGCTCCTTCAACAACAAAGGAGTCTACTGCACTTGTATGTCTCTGGCGAACATTTATTACAATGTGGTCCAAGAGACCAGACAGAGGTGAGTTTCTTGTTTTGCGACGTAAGGAGTTGTTGTATCGTTTGGGGTACGACCGAAGCAGTATAAGCCGCCTTTCCGATCCCTCTATAGCCCAGGGATTCCTCTCGTGTTTTACAGGCTCTCGCACTGGGACCACCTTAGCAGTAAGCCACTGCTGACCTTGCCAAGGTGTCCCATTTCCTTCGGATCGGGCACACTGCGTCAAATGCGTTGTGACAGACTGCTGCCAGTTTTGCTCTATCGCAATTGCAGCACTTGGGGGTCCCCCCCGCAAGGTTCTCAGCACATTCACTCTTGCGGTGAGGTCCCCCACAGTGACTGCAGAGGTCTTCTGGCTCTTGGCAGAGCCTCTTTGTGTGCCCGTATCCTAGGCAGCGAGAGCACTGTACTATCGGGGATTGATCTTCCACCTTGACGCGCTGAAGGTCTACGCGCAAGGTCCCCGTCTCGGTAGCTCTTTGCCATATAGTGGCAGATGTTGTGACCACTATATGACAAGTGTGTGGGTTTCTGGTCTTTTTCCGGTACTTTATTTGTAGCCGATCTTCCTCTTTGTCGAGGCCGTGAAAAACAAAGCCGTTCTGATTTCTAAGCGCCCTGACGATTTCCTCATCACTGTGGATCACCAGGACGCCTCTGAGGATCAGAAGGGGATCCTTGTTCTTCACTTCCTCGACCAAGAGGTGCCCCGCGTTTTCCAGCCTTTCCCTAACTCTAACCCTTTCTTCTTTTGTTCTGCATCCCATGATCACTTTGCTCGCTTTCGCCTTTCTTATTCTCTCCACTTCTATTCCTCCCTCTTTAGCATTTACTGCTTTCCTAATTTTCTCCATAACTTCCTCTCCCGTCTCCAGTTCGTCCTTTGATGTCACTATTATGAAGTGCAGCGCCGAGTGTACCGGGGGTTTTTTATCGGACTTACCCGCAGCTACACTGGCATATGTGACCCTTTCTATATCTATTACTTTTTGCTTTTCCTCTACCAGATCTTTCAATTCTTCTAGTCTTTTTCCATTTTCCTTTAGCTCTCTAGTGTTCTCCTCTATCTTCCTTAGTATTTGTTCGTTCTGCTTTGCAGTGACTGGATCTGATCCGGGGACCGAAACAGGGACGACAGATGTATAGTAGCATCTGACGTTCCCTTCCCAGCCCCCGGGCCAGTCCCAGTCTCCTCCTTCACCAGCTGGTACAGCCGATTCAAGGCCTGCAAGACTCCAGTCTTTATCTCAGCCTTTAGGTTTCTGGAGTTGTTGAGATGTTGCTTGGCTTTGATAAGGCAAGCCTTGGCCTCGGCTGCCCTGCTGGAGTATCTCGGTTGCGGTCGAGTTGATTTGTCCATGGTTTCCGCAGGTGTGTCCGAGAAAGATAGGGTTCTCACGGCCGGTTTGTGTGGCGTTAATGGGGAGGAAAATGTGTTCATTGTAGAGTAATCACGGGTGCAGAGCGGTTTAGTAAAGTTGTATAAGATGTAAACACAGTAGTATTAATAATAAAAGTATAAAAACAACGGTATGAAAACAATAATACGGGTGTAAAAATAAAATTCAAAACTGGACGACTCAATTCTCAAATAAAACTATACAACACTTAAATATAACGACACGAAACTTAAATAAAACGACACAACACTTAAATAAAACGTCACAACACTCTCAAAGGTCAAATAAAATTTTTAGACGATATCGTAAGACGATATCGTCTTACGATATCGTCTTACGATATCGTAGACGATATCGTATGTCGAAAAAATTTTGACATCGGTTTTTGACTCTATATAGAGTCAAAAACCGATGTCAAAATTTTTCCCGTTTTTACCTGTCCCTATGGAAAATTTCACGTTGCTTACTGTCGTAACAATATAAGGCGGGTGGGCGGGCAATTTTTTTTTATATTTCCAGTGACCCGATCAGAACGGGAGGGGTGTCAATCGACGCGGCTAGTCAAATGCTATTATCCTACACTATCCTGGGCGCCGCCAGGGGTCCTGGTGAATTTAAATTTTGAAAAAACTGTAAATTTAATGCCAAAATGTATGGAAATTCAGTGTTCTATCTACTTTTTTATGTTTCAGATGGCGCAGCGGCGACGGGGTTGCGTTCCCAGACGCGGCACACCTTCCTCGAAATAAAGCACTGAAATTCAGTAAAGGTTAAGAAGCAAAATGTTAAAAAACAATTCGGAAACTAACAAAAAAGTACAAAATATACAGAATTCTATTAAAAAATACAAATTATGTGTCAAATAGGGTGTTTTATTCCTCGGGGCGCAGCCAAGAGGGTGTCTAATGTCAATACTAGTCCTAAACTATCATAAAACAACACAAAACCAAAAAAGTTTTCGTCTAGGACAAAGTTGGTTAGGTTAGGTTAGGTTAGGTTAGGTTAGGTTCCCCCCCGAAAGAGTTCTCGCCTTGCCGTGGCGGGGGGGCTCAGTAGCCACGTGGACCGACGTCCACGGTGAAGCTAAGAGGAACTCACTCGTAAACCCGACCCGTTGGTGTCGGGGACGAGGGCCGCCACTTCTCGCGAGGTGGGGGCTGCGAGGTAGAAAACCTCTATAAAAAATTACCCGCGGGCGGGCCCGTCGTATCTATACGCTGGGCACGCAACGGTACCATCTCGTAAGACCGACCCGTAGGCGTCGAGGACGAGGGCTTCCACCTTCCGAGGTGGGGGCCGCGAGGAAGAAAACCTCTATAAAAAATTACCCAAGGGCGGGCCCGGCGTATTTTCGCTGGGCAGACGATGAGAAGACAGCCTGTCCTCTCGTTGTCACTGCTGTCGTGGGCGACGAACTGGTCTCTGACCATAAGTCGGCCAACTCGTAGACCGACCCGTAGGCGTCGGGGACGAGGGCCGCCTCCTCTCGAGGAGGGGGCCGCGAGGAAGAAAACCTCTATAAAAAATCACTCCTAATCCCGTGCTCGACTGTGGCCAGGGGATGCGAGGCAGGGGGGTATCCTGTCGTCAGCAGTCCCTCACCCCGAAGTATGCCGGCTCGCTGCGGGGTGAGTGTAGTAAGGCGGAGGGCTGGAGCAGGGAGCTCACCCTGGGTAATAAAAAGTAATTTAGTATGGCTTCTTTTAAAAATACCGTGTCTCCACAAGCCGGCGAATCCGGCCGTCCTACGGGACGCACCCCCTACGTATTTGTGGTGGGGGAAAAGAGCCTCGATGCAGTGCATCGCCCAGCTGACTCTCAGTTGGAAGAGGAAGGGCGCACGCCCAGTTTTGTGCCCTCCTGTGAAGACGGGACTCGCACGCCCATCTGTGCGGGTTCGGAGGGCGACTCTTTGCCTTGTGGCCAAGATGTCGTCACGTTCCGCGAGTGGTGCTGGATCGCCTTCCGATTTTCGATGGGGCGTGCACGCCCAGTTTTGTGCGCCCGAGTGTTGGCACCCAGCAAGGTGCAGAGGAGGGCGGGGTTGGACAGTCGGACTCCGACACGTCCAGCCTCGTTTCAGTGAGGAGCGAGATGAGCGTGGGTAGTGGCTTCAGATCGTGGCTGAAGCGCCCACGCTCATCGTAGAACCCGGGGTCGGACTCGGCCTCGGGGGACGAGGCCAAATCTTTGGCCAAGCCAAAGAAGGGCAAAGGCCAAGGTGCTCTCACGCACGGTAAGTGCGTGGGCCTACACAAGGCCCGCAAGGAGGTGGCCGAGGCGCAGCGTGCTGCCGATAGAGCGTTGGCGGAGGCGGAGGCGGAACGCCGGATCGCCGAAGTAACGAAGAGGAGACGTCGAGGGCCTGTCGGCAGTGGCGCTTAAGGCGCGTATGGCGGAAGCAGTCGACGCCATACGCACCATTGCCCGCGCCTCAAAGAATTTGAAAGGCACCAGCCAGAAGGGGCTGAAGGACGCCGCAGCCACCATCGCCGATGCGGCCGAGGCACTGATGAACCGCACCGTCACTGGAGAGGCCAAGCGACTGCAGAGGGAGAATGCCCGCCTGGCCGCTCAGGTCAAGGAGCTCCGAGAGGAGCAAGAGCTCCTGAGGGCGGATATGCAGAAGTTGAGCCGGGAGCGCCCGATGGCAGGAAAAACCCCGGCCACTGAACCTGTCGCGGAGTCAGAGCTGGCTCTCTTAGTACAGAGGGAACTGGCAAGTTTCAATGCCAGGTTCTCTGTGCTGGAGGGCCGGCTCCTCCGCCCGCCCTTGGCAGCGGACCGACCTAGAGCGGCCCTCCCTCCTCAGGCGGCAAAGACGTTCGCGGCTGTCGTCTCCCAACCGGCTGTCGCTAGCACCTAACGAAGACGCGACGGCAAAAGCGAAGACGGCAATTAACCCACGGGACCTGGGGATAACATCAGGCCTGAGGTGTAAGCCCACCCAAACCGGAGCGCGCCTGTTGGAGATCCCAGGTACAACTGCAGGCGAAAAGGCTGACACCCTCGCGGGTAAACTTCGGGAGCTCTTCCCGGAGGAAGATGTCCGCGTGACCAGGCCTACCAAGACCTTGCTGGTGGGCTGGGTGTCAGTTCAGGCTAAGTTGCTTCAGGACAGGCCAAAAAGGTGTTTCCGGTGTCTAACCACTGGGCACTTGGGAGTACAGTGCACGTCCCAGATCGACCGCAGCGATTGCTGCTATCGCTGCGGTCAGGCAGGGCACAAAGCGGGCACGTGCACGGAAGCTCCCCGCTGCGCGCTTTGTTCTGCAGCAGGTAAGCCGGCAGAACATAGGCTAGGAACGAAAGCCTGTGTCGCGCCGGCAGTTAAGCCAAAGGGCAAAGCGGCGGGTGAGGTCCCTAAAAAGGCCAACGTGGCTGCCTCAGTTGCGCCACGCGCTCCAGTGGAGGAAACGGTAATGGACCTTCAATAATGGCCCATCTCCGTTTCCTCCAAGGGAATATTAACCACTGCGCCAGGGCTCAGGATCTCCTCCTGCAGACCATGGCGCAGTGGCAAATCAGTGTTGCCGTTGTGGCCGAGCCGTATTTCATCCCCCCCCGGGATGACTGGGTGGGTGACCTAGGCGGCTCGGTCACCGTTGTGTCGTCTGCGGCTGCCGGAGCTCCGTCCCTCAACACCATCTCGAGGGAACGGGGCTGCGTTGCTGTTCGTTTTGGGGAGGTGGCCGTCGTAGGGGTTTACTTTTCCCCCAACCGTTCTCTCGCCGACTTTGAGGGCTTCCTCAACATCTTGGGCACCGTCGTCGCTCGATGCCAACCTCACCCGGTTCTCGTCCTCGGGGACTTCAACGCCAAATCCACGGCTTGGGGTTCCCCGGCTACGGACGTAAGGGGTGGGGTGTTTGAGGAGTGGGCCGTGGAGCAAGGTCTGCTTGTTCAGAACCAGGGTGCCGCGCACACGTGCGTGCGTCAGCAGGGCGGGTCGATTGTGGACCTGACTTTCGCGAGCCCTGCACTTGCACGCCGTGTCCTAGACTGGCGTGTCATCGAGGAGGTGGAGACACTGTCGGACCATCTCTACATCCGGTTCGACGTCTCCGCCCAGACCTCTGGCGTCCCGGTCAGAGCGGCCCCTGGGTGGAACAGTCCGCGTTGAGCATTAAAACACTTGGATCGGGAGGCGCTCCTGGAGGCCTCCATCGCTCAGGCCTGGGGTGAAGCCCCGGACAGGCCTGACGACATTGAGGTGGAGGCCGGGTGGTTCCAGGAAGCGATGACGCAAATATGCGACGCGGCGATGCCTCGGGTTCGCACCAGACCCGCGAGGCGCCAGGTGTACTGGTGGACGGAAGACATCGCTCATTTACGGAGCGATTGTGTGGTGGCCCGTCGCCAGTACACCAGGTACCGCAGAAGGCGTCGCCGCCCTCCCGATGCCATGGCCAGGGAGGCAGAGCTATACGAGGTGTATAGAGCGGCCAAGAAGGCCCTTCAACTGGCAATCAAGTGGGCCAAGGTTCAGGCCCGCGAAGAGTTGCTGGCGACTCTGGACCGTGATCCCTGGGGACGCCCATACCGCATAGTAAGGGGCAAACTACGCCCCTGGGCGCCCCCACTGTCCCAGAGTCTCCAGCCATCCATCGACGACGTGCCCGAAGTGACCCGGGTAGAGTTGCAGTCAGCAGTGCAACGGCTCAAAGCCAAAAACACCGCCCCAGGGCCCGACGGCATTCCAGGCCGTGCGTGGGTCCTGGCAATTCAGGAGCTAGGGCCCCGACTGTTAGGGCTCCTCAGTGCTTGTTTGGAGGAGGGCCGGTTTCCGCTGCCGTGGAAAACTGGCAAGATGGTCCTCCTCAAAAAGGAGGGGCGCCCGGCGGACTCTCCGTCCGCCTACCGGCCCATAGTGTTGCTGGACGAGGTGGCAAAGCTCTTTGAGCGAGTCATAGCGGACCGCCTCGTCGCACACCTCAGTGCAGTGGGTCCGGATCTTGCGGACAACCAATATGGTTTTCGCCAAGGGCGCTCCACCGTGCACGCAATCATGCGTGTGAGGAGCCTGGCGGAGGAAGCATTGTTCCGGGGCGAGGTGGTGCTGGCAGTGTCACTCGACATCGCCAACGCGTTTAACACCTTGCCTTGGAGTTGCGTAAGGGAGGCACTCGCGTACCATCGAGTGCCGACCTACCTCCGCCGCATCGTCGGGGCTTACCTGAGTGATAGAGCGGTGATCTACCCGGGTCAGGCCGGTTGGGGTCGGCGACCCATGTCGTGCGGTGTTCCACAGGGATCGGTGCTAGGGCCGCTCCTGTGGAACATCGGTTATGACTGGGTGTTGCGTGGCGTACTTCTCCCGGGTGTCGTCGTGACCTGTTATGCCGACGACACCCTGGTTACGGCGCGTGGAAGGGACTTCCGCCACGCGTCGATTCTGGCGACGGCTGGTGTCGCACAGGGCGTTGGTAGGATCCGGCGGTTGGGCCTCGAGGTGGCTCTGAGCAAGTCGGAGGCCGTGTGTTTTCACGGCCCCCGAAACAGACCACCTCCGGGCTCTCATATCATGGTGGGAGGTGTTCGGTGGCAATGGCCGTCAGGATTATCCGCGGGTACCGCACGGTCTCGTTTGAGGCGGCGAGCCTCCTCGCCGGATCCCCCCCCTGGGACCTGGAGGCAAGGGTCCTTGAGTCAATGTTTTGTTGGCGCGAGGATGCGTTGGCGCAGGGCCTGCTTTCGCTGCCACGAGAGGTCGGGGCACAGAGGTCCCAGCTCCGCACCATAATGGTGGAGGAGTGGGGAGCACGACTTGTGCGACCAAGTGCCGGGCACGCCGCGATTGCGGCGGTAAGTCCCGTGCTCAAGGAGTGGCTGGAGAGGCGTCACGGCGCCCTCACTTTCCGGCTGACGCAGGTACTGACGGGGCACGGATGCTTCGGCAAGTACCTGTGTCGTATAGGCCGGGAGCAGACGCCCGAGTGTCATCACTGCGGGAACTGCCCCGAGGACACGGCGGTCCACACGCTGGTGGAGTGTCCAGCGTGGGCGGGGCAGCGCGGCGACCTTGGTGCAGCAATAGGGGTGGGCAGCGTCTCGCTCTCTTCCGTGGTACTTGCTATGGTCGGGAGCGAGGTTGCCTGGAACTCCGTCACCTCCTTCTGTGAGGAGGTGATGCTCGCCAAGGAGCTAGCGGAAAGGGAGAGGGAAATAACAACCACCCTCCCCTCCCGCAGTCGACGCAACGGGCGTCGGAGGGTACGAGACCAAGATCTCCGGCCACCATGAGTGACGGCCTGCGGGCGACGACCTTGGGCAGTTGTCGCCAGCAGGCCTGAGAGGAAGGCGCGCAGGTGTTCCGTGCGCGCCTTTCGTGAGGGAGGGCTAGTAAGCCCTCCAAATCAGACGGGGCTCGCCAGGGTCATAGCTGGGGATAAAAAGGAGGCCCGCCGCCAAAAAAGAAGGGAGCAGAAAAAGAAGCGCAGAGCTGCCAAAGCTGCCAATAACAACGGGAGGAAGCCTGGGAGCCTTCAGCCACCCAAGTCAGCCGCCGTTGTTATAACGCTATCACCGGAGGCAGCAGAGCGTGGCCTTACATACGCGGCCGTCTTCAAAAAGGCGCGGGAGGGTGTCGGTGTGGCTGATCTAGGCCCCACTGGCGTCAGAACGCGCCTTGCCAGAACGGGGGCTCGAATCCTTGAGTTCCCTGGCACAGAGGGCACCAAGACGGCCGATGTAATTGCGGAAAGGCTGCGCGGGCTGTTCTCAACGGAGGATGGCGTAAAGGTCGCCAGACCCACTAAGTGTGCGGAAATGCGCATCTCGGGTCTGGACGACTCTGTCACCCCCGACGAGGTCCGGGAAGCCATTCAGGCCGTGGCTGGCTGCAGCCCGGACACCATCAAAGTTGGAGCTATCCGTCCCGGTCCCGGAGGTGTTGAAGGCTCCTCGTAGGTTGGAGTTCTGCTAGGGTGACCTTGCTAGCAGCTCGACCTGCGAGGTGCCATAAGTGCATGGCGGAGGGACACGTGCGTGCCGCCTGCACTAGCACCTTTGACTGCAGTGGACTCTGTTTCCGCTGCGGTAGACCGGGACATAAATCGGCGGATTGTTCTGCCGCGCCCCACTGCCCTGCATGTGCGGCGGCCCAATTGCCTGCAAGCCACGTCATGGGGCGAAAGGGGTGTAATCCACCCCAGGCTTCTAAGCCCAAACCAAGGGGCAGCATTTCGACCCATGCTGTTCCTGTTGCTGTTTCTCGACCGCCGTCGCAGATGGAGGAGGATGACATTGTACCCCCATCCCTATAATGGATCGGGACTGCACCTTCCTCCAGGCGAACCTCAACCATTCGGCCCGTGCGCAGGACCTCTTTCTGCAATCCATAGCCGAGTGGTCGATAGATGTGGCTGTAGCTGCGGAGCCCTATTATGTTCCTCCCCGCCCAAACTGGGCAGGTGATCGGGACGGTTCCGTGGCAATCGTCAGCTCCACGGCGTCGCGTTCCCCACCCTTGTCGGTTAGAGACAAGGGCCCGGGATACGTCGCCGCTGATTGGGGGGGCATATTACTTTTTGGGGTGTACTTCTCCCCCAACCGGAGTCTGGTCGATTTCGAGATCTCTTTGGCATCCCTGGAGGTCTCGATGCGGCGTTTAGCATCAAGCCGCGTCTTGGTACTGGGGGACTTCAACGCGAAGTCCGAGGCATGGGGGTCCCCCAGGACAGACGCCCGTGGCAAAGCGGTCGAGGAGTGGGCCAACGCGGTGGGCCTCTGTATTCTTAACAGAGGTGCCGCCAACACGTGTGTCCGACAGCGGGGGGGGTCGATTGTGGACCTTACGTTCGCAACCCCCGCTGTCACTGCGCGAGTGAGAAGAAAAAGAAGCCTGGGCAGCTCCAGCCGCCCAAGTCGGCAGCCGTGGTTATCACGGTGTCGCCAGAGGCGGTGGAGCGAGGCCTCACATACGCGGCCGTCTTTAAGAAGGCACGGGAAGGCGTCAGTGTGGCGGATTTAGGCCCCACCGGCGCTAGAACGCGTCTTGCCCGGACCGGGGCTCGAATACTCGAGTTCCCTGGCGTAGAGGGCAACAAGACGGCCGACGTTGTAGCAGAGAGGCTGCGGGGTCTGTTTGCGGAGGAGGATGGCGTCAAGATCGCTAGGCCCACCAAGTGCGCAGAGATGCGCATCTCGGGTCTAGACGACTCGGTGACGTCTGACGAGGTCCGGGAAGCAATTACAGTCGCTACTGATTGCTCCTTGGACACCGTTAAGGTTGGCGTCATCCGCCCCGGACCGGCGGGAGTCGGAGCTGTGTGGGCGCAGTGCCCCATTGCCGCGGCCAATAAATTGGCCGCTGCTGGAAGGCTTCTCAGGGGCACAGGGGCACAGAGCGGCGGGCTGTTCCACCGCCCCCCACTGCCCCGCGTGTGCAGCGGGAAATCTACCCGCCAACCACCTAATGGGGCGACAAGGGTGCAGGGCCCCCCCAGGCTTCTGGGCCCAAACCGAGAGGTAGTCTTTCGACTCAGGCTGCCTCCGGTCAATCTCGACCGTCGACGTTGCGGATGGAGGAGGACACAGCACCACCGGCCCAATAATGGACGGTGACTGCACACTTCTCCTCCAGGCTAATCTCAATCACTCCGCTAGGGCTCAGGACGTCCTCTTGCAGTCCCTGGCGGAGTGGTCGATAGGTGTGGCCGTAGCTGCGGAGCCGTACCACATTCCTTCTCGCCCAAATTGGGTGGGTGACGTGGATGGCTCTGTGGCAATCATCAGCTCCACGGCGCTTCGTTCCCCGTCCTTGTCGCTCAGAGACAAGGGCCAGGGATACGTCGCAGCTGAATGGGGGGGAATACTACTCTTTGGAGTATACTTCTCCCCCAACCGGAGTCTGGCGGATTTCGAGGTCTTCCTAACATCTCTGGAGACCTCGATACGGCGTTTATCACCAGGCCGCGTCCTAGTCATGGGGGACTTCAACGCGAAGTCCCAAGCATGGGGCTCCCCTAGGACGGACGCCCGCGGCATTGCGGTCGAGGAATGGGCTAACTCGGTGGGCCTCTGTCTCCTCAACAGAGGCGCCACCAATACGTGCGTCCGGCAGCGGGGGGGGTCGATAGTGGACCTTTCGTTCGCTACTCCCGCTGTCGCAGCACGAGTGAGGAGCTGGAGCGTCCTGGAGGAGGTCGAGACTCTCTCGGATCATTTGTACATCCGAGTAGAGCTCTCTCGAAATCCCCAGGACTCCAGCAGGGGTCATGCGGCGGGCAGATTTTCCCGATTCCCGCGGTGGGCTGTGGGTAGACTAGATAGGGACCTACTGGCGGAGGCGGCTATTGTTCACTCTTGGCTGTCCTCACCACCTCCCTCTGAAGGAGTAGATGCCGAGGCTGGTCGCATCCGGGATGCGTTTACGCAAATCTGCGATGCTGCCATGCCTCGGGTCCGACGTCGGCCTCCAAAGAGGGAGGTCTACTGGTGGTCCCAAGATCTGGCAGACCTTCGTGCGGCTTGTATTCGTGCCCGAAGGTCCTATACCCGCAGCCGACGGCGAAACCGCGATGATGGGGAGGGCCGGCTGTACGAGGCCTACCGCACTGCGGTAGATGCGTTCAAGCTGGCCATCTGCCGCGCCAAGGAGCGCTCCAGAACGGAGATGCTGGAGGGACTGGATCATGACCCCTGGGGTCGCCCTTACCGCGCGGCGCTGAATAAGCTCCGCGCGCAGGGCCCCCTCCTCACTGAGTCCCTTCAGTCCAGCTTCCTCACGGAAGTGATCGAGGGTCTATTCCCGCCACAGGCGGAGCACACGCCCCCGGCGATGGTACCTTCTAGGGCCGAAGTCCGGGAGGCCGAAGAGGTGCCGCCTGTTACGGAAGTGGAATTGGGGGCGGCCGTTCTCAGAGTCCGTTCTAAGAACACTGCCCCCGGGCCGGACGGGATTCCTGCCCGAGTGCTGGCCCTGATCCTCGACCACATGGGGGACCGCCTCAGGGGCCTTTTCGATGCCTGTCTGGCGTCTGGAAGGTTCCCTGAGACCTGGAAAGTGGGGAAGCTGGTGCTCCTACCGAAGCCGGGGAGGGCTCCGGACACGGTCGCGGCCTATAGGCCAATCGTGTTGCTGGACGAGGCGGGGAAGTTGCTAGAGAGGATTCTCGCTGCCCGCATCGTCCGGCACCTGAGTGAGGTTGGCCCCGACCTATCGGACGCCCAGTATGGCTTTCGTGCTGGGCGTTCGACGGTCGACGCTATTATGGCGCTTAGGGCCGCGACCGAGGAAGCCGTATTTAACGGTGAGGTAGTGTTGGCGGTGTCTTTGGACATCGCCAACGCTTTTAACAGTCTGCCATTCAGCAGCATTAGGGAGGCGCTCCGGTTTCATGGAGTGCCCGAATACCTAAGGCTGCTAGTGGCAGACTACCTTGAGAGGAGGTGTGTGCTGTACGAGGACCGAGACGGCGGCATCGGGCGCAGGACCATTTCAAGCGGTGTCCCGCAGGGGTCCGTCCTTGGCCCTCTTCTGTGGAACATCGGCTATGATTGGGTCCTGCGCAGTGTTCTGCCCCCCGGGCTGGGCGTATTGTGTTACGCTGATGACACATTAGTCACAGCTCGGGGCCGCAAGTTCGAAGATGCGGCGCGCCTGGCCACCACGGGGGTCTCTCAGGTGGTCGGGTGAATCGGGGCGCTAGGGCTTAGGGTGGCCCTTGAAAAGACGGAGGCCCTTTTATTCCATGGGCCACGTCGCGGCCCACCTGCTGTCAAGTCGGCTGGAGGCTCCACGGGCCGGTTTTAGGACCGTGGAGGCGCTCCAGCCGATCTTGTTAGAGTGGGCAGGGCGGCAGTACGGGACCCTTTCCTTCCGACTGGTGCAGGTTTTGTCCGGGCACGGTTGCTTCGGGCATTACCTGCACAAGGTCGCTAGGAGGGAACTGAGTCCTGTCTGTCACCACTGCGACTGCGACGACGACTCGGCGCAGCATACGCTCGAGTCGTGTCCTGCTTGGGCGGGGCAGCGCCGGGACCTCGTCGCAGTCATTGGAGTAGACCTGTCGCTGCCGGCCGTGGCGCGGTCCATGGTCACCAGCGACAGGGAGTGGACGGCGGTCGCATCCTTCTGCGAGGACGTCATCTCGCAGAAGGAGGCGGCGGAGCGGATCAGAGAGGAAAGTCTCCTCGCTGATCCGATCCGCCGACGGCGAACTGGGCGGCGTCGGCGCGCCTACGAGCGTCTGATGCCGCCATAGTGAGTGTTGGTGCACAGGGGGGTTTTAGTCGGTATGCCGGCCGCCTACCATCTTTAGGCCGGAGAGTCCGACATAACCGCCCCGCTTCCCCGGGCGGGGCGGTATGCGTAAAGCATTTCCGTGACGCCATACGCACCATTGCCCGCGCCTCGAAGAACTTGAAAGGCACCAGCCAGAAGGGGCTGAAGGACGCCGCAGCCACCATCGCCGATGCGGCGGAGGCCCTTCTAAGCCGCACCGTCACCGGGGAAGCCAAGAGGCTGCAAAGGGAGAATGCACGCCTGACCGCTCAGGTCAATGAGCTCCGAGAGGAGCAAGAGCTGCTGAGGGCGGACATGGCGAAGTTGCGCCAAGAGTGCCCGGCGGCGGGCAAAACCCCGGCCGCTGGTGCAGAATCGGAGCTGGCTCTACTTGTTCAGAGAGAACTGGCTAGTTTTAATGCCAGGTTCTCTGTGCTTGAGGGCCGGCTTCTGCGCCCCCCCTTGGCAGCGGACCGACCTAGAGCGGCCCCTCCTATCCCTCCCGTGGCTAAGACGTTTGCGGCTGCTGCCTCCCAACCGGCCGGTGCTTCTACCTCTAAACCGGCTGGTGCTGCCACCTCCAAGCCGGCTGGCACTGCCGCCGCAGCCAAACCCAAAAAGGTCCCGGTAGCATCCAAGAAAGGCACGCCTGTGCAAGCCGCTCCGGCTGGAAGCAAAGCTCCGGCAGTCCCTAAGCCCAGTGAGGACGAATGGGAAACTGTCGGGGCTAAGAAGAAGGCCAAACGGGCGGCCAAGAAGAAGGCTCGGCGCAAGAAGCAGAAAGCTGCTAAGCAGCTTAAGGCAGCTAAGCTTCGCGTCCCTCGGTCGGCAGCAGTCGTACTTACACTGCAGCCGGCAGCCATCCAGAGGGGCGCCACGTACGCCGAGCTTCTTATGAAGGCGAAAACCCAAATAAACCCCCGGGACCTGGGTATACTATCGGGCTTACGCTGTAAGCCCACCCAAACCGGCGCTCGCCTACTAGAGATACCCGGCACCACTGCAGGAGAAAAGGCCGACACCCTCGCGGTAAAACTCCGGGAGCTCTTCCCGGAGGAGGATGTCCGTGTGACCAGGCCCACCAAGAGCGCAGACCTTCGCCTATCGGGCCTTGACGACTCCAAGCCAGTGGTCAATGCCGTCGCAAAGGCGGGCGATTGTGCCCCTACACTAGTCCGTGCGGGCACGATCCGGGCAGGTCGAAACGGCATGGGCACAGTCGTCGTGTCATGTCCCGTGGCGGCGGCACAAAAGGTGGCCGACGGTAAGCGCCTTTTGGTGGGCTGGGTGTCGGTCCAGGCTAAGCTCCTTAAAGAAAGGCCAAAAAGGTGCTTCAGGTGCCTATCAACTGGGCACTTGGGAGTGCAGTGCACGTCCCAGGTCGACCGCAGCGATTGCTGCTATCGTTGCGGTCAAGCAGGGCATAAGGCGGGCACGTGCACGGAGGCTCCCCGCTGCGCGCTTTGCTCTGCAGCAGGTAAGCCGGCAGAACACAGGCTAGGTACGAAAGCCTGTGTCGCGCCGGCAGTTAAGCCGCCAAAGGGCAGGGCCCCGGCGGGTGAGGCTCCCAAAAAGACCAAAGTGGCTGCCTCAAATGCGCCGCACGCTCCGGTGGAGGAAACCGAAATGGACCTTCATTGATGGCCCATCTTCGTTTCCTCCAGGGGAATATTAACCACTGCGCCAGGGCTCAGGATCTTCTCCTGCAGACCATGGCGCAGTGGCAGATCAGTGTCGCCGCTGTGGCCGAGCCGTATTTCGTCCCCCCCCGGGATGACTGGGTGGGTGACTTGGACGGCTTGGTCACCATAGTGTCTTCTGCGGCTGCCGGAGCTCCGTCCCTTAACATCATCTCGAGGGAACGGGGCTGCGTTGCTGCGCGTCTCGGGGAGATGGCCGTTGTGGCCGTCTATTTCTCCCCCAATCGTTCTCTCGCCGATTTTGAAGGCTTTCTGGATGTTTTGGGCACCGTCGTCGCTCGTTGTCAACCTCACCCGGTTCTCGTCCTCGGGGACTTCAACGCCAAATCCACGGCTTGGGGCTCCCCGGCTACGGACGTCAAGGGTGGGGTGCTTGAGGAGTGGGCCGTGGAGCAAGGCCTGCTCGTTCAGAACCAGGGTGCCGCGCACACGTGCGTGCGTCAGCAGGGCGGCTCGATTGTAGACCTTACTTTCGCGAGCCCTGCACTAGCACGCCGAGTCCTAGACTGGCGCGTCATCGAGGAGGTGGAGACGTTGTCGGACCACCTTTACATCCGGTTCGACGTCTCCGCCCAGACCTCTGGCGTCCCAGTCAGAGCGGCCCCTGGGAGGAACAGTCCGCGTTGGGCATTGAAACATTTGGATCGGGAGGCGCTCCTGGAGGCCTCCATCGCTCAGGCCTGGGGTGAAGCCCCGGACAGGCCTGATGACATCGAGGTGGAGGCCGAGTGGTTCCAGGAAGCGATGACGCAAATATGCGACGCGGCGATGCCTCGGGTTCGCACTAGACCTGCGAGGCGCCAGGTGTACTGGTGGACGGAAGACATCGCTCATTTACGGAGCGATTGTGTGGTGGCCCGTCGCCAGTACACCAGGTACCACAGAAGGCGTCGCCGCCCTCCCGATGCTATGGCCAGGGAGGCAGAGCTATACGAGGTCTATAGAGCGGCCAAGAAGGCCCTACAACTGGCAATCAAGCGGGCCAAGGTTCAGGCCCAGCCACCGTGCCCCGTCAGTACCTGTATCATCCCAGCAGACAGCTCCACCTTCCTAACTAGGTTGTACGCCTGTGCCACATCTGGCAGGAACAATTTTGTAGTTGATGCTGTTTCCTCCGTTCTGTATCTTCGGTTCCATTCGTCAATCGACACTCCGCGGATATGTCGCTTGACGAAAGAAACCGGACAACAACTGTAGTGGGGGGCTGTCTTCAGGGTCCGCGCTGCCTCCTTCGCCAATACGTCCGCCCGCTCGTTACCCGTCAGACCAGCATGCGCTTTCACCCAGAACAAAGAAACATCTTTGCTCTGAGTGAGTGCCTGTTTTAAGTTGTGTCTGATTTTGTGTACAAGCGGGTGGGAGGATCCGTAGTTGCAGATGGCCTCTAGTGAGGAGCGAGAGGCACTGTACACTCCGAAGGTGGTCTCGGAGCACTTGGTGATTAACACCGTGGCTTTCCAGATGGCCAGCAACTCCGCCTGATACACCGTGCAGTAGGATGACAGTTTGAGCTTGTGGGTCTTGATTTCGGCCGCACTTTTCCATACGGAGAGTGCGGCACCCACTTTTCCCTCAATTTTGCTGCCATCCGTATAAATGCAAATGTCACGATCTTGTTGCCTTTCTTCTTCGGGTATCAGGCATTGGAATCCCAGGCACATCCGGTCCGCTGGGTGTGGTGTGCTTGTGTAAGCGACTCTCCCCTCAACCTCACAGTCTCGCAAACTCCCTGGAGGCGTTCCTCGCTTTGCTTCGTACAGGGCTGCGACCTCCTGAATGCGGAGGTCAAGTGGTAGCAGCCCGGCGAGCACCAAGGCCGAGTTCAACGAAACCGTGCGATAGGCCCTGCAGATCTTTTGCGCAAAGCCCCTTTGTACAACCCCCAGCTGTTTTTTGATGCCAAGTTTTTTGGTGGCTGGAGCCCATGCACTGGCCGCATACATAATGATGGGCTCCACCACGGCGCTATATATTGTCCGGATAACCTCCGGATGGAGACCCCAGCTGATCTTTGCGGTTCTGGACAACTGCTTGTAAAGGTTTATGGCCTTTTTGCACACCGTGCCTACGTGGGTGTTAAATGTTAGGCCACTGTCAATGGTGACACCAAGAACTTTGATATCCTTCGACAGAGCAATTCCAACCCCGCCCATGCTCAGCAGGGGGGAGTCATATTTTAGTTTTCTTGTTATAACCATGGCGCTAGTTTTGTGTGGCGCGAACTTTAACTTGTTCTTGACTCCCCACTGCTGCACATGGGCGAGGGAGGCATTTGCCTGTCTCTGGATTTCAAGTGAGGTGTCACCATGAAAGACGAGGACTATATCATCGGCAAAAGCCTGACAATAGTCGCCTCGCTCCTCCAGGTCTTTGAGTAGTGGGTCGAGGAGGAGGTTCCACAGGATTGGTCCACCAATAGAGCCCTGAACACACCCTTTTGTGGTCGCTCTGTGGTGTTCCTCTCCTGCGTACCTCACTTTTACCTTCCTGTGTTGGAGGTAGCTGTCTAACATCCTCCGGATGTTCACAGGACACTTCCTCAGCCAGTCGTACTCTTATGGCTGGCCACCATGCGCTGTCGAAGGCTCCCTCTATGTCTAGCGATACTATTGTGACAATTTTCTTTTCGCTGAGTAGTGTTCTTATGTGCTTCAATAGATCATAGAGAGAGTCCTCCGTGCACCTCTGGGGCATAAAGCCGTACTGGCGAGTACTCATCCTGGGGAGGATGTGCCACTTCACTCGACCCACTATCATTTTCTCCAGGACCTTTCCCATCACCGGCAAAAGTCCAATGGGCCGATAGGACTTAGGGTTTGTGTAATCGGTCTTTCCTGGCTTTTTCAGCACGACCACCGTGGCTTCCTTCCACGCTACAGGGAAGTAGCCGATTTCCATGCATTTGTTTGCCAGTGATAGGAAAAGTTCCGGGTCCTGTGCAATGGCCCGTTGGCAGATGTCTGGGGTGAGTCCGTCCGATCCAGGTGCCTTTTTAGGGTTGAAACTTCGCGTGGCTGCTCTCAATTCCTCTGATGTAAATGGTGGGTCATGTAACTCACCATGCACCCATTCATTTACTTGGTCAGCTGTTGCTCTAGTTCGCTGGTGGTCTGCATTTTCAGCACCCGGATGGTCTTTCGGGTAGAAGGTTTCAGCTAGCCATTGAGCCGATTCCTTTTGCCCCATGGTCTGTCCTTCCTTTATGAGAAGAAGGTCTTCGGACCTTTTCTCTGTTCTGCGTATTATGCGGTAGATACCTTCCCACATGCCCTCTCTGTCCTGCTTTCCGCAAAACTCCTTCGGTTAGGTTAGGTTAGGTTAGGTTAGGTTAGGTTAGGTTAGGTTAGGTTAGGTTAGGTTAGGTTAGGTCCGGGCACGCCGCGATTGCGGCGGTAAGTCCCGTGCTCAAGGAGTGGCTGGAGAGGCGTCACGGCGCCCTCACTTTCCGGCTGACGCAGGTACTGACGGGGCACGGATGCTTCGGGAAGTACCTGTGTCGTATAGGCCGGGAGCAGACGCCCGAGTGTCACCACTGCGGGAACTGCCCCGAGGACACGGCGGTCCACACGCTGGTGGAGTGTCCAGCGTGGGCGGGGCAGCGCGGCGACCTTTGTGCAGCAATAGGGGTGGGCAGCGTCTCGCTCTCTTCCGTGGTACTTGCCATGGTCGGGAGCGAGGCTGCCTGGAACTCCGTCACCTCCTTCTGCGAGGAGGTGATGCTCGCCAAGGAGCTAGCGGAAAGGGAGAGGGAAATAACAACCACCCTCCCCTCCCGCAGTCGACGCAACGGGCGACGGAGGGCGCGAGACCAGGATCTCCGGTCACCATGAGCGACGGCCTGCGGGCGACGACCTTGGGCAGTTGTCGCCAGCAGGCCCGAGAGGAAGGCGCGCAGGTGTTCCGTGCGCGCCTTTCGTGAGGGAGGGCTAGTAAGCCCTCCAAATCAGACGGGGCTCGCCAGGGTCGGCGAGCCGTGACCTGCCGGGGATGCGGAAGAATGCGCAAGCGTCCTCGTGTCCCCGGCGATAGGTCGTCTGAAGGAACACCGTGGCTTTTTAGTCGGTATGCCGGTCTCCGTGCCTGTGAGACCGGTGAGTCCGACATAACCACTCACCGACGCCCAGGTGGGTGGTATGCGTAACGCATTTTTACCACGTAAAAAAAAAAAAAAAAAAAAAAGGTTAGGTTAGGTTAGGTTGGAGTGGCGTTGGCCGTCAGTCTTGATATCGTCAACGCCTTCAACTCCCTCCCGTGGCAGGCGATTAGGGGGGCACTGGTCTATCACAACGTGCCCCTATACCTGCATCGGGTCATCGGGGCGTATTTGCGCGACAGGACCATTCGGTACACGGGTCGGGACGGTAACCTGCACCAGAGGGAGATCAACTGCGGGGTTCCCCAGGGTTCCGTGTTAGGACCCCTGCTATGGAACCTCGCATACGATGCGGTCCTGCGGATCGGCCTCCCCCCCGGAGTGAGTGTCGTCTGCTACGCGGACGACACCCTGGTACTGGCCCGGGGGGCCGAGTTTCAAGAAACTCTTCGGCTCGGCGAACAAGGAGTGGCAAGCGTGATGGGGCCATCGGCAGCCTAGGTCTTCGTGTGGCACCTCACAAAACGGAGGCGATGTGGTTCCACGGCCTACGCCGTGGATTGGAACCACCCACCCACATTGCCAGAGTGGGCGATGCGGAGGTGGAGGTGGGGCGCCACATTAAGTACCTGGGCCTTACTCTGGACGGCCGGTGGTCCTTTAAAGAACACTTCGAGCGTCTGGCTCCAAAGGTGCAACGAGCGGCGGGGGCTCTGCAGAGACTCCTGCCTAACCTCGGAGGCCCCCGGGAGGAGGTCCGCCGCCTCTACGGTGGAGTAGTGCGATCGATGGCCCTCTATGGGGCGCCCGTCTGGTCAGATCGACTGACGAGCACCTCCCGCTGCAGAGCTACTCTCAACGGCCTGCAGCGCGTGGTGGCCATCAGGATCGCACGCGGGTACCGCACGATATCCCACGAGGCGGCGGTGCTCCTAGCGCGCATCCCGCCCTTTGACATCCTGGCAAGCGTGGACGCCAGCGTCTACGAAGAGACCCACGCCCGCTGGGAGGGCCGGGAGGACGCGGAAGCACCGTGCCAGACGCTCAGTGAGTTCAGGCGGGGCGCGCACAAAATGGCGCTCGCCCGATGGCAAAGCAGGCTCAGAGAGCCCAAAAATGCACGGCAGCGCATAGTGGGTGCAATCCTACCCAGCTTCGAGCAGTGGCTGGGTAGAAAATCCGGACATGTGACCTTTCACCTGACTCAGATACTCACCGGACACGGATGTTTCGGCGAGTATCTGAGCCGGATAGGGAGGCAAGCGGGGGCGCACTGCCACCACTGCCCTAGCGACCTGGACTCCGCCCAACACACGCTCGAAGATTGCCCAGCGTGGGAGACCGAGCGGCGGGTCCTGGTCGCTATAATCGGTCAAGACTTGTCCCCTCCAGCTGTAGTAAGGAAGATGCTGGAGGGGAACACTAATTGGGATGCTGTGGTCTCCTTCTGTGAAGCTGTAATGCTTCAGAAAGAGACCGCCGAGCGGGATCGCGAACGCGCCGATCCCACTCGCAGAAGAGGAAGACGCCGTGGCGGCGAAAACGGCCGCCTCTAACCGGACGGATCACCTCGGGACCCGAATGCGGTCAGAGAAGGGTCCTCTGACTGCGCTCCCGGGAAGACAGTGGACTGTTGTGGCGCAGTCCACTGTGTCGGCATGACACAGGCCGACAACGGGAGGGCACACACAAGCCCTCCCCGAGACTGAGTCTCATACCAGAGACGGGCGCAATGGGGTACACCGGAGCAGCATACCGGCGTTCCCGGAGTACCCTGTTAAGCGCCGAGGATGGCCACCGAAGGTGGTTTTAGTGGGTGCAAGCCCCACATAACCACGCCGACGACCCCCTGCGGCGTGGTATGCGTTAGGCATTTCCCCTTCGATAAAAAAAAAAAAAAAAAAAAAAAAAGGTTAGGTTAGGTTAGGTTAGGTTAGGTTAGGTTAGGTTAGGTTAGGTTAGGTTAGGTTAGGTTAGGTTAGGTTAGGTTAGGTTAGGTTAGGTTAGGTTAGGTTAGGTTAGGTTAGGTTAGGTTAGGTTAGGTTAGGTTAGGTTAGGTTAGGTTAGGTTAGGTTAGGTTAGGTTCCCCCCCGAAAGAGTTCTCGCCTTGTCGTGGCGGGGGGGCTCAGTAGCCACGTGGACCGACATCCACGGTGAAGCTAAGAGGAACTCTCTCGTAAACCTTACCCGTAGGCGTAGGGAACGAGGGCCGCCACCTTTCGCGAGGTGGGGGCTGAGAGGAAGAAAACCTCTATAAAAAATTACCCGCGGGCGGGCCCGGCGTAGCAATACGCTGGGCAAGCAACGGGATGAACTCGTAAGGCCGACCCATTGGTGTCGGAGACGAGGGCTGCCACCTTCTGGGGTGGGGGCTGCGAGGAAGAAAACCTCTATAAAAAATTACCCGGGATGAGCCCTAGGGGCAGTAGGAGTAAATCGTAAACCGACCCGCAGGCGTCGGAGCGAGGGCCGCCACTTTGCTACCTCTCAAGGTGGTGGCTGCGAGGAAGAATAACCTCTATAAAAAATAACCTTACGTGACCCGCCCGTTCAGCTTCGACCACTGGGCGACGGCGGCAGGACGAAAGATGTGAGGTGCGGGAGGATGACCCCGGGTGTCGGACGACGGGGTGGGCTCGGTGCAGCGATGCGCCGGGCCGGGGAGCAAATCGTAAACCGACCCATTGGTGTCGGAACGAGGGCCGCCATCTTGCACCTCTCGAGGTGGGGGCCGCGAGGAAGAAAACCTCTTTAAAAAATTACCGACTTGACCCGTCCCCTCCTTTAAGTGGTGCCGGTCTCACCATTGGACGGGGCGGCAGGATGAAAGACGTGAGGTGGGGCCGGCGTAGCAATACGCCGGGCCAGGGGAGTATATCGTAAACCGACCCGTAGGCGTCGGAGCGAGGGCCGCCACTTTGCAACCTCTCAAGGTGGTGGCTGCGAGGAAGAATAACCTCTATAAAAAATAACCTTACGTGACCCGCCCGTTCAGCTTCGACCACTGGGCGACGGCGGCAGGACGAAAGATGTGAGGTGCGGGAGGACGACCCTGCTTGACGGGGTGGGCTCGGCGCAGCAATGCGCAGAGCCGGGGAGCAAATCGTAAACCGACCCTTAGGTGTCGGAACGAGGGCCGCCATCTTGCCACCTCTCGAGGTGGCGGCCGCGAGGAAGAAAACCTCTTAAAAAAATTACCGACTTGACCCGTCCCCTCCTTTAAGTGGTTCCGGTCTCACCATTGGACGGGGCGGCAGGATGAAAGACGTGAGGCGGGGCCGGCGTAGCAATACGCCGGGCCAGGGGAGTATATCGTAAACCGACCCGTAGGCGTCGGAGCGAGGGCCGCCACTTTGCAACCTCTCAAGGTGGTGGCTGCGAGGAAGAATAACCTCTATAAAAAATAACCTTACGTGACCCGCCCGTCCAGCTTCGACCACTGGGCGACGGCGGCAGGACGAAAGATGTGAGGTGCGGGAGGACAACCCCGCTTGACGGGGTGGGCTCGGCGCAGCAATGCGCCAGGCCGGGGAGCAAATCGTAAACCGACCCGTAGGTGTCGGAACGAGGGCCGCCATCTTGCTACCTCTCGAGGTGGGGGCTGCGAGGAAGAAAACCTCTTTAAAAAATTACCGACTTGACCCGTCCCCTCCTTTAAGTGGTTCCGGTCTCACCATTGGACGGGGCGGCAGGATGAAAGACGTGAGGTGCGGGAGGACGACCCCGGTTGCGATTTGCCGCAAGCCGGGGTGGGGCCGGCGTAGCAATACGCTGGGCCAGGGGAGCATATCGCAAACCGATCCGTAGGGTCGGAACGAGGGCCGCCATCTTGCCACCTCTTGAGGTGGGGGCCGCGAGGAAGAAAACCTCTATAAAAAATTACCTACGTGACCTGTCCCCTCCGGCAGTAGTCGGAGACCTTCAGCTGGACGGGGCAGCAGGACGCCGGATGAGAGGCACGGGCAGGCGACCCTAGGGGGCGGTGAGGGAGACACCGCTCGCTGGGAAGGGCTCGGTGTAGCAATACGCTGAGCCAGGGGGGCAAATCGTAAACCAACCCGTTTGGGTCGGAACGAGGGCCCTACTTCGTCACCTCTCGAGGTGGGGCTGCGAGGAAGAAAACCTCTATAAAAAATTACCTACGTGAAATGCCATCTCCAGCAGTCTCCGGCAGGTGGGACCTGCGACTGGACGTGGCACCAGGACGCCAGATGAGGGGTGTGGGAGGACGACCCCGCGGCGGCGGACCAGGACGCCGCTAGCCGGGGCGACACCTTGGGACTAATATGCGGTCAGAGAAGGGTCCTCTGACTGCGGTCCCGAGAAGACAGCGGACTGTGGCGGCGCAGTCCGCTGTGTCGGCACGACACGGGCTGACGATGGGAGGGCGCATACCTTGCCCTCCCCGGGATGTGTCTCGTAAGAGACGTGCGCAATGGGGGACACCGGAGCAGCATACCCGCGTTCCCGGAGTCCCCTGTTAAGGCGCTGAGGAAGGCCGCCGAAGGTGGTTTTAGTGGGTGCGAGCCCCACATAACCACGCCGATGACCCCTTGCGGCGTGGTATGCGTTAGGCATTTCCCGTTAGGTTAGGTTAGGTTAGGTTAGGTTAGGTTAGGTTAGGTTAGGTTAGGTTAGGTTAGGTTAGGTTAGGTTAGGTTAGGTTAGGTTAGGTTAGGTTAGGTTTTTTTTTTTTTTTTTTTTTTTTTTTTTTTTGGGGTGGAACACAACTGGGTGTGTTCCTCCATAGGATCCAGGGACTCTAGGTCTCTGACCTTGTTTGCCGTGGTTTAATTTATACTTGGACCTAATTTGGTGGATGTTAGTTTTACTTTAGTTTATTTTTATCTTTCTTTATTTTACTTTGAACTCTGCACCGAAGCGCAGGGTCTTTTAAACTTATCAAGACATAGTTTTGCATCATTTAGAGTACCTCTGCGCTTCGGTGCACAGTCATTAACCAATTTTCAAGTTTATTTGAGACATTATAACAACACATTGTAAGCCGAACACGAACATAAACACACGCGTAAACATTCACGCAACCGAGCGAGTGGTTTTGGCGACTATCTATGATAAGACGGACTTCGACGTTTGACCCATTTTGATGCTGTTTAGATGACCAGTCACGGAGATTTTCCGGATACATATTCTGCCCGGGCCAGCTGTGGCTCGGCCACAGCGCATTACCAATGACTCCAAGGGAGTCGTCTCTGGTTTCCTTTCTCTGGCATGCATTGTTTAAAATGTAGTCCAAGAGATCAGGGCCTGCAAGTTCTGTTTTGCGCTGTGGATTAATGCCAATATTTCTATGGCTTGACCTCGGCAGAATATGTAACCCGATTCCTGGGACCGTCGATAGAGAGTCATTAAGCACAACGCTTGTGTCCGCCTTGCACTGTGGGACCACCTTAGCAGTACGCCACTGCCGACCTTGCCAAGGTGTCCCACTTTCTCCTAATAGGGCAATCCACATCGAAGGCGTTGTGTGCCGTGACGGCGCACTCCGCCTTCTTGCAATTGCAGCATGTAGGAGATCCCCCCGAGAGCCTCTCTGTGCACTTGTCCTTTCGGTGGGGTCCCCCACAGTGGCTGCATACGTCTTCTGGGTCTTTGCAAAACTTTCTAGTGTGTCCGTATCCTAAACATCGAGAGCACTGAACCAGGGGGGAGTGGTCTGCGACTTTGACCCGCTGGAGGTCGATATGGACGAAGCCGGAGTCCGTCAAGCGGCCCCATATTCCGGGTGACACCTTCACCACTATGTGGGCCACCAGCGGATTCCTCGTCTTTTTACGATATCGAACCTCCATCCGGTCCTCGTCGCCGCCGATGTCCCCAAGAAGATGCTTGTTCTGCGCCCTTATTGCGCCAAGCACCTCATCGTCTGTGTGGTAACACATGACGTCTTTGAGAACGATCAGCGGATCCCTGTTTCGAATGCTCTCGATGCTTAGGTCCTTCCCCGAATTCTTTAATTTGCCCTTGATTTTTTCTAGCTCTTCTTCCGATCTGCACCCTAGTATCACTTTTTGGTCTTTTACCTTTCTTATTCTATCTATTCTAAGACCTTCCTTAATTGCGTCAGTCGCCTTCCTTAACTTCTCCATCACTTGGTCACTGGTGTCCATTTGGTCGGTTGACGTTACCATTATGGAGTGCATAGCCGTAGGCCCCGGAAGCCTAGGTTTCGGGGGCCCGGCCACTACACTCGCATACGACACCAGTGGTTGCTTTTGTAGTTCTTCCCTTAGTTTTTCCATCTCCTTTCGGTTCTCTTCTAAAAGCTTTCCATGGTCTTCCAGTTTCTTTGTTATACTACTGTCATCTCTAACCGTTCCTTCTTCTGCTTGGCTTTCACTCTTGCCAACTTCTGGATCTCTAACCCCCCTAACCTTTCCACCATGTTCATCATCGGACTCCTTCACCAACTTAAATAGGCGTTCGATTGCCTGCAGCACGTCATTTTTTATGTCTGTGCGGAGGTTCCGGCTGTTGTTGAGCTGCAACTTTGCCTTCATCAAGCAGGCCTTAGCCTCCGCAGTGCGGCTGGGGTATTTTAGCTCCTTGGTGACCGTGAGCGGGTCCACCCTGTTTTTCGGCGCAGTTATGTTTTTGGTGGGAGAAGTAGAAGGTCTCAGCTTCGACTCGATCTCCCCCACACTACGCCTGACCTGTGTGGTCCCACTCCCGGACGCCACAGGTGCAGCCTTTGACGATGTGCTGGGCTCCCTCGGAGGGGTGCGGATGCCGAACATGGTGGGTTGCCGAATAAATAATCACAATAATTGTATAGAATAAAATAAATTAATTGGGGTATAATATTATTATTATGTGTATAAAAACAAATGTATAAAAACAATAAAAGTGTATATAGTAAAAGTGTCAAAATGTAAATAATGTAAACTAGACTATACAACAACGAAATAAAACGATACAACACCTAATGAACGACACAACGCTTAAATAAAACGTCACAACACTTAAATAGAACGTCACAACACTTAAATAGAACGTCACAACACTTAAATAAAACGTCACAAATACTATACAAAGTCAATAAAACTATCGTAGGACGATACAGAGTCAAAATCCGCAGTCAAAATTTTTTCCCGTTTTTACCCGTCCCTATGGAAAATTTCAAGTTTCTTACTGTCGTAAACACTATAGGGCGGGTAGGCGGGCGATTTTTTTATATTTCCAGTGACCCGATCAGAACGGGAGGGGTGTCAATCGACGCGGCTAGTCAAATGCTATTATCCTACACTATCCTGGGCGCCGCCAGGGGTCCTGGTGAATTTAAATTTTGAAAAAAACTGTAAATTTAATGCCAAAATGTATGGAAATTCAGTGTTCTATCTACTTTTTTATGTTTCAGATGGCGCAGCGGCGACGGGGTTGCGTTCCCAGACGCGGCACACCTTCCTCGAAATAAAGCACTGAAATTCAGTAAAGGTTTAGAAGTAAAATGTTAAGAAAAAATTCGGAAACTAACAAAAAAGTACAAAATATACGGAATTCTATTAAAAAAATACAAATTATGTGTCAAATAGGGTGTTTTATTCCTCGGGGCGCAGCCAAGAGGGTGTCTAATGTCAATACTAGTCCTAAACTATCATAAAACAACACAAAACCAAAAAAGTTTTCGTCTAGGACAAAGTTGAATTTTTGATGTACGTACCCCTAAGGTAGATTTCTTGAGAGTCGGAATCCCAAATTTTTCGATTTTTATATTTCCAGTGACCCGATCAGAACGGGAGGGGTGTCAATCGACGCGGCTAGTCAAATGCTATTATCCTACACTATCCTGGGCGCCGCCAGGGGTCCTGGTGAATTTAAATTTTGAAAAAAAACTGTAAATTTAATGCCAAAATGTATGGAAATTCAGTGTTCTATCTACTTTTTTATGTTTCAGATGGCGCAGCGGCGACGGGGTTGCGTTCCCAGACGCGGCACACCTTCCTCGAAATAAAGCACTGAAATTCAGTAAAGGTTTAGAAGTAAAATGTTAAGAAAAAATTCGGAAACTAACAAAAAAGTACAAAATATACGGAATTCTATTAAAAAAATACAAATTATGTGTCAAATAGGGTGTTTTATTCCTCGGGGCGCAGCCAAGAGGGTGTCTAATGTCAATACTAGTCCTAAACTATCATAAAACAACACAAAACCAAAAAAGTTTTCGTCTAGGACAAAGTTGAATTTTTGATGTACGTACCCCTAAGGTAGATTTCTTGAGAGTCGGAATCCCAAATTTTTCGATTTTTATATTTCCAGTGACCCGATCAGAACGGGAGGGGTGTCAATCGACGCGGCTAGTCAAATGCTATTATCCTACACTATCCTGGGCGCCGCCAGGGGTCCTGGTGAATTTAAATTTTGAAAAAAAACTGTAAATTTAATGCCAAAATGTATGGAAATTCAGTGTTCTATCTACTTTTTTATGTTTCAGATGGCGCAGCGGCGACGGGGTTGCGTTCCCAGACGCGGCACACCTTCCTCGAAATAAAAAAGGGTTAGGTTAGGTTAGGTTAGGTTAGGTTAGGTTAGGTTAGGTTAGGTTAGGTTAGGTTAGGTTAGGTTAGGTTAGGTTAGGTTAGGTTAGGTTAGGTTAGGTTAGGTTAGGTTAGGTTAGGTTAGGTTAGGTTAGGTTAGGTTAGGTTAGGTTAGGTTAGGTTAGGTTAGGTTAGGTTAGGTTAGGTTAGGTTTTTTTTTTTTTTTTTTTTTTTTTTTTTTTTTTTTTTTTTTTGTAGATGCACCCGTCATCACAGGGTGTTGTGCCTTAGTTCCTCTATCATAAAGACAGAGCCATTTTTACTTCACTTTCATTCTTCTTATCTTGGATGGGATGGGGTATTTTATTTCTCTTAAAACTCTTATACTATTTTTCTTACACAATCTATATCTATACTAAACAAGGCATTATCCAATTTCTGAACAAATTTTTCATGTACTATTATGTCTATTACTATATTCTACTCACAAGATATTAATGCTACTTACAATCTAATATATTTTAATCTCTATTTCTATCCTTATGCTATTCTTAATTATACTCTATTATAATTAAGTAACATAACTTATTATCTATTTATTTCTATTTATTACAATTTTAAGTATTTTAATAGCGTATGCTAGAAAAACTGGTCTTTGCTTTTTGTCCGCCATCATTACAGAAAAGTTTTTAGGGACGATATCTATGCTTAAGTGTTGCTGTATTGTGTACCTATCGTGCATGTGTATGGGACATTCTGTGAGTATGTGCAGGACAGTCTCTGAAGCGTCGGGGTCACAGGCGCACGATGGACTTTCCTTGCACTTGAATCGGTTCAAGTACTCTGAGAGCCCACCGTGCCCTGTCATCAGCTGTGTGGTGTGGTTGGAGACCTCGATGTTTTTAACTATTCTGTAAGCCGCGATCGCGTCCGGCAGAAAAAGTTTCGTAACTCCGGCTGTTTCACCGGACTGGTATCTCCGATTCCATTCGTCCAGCGAGTCCATACGGATTCTTCGCTTGACGAATGAAATCGGACACAGGTCGTAGTCTGGCCTCTTTTTTGATTTTAATGCCGCTTCTTTTGCCAGATAGTCGGCTCTTTCGTTTCCCACCAACCCAGCGTGTGCTTTAATCCAGAACAAGGAGACACTCTTGTTCTGGTTGAGATTACAGTATCGGATGGTGTCCCTTATCTCCATTGCTAGGGGGTGGCGGGAATCGTAATTGGTGACGGTTTGAAGCGCAGCCATGGAGTCGCTAAAAATCCCGAAGGAGGCCGCGCTGAGCCCGCGGATCCGTCGAGTCGCTTCGCATATGGCCAGGAGCTCAGCCTGGTAAACGGTGCAGTAGGACGGTAATGCAAGTTTGAGGGCCTTGGTTTCGGTCTCGCTATTCCATATGGATAGTGCAGCCCCAACCCTGCCCTCAATCTTACTGCCGTCGGTGAAAATTCTCACGTCTAGATGATTTTGTATATTGTATTGTTCCTCGTTCACCAGACTGGCGAACTCCAGGTCGATATGTTCTGCGGGATGAGGATCATCCTTTGCTAGGACCATTCGCTCAACCTCCGCCCCCCCCAGTGCTGGCCGGGATACTCCTCTTTTAGCTTCGTACAGCGAAGCCGCCTCTCTTACACGGAGGTCGAGAGGAAGTATCCCGGCCAACACAAGTGCCGAGTTTAGGGAGACCGTGCGGTAGGCCCCACACAGCTTTTGGGCGAACCCGCGTTGCACAGCACCTAGACTTCCCCGCGCTCCCAGCTTCTCCACAGCCGGTGCCCAGGCACTCGCGGCGTACAGAACAATCGGCTCGATGGTGGCCGTATAAATGATCTTAGTTATACTAGGGTGAAGTCCCCAGCTCACCTTTGCTGCTCTTGATAGTTGTTTGTAAACGTTCAGAGCCTTCCTGCAGGTGTTTGTGATGTGTGTGTTAAATGTTAGTTTGTTGTCGATGGTGAGTCCTAATATTTTTATTTCCTTGGACATACCAATGTCGACCCCGCCCATGCTTAGGCGCGGGGTGTCGAACTTTAACTTCCGCGTTAATGTCATTGCGTTAGTTTTCTGCGGTGCAAATTTCAGTTTATTTTCGACACCCCACGCCGCAACATACTCGAGGGCGGCATTGGCACGTCTCTCTATTTCCAGAGCTGTTTCTCCATCGAACACAAGGACCACGTCATCAGCAAACGCCTGGACGTAGTTCTTACACTTTTCTAATCCCTTGAGTAGGGGATCTAGCAAGAGGTTCCACAGGAGCGGGCCTCCTATGGACCCTTGAACGCAGCCTTTGCTTGTGTTCCTTTTATATTCTTTGCCCGCATATCTAACTCGGACGCTTCTCTCACTAAGGTAGCTGTCTATGACTCGTCTAAGACACTTCGGACACTTTTCCTCTGCCAATCGGACTCTGATGGCAGGCCACCATGCGCTATCAAAGGCCCCCTCAATATCCAGAGACACCAAAGTAACAATTTTCTTTTCTTTTAGCTTTGAACGGATGTGGTGCATCAGGGTATAGAGGGCGTCCTCGCAGCTCCTCTGGGGCATAAATCCATATTGGCGAGTACTTATCGCCGGTAGCAGGTGGTGCCTTAAGCGAGCCATTACCATTCTTTCGAAGGTTTTTCCTAGTACAGGCAAAAGCCCAATCGGCCTGTACGATTTTGGGGCCGTATAATTCTCTTTTCCTGGCTTTCTCAGCACTACAACTGTTGCCTCTTTCCAAACTTTCGGGAAGTAGTGCTGAGAGAAGCATTTGTTTATGAGACCTAAGAAGAGTTGCGGTTCATTGCTAATTGCATGGTTGCAGATATCCGCTGTGAAACCATCCACTCCCGGTGCCTTTTTGGGATTAAAGGCCTTAACGGCTTTATTGAGTTCATTGAGAGTGAATGGCGGATCTTGCTGTCCATCGCAGTTTCCAGCGTTTACACTCTCCGCCCTCCTCCTTGTCGTTTTGTGTGTTTCTGTGTCGTCCTCTACTCTATCCTCTGGATAGAAGGTTTCTGCCAGCAGCTTAGCTGACTCTTCGGCGTTTAAGGCTGCGCCGTTCTGTTCCAATGGTAGATCTTCCTCCCTACTTGCTGTTCTCCCTATAACCCTGTAAATGCCTTCCCATACCCCTTCCCTATCCTGTTTCTCGCAAAACCCCTTCCAGCTATCCACCCGAGCCTTCAGCTCTGCTAATCTATAGTTTTCCTTTTGTTCCAGGTACCGGCCTACTACAAACTCTCTGCGGATTGGTGCTGCGCTCCTGATTCGCCTCTTCCTGGTGGCGAGCTCCTTCTTCATGGCGGCAAGTTCTTCGGACCACCATGGCATGGTAAGTTTTTCGTTTGTTTTCTTTGCAGGAATGGTTTCTTTGCAGGCCTTGTCTATTAAATTCTCAAATGTCTGTATTGCTATATCTAGTTCTTTTTTGTTATTTATATTTTCTATTGACTCTACTGTATAGTTAATTTCCTGTTTAAATTGAGTCAGTTTCTCATGAAACTGACCCCAATTTGCTTTTTTAGTGTTAAATTTGCGAGTGGTCCTGCTGATGTCCATTCCTTTCGATCTTTCTAGCCTTATGTCAACCAGTATGGCATTGTGGTCTGCGCTCGTAAAACCTTCTTCAACGCGCCATCCATCCACCAGGCAGAGCATGTCCTCGGTGCATGCCGTCACGTCCACATGGCTGCAGTACCTTCTCCCTCCTCTGATAGTGTCAAAGGTAGGGATGTCTCCTGCATTCAGTATATGGAGGCCCAGCTCCTCCAACGCTGCACGCATTTGCTCCCCTCTGGAGTCTCCTTTGGGGCTGCCCCACCATATACTCTTTGCGTTTGCATCCCCCCCGATAAATAACTTTCCAGGCCCCGTCTCGCGTTTGATTCTTTCCAGCTGCTCCAAGTATGGAGCTAGGGGTTCGTTCGGTTCGAAATAATAGGAGACTAGTGTAATCTTCCAAGCTCTTGTTCTGATACCCACCACAGCGATGTTGTTTGTGGTGAGTTTCGGGTACTGCACTATGTCGACGTCTTTGTTGAATACGGCAACTGCCGCCTTCACATTACCCTCCCCTGTCTTAATGGCTTGGAAGATCCTAACCCCTTGATGGCTCTTAACCCTTCCAATGCTACCCGTATAGGGTTCCTGGAGCAGCGCAACGGAGATCTGTCTCCTTGAGGCCTCCAGCAGGAGTTCATCGGTAGCCAGTCGGCTCCTTTGGAGATTGGATTGTACGATTTTATGACAGGTTTTGCCCGGTACAACCTTAGCAGTATGCTATGGCGGCTCGGGCTAGTCTGTCCCATTTTCTGCGCACTGGACACTCTACGCTAAAGGCGTTGTGATTTGTTGTGCCCAGTTTCGCGCGCTCGCAGTTTCGGCACGACGGGGGTACATCCACCAAACGTTCAGCACACTCGTGTCTTAAATGAGGTCCTCCACAGTGACTGCACAGGTCGGCAGGCTCCTTGCAGAACCTCCGGCCGTGCCCGTACCCAAGGCACCGGGTGCACTGCACTAGGGGAGACTGATCTTCGACTCTCACCCTCTGCAGGTCCACTCTTAGTTTGCCGATCTCAGTAGCCTTTCTCCAGATCTTGGGTGAGACGCTTATCACTATGTGGCCGCTGTGCGGGTTTCGCGCTCTTCTTCTATATTTAATCACCATCCTGTCGTCGAGGCCGTCGAAAATCTCCCTGTTCTGGTTGCGGAGAGCTCTTAGAACCTCCTCGTTACTATGAACTAATAAGACGTCTCTAAGTATCAGAAGTGGGTCCTTATTTTTTACGTCCTCGACGACGAGGCTTTCACCCGCTGCCTGGATACGCTCTTTTATTTTTGTTCGCTCCTGTTCGGAGCTGCACCCCATTATTATCTTTCTGTCTTTTGCTTTCCTTACTCTTTCAACAGTCACCCATCCTTCTTTCGCGTCCACAGCCTTTCTTACTTTCTCCAGGACCTCCTCTCCGGTTTCTACCTCTTTTGTTGAGGAAACTACTATGGAGTGCAGTGCTGCCGGTTTCGGGTACTGTTCCCTGCCGTGTCCAGCTACTGCACTCGCATAGGTCACCTCCTGCTGTTTCTTTAGGGTCATGTGTAGCTTTTCGGTTTCTTCTTTACACTCCTTTAAGAGTTTCGTATGCTCGCTAAGTAAGTCCTTGAAGTCCCCTTTTTCTTTCTCCCAGTTTCTCGCGCTATCCCGTTTCCCATTTTCTTCCTCTTTTTCCTTCTCTGGGTTAGGTTAGGTTAGGTTAGGTTAGGTTAGGTTAGGTTAGGTTAGGTTAGGTTAGGTTAGGTTAGGTTAGGTTAGGTTAGGTTAGGTTAGGTTAGGTTAGGTTAGGTTAGGTTAGGTTAGGTTAGGTTAGGTTAGGTTAGGTTAGGTTAGGTTAGGTTAGGTTAGGTTAGGTTAGGTTAGGTTAGGTTAGGTTAGGTTAGGTTTGTTCCGCCCGGATCGGACGACTCTAAAACTAAAAATCGAAATTCTTTAGATTCCGGCCCTAAGGAAATCCACCTTAGGGATACAAACACTGAATATCGAAAGTTCGTCGAAGCGAAAACCATCTAGGTATTCCACCGGTTATAGATAGGTTAGGAGTAGGATAGACCGTTATCACTCGTTTAGCTGATCCCAGTGAGACAGAACTTTTAATTTTCCAACTTTAACTTCATTTTTTAATTAAATTCTATTCAATTTGCAGTTTTTTAATAGTTTCCGATTTTCTATAACCATTCTGCGTGTAAATTCCAACGGAATTTCAGTGTTTTATTTCGAGGAAGGTGTGCCGCGTCTGGGACCGCATCCCCGCCGCCGCTGCGCCATCTGAAACACAAAAAAGTAGATAAAACACTGTTTTTCTATACATTTTTAATAAAAAATACAGTTTTTTCTAAATTTTAATTTAACAGGACCCCTGGCGGCGCCCAGGATAGTGTTGTTATACAGTATTTTAATAGCCGCGTCGTTTGACACCTGTTCCGCCCGGATCGGACGACTCTAAAACTAAAAAATCGCCCGCCCACCCACCCTATTGCGTTACGACAGTAAGGAATTGCAAATTTTCCATAGGTGGGTAAGGAAACATAATAGGGAGAATTTTTTCTCGTGAAGATGGGTCCGCCGTAGCTTGCCTTAAGTAGCTATGGCTTCCCGTCTGCCTTCGGCGAGTGACGGCTTGGGTGAGTACACCCGTCCCGTCACCCGCAGCCGAATCCTGCCCACTAACAGTGACGACCGCGTCGACAGTGTGGCAGCCGAGTTGGTGCCGGCAGCGCTTCCTAGCGCACCGGTGACCCGGAAAGTGATACGGGCGGTTCCCAAGCCCAGCACGACAGAAACCTCGTGCGGTATTAGGGAACTGGAGACTCCCGCTTCCTCTTGCGTCGTGTCGGGCGGGGGCAACGACCCCGTCAGCAGATGCGGACGAGTGTCTCTGGATGACCGCATGGTCAGAGGGACGGTGGAGCCAGTGCCAACCGCGCCTCCCAGTGCCAGGAAGGCTACGCAGGCGGTTTCAAAGCCCATCCGCACCGAGGAAGAAGATGCCCAAGACCTTGAGCAGGCCCTCTTGGACATCTGTGATCCCTCGGTGGCGCCCGCTAAACTGCGGTCAAAGGTAGGCCTGCCCCGCTTGGAGCAGCTGGCGGCGGAGATGCACCTGCATCCCACAGCCGACTTGGGCTCCAGAGCGCTAGAGTGCCTAGCGACCGTGGAGAAAGTCACGGACAGGTCGAAAAACATGAAGGGCGAGTTCATACACGCCCTCAGAGTGGCTGTCCGTGGCGCGTCCGCGGCCGTGACGGAACTCCAGGGGAGGACCGTCACGGGCTCACTGGAGCAGGAAAATTGCGAGCTCCGCTCCCGGGTCACCTCGCTGGAGTCCCGAGTGGCCTCCCTCTCGGCGGAGCTGGAGCGTCTCCGCAGACCAGAGGTGCCGACACCAATGTCCCCAATGAGAACGGACCCTGAGTGGTTCAGGGAGACCACCCCCCCACGGACAAGCAGTCCGTCCTCCGCCTCACGCGCCACCACCACGCAACCACGGGATTCGTCGGCCGCCGCTGACTTGGCGGCCTCCACGACGGACCACCGGCTAAGGGAGCTGCGTCAAGAGGTGCCCGCCGAACGCGTCACTCGTTCCTCGCCGAAGCGAAGGCGAAACAAGAAGAAGGGCGACCCGAGAGGCCACATGCACAAGGCAGTAGGAAGGGAAGGAGCGGACCCCTTCCCCACCCTTCCGCAACCAGGGCCGTCCACACGCGCAGAGGCCCCGACGCCCGCCCCACCTACCCCAGAGGGGACCCACGAGTTGCCCTGGACGACGGTCCTTGGCCGAAAAGCCAAGAAGAAGACTGAAGAGGCAAAGCCCGCTGCAGGAAGGCCTCAGAAGCCTAAGCCCTCTCCCTTGCCGCGCCCGCCCTCCACCTCGGCGGTTACCATCACCCTACCACCGGGGTCCACATCCTCCCTGGCCGAGGTGATGAGGGTAGCCAGGACGAAGGTAGTCCTGGCCGACATCGGCATTGCTGAGGGCCTCCGCCCAAAGAGAGCTGTCACAGGAGGTCTTCTCCTTAGAATCCCTGGGGCAGACAGCTCCGGCAAGGCGGAGGCCTTGGCAGGCAGCCTGCGGGTGGCTCTAGTTGGCACCGACGCCATAGTGGCTTGTCCGACGAAAACCGCGGAACTCAGGGTGCGCGGCCTTGACGACTCCGTAGACGGTGCCGAGGTCGCTGCCGCCATCTGCGCCTCGGGTGGCTGCGTCGCAGAAGACGTCAAGGTCGGCGAGATCCGGTTCTCCGCGGCCGGGCTCGGCACGGTGTGGGTCAGGTGCCCTCTAGTAGCCGCCCGTAAAATTCTGGTGACTGGCAAGATGCGCGTGGGCTGGACGGTCGCTCGGGTTGAGGCTCTAGCACCACGCCCGCTACAGTGCTTCCGCTGCCTTGAAGTGGGCCACGTGAAGGCCCAGTGCAAGAGCGCCACGGATAGGAGCGCGCTCTGTTACTCGTGCGGTGAACCCGGCCACAAGGCCCGGGAGTGCCCCGAGCGCGCCCCACAATGTCCGGTGTGTAAGGACCTGGGCCGACCCGCGGACCACAGGCTGGGCAGCGGACGCTGCAATGCGCCCAAAAATAAGAGCGGCCGGGGACGTCGCGCACCCCGCGCAGCCCCAGCTCCCACAACTCAACCTGCGGCGAGGAACGATGACGCTGGACCCATCCCCGGTCCGGCAGAGGATGCAGTGCCGGCGGTCCATTCTTTCCCCCCCACATAGTCCTGCAGGGGAACATTAACCACTGCCGCGCAGCGCAAGATCTGTTGATGCAGACGCTCGCGGAGCAGTCGGTTGCCCTGGCGGTGGTGGCGGAGCCCTACCACGTCCCGGACCACCCCAGGTGGTTCGGGTCGGACGGGAACTCCGTCGCCTTGTACTGGTCGGGGGGGACGGGGGACCCGCATTGCACCCTCATACATAAAGGGCCGGGGTTTGTTATTGTCGAGTGGGGTCCGGTGATCGTCGTCGGCTGTTATATCTCGCCGAACAGCGCGCTCGCCGTTTTTGAGGCGTTTTTAGACGGACTGGCCGGCCACATCAGGGCCTACCGGACCCGCCCGCTACTCGTGTTAGGTGACTTTAACGCCCGTTCACGCGCTTGGGGAGATATCCGGGACGACCTGCGTGGCCAGACCTTGCTAGAGTGGTCGGCGGGGCTGGACCTCAGGCTTTTAAACCGGGGTTCAGTCAGCACCTGCGCTCGGTGGCAGGGGGAGTCAGTTGTTGATCTGTCGTGGGCGACTTCCCCGGCCGTGCGAATGGTCTCGGGCTGGCGCGTCGCTCCGGAGGTGGCCACGCTGTCGGATCACAGACACATTTTGTTCAGCGTGGCCCTTCGCCGCCGCAACGAATACCCAGATGGCGGCGGCGATACACAGCGACGCTGGTGCCTGCGTCAGCTCGACCGCGACCTACTCACGGCCGCTGCCCTCGTAATGGACTGGTCAGCCGATGAGGAAGGTTCCCCGGAGGATCCCCAAGCACAAGCGAACTGGTTTCGGGAGGCCATGACCGGGGTCTGCGACGCGGCTATGCCCCGCAGCATTCCCGGCAAAAAGAGGGGAGCGCTTTATTGGTGGTCGACTGACATAGCGCGCCTCCGAACAGTATACGTCGCTGCCCGCCGAAGCTTCCAGCGAGTGAGAAGACGCCGGAGAGCCGGAGAGCAAGAGACCACCGCAGCGCACCGGGCATACAGGGCCGCCTCGAAGGCATTATCTATCGCCATCACGGACGCTAAGGCTCGGTCCTGGAAGGAGCTCATTGAGGGATTGGACAGGGACCCATGGGGGCGCCCGTACAAAATGGTACTGGGCAAGCTCAAACCGTGGGTCCCTCCCCTGACGCAATCCCTGGACCCGGAGTTTGTGGAGAGGGTGGTAGACACCCTCTTCCCAAGGGACCAGGAAGATCCCTCGACCCCTCCGCCACATTCGGACCAACCCTGGAACGACCATCTCGATGTGACGGAGGGTGAACTGGACCGAGCCGTGAGGCGACTTGCAGCCCGGAACACTGCCCCGGGCCCAGACGGGATCCCGGGACGGGCCTGGGTAGTAGCACTCGCGGTCTTAGGGGACCGGTTGAGGTGGCTGTTCACCGGCTGCCTCCGTAGCGGCGTGTTCCCGACCGGCTGGAAGGAGGCCGATCTAGTTCTTCTCAAGAAGGAAGGCAGGGCTGCCGACTCTCCCTCGGCGTTCCGACCCATTTGCTTGCTGGACGAGGCGGGAAAGCTCTTCGAGCGTGTCATCACCGCCCGTCTCAGCGAACACCTGTCGCGCACTGGCCCCGATCTATCGGACTGCCAGTTCGGCTTCCGGCAGGGGCGATCGACGCTGGACGCGATTAACCGCGTCCGCGCCCTGTCGGAGCAGACAGTACGGGGAGGTGGAGTGGCGTTGGCCGTCAGTCTTGATATCGTCAACGCCTTCAACTCCCTCCCGTGGCAGGCGATTAGGGGGGCACTGGTCTATCACAACGTGCCCCTATACCTGCATCGGGTCATCGGGGCGTATTTGCGCGACAGGACCATTCGGTACACGGGTCGGGACGGTAACCTGCACCAGAGGGAGATCAACTGCGGGGTTCCCCAGGGTTCCGTGTTAGGACCCCTGCTATGGAACCTCGCATACGATGCGGTCCTGCGGATCGGCCTCCCCCCCGGAGTGAGTGTCGTCTGCTATGCGGACGACACCCTGGTACTGGCCCGGGGGGCCGAGTTTCAAGAAACTCTTCGGCTCGGCGAACAAGGAGTGGCAAGTGTGATCGGGGCCATCGGCAGCCTAGGTCTTCGTGTGGCACCTCACAAAACGGAGGCGATGTGGTTCCACGGCCTACGCCGTGGATTGGAACCACCCACCCACGTTGCCAGAGTGGGCGATGCGGAGGTGGAGGTGGGGCGCCACATTAAGTACCTGGGCCTTACTCTGGACGGCCGGTGGTCCTTTAAAGAACACTTCGAGCGTCTGGCTCCAAAGGTGCAACGAGCGGCGGGGGCTCTGCAGAGACTCCTGCCTAACCTCGGAGGCCCCCGGGAGGAGGTCCGCCGCCTCTACGGTGGAGTAGTGCGATCGATGGCCCTCTATGGGGCGCCCGTCTGGTCAGATCGACTGACGAGCACCTCCCGCTGCAGAGCTATTCTCAACGGCCTGCAGCGCGTGGTGGCCATCAGGATCGCACGCGGGTACCGCACGATATCCCACGAGGCGGCGGCGCTCCTAGCGCGCATCCCGCCCTTCGACATCCTGGCAAGCGTGGACGCCAGCGTCTACGAAGAGACCCACGCCCGCTGGGAGGGCCGGGAGGACGCGGAAGCACCGTGCCAGACGCTCAGTGAGTTCAAGCGGGGCGCGCACAAAATGGCGCTCGCCCGATGGCAAAGCAGGCTCAGAGAGCCCAAAAATGCACGGCAGCGCATAGTGGGTGCAATCCTACCCAGCTTCGAGCAGTGGCTGGGTAGAAAATCCGGTCATGTAACCTTTCACCTGACTCAGATACTCACCGGACACGGCTGTTTCGGCGAGTATCTGAGCCGGATAGGGAGGCAAGCGGGGGCGCACTGCCACCACTGCCCTAGCGACCTGGACTCCGCCCAACACACGCTCGAAGATTGCCCAGCGTGGGAGACCGAGCGGCGGGTCCTGGTCGCAAAAATTGGAACAGACTTGTCCCCTCCAGCCGTAGTAAAGAAGATGCTGGAAGGGAAATCTAACTGGGATGCCGTGGTCTCCTTCTGTGAAGCTGTCATGCTTCAGAAGGAGACCGCCGAGCGGGATCGGGAACGTGCCGATCCCACTCGCAGGACAGGAAGACGCCGCGGCGGCGACAACGGCCGCCGCTAACCCGGAAGAAACACCTCGGGACCCGAATACGGTCAGAGAAGGGTCCTCTGACTGCGGTCCCGGGAAGACAGCGGATTGTTGTGGCGCAGTCCGCTGTGTCGGCATGACACAGGCTGACAACGGGAGGGCAAACACAAGCCCTCCCCGAGACTGAGTCTCACACCAGAGACGGGCGCAATGGGGTACACCGGAGCAGCATACCCGCGTTCCCGGAGTACCCTGTAAAGCGCCGAGGAAGGCCACCGAAGGTGGTAGGTTAGGTTAGGTTAGGTTAGGTTAGGTTAGGTTAGGTTAGGTTAGGTTTTTTTTTTTTTTTTTTTTTTTTTTAAATTTTAATGGCTGAAGGCCTTTCTGTTACCTCTAACGTAATCAGAGTCTTTGTCTTTCTTATTTATATGTTTTCTTCAACTTAAAGTTTAAATTCTAGCGACTGATGGTCGCATTTTAGTTTTGATATCTGTATTACAGTATACATTTTAAAATTATTTTCTATAGTAGCTCCTGCTACTAGTTCATAATTACATTGTTCCTTATCCAATTGTGATTTCTACGGAAAATGGTGCAGTTACAATTCCATATTGCTATCTTACTTGTACTATTTAGTTTAACACTTATTTATCTTATATTATTATATCCTTTTTTTTTTTTTTTTTTTTTCTTTTTTCTGTTTCTCTTCTCTTTTTTTTTTTTTTTTTTTTTTTTTTTTTTTTTTCTTTTGTTTTATTTTCTTTACATTGGTTCTTACATTGCTATGCTTTTTGTTTACATTTGATTTACTATTCAGTAAATATAGTGTGTACAATTTTTTCTTATATGCTATACTTCTTACTTTTACATTTTACTTATTTTCTAATATAGCTTTAGTATAAAATAGGTTACGCCTTGTATATAGGTGCTTACATTCCATATCTGTTCCACTTGGCAGAATGAACTCTGACATGAGACACGGCGGTATGCTTGTAGTAAGATATTAAGTGACCAGCTAAATGTCTTGCAGGTGTTTGTGATTTGTGTAGGTGTTTTGTGTGTGTTGTATTTTCTTTATATCTTTTATACCCATAAACTTTTACTTAACTTTTTAAATACTACTCTATTTGTTAATTTACTATTTTGCTGCGATGTTCTGCTACGTAATTGTAAAATTACGCAGTCGACATTCTTATTTATTTTCTATTTCTGTTATTTACTATACTAGTGACTTGCTGGCAGTACTGTATGAAAACTTTCCTATTTTGTTTATCAGACAGTATGCCAGGTAGCTCTTTTATTTCTAGGACCTTTTCCATTCTTCTTTCCGTCTCCATCCTTTGGTAACCAAACACCGGGCATTCCAAAAGCAGGTGAATCACAGTCTCCGGGACGCCAGGCGCACAGATGCACGATGGATTCTCCTTACACTTGAAGCGGTGCAAGTATGCGGAGAAGCCACCGTGCCCCGTCAGTACCTGTGTCATCCCGGCAGACAGTTCCACCTTCTTAACTAGTTTGTACGCCCGTTCCGCATCTGGCAGAAACAGTTTTGTTGTTGATGCTGTTTCCTCCGCTCTATATCTTCGATTCCATTCGTCAATCGACTCTCCACGGATATGTCGCTTGACGAATGAAACCGGACAACAGCTGTAGTGGGGGGCTGTTTTCAGGGTCTGCGCTGCCTGTTTTGCCAGTACGTCCGCCCGCTCATTTCCCATCAGGCCAGCATGCGCTTTCACCCAGAACAAGGAAACATCTTTGCCCTGGGTGAGTGCCAGTTTCAGGTTGAGCCTGATTTTATGGACGAGCGGGTGGGAGGAGCCGTAGTTGCAGACGGCCTCTAGTGAGGAGCGAGAGTCACTATACACGCCGAAGGTGGTCTCGGTACGCTCGGTAATGTACACCATTGCTTTCCAGATGGCCAGCAACTCCGCCTGATACACCGTACAATAGGATGACAGCTTGAGCTTGTGGGTCTTGATTTCGGCCGCACTTTTCCACACGGAGAGTGCGGCTCCCACTTTTCCCTCAATTTTGCTGCCATCCGTAAATATACATACGTCACGATCTTGTTGACTTGGTACGTCGTCTTCGAATATCAGGCACTGGAATCGCAAGCACATCTGGTCCGCTGGGTGTGGCGTGCTCGTGTAAGCGACTCTCCTCTCAACTGCACAGTCTCGCAAACTCCCCGGTAGCATTCCTCGCTTTGCCTCGTACAGGGCTGCGACCTCCTGGATACGGAGGTCAAGTGGTAGCAGTCCAGCGAGCACCAGGGCTGAGTTTAACGAGACCGTGCGGTAGGCCCTGCAGATTTTTTGCGCAAAACCCCTTTGTACTACACCTAATTGTTTTTTAATGCCGAGTTTCTTAGTGGCTGTGGCCCATGCACTAGCCGCAGGTTAGGTTAGGTTAGGTTAGGTTAGGTTAGGTTAGGTTAGGTTAGGTTAGGTTAGGTTAGGTTAGGTTAGGTTAGGTTAGGTTAGGTTAGGTTAGGTTAGGTTAGGTTAGGTTAGGTTAGGTTAGGTTAGGTTAGGTTAGGTTAGGTTAGGTTAGGTTAGGTTAGGTTAGGTTAGGTTAGGTTAGGTTAGGTTAGGTTAGGTTAGGTTAGGTTAGGTTAGGTTAGGTTAGGTTAGGTTAGGTTAGGTTAGGTTAGGTTAGGTTAGGTTAGGTTAGGTTAGGTTAGGTTAGGTTAGGTTAGGTTAGGTTAGGTTAGGTTAGGTTAGGTTAGGTTAGGTTAGGTTAGGTTAGGTTAGGTTAGGTTAGGTTAGGTTAGGTTAGGTTAGGTTAGGTTAGGTTAGGTTAGGTTAGGTTAGGTTAGGTTAGGTTAGGTTAGGTTAGGTTAGGTTAGGTTAGGTTAGGTTAGGTTAGGTTAGGTTAGGTTAGGTTAGGTTAGGTTAGGTTAGGTTAGGTTAGGTTAGGTTAGGTTAGGTTAGGTTAGGTTAGGTTAGGTTAGGTTAGGTTAGGTTAGGTTAGGTTAGGTTAGGTTAGGTTAGGTTAGGTTAGGTTAGGTTAGGTTAGGTTAGGTTAGGTTAGGTTAGGTTAGGTTAGGTTAGGTTAGGTTAGGTTAGGTTAGGTTAGGTTAGGTTAGGTTAGGTTAGGTTAGGTTAGGTTAGGTTAGGTTAGGTTAGGTTAGGTTAGGTTAGGTTAGGTTAGGTTAGGTTAGGTTAGGTTAGGTTAGGTTAGGTTAGGTTAGGTTAGGTTAGGTTAGGTTAGGTTAGGTTAGGTTAGGTTAGGTTAGGTTAGGTTAGGTTAGGTTAGGTTAGGTTAGGTTAGGTTAGGTTAGGTTAGGTTAGGTTAGGTTAGGTTAGGTTAGGTTAGGTTAGGTTAGGTTAGGTTAGGTTAGGTTAGGTTAGGTTAGGTTAGGTTTTTTTTTTTTAAATGAAACGCATTTTGTGTCCATGAATGGTAGCGCTTACGGTTTACGCCTTCCATTAATGGTTGTTGAGTTATTTTGTTTATTTTTGTTTTAATTTTTTATTGAAGTTTTTATAAGAGTATAGGAAAGCTAATATAAAAAGGAGATAAGTAAAGACTATACATCGTCTTTGGTAGTTGTTTGTTTTAGGTGAGGCCATGCAGGTGTATTTACAGTAGTAGTGGTAGTGGTTGTGTAAATCTATGAGGTATTTACAGTATGGTTATAAAAGAATTATGAAATAATATTTACAGTGATAGTAATTGACTATTTACATTCATTTTCTTATGGCTAGTGATTGATGATGATAGTGGAATGTATGTTGTAATGTTCTTTTTTTTTTTTTTTTTTTTTTTTGGTTAATTTTTTTTTTTTTTTTTGGTTAATTTTTTTTTTTTTTTTTTTTTTTTTTTTTTTTTTCTTTTTTTAATATCAAGTTCTTCATTAAATTCTTTCACAATATGAATTATTGTGTTTTGAATACATCAGTGGTTATGTAATTCTATGAGATATTTACAGTATGGTTACAAAAGAATTGTATATATATAAAGACTTTTATACTTATTAGTGATAACATAACAGGAATTAAAGTAGAGTTAGGGTATAAAATGTCAAGTTCCATTAAAATGTTTTAATTCTTTAACAATATAATTTAAATGTGTTTTGAATACATCAGTGGTTTCCTCATGTTTTATAATTTTAATCAACAGATTTGAATCATATGGATCAATATCATAGTAAGTGCAACTATTGAGGTTAGGTTAGGTTAGGTTAGGTTAGGTTAGGTTAGGTTAGGTTAGGTTAGGTTAGGTTAGGTTAGGTTAGGTTAGGTTAGGTTAGGTTAGGTTAGGTTAGGTTAGGTTAGGTTAGGTTAGGTTAGGTTAGGTTAGGTTAGGTTAGGTTAGGTTAGGTTAGGTTAGGTTAGGTTAGGTTAGGTTAGGTTAGGTTAGGTTAGGTTAGGTTTTTTTTTTTTTTTTAAATTTTGCACAGAGTATTTTTCCCCGTGCTACTTTTGCTCCAGGGACTCGAGGTCTCTGACTTTGTTTATGTAGTTTTATTATTAACTGTGTTTTGATTTTTGTTTGTTAGTGTATATGCTTTTTAATTTTACGCAAATTTAGATCAAAATGTTTTAACTGTTTCTAATTGATGTATTTTCCTATAAAATGATTTTAGATTAATAATAACTTTATCCAACGCACTTTACAGACTAGTCTAGTTGGTCAAAAATTCCTTTCTCTGCTGTGATTTGAGTCGCTACAATACTTTACAGTTTTGATTGTTTTCACGAATTCTCAAGACTCAGCTCAACTTTCCCTAAGACGCGTCTTTTCCGTACTACTTGTATACAAGAGAAATATAAACTGAAATATATTGGCTTATATACGTTTCGCTATCTATTTTTGACCACCAGACCTTAATATGTAAAGTTTGTTGGATGCGTTTCTTTTTATTTATTTTAATTTTAAGTTTATGTTGCCTAATTTTAACTAATTGACTTATGTTTAATCTGTTTGTTTTCCGCAGGTTTATATTTATATTTGCCCGGCTCATACAATCCCCCATTGTTTGTATTTTCAACCCTGATCTACCATCACTAGCTTTGACCATTGTAATCGGCTGATAATCTTCACGATTGTCTACTTTTGCCTCGATTAACCACTGTGCTGTGTGTGGTAGTTTTTCGGGTGCGGAGTTCCAAGTGAGTATATAGGAAGCACATCTAGTTTTTATTTTTTCTTGCAGCTTGAACGTATTGTTTTCTACGACCAAGAGACTATCGGTAGGAATGGAGCCGTTAGCAATATGCTACCGTAGCTCTCGCTAAGTAATCCCACTTTTGACGGACCGGACACGCGCTGTCGAAGGCATTGTGCTCGGTATTTGGGTGCTTTGCCGCCAAACAGTTTCTGCAGGTCGGTTTCTCATTTGCTACCCGAACTTGACATTCGGTTCGCAAATGAGGACCGCCGCAGTGTGAGCACAGGTCTTCTTTTTCCGAGCACAGCCTTCGACCGTGTCCGAATCCGAGACACCGAGTACACTGGACCAACGGCGACTGGTCGTATAAACGCACCCGCTGGAGGTCCACGTGTATTCGACCCGCGTCAGTCAGTCTTCGCCAGACTGGGGGAGACACCTGAAGGACCACATGGTTTTCTAGTGGATTCCTAGACTTCTTCCGGTATTTAACCGAAACACGGAACTCTTCCTCAGGTATATCCCCCAGCAGGTGGCCGTTTTGGTTCCTGATGGCCTTCACGATGTCCTCGTTGGAGTTATACGCCAGCAAGTCCATCGCGATGACCATCGGGTCCTTGTGGACGGCTTCTTCCACTCTCAATTTTTCGTTCGACGCCTTGATCTTTTCCGACACCTTAGTTAGTTCCTCTCTGGTGTAACAGCCGACAACCACCTTCTGGTCCCTCGCTTTGCGAAGTCGGTCGACTCTTACACCAGAGGTCTTAGCGTCGACAGCCGTGCGGATCCTCTCTATTACCTGGGCGCTGGTGTCCATTGCATCCTCTGATGTTATAATAATAGAGTGGATTGGCTGGGTGAGTGGATTTTCCGGGGATTTCTTTTGAGATGCTTCGGCGGTGACACTCGCATACGTGGCTTTCCTCTGTTCTTCAACTGCGGCTTTAATCTCCTCGAGCCTTCTCCCGTTTTCCCTTAAAAGTTGGGAATTCTCCTCCACCTTTTCTAACAGAGCTTTGTTGTCCACCGCAGGTTTAGCCTGAGGTAGGCCGCAAAGCTCCTCTTGTTTCCCGTCCTTGGTCTGCAGTCCTTTTCGATCACCCTCTATCTCCTTGACGAGTTCGTAGAGCCGCTCGATTGCCTGCAACACTCCCGCTTTTATATCTCCTTTGAGATTGCGGGAGTCGTTGAGGTGTGCCTTCGCCTTTAGTAAACAGGCCCTGGCTTCGGTGACTCTACTCATGGGCGCGTCTGGTTTGGGAGAGGATTCGAAGGACATCCTGCGTATAGGCCCTCCACTAATTGAGGGCTTTTGTTTTGCTTTTATTGTCGGCGCAGGGGCTACTTTTGTCGCTATGGGAGAGCTCTCTGGGGTCCTGAAGCTAAGCATACTATTGTTGTGTATGGGAAGAGTTAGTCACAAGAAGTTAGTTTGGGTTTGTAAAAGTTGTAAAAAGCTAACTTCTTGTAACAAAAAGGCCTAACCTAACCTTTGGGTATAATCAACTGAGGTGTAGATGATAAAAAAAATTTAATTGGGATATTTGGTAAATATATAAAATTGTAGATAACGATGTAAACTGGACAACACAACACTTAAATACACGATACAGCGCTTAATAAGTGATAATACAACTAAATAAACGACACAACACTTAAATAAACGACACAACACTTAAATAAAACGTCACAACACTTAAATAAAACGTCACAATAACTGTCAAAAAGCTATAAAAATATCGTAAAACGATCCAGTCAAAAACCCTTGTCAAATTTTCGGTTAGGTTAGGTTAGGTTAGGTTAGGTTAGGTTAGGTTAGGTTAGGTTAGGTTAGGTTAGGTTAGGTTAGGTTAGGTTAGGTTAGGTTAGGTTAGGTTAGGTTAGGTTAGGTTAGGTTAGGTTAGGTTAGGTTAGGTTAGGTTAGGTTAGGTTAGGTTAGGTTAGGTTAGGTTAGGTTAGGTTAGGTTAGGTTAGGTTAGGTTAGGTTAGGTTTTTTTTTTTTTTTTTTTAAAATTTGCACAGAGGGTTTTTCCCTGTGCTACTTTTGCTCCAGGGACTCGAGGTCTCTGACTTTGTTTATGTATTTTGATTTTTAACTATGTTTTGATTTTTGTTTGTTAGTGTTTATGCTTTTTAATTTTACGCAGATTTAGATCAGAATATTTTAACTGTTTCTAATTTGTGTATATTTCTATAAAATGATTTTACTTTAATAATAACTTTATCCAACTCACTTTACAGTCCAGTCCAGTTAGTCAAAAATACCTTTCTCTGCTGTGATTTGAGTCGCTACAATTGTCTTTTCAGTTTTGATTGTTTACGCGAATTCCTCAAAACTCAGCTCAACTTTCCCTAAGACGCGTCTTTTCCGTACCACTTGTATACAAGATAAATATAAACTAAAATATATTGGCTTATATACATTTTCCTATCTATTTTTGACCACCAGACCTGAATATGTAAAGCTTGTTGGATGCTGCTCTCTGTGTTTATTTTAATTTTTAAATTTTTTGTGATTTTCAATAATTGCCTAATATAAACTTTGATTGTTTTCAGCATGCTCATGTTTGTATTTGCTCGGCTCATACATTCCTTATTTTGTTTTGGTTTAGTTGCCGTCTTGATGTTGTAAATTCGTTCTTCCATTTTCGATATTTTCTGCCCTGATCTACCATCACCAGCTTTGACCATGGTAATCGGTTGATAATCTTTACGATTGTCTGCGTTTTCCTCGATTAACCACTGTGCTGTGTGTGGTAGTTTTTCGGGTACGGAGATCCAAGTGAGTACGAGGGAAGCGCAACCTGTATTTGTGATCACTTGCAACCTGAACGTGGCGTTTTCGACAACCAAGAAGCTATTGGTGGGTATGGAGCCGTTAGCAATATGCTACCGTAGCTCTTGCCAAGTAGTCCCACTTTTGACGTACCGGACACGCGCTGTCAAAGGCGTTGTGCTCGGTATTTGGGTGCTTTGCCGCTAAGCAATTTCTGCATGTCGGTTTCTCATTTGCTACCCGAACTTGACATTCGGTTCGCAAATGAGGACCGCTGCAGTGTGAGCACAGGTCTTCTTTTTCCGAGCACAGCCTTCGACCGTGTCCGAATCCGAGACACCGAGTACACTGGACCAACGGCGACTGGTCGTATAAACGCACCCGCTGGAGGTCCACGTGTATTCGACCCGCGTCAGTCAGTCTTCGCCAGACTGGGGGAGACACCTGAAGGACCACATGGTTTTCTAGTGGATTCCTAGACTTTTTCCGGTATTTAACCGAAACACGGAACTCTTCCTCAGGTATATCCCCCAGCAGGTGGCCGTTTTGGTTCCTGATGGCCTTCACGATGTCCTCGTTGGAGTTATACGCCAGCAAGTCCATCGCGATGACCATCGGGTCCTTGTGGACGGCTTCTTCCACTCTCAATTTTTCGTTCGACGCCTTGATCTTTTCCGACACCTTAGTTAGTTCCTCTCTGGTGTAACAGCCGACAACCACCTTCTGGTCCCTCGCTTTGCGAAGTCGGTCGACTCTTACACCAGAGGTCTTAGCGTCGACAGCCGTGCGGATCCTCTCTATTACCTGGGCGCTGGTGTCCATTGCATCCTCTGATGTTATAATAATAGAGTGGATTGGCTGGGTGAGTGGATTTTCCGGGGATTTCTTTTGAGGTGCTTCGGCGGTGACACTCGCATACGTTGCTTTCCTCTGTTCTTCAACTGCGGCTTTAATCTCCTCGAGCCTTCTCCCGTTTTCCCTTAGAAGTTGGGAATTCTCCTCCACCTTTTCTAACAGAGCTTTGTTGTCCACCGCAGGTTTAGCCTGAGGTAGGCCGCAAAGCTCCTCTTGTTTCCCATCCTTGGTCTGCAGTCCTTTTCGATCACCCTCTATCTCCTTGACGAGTTCGTAGAGCCGCTCGATTGCCTGCAACACTCCCGCTTTTATATCTCCTTTGAGATTGCGGGAGTCGTTGAGGTGTGCCTTCGCCTTTAGTAAACAGGCCCTGGCTTCGGTGACTCTACTCATGGGCGCGTCTGGTTTGGGAGAGGATTCGAAGGACATCCTGCGTATAGGCCCTCCACTAATTGAGGGCTTTTGTTTCGCTTTTATTGTAGGCGCAGGGGCTACTTTTGTCGCTATGGGAGAGCTCTCTGGGGTCCTGAAGCTAAGCATACTATTGTTGTGTATGGGAAGAATTAGTCACAAGAAGTTAGTTTGGGTTTGTAAAAGTTGTAAAAAGCTAACTTCTTGTAACCAAAAGGCCTAACCTAACCTTTGGGTATAATCAACTGAGGTGTAGATGATAAAAAATTTAATTGGGATATTTGGTAAAATATATAAAAGTGTAAATAACGATGTAAACTGGACAACACAACACTTAAATACACGATACAGCACTTAATAAGTGATAGTACAACTAAATAAACGACACAACACTTAAATAAACGACACTACACTTAAATATAACGTCACAAATGCTGTCAAATATCGTTAAAAATATCAAAAGATGATATTCTGTCAAAACACGTTGTCAAAATTTTTCCCGTTTTTACCCGTCCCTATGGGAAATTTGAAATTCTTTACTGTCGTAAACGCTATAGGGCGGGTGGGCGGGCGATTTTTTTATATTTCCAGTGACCCGATCAGAACGGGAGGGGTGTCAATCGACGCGGCTAGTCAAATGCTATTATCCTACACTATCCTGGGCGCCGCCAGGGGTCCTGGTGAATTTAAAATTTGAAAAAACTGTAAATTTAATGCCAAAATGTATGGAAATTCAGTGTTCTATCTACTTTTTTATGTTTCAGATGGCGCAGCGGCGACGGGGTTGCGTTCCCAGACGCGGCACACCTTCCTCGAAATAAAGCACTGAAATTCAGTAAAGGTTTAGAAGCAAAATGTTAAAAAACAATTCGGAAACTAACAAAAAAGTACAAAATATACGGAATTCTATTAAAAATACAAATTATGTGTCAAATAGGGTGTTTTATTCCTCGGGGCGCAGCCAAGAGGGTGTCTAATGTCAATACTAGTCCTAAACTATCATAAAACAACACAAAACCAAAAAAGTTTTCGTCTAGGACAAAGATGGGTTAGGTTAGGTTAGGTTAGGTTAGGTTAGTTAGGTTAGGTTAGGTTAGGTTAGGTTAGGTTAGGTTAGGTTAGGTTAGGTTAGGTTAGGTTAGGTTAGGTTAGGTTAGGTTAGGTTAGGTTAGGTTAGGTTAGGTTAGGTTAGG